>CM038679.1:553546350-554210722 GCA_021605205.1 Aegilops longissima | reverse complement strand
TCCAAACATGCGTCCAGAAACCTGGTGGACAAGAATCTCGGGCTTGTCAGCGTAATCCAGTGATGCTCATCCGCGAATTCTCCCATGCCAACAACGTGCCTTCAAATTGTGGGAGTTCGATCCGGCACTGACACACGACTCAAAAAAGGCTCTTCGACACTACGTGCGAAGATGCCGGAAGTCTTTATTCAAGAGCGCGAGGCTCCCTCATCATCATGAAGCCATCGGATCATTCATGCAGCATCAAGCCGGTGAGGTAAATTATTTTACCCTTCACGGACTCTTTTTCATAGATTGACTCTATGTGGGACCTAAAACTCCCAAACCTTTGACAGATGGCTGAAAGGCGTCCGACAGATTAACTAATCCGGCTCCTTTGCCGGAAGACCCATGGGGCCCAATTGTGGGGCTGCTGGCTCCGGTACCTCATGTGGTGCGAGAAGAAGGCCAAGAAGGAGGCAATGGGAACTCGAAGGAGCTCTGGCGCTGGTGCTGTCATATTCAAGCAGAATCTTCTCACGAGAGCGAGGAGGAGAAAAGAAGCCTCTCCCCAGGAGAGGAGAGAAAAAGGCCGCCCAGCTGGGGAGGTGGAGAATCAAGAAGGAAGAACCCTTCCTCGGACTTCTCCACCAGCGTTGACAACGACGAGGAGGATTGGCCAACAAGGGCCAAGCCTGGCGAGATCGTAAGTGTCCGGATACCCATGGCTTTTTTTATCATTGCATAGTGTCCTCTAATGCCGAACAATCATGCAGCCCGCCCAAGGGTGAGTTTGCCGCTTAATCGGCGGGTCCACAGGTTCGTCGGAAATGGAAGTACTTCACTTCGGTCGCCTCATCGCCTCACTGCTGAGGCGACGCCGAGGTGGTGCCCAAGGGGGCCTGGTCAAGAGGAGGTGGCGCAGAGGCGCCGCAAGGCAACCTCCCGGACTCGAGCGGCGTGGGGGGTGAAACCCGGGGCTCTAAGCCCGTCCCTCGTCCGGACTCCATGCGGAACCTTCAGCAGTTCCGAGTCGGCAAGCGGTCCGCCGTAAGAAGGGTAAGGCGCCGGTGCCTCCGTCCAACCGGAGGCACCGGATAGCTCTTGGGCGCTAACAGTGCCTCCATCGAGGAGGAACACCGCGATTGTTATGAGTTGGTGATCCGGACATTCGATCCGCCAAGCGGGCTCACAGCTTGTACCAGCCTTCTAACAGGCTTTGAGGTAAGTTTAGAATATGTAAAAATATTACCGTATAGGCAGTAGCCCGATGCTTAGTTCGGTGTTAGGAAAGAAAAAGACGGACTAAGGATCTAAAAAGATATCTGTGAGAGTCTAACATAAGTATGTCAATATGGGAATGCAGGCTGCTGCTTGCGACCTCTCTTTGCCTTGCTGCGGAGGTCAATGCATTGAAGCCGAGCCTCGGCGGTCCGAGAACGAGGCTCGTCCAAGCCAATAAGCAGCTCGAGGGACAAGGAAGGTAAGTAATACCTTATTAAAGAAAATACCTTATAGAAAGGTTTGGTTGCAAAAATAACAGGAATAACATGGAGTGCTGCATGGGCCACGAGCGAGGTGGCGACCCTGAATGAAGCGGTGTCCGTGGCGAAAAAAAAAAGCAGCCACGGGCCACCGAGCGAGAAGAAGGGGCGCGAGGCTGGCAGAGGTGCGGCAAGAAACACGAGGGTTTGGAGCGTGACTCGAAGACCCGAGAGTCCGAGCTTGCCTCGGCTCTTGAGAGTGCCAAAGCTGCTAAGGCTGAGGCCCAAAAAGCCCTCCAAGAAATTGAGCCAATAAAGAAGATAGCGGCGGGTAAGGCATTCTTTAAGCAAAGCAAGCATGTAAAAGTGAATTACCTATTACTTACCCAGATTCGGAGCTCTCCAGGAGCATTCGCAGATCTGCCCCGTAGTGTGTATGATGCTGCCGCGTTCTACCGCACCAAGGAGGGGAGCTCGACGGAAAAGGTGTTCTGGTCTCAGTATGCTGCGGCCGGACATCCGGTGCCCCTAAGCGACCAGCTGAAGTAGCTGGTCAAGCTCCACAAGGTCACCGAACAGGCCATGAAGGGCCTCATAGTTCGGATGTGGCCATTGGAAGCCATGCATGGGAGCTACTTTGGGCTAGTGCGGCGGCTGGTGGATGCCTGTCCACGGATTGAAGTCATCAAGCGCTCCGTCTGCATTGAAGGTGTCCGTCGGGCCCTTGCCCGTGCTAAAGTGCACTGGGGCAAGCTGGATGCGGAGAAGCTTGTGACGGACGGCCTTGAAGAGCAAGGAGCATCGCCCGAAATGTACTATGAGGGCCTCTGAAGGGTGCCCGCCGTATAGCGGATAAGTGCTCCAAAGATGTAATTTTTAATAGACTCGTATTTGTTATCCATGACGCTGAAAACTTGTTCATATCGCTAAGCAACGCTTGTTAATTTAAAATATTACCTTACATGCGGCCGTTTATCAAATTTGAGAGATGGCAAGTCGTTGGCTTCAGCCCCATGCCACGAGTGTTGGGGTGTTGGGATAAACTTGAGCACTCTTGTTCCCATTATTGGGTCCATCTAGGGGCGCTCAGCATAGCGAACAAGGCAACCAGACTTATAATGCTTGAACACTCTCACTTAGCCATAGAATTCTATAATTTTAAATTTCGTGAAGCCCCTAGTATTCGGAAGACCGAGTTCGGGTGCTATCACGCCTTGGCGGACAATTCCGGTTCCTCGCTCTAAGTGGCATAAGTCTTTAGGGACCGAAAAAACCTCTCGAACAGCGACCGGCTCTCGCCTATCATGACGGTCAGTTTTAGCTTTCTCCATCGAGGTGCTCAGCCCAGCTCAAGCTGGGCACAATCGCAGATGGTTCTCCGGTGCTACCTTAGCGATATAACGGAACGTAAGGTACCAAAACACGGGCAGGGAAAACCCAACTATTGACCCAAGACATGATTGGAGCTGATTCATATAATGCTATAAGTTCGGTGCCGCACTTGTGAAAGTGTTAGGACTTATCACACCATAATTTTGGGGTACTTAAGCCCCTGGTGTATTAGCCGTACCAAAGTGTGCAGGTGCAACATGTCATAAAATGAACATATGTATAGATAAAGAAAGGAGTGCAATAATAAGCAAAAGCTATGTATTGTTTATTCAAAAGGTAATGCAATGAAAGCGAGCGATACAAATAGTGCGATAAGCAAGGGATGGGACTATCTAACATGTCCCCCTCGAGGGTAAGCTGCAGGATGGTATGTAAAACAGGTATAATGCTCGTAATAGAGACCACCTGAACACTCGACGTAGCTACGCTTCCTTGGCTGTTGCATCGTGAGTTCGGCGATTCTAGTGCGGACAGGACTTCGAAAAGCGGAGTCCTGAAAGTAAGAAAAGGAAGAAAAAAAGAAAAAGAATGACACAATCGGGGAGCCCACAGTGCGGTCGAGCCGCATTCAGGCGTGCGTGGTCGTGCCCTCCCTTATGCCCATGGTATCTCGGGCGTAGTTATGTACAGCGTAATCTTGGCCATAATTTCGCGAGGGCTGGGTTGGGGCGGATTGCTCTGGCGATGCTTGAATCGTGCGAGCGGTCTTGTTGTAGGTTACTCGCGGCGCTTGGCGGTGTCCGGACGTTTAGTGGCGGACTCGAGAATTGCTGTGAGAGGCTGCTTTGCACCTCCGCCCGCGAGGCCGCCGTGTGCTCCTCCGTTCGGAGACTGTTCGGTGTTTCCATTGACCGTGATTACTCCTCGAGGGCTGGCATCTTGAGCTTGAGGTATGCGTAGTGCGGCACCGCATTGAACTTTGCAAATGCTGTTCGTCCGAGTAGTGCATGATAGCCGCTGCGGAACGGGACTATGTCGAAGATTAACTCTTCGCTTCGGAAGTTATCCGGGGATCCGAAGACCACTTCGAGTGTAACTGAGCCCGTACAATTAGCTTCTACACCCGGTATGACGCCTTTAAAGGTCGTCTTTGTAGGTTTAATCCTTGAGGGGTCTATGCCCATTTTGCGCACTGTATCCTAATAAAGCAGGGTCAGGCTGCTGCCGCCGTCCATCAGGACTCTAGTGAGGTGAAATCCGTCAATAATTGGGTCAAGAACCAATGCGGCGAAACCGCCGTGACGGATGCTAGTGGGGTGGTCCCTTCGATCGAAGGTGATCGGGCAGGAAGACCATGGGTTGAACTTTGGGGCGACTGGCTCCATTGCGTATACGTCCCTTAGCGCACGTTTCCGCTCCCTTTTGAGTATATGGGTTGCGTATATCATGTTCACCGTCCGCACTTGTGAGGGGAAACCCTTCTGTCCTCTATTGTTCGGCGGCCGCGGCTCTTCCTCGTCATCGCTATGCAACCCCTTGTCATTGAGTTCGGCACTTAGCTTGCCTGCTTGCTTGAGCACCCAACAATCCCTGTTGGTGTGATTGGCTGGTTTTTCGGGGGTATCATGTATCTGGCACAAGCGATAGAGTATTCGGTCCAAGTTGGACGGGCCCTGGGTATTTCTTTTGAATGGCTTCTTCCGCTGACCGGGTTTAGAGCCTCTGAATCCGGCATTGACTATCGTATCGTCATCATTGTCGCCGTTTATGCGGCGCTTGTTCTTGTTGCAACGCGACCTGCCATTGCTGTCCTTGGTATCCGAACTACCAGGGTTTTTGGTCAATTTGTTACTACGAGCTAGCAAGCTGTCCTCTCCCGCACAAAAGCGGGTCATGAGTGTTGTGAGGGCTGCCATGGATTTCGGCTTTTCCTGTCCTAGGTGCCGGGCTAGCCACTCGTCGCGGATGTTATGTTTGAAGGCTGCAAGGGCCTCTCGCATCCGGACGATCAACGATTTGATTTTTCTTGGTTAGGAACCGTGTCCGTAATTGTGCGGCGATTCTTACGGCTGCTGAAATATATGGCTAAGGTCATCGGCGTCGGTGGTCGCACATATGTGCCCTAGAAGTTATCAAGGAATGCGGCTTCCGTGTCCTCCCAACAACCAATTGATTCTGGCGGCAAGCTGTTAAGCCAATGCCGAGCTGGTCCTTTAAGCTTGAGGGGAGGTATTTGATGGCGTGTAGATCATCTCCCGGGCCATGTGGATATGGAGGAGATAGTCCTCGATCCGCACCAGGATCTGTGGTACCATCGTATGATTCGATGTTTACGGGTTTAAAGCCCTCGGGAATTTGATGATCCATTACTTCATCCGTGAAGCATAGTGGGTGTCTTGGCGCCTCAGATTGGGCTATATCACGGCGCAGCTCAAATGAGCTTTGTCTATTGTGTTTGGCCCGGCGGAGTTTCGTATCCGGCGTGGCGGTTATCATCACGCGTGTCGTGGGCGCCCACTCGATCCGTAGATCGATCTTGTATGTTTTGCCTTATCCTCCAATATATCTACTTAAGTCGGGCGCGTTTTCCGTGCCTGGTACTTTTGAACAGCGTCGGGTGCGGCTTGAGCGGAGGGTCTAGAGGCCTCTCTATCGCGGCCACGGGGTGGCCGGTCTGCCGTATCGTACGTTGGTGACATGGGTGCTTCCTCTAATCGAGGCAACGACCTGCGTTTAGGGTAGCTTTTGGAGGGGCGTTCGAGTTCATACTCTTCGGCTGCAAGGACATCAGTCCATCTGTCAGCTAGCAGGTCTTGGTCAGCTCTAAGCTGTTGCTGCTTTTTCTTGAGGCTACTTGCCGTGGCCCTAAGCCTGCGTTTGAAACGCTCCTGTTCGGCGGGATCCTCAGGTACGACAAATTCGTCGTCGTCGAGGCTTGCCTCATCTTCGGAGGGAGGCGCATAATTATCGTCCTCTACCTCTCTTTCTGCTGCACTGTCGTGCGGACTTGCTTCTCCCTCCTCCTGCGCTGAGTCCTGCTGGAGGGGGTTGTCTTCGGCACTGTCCGGGGTGTTATTATCTCCCGTGCCGGAATCACCGTTTTTGCCGTGGCGGGATTTAGAGCGGCGCCGCTGACATCGGCGCTTCGGTTGCTTCTTGGAGGGGTCATCCTCTGTTGTTCCATCGCCGTTCCCATCTTTTGGGATGTCCACCATGTATATGTCGTATGACGAGGTGGCCTTTCAATGCCCTGTAGGCGCTGGGTCTTGGTCGTCTCCGGCATCGTCGTCCATACCGTCGATGTCTTCGGAGTCGAAGTCGAGCATGTCGGTTAAATCATCGACAGTGGCTACAAAGTGGGTGGTGGGTGGGCGTTGAATTTCTTCGTTGTCCGCATCCCAACTTTCCTGTCCGTAGTCCGGCCAGGGCTCTCCGGATAAAGAGAGAGACTTTAGTGAATTCAGGATGTCGCCAAAGGGCGAGTCTTTGAAAGATGTCCGCGATGAACTCCATGACCGGCGTAATCGGATTCGATTAGCGGCGCGGAGGTTCGGAGTCCGGAGAGGAGTCCGGCACCCTGGAGTCAAGGTCTTTGCAAAGGACAGGGATGGAGTTCGGCTCAATCGCCGTAGAGATCGTAGCCCCCGAGGCGGCGTCCAACCACTCGTCCTCGATCGGGGAATCCGGCTCCGGACTAAGGGTCGGAGCGGATGCTGGTGCAGCCTCCAGGGCACTGTTCGGCGGCAGAGCTAGATCATACCCATCGAGACAATGCGGCACGCTCGGTTGTGGCTCGAATCCGTCGAAGATCAAGTCTCCGCGGACATCGGCCGTATAGTTCAAACTTCCGAATCTGACCTGATGGCCAGGGGCGTAGCTTTCGATCTGCTCCAGATGGCTGCTTAATTGCCCGCATGCAAAGCCGCCGAATCGAAGATCTGTCCAGGGAGAAAAGTCTCACCCTGGACCGCGTCGTTGTTGATGATCGAAGGAGCCATCGGGCCTATAGGGGACGACACAGAGGAACTCTCAATGTAAGCACCAATGTCGGTGTCAAAACCGGCGGATCTCGGGTAGGGGGTCCCGAACTGTGCGTCTAGGCGTATGGTAACAGGAGACAAGGGACACGATGTTTTTACCCAGGTTCGGGCCCTCTCGATGGAGGTAATAACCTACTCCTGCTTGATTAATATTGATGATATGGGTAGTACAAGAGTAGATCAACCACGAGATCAAGGAGGCTAAACCCTAGAAGCTAGCCTATGGTATGATTGTTGTTCGTCCTACGGACTAAAACCCTCCGGTTTATATAGACACGGATAGGTTAGGGTTACGTAGTCGGTTACAATGGTAGGAGATCTACATATCCGTATCGCCAAGCTTGCCTTCCATGCCAAGGAAAGTCCATCCGGACACGGGACGAAGTCTTCAATCTTGTATCTTCATAGTCTTTGGAGTCCGGCCGTGATGATAGTTCGGCTATCCGGACACCCCCTAGTCCAGGACTCCCTTAGAGGCGAAAGGGAAAAAGGGGCGCCTAGGCGAGCTACGAGCAGCAGAAAGCACCAAGAGAATACCTCGGTGGCCGCCCACGGGCGAGCCGGTGTTGACGGTGCCGGGAAAGGAGCTGGAAGACGAGGCGGTAGGACCGGCAATACGTGATGAAGGCATCGGTGCCTGCGTACTCTGAGTTGACGGCCTTGCCGCTCGCCCTCTTCCTCTTCCGCGGCCTCCCAACGCCAGCCGCCCAAGGAGACGGCCCCGAGAAGTTCAAGGAGCTGGCCCGCCCGGCAAACCTCTCTGGGAGGGCGGCCAGTGCAGATGTTGTTATTTGCTTGCCAGCACCGCCCAGCGCTGGGCGCCGACGCCTAGTCGGACTCGTCCCTGCTATCCGCCCCGCTGTCCTCCTCGTCACTTTCGCTCAAGGAAGAGCTTCCATCATCAGAATCTCCATCGGAGGAGCTCTCCACACTGCACTTCAGGCGAGTCCTGAACTCTCCAAAGACCTTGACGGAGAGTAGGCCGTCCTCCATTAATTTGAAGTAGAGGACGAGCCCCACCGTCAGGCTGTGGATGCGAGCAAATGTCTTCCACCCACGACGGAGGTACGTGACTCGAGGTGCCGGGAAGTCGACGTCGACCCGCGTGCCCCCGTTCCCACAACCCCTCATGTGCAATCTGAGGGATTGGGGCCGGTCACGCTCCATCTTCCGAGCAAACGGGGTGGGAAGACGAAGAAGACAACGCGGAGGCCGGCGCAGCCTGATGAAGAACTCGCGGGGCTGGTCTCCAACTTGGCCTTCCATCGGGAAAGGCGTCATTGGCAGGGGCGAAGCCGGCGCGCCGCCCCGTCCTCCTCTTCCCCGAGAACTGCGACCTCTGCCCCGGCATCGCCCACGGCCTCGCCCCTCCTCCTTCCCCTCGCAGCCGGCTCCACCACCGCGCGCTCAGGAGGAGGAGGGAGGCGTTGTCGAGCAGCGACCCTCACCGCCATCGTCGAAGGACTAGGATTCCCTTTCTCCATGGCGAGTGAAAGGAAGAAGCAGAAGTAAGACGAGATAGATGACAGAAGAGTGCGGGACGCCATCCCCCCTTCCCCCTCCTTATAAAGGAGCGGGGTCGGGGCTTGGCCGCCCCGTTCGGCCAATCCAGCCACCAGAGGCGCGCGGAATCGGGACCGACCCGCTGCCCAAACCAGCGGCGGCCTGGTTTCCCGCCCCCGTCGCTTGCAACCCCAAGTGCATGGGGGACGCGTGGCGGACGTGCAGAACCGAGGGGACTGGCGAAGTGACCTCTCCCCACCCCGTGATCATGGGGAGTGGACGCCTTGAAGACCGCGCCCCGGCCCCGTTCAGTAAATGAGTCGCGCCTCCACGCCTCCCTCTTTTACGGGGAAGGCATGAGCCGCCTCTTTACTGTGATGTGACGCATGCGTCTGAAAACCGCCCCACGCATGCCGCCCACGTCACGCACACCCCTCCACGCCACACCGCGCGCGCGGGTCGTGGGAAGCGGAGCGCGCGAAAAGTCTTACCGCGGTAAAAACCGCCCCGCCTGCCCGCGCACCGTTTTGAGCCTGACCCAACAACGTGTCGTGCTTACGTGTGGCCTAGGCCCGGGGGCTCCTGTTGGTGTACAAAAAGAGGGGCATGCTTTTGTACCCCTTTACCTGTGCACGGGCAGTCAGAGCCGCGCCCACGACCACGCCAAGAAAAACAGGGGAGGTGAGCCAAGGTAAGGCTGAAGCCCAAGACAATGAAGGCAACGCTAAGGCCAAGACCACAAAGAGCAGAGGGACGAAGCAGGTTCCCCCAGCAAAACCCTTGCCGGGCGGCCTCAGCGGCCCCGGCAAGACCCTTGCCGGGACAGCTCGCCCCACACCAATAGAGTGAGCCACCCTTGAGCCCACGATCCCCAACACCATCATCCACGTGGGGCCAGGGCTCGGGAGGCACCTCCGTGGTGGCATGGAGATCTTTGTGAAGACATATTCAAGATCAGATGAAGATTAGAAGACGACGATCCTCAGCAAGATCCTTGCCGAGGAAGGCTACCAGACCCCCGGCAAGACCTTTGCCGGGGACGACAGCGCGCCACGGCAAGACCCTTGCCGGGCCACCCGGCAAGGCCCTCACCAAGGACGCCAGCGGGACCACCGCTAGAACCGTGACCAACCAAGCTTCCATCGCCGTTCCCATGTAGCTGCGAGCCCAACCAGCTGGGCGGGCACCTGCGTGGCAACATGCAGCTCCCAGGCCAACTCATCAAGCGCCTGCGTGGCGGCATGCAGATCTTCGTGAAGGCTCCACCACCGTGCCACCCAGCTGCCTGCCTGCCTACATGGAACTGCACGCATCATTGGCCGGGGTGCATGTTGAAGCGAGGAGGAGCGGCGACGGACGGGACGGGCCTCTCCCTGTCCCCGATAAAGTAAGGGGACACCTAAGCCACGCATTAAATGCGTCTTGTCTATGTCTGAGCGATAAGCTCGGGGCACTATCGCCTTTCCACCTCTGTGTCACTATGGCAGCCCTTTCAACTATAAAAGGAGGCCCATGGCATCTTGAAGGGGATTCGCTCTTCGAACCACGCTGCGTGACCACAGCTAGTTCGAGAGCTCAAGAACTCTAAATACACCCACCAAAGCGGGACTAGGGTTTCGCATCCTCATGGCCCGAACCAGGTAAACGATCCTTGTGTTATCTACTAGCCCTGCTCTCCTCGCAACCCTGCGCCCCGGCAACCGTTGTAGGGATTCTTGTGATCCCATAGGTGTCGTTCCCCCAACTATAAAAGGAGGAATTGCTTACAAGTTGGAATTGCCCGAAGGATTATCAGGAGTTCACGATGTGTTCCATGTTTCCCAGTTGAAGAAGTGCCACGCAGAGATGGCTGATATACCTCTGAGAGATACAGTACCACTGGAAGCGATTCAGTTGGATACCGATTTGACCTACGAGGAGAAACCAGTCAAGATTCTTGAGTTTGCCAACCAAGCCACACGCAGTAAGTTTATCAAGTTCTGCAAAGTTCAGTGGAGCCACCATACCGAGGATGAAGCCACTTGGTAACGAGAGGAAGACCTACGAAAGTATCACCCTCACCTATTTTCTAGCCAACCCGAATCTCGAGGCGAGATTCATCTTAAGGGGGGTAGGTTTGTAACATCCCAAATTTTCAATTTGGAATGTTATACATTAGATCATCATTGCATATCATATTTTATTGCATTTTGGCTTGATCCTAGAAATTCTACGCAACTCAAGGACCCACAGAGAGACTTGGGGATTTCGTTATTTTCATATTTGAGTTTTCTCAAATTTTAAAAAGAGGATCGTTTGATTTTAATTATTTTTATCTTCGAATATATCTTTTATGAAAGTAAAAGAGAGGGGATAAAATGACTTCCCAAAATAAAGAAATATTGGAGATTTAATATTAAAATCAAATAAGATTTTATTCAGAGTTTTTATCGCTATTTTATTTGAATTAGGAAAAATATGCGTTTTCAAAAATTGCATTAGAGCCCCAAATAAATGTTCACCTTGTCCGACAGATTTTTATAGGGCAGGGAAAATTTATTTCAGGATTTTTGGAGTCAGTTTAGTATTTATTTTTTTCATTTTTCTGCACGGAATTATTTAAAAAAAAGTCAACCGACCTAACCGGGTCGTGTCCGCCTGGGACACTAGCCCGGCCGGCCCTTTAAAGTCGTGGGGGCCCGAGCCCCAGAGCCTCACCAGAAACCCTAGCACCAGCCCCGCCCCGATCTGCCACCGCCGCCGCCGCCGCCACCGCCGCCTCGCCTCACCTCGCCGCCACCGTGCTGGCGCCGCCGCCCGCCCGTCTCGCTGCCGCCAGCCACCACCGCTGCCGAGCCTCGCTGCCGCAGCCCGCCACCGAGCCGCCGCCACCGCCGGAGCCCCACTGCCGACGAGGTAGCCGCCGCCGCCGTCGGTTTTCGTTGGAAAACCGATCGTTTTTCTTAAACCCTAGTTTTTTTTTATGTTTTTTTGATCGGATTTATTTTTTTCGGTTTAGTTATTTGGCGAACGCCCGTTCATACTTTTGTTTTAAGTAACAGTTTTCATCCGTTAACCGCAGACAGCGAACGTTCGTTCGTTAGCCTGTTCGTAAATTATTCTCGATCGAGATTTCTGACCCAATCTTCGTTCTAGTATAACTTTTCGCTCGTTTATCAGAATCAGGCGATTCAAGCGCCTAGATCTTCGTCTCGAAGCCCTCTTTCCGTTTAACCAACTTGAACAAGATTTTGCTACTATAAAATTTGACCTAAGTCCAGATTAGTAAACGGATCTTGTTTCTTTCGTAGTTTGAGTTTCGTTGCTTCGTTTGATTTGATTGTTTTTGCAAACCGGAGTTCTTACGTTGGACTTTCTGGTTAGATTTCTTATTTGAGTTTTATCCATGCTTCTAGTTGAGTGCTTATTGTATGCTTGTTTGTTTGTGATAGAGTACCCGGAGTGTGAAGCGTGCTACTACGAGTCTCTAGGTTTCACGGATCATCAGCAAGGCAAGTAACACTTTGATCATACCTCTTTACTACCCAATTTCATTGCATTAGATCAATCCTCAAACAATTGCATGGTTAGGATCTGATTAACTTGTGGGTTTTGGGAAGTAGATGAGGTAGTACCTATTTACCTGTTTATTTTCAAACCTTGGGAGTTACTTCTACGTTGCTTATATTGCTATGCTATGCTCGTAGACGTGGATTGGGTTTGAGTGTATTTCATGACAGATGTGAGTTTGTTAACTAATGGTTCAACTTAAGGTGGCAACTTAAATGCACATCTGGGTGGATTGCTTGTGGGCACCTGGAGAATCCAGTGTTGTCCTAGGATATCCCAGAGGACCCGTGTGATCATCCTACGGCCTGCCACCCAGGCTCAAAGGCATCATAAGATTATTCATGCTAGAAACTTCCATGTGTAGCCACAAGCTATTATGGGCTCTAGCATAGTTGAGTAAGTTGCGTGAAGCTCTTGAAGAGGTAGACTAGCAGATGTAGTGCGTTGTAGGTGGTACTGCCTACCCAGAGTAGAGAGTTAATGCTTCAGAAAGACTGTGTCTCGAATCTCTAACCATGGATGTATTCGAGTCTTGCGGAGAAAAGTGCGCAAACCTCTGCAGAGTGTATAAACTAATCATGGTTAGCCGTGTCCCCGGTTATGGACATCTTGAGTATCTAGTTCTTGGATTATCATGTCGATCTCATCACTCTTAATATAAATTGATTGAGTTTAATGATGATGCTTAATTGGGATTGAGTTGGAGGAACCTTCTTAATGTTTAACAACCACCGTGATAGTTAAATAAAATTTATTCCTTTGTTGTAGGAAAAAATTGGCTTTTCGCAAAACATATTAACCATAAAGCCTCCACCAGCCAAATATGCATGTAGTGATAGCATTTATTCTGTTCGTTACTCTCTTGTGTTACATTGCCAGCATATTCCATGTGCTGACCCGTTTCGGGCTGCAACGTTCATGTTGCAGACTTTTCAGACGACGAGTAAGGTGCCTTAGGTCGTGGTCTTTCACTCAGTGACGCCATTGGAGTTGATGGATTCACTTTATCTTCCAATCCTTCCGTTGTTATCGATTTTAGATGGCCTTAAGCCATATTTGTTGTAATAAGTTCTATTTTGAGACATTCGATGTAATAAGTGTGTGATTGCTACTCTGTTATAAATCCTTCGAGTACTGTGTGTGTCAGCATTATCGATCCAGGGATGACACTGAAGCACAGAGACTTGACCGTTTGAGGTCAGGTCGCTACATGTGAGAAGGTGTTAATTTAAAATTGATCCATGCTTTCATTGGCAGCAACGTCCCCCAGCTCTGTCTAAATCAACAAGGCATGTTGGGAAAAAAGTAGCTGTCTGGAGCTTGCAACATTTCGATCATTTTGTGCAGTTCCACTAAAATAGAGCTGAGTGTCCCTGTTCCAAAGATATTAAGTGTGATTACGATAATAGAGGACTGCTGATGAAACAATAAACACACAAATAGAAGCCGGTCACCTTTGCAGTCTCTCTTAAGACTAACTAGTTGGAGAAGATTAGGCTCGGAGTTGGATGAGGAGGATAGAGCAAAACCAATCTCCCTTTGTGCAGTTGCACTGAAATGTAGAGAAGTTGCCCGTGTGACATTTTGGTAGAACTGCACAAAACACTCTTAAGAAAAAAGTAATTTGTGCAGTTCACCAAAAGGTCGCAATAGCAACGAGGTGAAATGGATAGCCCTGTTTGCAAAAAATAGGTAGAAAGGAAACAATTACTGGCCAATAACAGTTGATGACACATGCGATGACAAAAAAGAAGCATATTCCTTGTCCTAAGGGAAGATAACAACACGGTTGTGTTTGTCTAAAATGGTGTGAGGACGAGATTACAATATGGAAAGTACGCCGGACGAGCCATGTTTTGGGCAAAGAACTATGGAAGATCCACATGCAGCGACGTGGGAAGACGGGCAGTGGAGCAAGGCCGGAGGGGATACCTGGAGGTCGTCGGGATGTAACTAGGTGAGCGGTGGCGGGCGGAATCTGCCCATACTGCGGCAGCGAGCAGGTGGCGTAGGCCCTACCGCACCGGAGCTTGGTCAGAGAGAACGACATGTACCGCAGATCGGGACGTGCTGCCTCGGCGCCGTTGAACGGAGAAACGATGCACATCCTCCCTTTCCGTCGGCGGACGAGATGCGGCCGGATCAGTGACCAACGGTGAGAGAGAGAGAGAGAGAGAGAGAGGCCACCACAACCTTGTGTGAGATACTCTGAAGAGAGACAAACCAGGCATGCAGGCTCCATTGTATATAGTGGAGCGGACTACCTTTTTCTCCATAAAAATCATTTTATATTCTGTGTACGTGCCATTGAGCGATATAACTTTATTTAAAAATAACGCGCCAACGCATCAAGTCGAACTTTGTTTCGTGCACGCGTGGTACACGACCTCTGTAGGTAAACAACCACTACACGCGTTCAAATTAGCACGTGGGATGCCATTTCGTACAGAAATGAACTCCACCGTGTACCCGCGTAGGTGTGGTTGGGCACGAAGCGTGAGTATGTGCAAGGTGCACTTATTCTCTTTTGTATACGTACACCAGCTACATGGGGTTGTGTGAGAGAGATACAAACGTAGAGAGATATAGTGTGTGGGTTCATGAGAGTTTTTTTGGGGGGGGGGGTGTCAATCAAAAAATGTAACATATGCAATGTGTGTGAAATAGAGTCCTGGATATATCATATATATAGAGGGGGCGATCCACGAGAAGAGAGTGGAGGTATCATCGGCTTGAGGTGTCCATAGAATCAAAGAGAGGGATGATGTGTGTGTGTGTGCGCGCGTGATCGATAAAGAGTGCCATCGAATTTGTGTGTGCCCACATCAAGATATAGAGTGGCTAGCCTACTGGAACATGAGAGGGGACAGGTGCAGTTTGTCTCTGTGGCACGGATACCTACCTACAGCTCTCGACTATCGGTGTGTGGTGGGGGGGAGGGAGGCCTAATTAACTATAGAGGTACAATGGCTGGTATATGTGTGGAGGAGGAGAGAGGCCTACCTCATGTATTAAGGGAGATCGGTCTACCTCATGTATTAAGGGAGATCGATCGGCATCCATGCATATGTGTAGGAGAGGAATAATGTTGGGAGAGAGACAGAGCTAGAGTGTTGGAGGGGGTGGTAGTGGAGTTGCTTCTAACAAATGGTGGGATAGGCTTGCTAGACAACTGGAGGGCACGCCTGCAATATCAACAAGAGAGGGGATGGCTGCCTGTCTGTGCATGTGCGTGTGAGAGACGGGTCAGGAGGCATGCACGAATGATGAGGGGGAACGATATGGCTTTGGTAAGCAGACATAACTACATAGGAAGATCAATCGTCCTTTGTGAGAGAAAGAAGAGAGATAACTTGTGAGGTACGTCGATCGATGGGGGGGGAATAGTTAAATTCGACCTAGGTATATGTTGGGAGATCGATCGGTATACATGCATGTGTGTGTTAGAAGCAAATGAGGCACGGGCACTAGTAGAAAAAGGGCCTATAGTCCCGGTTGGTAAGGGCCTTTAGTCCCGGTTCATGAACCGGGACTAAAGGTCGATACTATACCCTCACCCTTTAGTCCGGTTCTATCCAGCCGGGACAGATCAAACCTCCACGTGGCCTGTCCGTGAGCCCAGCGGGAAGGCCTTTGGTCCCGGTTGGTGGCACCAACCGGGACCATCAAACATCCACGTCAACATTTCTTTAGCTCTGGTTTTTTTTCAAAGGGGGGGTTGGGGGTTAATTTAGGTGTTTCATATATTGTGCTATAGCTAGCTAATTAATAGAGAAAAGTGTCCTTTCTTTTGTCCGTGCTTGAGTCGACGCCACGTACTATACATACATATAGAGAGGACTAACTAGACATGCTAGCTAGCTAGTAATTAAACAAACAGAAGATCGTCATGAACATATATGCATACAGAGAGAAGTGATATCGACCACCTCTCCTTCTCCGAGAGATTGGTCGAACAACAAGTTCTCGTATATCTATCCGACACTACGGCTACATATATACAATAATTATCTTTTACAATACGGACGCGTGGTCCACATGGTATTCCCGTCTTCAGCGATCACATAGTCAAGAAAGAATGCCGCCAATTCCTCTTGAATTGCTCAGTATGCGATCTGGTGCTAGGAGTTCATCCCGCTTCGAAACATCTAATTTTAAGAAAGGGTCAATATATATATATATATATATATATATATATATATATATATATATATATATATATATATATATATATATATATATATATGTATATATATATATATATATATATATATAGAATGAATGAAACTCAACACAAATGATGGTAATAAAATAAAATTGTGAATATTTTATTTACGCACTTCAAATTGTTTGTCGGAGTAGCCCTCTCACAGGTCGTGTGGCGGATGGACTCGCATAAGCGTAGTATCCACAGTAAATCATTCCCTTGTTCCTGCCACAACCACTTTACAAGAAACAGAGGTCAATAAAACTGATAATTAGCAAGCACATGCTAAATGGTATTGATGAAACTAGCGCTTGAATCACTAGGAGATGCGTGGAATATGCTACTATATAGTACTTACTTTGGTGTCTAAATTGCAGCTTCTTGGTAGTCCGGAGCTTTTTGGTGAATTTTCCCAAGCCCTGCCATACAAAGAAAACAATTACTTGATATCGAAATGAACAAAGTTGCTGATATGGTGGATAATGATCGATTTAACTTACTTCTCGAGCATTTCGGTCATGTCCGCATACTCCTTGGGATCTTTTCGTCTCGAGTCTAAGACAGTTACTACTCCTGCTCAAGCTTAATCTCTAGGAGAATATAGTGGAACTCATGCGCGCATGCATAACTCATCAATATTACATTTCTATAACCTGGACTAAATAAGGAAACCGAATATGCCACAAGACAGTAACACTCACGTGTAGTTGTAAGGAAAGAGTATTGTATTTTTGTGTTCACTTATTTCCAACGATCGTAGCAAGTTGGCCTCGGTTTCCTTGGTACGATATTCAACCTCATTTGCATCGATGAGATATGTGTTAATGAACCCAATATCACCCACTTGTTTTTCTTCATTTCTGCGATCTTCAATCTGCATAATATAGTGAGGATATTTATAAATACATGCAATGAAAGAGCTGAGTTATATAGAGATACTTAATGATGAAGTAGTACTACTTATAGACGATAGCAGGTGACCGTTGCTTTATCGAGGGCCAATTGATTGAAAACTGATAGAACTCCTCAAATGGAATAGGCAGCAGTTCAATTCCAAGGAGGTCATGCTCCTTTTAACTCTCACATACAAAGTATTCCTCCCCTCGACTCTTTGCAGGTTTTCATGTACCAATCATGCAATCTTCGCATCATCGTTGTTAGAGAGCTTTCATCTTTGACGAGAGGCTTCTGTACTCGTATCTTTGTATCTGCACCTCCAAGAAATCAAATTGTACATCGTCGGGCAGGTAATCTTCAGGATTGCCATAACCGGGCACCATCCTCGGATCGGCGATGTCGCTAGCGAGCACCTTGAGCGGGGGCACGATTGCCTGCTTGTTCGCCGAGCTGGGCAATTTGTTTCCCAGCTCGTCGTTCTTTCATCCTTTGATCACCGCAGTACTTCCCGATCTCTCCGCTTCGCAAATGCCTTTCCAATAATGCGCTCATAGTTGCCTTTGGCGGAGACTTGGGTGGTTTTGCTGGGGCAGCGAGTGCGCTCGCTTTGACCGGATCTACCTTCTCCTCCAGAGGTGGATGTCTCTTTGCTTTCAACCCTTCAAACCAGTCATCCACTTCGGTCTGCACGATCTTTGCGTTTTCCTCCTCGCTCCTCGCTACCTGGCTCGGGCATTCCATCGAACACCTTGTATGCATAGGAGGTGAGCTAGAGCACCACCAAGCCCTCTCCCCTCGGCGGAAAAAACAGAGCAAGGTGTGCTCGCCCTTGCTTGAGGGGCTATATATAGGCAGCACCATTAGCCCGGTTGGTGGCTTGAACCGGGACTAAAGGGAAGCCTTTGGTCCCGGTTCATGCCACCACCCGGGACCAATAGTGGTGGGCCAGGAGCCAGGACCATTGGTTCCGGTTCATGCCACCAACCGGGACCAAAAGGTCCGGACGAACCGGGACCAATGGCCCACGTGGCCCGGCCGGCCCCCTGGGCTCACGAACCGGGATAAATGCTCACATTAGTCCCGGTTCTGGATTGAACCGGGACTAATGGGCAAAACAGGCCTCAACGATAGCCCCTTTTTCTACTAGTGGGGAGAAGGATAGAGAGAGAGGGATGCATCTAGGAGGTGGTGCGAGAGTCATACTATATCGAGGGGGAAGGCGTGTTCGAGTACGAGATCGATGAAAAGAGTGGTGCGAGTGAGGCATGGACGGTGATAAGAGAAGAGGGGAAGCTTGTGTTTGTGCTAGGCACACCTGGCTAGAGAGGCATATCGATCGATGTGTGTCGTAAAGAAGGAGTTGGGGGGCCTACACACACCATGGGTGAATGACATAAAGCGAAAAGACGAATTTGCGCGATGGAGCTAGAGAATGCTGAGGGAGGGTGAGAGGGATGCGGGCGTGTGCATGCACGAGAGAAAGTTAGCGCTAGCTACAAAGATAGAGGACTGTGTGGGTGTAAAAGATGAATAGAGATCATACTTCATTATAAAAAGCGAATTCAGATATTTGAAGAATTTATCATAGTGTTTTAAACCGAAGCATGTGTGAATATATAACTGTGATACACATGGTGTGGTTATGAACATGTTATACTACATATAATATATTTTATCTCTACTCTTATAAAATAACGGAGTTGTTGATGATGTTGTGCCTGCCATCCTGCAATATAGGCCGTCCGATTTATATCTGACGGATAGGAAGGAAACTACGGCAATTTTGAAAAAAGATACCCACACCCCTCTCCATTTGCAAATTAGGCCTCCCCTTGATCATGTTGATGTTTATTGGAACGCATGGGCATCTTGCTAGTACTACGTATAATATATAGAACATTGATCATAATTTGGGCTAATGTGTGGCTTTTGCAGCTCAGGTCTAAATACTTGTCATAATGTAGGGGGCGGGGCACTATACTATGTGTGATAAACACGGTGTACATATGGAACATGGTTTATATTATGAATATATAGTTAGTACATCAAATGTACTATTATTTGGAATCAACATCAAGTGTATTCAAAAAATAGAAATCGAGTTCATGTAGTACACATAGTTCATATCTATCTCTATAGTAATCATGTGGTGTGTTATTAAGGTAATACACGAATGATGGTTGAAGTTGGCAACAATCATGATTGTAGATTCTTATTGAAATAGAGAAACGAATTCAAATTCAGTTCAAATTGCAGCGGTAGTATAGACATTTGGAATGCACTAAAATGTTGGTATGAGTAGGTTACATGCATTATACAGCAAGCGAAAAAATTTAATTGGACATAACATGGAGTAGCTTTCAATAGCACTTTTATAGTAAAATGGGGCAAGACTCTCTCTTTGTATGGTGTGAATAGTTTTATTTTTTTGTTTTCTTTTTGGTTGAGGGAAGTGCGAATTGATTTGGTACATATAAGTACAATATTACACATTAGGCATGTCCATAAAATTCAACCCGCGCCTTCTTATATCCCGAAAATTCAGATATCGTGCTCCCAAAACTGGCGCCTTCACAACCCGCGCCTTGCTATCCCGAAATTACAACGCGCGCAAAAACTCCCTCCAGCTGCCAAATCCCGACACGCGAAATCCCCCTTCTAACCCTGAGCCGAAAGGGCCGCTAGTTCAAATCGGTGGGGGGTACTTTTGTAACACACCCTACATTTTGGACAAGCGCGTCCCTAATTCATGGTTCAACCCCTCCCATCGCCTCCTTTTTGCCATTTGAAATCCCAGACCGCCATAACCTCTCCGCTCCAGCCGCGAAACCCCACCCTCCTCCGTCCGCCACCTCACCGCTGCCCAGTCGGAGCCTCTTCCCCGACGACGTCGTCCACCGCAACAACTCGACGTCCCTCATCCACCTCCCCGGATGAGGATCCTCGTCCATCTCGTCGTCCCGCCGGTTCAGCCGCCCTGTCCTCCACCTCTAAGGAGCTGCCTCGACGATCACCTCGTCTATCGCGGCTGCTCCATCCCCACAGCGCCGCCTTAACCTGCTCCACCGGAACCGCAACATCCTCACCGACTCCTCGGACGAAGCCGAGGCCTACTCAGCGCCACCAAAGAGGTTGTGCACTCATCGCATCAAACCTTCTCCTTAACTCGACCTCCCGGCGCTGACGGTGCTCGATCCCGCACCCCCATGGAGCGGCTACCTTGAAGCCGGCGCCGCGTGCAACATCTCCATGGCGGCTCTCCCCCAGTGCGAGGCCCCTTTGGCGGCGGCGTCCATACCAGCCGGATCTGCTGATGCTGCTGCTCCGGCTCTCGCTCGATCGCTCGCTCGCCCAGCTGCTGCTCTGGCTCTTGCTCGCTCGAGCTGCTGATGTTGCTCTCCCCCTCACTCGTGCTGCTGCTCAGCTCTGATTTAGCTACACTTCAGTCAACTGAATCGACTTTTGGGTCAGTCAATTTTCAGGGGGTGGGGGGCTCGCCGGTGTTAAGGAAGAACCACCCGCAACGGGGACGGGGGCTCGCCGGAGAGGTACCCCACTATCTATCTTAGGGTTCAGGGTGGGGGCGGGGGCCTAGAGGGCTGGCCGAGGCAGCGGCGGACCATTGGTGGGGAGTTGTTTCAGGGCGGCGATGCGGCGCTGGGGCCGGCGGTTCGGCCGGTGGTGGCTGGCGGCTCAGGGGGGTGCAGGTTGAAGATGAACTGCAGACCCTCCCTAAACTACTCCCTCCATTCCGAATTACTTGTCGCAAGTATGGATGTATCTAGATGTATTTTACATGTCAAGTGCCTCTCTGCTACCATTGCGTTCAGTTTCGACAGTAACATTCAGATTCCACAGTAAATTTCCGTTTCGACAGTTAAGTTCAGAGTCGACAGATTTTACCTCATCTGTTGTAGTCAGGTGGTTTTTGGTGATGTAAATTTTATATCATCTATTGGAGATGCTATTATAATCCCACTTGAGATTGACGATGTATGTCTTGTGCTGCTTCAGTCTTGACGTCTTACGGCTCACCGGAGCTGCTCCAACGACAGAACGATCCATCACAACAGAGCAGTGCCCTGGACGCCGTCTACAGATTCCTCAGATCTTCCTCCACTCCTGCGACAGCCACCTCTCCCTCAACTGCTTCAGCGACCAACCCCAATGATGCTGAGGTCGACACGGCCACGGCAAAGAGGTTGTACACTTGTTGCATCACTTATTACTATATTCATGTCGATCCATTAGGGCTATTTTGGTTCAACGGAAAAACATAGCAATAGGGAATTTTCCAATGGCACTCTACTATTCAATTATTCATGCATTTTGTTGAAAGGAATGAAGCAGAACATCCACCTGTACCTACTTTTCAAAATCCTATGCATGAAAACAAGACCAAGTGCATTAGTGGCAGAATAACATTCTAACTGTACACACTTTCATATGGTTTCACTTTATTTTGGCCATGTTTCTTTGCATTCATCTACTCTTCCAATTCCTATAAACCAAACACCCAAGTTGACAGAAATCCTGTGTTTACAAATGCTCTGTTTACCATGTGCATTCTATCCTATTCCGGTGTTTTTCCTATCCATGTGTTTTTAGAATCATGCAAGCCAAATGAGCCCTTACAGAATTACTTCAGTTACAGGTAGGCGTCGAAGAGAACTTTGTGTGGTTTGTCCTGCTCCTTCCGCGATGTCGTCCACCTCACCTGAGCTGCTCCAACGACAGAAACATCCACCAAACCAGACATCACAACTCCTGACCATCTTTCGCCGCCTCAGATCTCCTTCCCTGCCGCCAGCACCTACTGCAACAGCATCACCATCATCGACTCAGCAGATGAACCTGAGGAGTACACAGGTCCACAAGAGAGATCGCACTCTTTTGTTTCTGCTTATGTTATGCATTGCTTAAAATTACCTGCTACTTTATCGTCCTGTTCACCTCTTGGACTCCAAGTCAGGTCCAAATTAATGTTCAAACTTGAGTTCTAAATTAGTTGTGGGGCACATATCGAGGAAGTAATGAATAGTATCTCTGTCTAATATTTGGTTCACCTAGGGTATGCCTATGTTGTTCATCTTCGATTGGAAACAAATAGTAAAGCAATCATCATCTGTCTTTTTATTAAATTAAAGCAATCATCAGCCTACTATCATTATTTTTGGATCCATCCACTGGTTGTTACCATCACTCTAAATTTCTGCATGCTCTCCTTACATAATCTCACCATATTTTTTTTGTATGCATGTCATATATTGTACACAGTCATGCTGAACATGTAGACAAAAGGAGAAGAGTTTTGCGCGGCAATACAATGTCATGCAGACATCGCTCCATGGTGGGTTCAATGGCAAACCCTCCCACCCCTCTCAGCATTGTAATCCAGAGGAAGATATCTGTTCGAGGCGGATCCAGCACGCCGCTGACCACTCCTATTTACCCCCCAAGGTGTTTGCTCTACCTTGGCATGATGATGTTAGTCATATCATGCATATGTTGCCTTGCAGTGCCTACTTTTGACATCGTATATGTCATCTGCTTAGTATAGACATGTTCTGTAACGCCACCTGTTTAGTTTGTATATCATAGATGGGAATTATGCAGTCGCATGTCTTTTAGCCAGCCATAATATATGTGAAATATGTAATGCCATCCTGTTTAACCAGGCATCATATATTTGAATGATATCTTGCCCATACTTTTCTTCATTACATTTCCATTTGTCGACAATGTTTGTACATTAAACTACTCTTCCTGTGAATCAGCCATTTGGGTGGGAGATTGAAAAATCTGGAGTGAAAACAAGGCCTTCAGAGCAGACAGTGCTACCTGTCGAAGATCTCTTGTTGGGTCCCGATAGCTCCTCATAGATGGATTCAGAGACAGATGACCAGTCCTATTCCCCCACCGAGGTGTATGCTCTAACTTGGCACGGTTATACTGCTCATATCATGCATATGGTGTCTTGCATTGCATAGTTTAGACAACATATACACAATATTCAACACCATGTTCTTAGTTCAGACATCATATCTAATGCCCTCTGTTTAGCATATAAATCACATATGTGAATTAAATGATGCGATCCTGATTACTTACATAACATGTAGGTGAATTATGTCATGCGATCCTGTTTAGTTATTCATCATATCTTTGAATTATGTTATGCTATGCTATCCAGTTTAGATAGACATCATATATGTGAAATTATGTCATGATATCTGTTTTAGTTAAACAATATACATGTCAACTATTTCATGTCCTCTTTTTCCACACTATCTATTGCATCTATCTCTCATACAATGTCTGTACATTCAACTATGTTTCCTGTTTATCAGCCATTTGAATTGGAGCGGGTGATACCAGTATCTAGCGGACTAAAAACACGGTCTTCAAATAAAACAGTGCTACCTCTTGGTGGAGATAGCACCCCGATTGTACATGCACGAGAACTAGCCCTACCACACATAACCAAAACTCTCACAGATTGTACCCCTACTGCGATGGATAGAGAACCAACTTCACCCAATCTAACCCCAACCCCAGCAGATAGTAACCCAGTTCCTGTTGACACAGCACCATCTCCACCATAGAGCTCCCAAACAAGAGCAATTAGTAAGGCAGCTCCAGTGCCCAAAGGTCCAGTACTACCACGGTGAACCCCAACTCCACCAGTTAGTATGCCTATTCTTGTGGAGGAAGCACAACCAGCTAGTCGTAGTTTAGCATCTATCGCATTTGATGTTGTTAAATCGTATGTGCGTATCTTCCCATCTTGGAAATATTATACTGAAGATGAGGGAAAATGCCAGTTGCAGGTGTTTGTCCAGGAGTTATGTGTAAGTAATGTTATTCATGGCAATTACTTTGCTTTGTCCCATACATCCTACCTCCATGATGGTTATAATACAGCAAATTTTCCCATTTTTCTATAGAGAAGGACCGATTTGGAAACTTCAGGATGAGGTAACCTGTGCTAATACCTCTGCTATCTTCAAGAATTCTTGGTGGCATGATCGAATTACGAAGAAAATGTACTTCACCGGAAAGAAACTCATCAAATTCCCTTACGTTCTCGAGACACATTTCTTGGACGATGACTGGGAACGCCTTGTTCTATACTGGTCCCGAACCAAGAATGTGGTAAGGTCTATGAGCTCATTTTCTATTTTTAAGTACTATATTCTTGCATCTTACTGTACTCTGTTCATGTAGAACAAGTGCCTAATTTAAGATTCCATTGCTAGCATAGTTCAAAAAAGCGCTAGGCGTTAATTGTGTGTTTTGCCACCGCCTTGCGCTTTACTGACCAAAGCGCATGCTTATGCGTAGTTATGCACAGATTAAGCGTAGTTATGCGCAATGCATTTTGCCAACGCCTAGAGCCTAGGCGCGCTTAAGCGCTCGCTTAGGCGCGCCTTTTTAACTATGATTGCTATCGTGCATACTGCTTTGCTCTTGTATCACTAAATTTACTCATACAAACTTATTTTTAAATTGAAGGATCCAATCGAAACTCCAATGGCATAGCAGGTATGTTCACGCATGTTTCTTTAACAGGAGTACTCTTATCAATAGCTCTGTTGATTTCAATTTCAATTGTGTATACAGTTGACTTCTCATATAATGCACATTACTAGCATCACAACAGAGCCAATAGTGTTTTTGTACATGTAGACCCGTGGTACCCATCTGAAATCTTGTTGTGCCGTGTAGTTTCCCACGCTTTGTATTCTTTCACTGCTGCTTTGTCTTGAATTGATATGATTTGAACCGTGTCTCTATTTTGATTTGGCAAGACAATGCAGTGAACATAGGACATAGATATATGTTTGTTTGATGCTTTTATTATGTACTAGTACTTGGTAGTAGAAGACTTGGTAGCTTAATCCTGTCCACCTTACTAATGAACTGGTTCACCGAAATGAGTTTCATATACTAGTACATGCTAAACCTGTTATGTGTCTGCTTGTTTCTTCTTTTAGAATGCTGATAGAATATTGGGGAAGAGTGCCTTATTAAGAAATGGTAAAGGAAGTAATGCAGATAAGGTTCAGGATAGTGACACATCCTTGTTGGTCTCCAACAAAGCTGATAAAACAGCTAAGGAAGACTATCTCGAAGATAGTGAGACAACCCCAAAGTCATGTCTTGGTTTAGTGTTGGAGTTACTGGCCACTACCACTTGCACAAGCTATTCAAACTCACTGTCTGAATCAGTTCGGTTTCTTGAGTCTCAACTACAAGCTGAAAGACATCGATCAACTATGCTGCAACAAGAAGCGGAAGGACTGCGGAAGTCCCTGGAGCATTTAGATGCGTAGTTTCTAGTGCAACAGCAAGCGTTGGAGGATTTTAGCGCCAAACAGGACAAAGCTAATAAGCTTGCTAAGCTTATAGCCAGCATGGTGGATACCCAGGATAACGTTTCTTGAGATCTTCTAAAGTTGTTTCAGTTATGCTCTTGTTTTGCTGCCGCGTTTATTTGCACTGGTGGCCAATTTTGACGGCCAGTGTATATAATATGATGCTTTGTTCCCTATAATTGCACTAGTGGCAAACTTTGATGCCCAGTGGATGTAATATTTCTAATAGCGGTAATAGGCTAGTGTCAATTGCTTGCTTATTTATTTCCTTATTGTCTTGTTTAGTTGTTTGCTTGTAGTCACTGCAGTTCTTTTTTTGTGGTTTTCTGGTGGCCACAATAACCTATTTTTGGAAACTAGGCCAAAATAATCATGGCAACATACGGACTGTTGTAACCATGGGCCTCCTGCGGGCCGTATGATCCATGGGCCTTCTACAGGCCATAGGATCCATTGGCCTTCTATACGGGCCGTAGGATCCATGGGCCTTCTACGGGCCGTATGATCCATGGGCCTTTTACGGGCCGTAGGATCCATGGGCCTTCTACCGGGCGTATCATCATTTCGCCAATCATGGTCGTGCTATTAGTGAACAATAACGGGCCGTTAATAGGCTGTATTTGATAACTCTATGAAAACAGCCCAACGGGTTTTTTTTGACATGAAAACGGCCCAGCGTATTAACGGGCCAAAACGGGCCGACTGTAACCACGGGCTGAATTTGGCCCACAAGCAGAAAATGACAGTAAATACTGTAAGTAACCGAATGCTGGAAATGAGCCCAAGAATAAATGGGCCCTAAGAAGGACAAAAGATAACATGGGCTAGAAATGGCCCAATGGAATAATGGGCCATTAATGGGTATGAAGTGATACACTGTTCATTACGGGCCAGTTTTGAAGGAAATATGCCCTAGAGGAAATAATAAAGTTATTATTTATTTCCTTATTTCATGATAAATGTTTATTATTCATGCTAGAATTGTATTAACAGGAAACTTGATACATGTGTGAATACATAGACAAACATAGTGTCACTAGTATGCCTCTACTTGACTAGCTCGTTAATCAAAGATGGTTGAGTTTCCTAGCCATAGACATGAGTTGTCATTTGATTAACGGGATCTCATCATTAGGAGAATGATGTGATTGACTTGACCCATTCCGTTAGCTTAGCACACGATCGTTTAGTATTCTACTATTGCTTTCTTCATGACTTATACATGTTCCTATGACTATGAGATTATGCAACTCCGTTTACGGAGGAACACTTTGTGTGCTACCAAGCGTCACAGCGTAATCGGGTGATGATAAAGGTGCTCTAAATGTGTCTCTAAAGGTACTTGTTGGGTTGGCGTATTTGAGATTAGGATTTGTCACTTGATTGTCGGAGGCGTATCTACGGGCCCACTCGGTAATGCACATCACTTAAGCCTTGCAAGCATTGCAACTAATGAGTTAGTTGCGAGATGATGTATTACGGAACAAGTAAAGAGACTTGCGATGCGAGATTGAACTAGGTATTGAGATACCGACGATCGAATCTCGGGCAAGTAACATACCGACGACAAAGGAACAACGTATGTTGTTATGCGGTTTGACCGATAAAGATCTTCGTAGAATATGTAGGAGCCAATATGAGCATCCAGGTTCCGCTATTGGTTATTGACTGGAGACGTGTCTCGGTCATGTCTACATAGTTCTCGAACCCGTAGGGTCCGCACGCTTAAAGTTTCGATGACAGTTATATTATGAGTTTATATGTTTTCATGTACCGAAGGTAGTTCGGAGTCCCGGATGTGATCACGGACATGACGAGGAGTCTCAAAATGGTCGAGACATGAAGATTGATATATTGTATGACTATATTCGGACACCGGAATGGTTTCGGGGATTATCGGATATATACCGAGTGCGGGAGGTTACGGAACCCCGGGGTTTAATGGGCCTACATGGGCCTTAGTGGAGAAGAGGAGGCGGCTAGGGCAGGCCGTGCGCCCTCCCCTCTAGTCCGAATTGGACATGGAGGGGGCGCCCCCCTCCTTCCTCTCTCTCTCCTCTTTCCCCCTTCTCCTAATCCAACAAGGAAGGGAGGGAGCCGTACTCCCGGTGGGAGTAGGACTCCTCCTGGCGCGCCCCTCTCCTGGCCGGCCGCCTCTCCCCCCCTTGCTCCTTTATATACGGGGGCAGGGGGCACCCCAAAGACAAAACAATTGATCATTGCTCTTTTAGCCATGTGCGGTGCCCCCCTCCACCATAGTCCACCTCGATAATATCGTAGCGGTGCTTAGGCGAAGCCCTGCGTTGGTAGAACATCATCATCGTCACCACGCCGTCGTGTTGACGAAACTCTCCCTCAACACTCGGCTGGATCGGAGTTCGAGGGACGTCATCGGGCTGAACGTGTGCTGAACTCGGAGGTGCCGTCCGTTCGGTACTTGATCGGTCGGATCGTGAGGACGTACGATTACATCAACCTCGTTGTGCTAACGCTTCCGCTTTCGGTCTACGAGGGTACGTGGACACACTCTCCCCTCTCGTTTCTATGCATCACCATGATCTTGCGTGTGCGTTGGAAATTTTTTGATATTACTATGTTCCCCAACAGTGGCATCCGAGCCTGGTTTTATGCATAGATGTCATATGCACGAGTATATCACAAGTGAGTTGTGGGCGATATAAGTCATACTGCTTACCAGCATGTCATACTTTGGTTCGGCGGTATAGTTGGATGAAGCGGCCCGGACCGACATTACGCGTACGCTTACGCGAGACTGGTTCTACCGACGTGCTTTGCACACAGGTGGCTAGCGGGTGTCAGTTTCTCCAACTTTAGTTGAATCGAGTGTGGCTACGCCCGGTCCTTGCGAAGGTTAAAGCAGCACCAACTTGACAAACTATCGTTGTGGTTTTGATGCGTAGGTAAGAACGGTTCTTGCTCAGCCTGTAGCAGCCACGTAAAATTTGCAACAACAAAGTAGAGGACGTCTAACTTGTTTTTGCAGGGCATGTTGTGATGTGATATGGTCAATGCATGATGCTAAATTTTATTGTATGAGATGATCATGTTTTGTAACCGAGTTCTCGGCAACTGGCAGGAGCCATATGCTTGTCGCATTATTGTATGCAATGCAATCGCCCTGTAATGCTTTACTTTATCACTAAGCGGTAGCTATAGTCGTAGAAGCAAAAGATTGGCGAGACGACAATGATGCTACGATAGGAGATCAAGGTGTCACGCCGGTGACGATGGTGATCATGACGGTGCTTCGAAGATGGAGATCACAAGCACAAGATGATGATGGCCATATCATATCACTTATATTGATTGCATGTGATGTTTATCTTTTATGCATCTTATCTTGCTTTGATTGACGGTAGCATTATAAGATGATCTCTCACTAAATTATCAAGGTATAAGTATTCTCCCTGAGTATGCACCGTTGCAAAAGTTCTTCGTGCTGAGACACCACGTGATGATCGGGTGTGATAGGCTCTACGTTCAAATACAACGGGTGCAAACAGTTGCACACGCAGAATACTCAGGTTAAACTTGACGAGCCTAGCATATAACAGATATGGCCTCAGAGCACTGAGACCAAAAGGTCTAGCGTGAATCATATAGTAGATATGATCAACATAGTGATGTTCACCATTGAAACTACTCCATCTCACGTGATGATCGGACATGGTTTAGTTGATTTGGATCACGTGATCACTTAGAGGATTAGAGGGATGTCTATCTAAGTGGGAGTTCTTAAGTAATATGATTAATTGAACTTTAATTTATCA
This sequence comes from Aegilops longissima, assembly GCA_021605205.1. Lineage (NCBI taxonomy): Eukaryota > Viridiplantae > Streptophyta > Magnoliopsida > Poales > Poaceae > Aegilops > Aegilops longissima. The sequence goes on along the minus strand of CM038679.1, from coordinate 554,181,562 downwards.
TGAACTTAGTCCTGGTAGTATTAGCATATCTATGTTGTAGATCAATAGCTCGTGTTTAGCTCCCCTTTTTATTTTTGATATGTTCCTAGAGAAAACTGAGGTAAAAGATGTTAGTAGCAATGATGCGGATTGGATCCATGATCTGAGGATTATCCTCATTGCTGCACAGAAGAATTATGTCCTTGATGCACCGCTAGGTGACAGACCTATTGCGGGAGCAGATGCAGACATTATGAACGTTTGACAAAAGCTCGGTGTCGGTGTCAAAACCCGCGGATCTCGGGTAGGGGGTCCCGAACTGTGCGTCTAGGCGGATGGTAACAGGAGACAAGGGACACGATGTTTTACCCAGGTTCGGGCCCTCTTGATGGAGGTAAAACCCTACGTCCTGCTTGATTAATATTGATGATGTGTGTTACAAGAGTAGATCTACCACGAGATCAGAGAGGCTAAACCCTAGAAGCTAGCCTATGGTATGATTGTTGTATATTGTATATCTGTCGACTAGCCTGGCCCTGGTTTATATAATGCACGGAGGCCTAGGATAACAAGATTCCTAGCCGAATCGCCCGGTGGGGAGGAGTCCATGTCTTGATCGCCAAGTCTTGTGGAATCTTCCTTGTATGCGGCAACCGTCGGACTGGCCCATGAGTATCTGACCATGGGGTTCTCGGCCCAATCTAACAGATCGGGAGATGGCGCGGTGAGTACCCCTAGTCCAGGACACCGTCGATAGCCCCTGAACCGGTCTTCAAGTTAGGGGCGCTCCTCGATTCTTCGAACTGTTCTTCATCTTGATCGTCGGTCTTGAAAACTGGTTCAACAAATCTTCTCATCTTCGATCTTGAGGATCGCCGAAATGCATTCGACGAGTTTACACGTCGGGTATCCGAGGAGCCCCATTAAGTTTCCGGCCTTTATCAATGCCTTGTTATTTTTATGCCACACCTTGGGTTTGAAGTTGTTCCCGGGCGGCAGCGTCCTCTTGCGTCCGAGCTCAAACGCCGGACTGCATTCGAGGTATATTTTGAGCCGAGCACCAACGCCGGACTGCTTCCCAACTCTAACGCTGGAATGTATCCGAGCTCCAACGCCGGACTATGTATCCGAGCTCCAACGCCGGACTGTATCCGAGCTCCAACGCCGGACTATGTATCCGAGCTCCAACGCCGGACTATGTATCCGAGCTCCAACGCCGGACTATGTATCCGAGGTGTCGTAAATCACCTTGGTTCAAAGAAGTTTGAAGAAGTTTAGCCGAACTTAATGCCGGAAATGCCCTCTATGGAGCCAGCCACTAGCGCCGAGCTTTATGCGGACTGCTTTCGGTGGTGCACCACCCGAATGTGGGCCGATTTTTGTCAATATTTTTGATTGGTGCAATTTATTCTCTGCCGAGATACACAGCCAGTAGCCCTCAAGGTGGGTATCGGTCTAAAACCTGAGATGCACATGAAGGATGACATAAGACCGCTGATCCCCATAGCCGAGACTCAAGGTTGATTTGCAAAATCGGTCGAGGATCAAGTCCTAACTCGGCGAATACTTGAGACACAAAAGCGGCGTGCTCAGTCCTCAAGACTCAGGTTGGGTGCGGCCGACCAACCCGAGGATCAAAATCTCCTCGGAGACTGTATTACAATTAAAATTTTCTGCATTGGATAGGCAATGCAGTAGCCCCCGAGACACTGGTCGGGTGGCAATACCAGATCAGGGGATCGATGTGCCCCTTTAATATTTGTAAACAATAAGCCCGAAGCCCAGTAGCCCCCGAGCCTTAATGCGGGCACGGGTGGCCGAATTAAGGATCAATATCCATAGTAAAATCACAAATTATGTGTAATGACTCAATGTATCCAAGTACTTTATGTCATTAATGCTCGGATCCGTATTGTACAAAACTTTGTTGACCGACCATCAGCTTCCACCTCCTCGGCCAATAGTCGAGGAGTGTTTGTCCTACTTTATAAAGCCTTTATGAGGGCAAAGATTTACAACAAACAAGGCAATCTGGCCATACGGTTTTATAAACAAAGGTACGCGGAGAGACATGTTATATTACTGTTTAATAGAAGAAATGTCTTCCAAATAAAATAGTCCCTTATCGGTTCCTTTCTTTGGTTGTCATGCTAAGCATGATCATGAAACCTCAGCTCAATGTAAGAGCAAAATATCGAGGATTTAGTTTGGGAGGCCAGTTAATAGCCCCTGTAGTGTTGGCGACGATCGAGGTCAAGCGGAAACACTTGACCAATTTATGAATGGCCCGTCATTTAATATAGTCATCGGATCGCTGACCAGTTTACACCTATTGTGACGATCGGTTTTCGGCTTTCTCCATCGAGGTGCTTGACCATGCGAGCTGGAAGCACAATCGCGATGGTTCTCCCTTTGCACATCTAGCGAACAAAGCGGGCGTAGGAGGCAAGCGGAGCCAGGCAACCCAACTATTGTTGAAGACACAATTGGCTGATGCATATATAGCAATATCCGAGAGTGTTTTTGCGAACCTCTAAAGGTGTCGGCGTTGCACTGCGAGACTTGTGCTGAAAACACACAAATAGTTAAAAGTGCCAAAAGCTTGGAAAACCAAAAAACGCTAGTAAAAACATGACGTCCGAACAAGATCAAGTGTTCGGTGCCAATCCGAAAATTGGACTTTAGAAAAAAAAGTGCTTCTGCCGTGCTTTAACTTTGCAATGACTAAGAAGAAGAACACTTAGTATGAAACGGCTCAAATAAACATAAGAGCCCCCAAGTGACTTGGGTAAAAGTTGACTATAAAATGTAAGGTGACATGTAGAATGCCTTCTAGCCGGATTGTAGATCGTTTGTCGTAGCGGACCTTTTCGCTTCAACCTCTGGACCCAATAGTCCGCAGTGTGTCTGAATACCCTCGCGGTTATAAAAACCGGGGCATGCGTGGAGACCATGCGTAGGGGTCATTAGTGCTTTATCAGACAAGTGCCCAACTAGTTATGTTATATTACATGTTTAGTAAGAAACATCTTCCGGGAGAATAGTTCCGTTAGGGGTTCCTTTCCACAGGAGGCATGCCCTAAAGTGCATGTCGGAGTGCGAAAAGAGCAGAAAAACATCTGGGGGCAGGTAAATAAATAGGTAAGAAATCATCTTTTAGTTCACCGACCGAGTATTCCCTTAAGAACGCTAGCTTTCGGCTTCACCCAGTCTGAGGTACACATCCGGCTGACCCGGCAGTAACAATCGCAGAGGTGCTCCCTTTACCACCTAGCCGAACAATCGGGAACGTAGGGGTAAGCACAGGAGCCAGGCAACCCAGCTTGGCCAAAACTTAAGTCATATCGATGCATATAATGGTGAATAAAAGGTACATGCGGAAGTGTGACACATGTGTTGGGCATAAAGCCCGTATTAATAAGCTTCTATTAAAGAAGCCCCCAGGTATAATGAGTGCGGGTAGCGCGTCAAATGTGTGCGAACAAAGTTTGGACAAAGAAAATTATTACAAGCAACTTTTTTCCAAAAAAGTATAATGCTTGGTCGAGCCGAAAACAAGTTAAAAATTTAAAACTTTGAGCATGAAGGCAACTTAGCTGGTTAATGTGTTCGGTATTGACGACGCGGTCCGAGCTTGATGCGGGACAAGGTTCCATCCCCCAAGCCGGTCCCGAGGTGGCGGAGCCAAGAGCTCGGCACTCCGAAGTGGTGACATAGCATGGTCAATGCAGGACGGCGGAGTGATGCCGAAGTCCCTGGCATGTGGTAATGAAGTGTTGACGAAGCCCCCCGTTCAGCCGAGGTGATGTCAAAGGATATAGTCCGGCTGGATCATTTTCCTGTGCACAAAAAATAGTGCAGACCGGGGATAATAGTAATAATAAGAAAAAAAATGTTGCATAATAAAAAATTTATGCAAAGTGAGTAATAAAAGAAATATGGCCTGGCGCCGAAATCAATGTCGATGCAGGGCGGCAGCGTGATGCGGTAAAGGCATGGCAAGGCCTGAATTCACAGTCGGTTCGAGTTCGGATCGGCGTTAGCGGACTATGTCTGAAAGCGACCGAACCATCATGCGACCGCCGATAATCGGCCACCATTTGATAGACCTGTGTACATATGATGGACAAACCAGAGTAATAATTCCTTGGGAAAAATTAACTCAAACAAGCAAAAAGAAATACTAGGATTAATAGCACTGGTTTATTTGTTGTAGCAATCCGAAGAAAGGTGATTCCCAAAATTGGGACTCGATCCGCGCACCCATTGCACAGTCGGCTAGTGACGCGAAGTGTCCGGATTAGGTTGATGAAGAGATGGCGAAGCCCCGGTCCAGCCGAGATGTCGAAGTAGGTCGGCGTGATGGACACCAACTTGAAGAAGAAAGCAGTGCGGCCTCGCCGATGCGGTCGTGGCGTGGTCGATGCCGGCTTGATGAAGCGACCGTGCGGCGATGCCGGTATGCCCGCTCCGTGTAATCCGTGGGGCGGCGATGTTGGTGATGATTTATCCTTCGCGATGCCAGACTCTTGTTCGGCTTGCCGAGATGATGATCCGAAGAGGTTGAGCTCGGCTTAACAAAGTGAAGATGTGTCTAGCGCAGGTCGGCAGCCGTGGAGCAATATTGCCGGACTGGTTTGACACCAGCATGATATTGAAGATCATGTTCAAAAGATTTTATAGTTAGTGGGATGTGTTCGGAAACAAACCACAACATCCCATACAAAACTTCCTTCAAAAAGGATGTCCGAAATCCCGTTCAGAAAAAATACGAACTCGGGTCGGATTCGTTTTCGCGCAGAAAACAGATCCGAAAAGTGATGCACTAATCGGAATGTTCCCGGAGTTTGGACGGTCGGATCGAGCTGAAATTTTGAGGGGTGGTAGATATAGGAATTCCGCAGCCGATCAGCGGTTGGATCTTCCAAAGGAAGTCCGAGCTAGAATCTGGACACCACGCCCTAAACTCGTCCGGATTCTTGTCCAGATTCAATGTGGCCCGGTATATCGGAGATTGCGGAGATTCCTCCATCGAACTCGATGAAATTTTCTAGGGTTGTTGTAGACTCAATTCCGCACAATTCCACGAAGCAATCGTTAAAGCGGCGCTTGAAGAGGCGGTGGCGGCGGACACAAGTCCGCTGTCCGAAAAAGCAAATGCGGTCGCCCTAGGGCAATGTTGACGTTGAGCCCCTGGGCTCCCTGGATGATTCCTCCATGATCTTGATAGAGATCGGAGTTGATGTCTCATACGAACATGGCGATCGGAGATAGGGCGCAGTCCTTGGTCGAACCAAGCTGACCAGTCGAGCTGGTGACGAAGATGCCGAAGTTGCAATTGACCTGCGGGCGAGCCATCGACCTTTTGCCGGACACACAGCGGAACTCTCAATGAAAGCACCAATGTCGGTGTCAAAACCGGCGGATCTCGGGTAGGGGGTCCCGAACTGTGCGTCTAGGCGGATGGTAACAGGAGACAAGGGACACGATGTTTTACCCAGGTTCAGGCCCTCTTGATGGAGGTAAAACCCTACGTCCTGCTTGATTAATATTGATGATGTGTGTTACAAGAGTAGATCTACCACGCGATCAGAGAGGCTAAACCCTAGAATCTAGCCTATGGTATGATTGTTGTATATTGTATATCTGTCGACTAGCCTGGCCCTGGTTTATATAATGCACCAGAGGCCTAGGATAACAAGAGTCCTAGCCGAATACGCCGGCGGGGAGGAGTCCTTGTCTTGATCGCCAAGTCTTGTGGAATCTTCCTTGTATGCGGCAACTGTCCGGACTGGCCCATGAGTATACGGCCATGGGGGTTCTCGGCCCAATCTAACAGATCGGGAGATGGCGCGGTGAGTACCCCCTAGTCCAGGACACCGTCACTCGGCATTGTGACTACTCGATAGTTTAGTGCACCATGCTTTACGGCTTAGAATCGGGACTTCGAAGATGTTTTAAACGCCACGGAGCATATAAGATGTTCCAAGAGCTGAAATTGGTATTTCACACTCATACCCGAGTCGAGAGGTATGAGACCTCTGACAAGTACTTTGCCTACAAGATGGAGGAGAATAGCTCAACCAGTGAGCATGTGCTCAGAATGTCTGAGTACTACAATCGCTTGAATCAAGTCGGAGTTAATCTTCCAGATAAGATAGTGATTGACAGAGTTCTCTAGTCACTATCACCAAGTTACTAGAACTTCGTGATGAACTATAATATGCAAGGGATAACGGAAATGATTCCCAAGCTCTTCGTGATGCTGAAATCGACGAAGGTAGAAATCAAGAAAAACATCAAGTGTTGATGGTTGACAAGACCACTAGTTTCAAGAAAAGGACAAAGGGAAGAAGGGGAACATCAAGAAGAACGACAAGCGAGTTGTTGCTCAAGTGAATAATCCCAAGTCTCGACCTAAGCCTGAGACTGAGTGCTTCTACTGCAAAGGAACTGGTCACTGGAAGCGGAACTGCCCCAAGTATTTGGCGGATAAGAAGGATGGAAAAGTGAACAAAGGTATATTTGATATACATGTTATTGATGTGTACTTTACTAGTGTTTATAGCAACCCTAAGTATTTGATACTAGTTAGGTTGCTATGATTAGTAACTTCAAGCGGGAGTTGCAGAATAAGCAGAGACTAGTTAAGGGTGGAGTGACGATGTGTGTTGGAAGTGGTTCCAAGATTGATATGATCATCATCGCAGACTCCCTATTCTTTCGGGATTAGTGTTGAACATAAATAAGTGTTATTTGGTGTTTGCGTTGAGCATGAATATGATTGGATCATGTTTATTGCAATACGGTTATTCATTTAAGTTAGAGAACAATTGTTGTTCTGTTTACATGAATAAAACCTTCTATGGTCATACACACCAACAAAAATGGTTTGTTGGATCTCGATCATAGTGATACAGATATTCATAATATTGAAGCCAAAAAGATGCAAAGTTAATAATGATAGTGCAACTTATTTGTGGCACTGCCGTTTAGGTCATATTGGTGTAAAACGCATGAAGAAACTTCATGCTGATGGGATTTTGGAATCACTTGATTATGAATCACTTGATTCTTGCGAACCATGCCTCTTGGGCAAGATGACTAAAACACCGTTCTCTGAAACAATGAAGCAAGCAACAGATTTGTTGGAAATCATACATACTGATGTATGTGGTCCGATGAGTGTTGAGGCTCGCGGCGGGTATCGTTATTTTCTGACCTTCACAGATGATTTGAGCAGATATGGGTATATCTACTTGATGAAACATAAGTCTGAAACATTTGAAAAGTTTAAAGAATTTCAGAGTGAAGTGGAAAATCATCGTGACAAGAAAATAAGGTTTCTACAATCTGATCATGGAGACGAATATTTGAGTTACAAGTTTGGTCTTCAATTAAAACAATGTGGAATAGTTTCACAAATTCGTGCCACCTGGAACACCACAGCATAATGGTGTGTCCGAACATGATAAACGTACTTTATTGGATATAGTGCGATCTATGATGTCTCTTATCAATTTACCACTATCGTTTTGGGGTGATGCATTAGAGACAGCTGCATTCACGTTAAATAGGGCACCATCTAAATCCATTGAGATGACCCCGTATAAACTATGGTTTGGCAAGAAACCAAAGTTATCGTTTCTTAAAGTTTGGGGCTGCGATGCTTACGTGACAAAGCTTCAACCTGATAAGCTCGAACCCAAGTCGGAAAAATGTGTCTTCATAGGATACCCAAAAGAGACTGTTGGGTACACCTTCTATCACAGATCCGAAGGCAAGACTTTTGTTGCTAAATTTGGAATCTTTCTAGAAAAGGAGTTTCTCTCGAAAGAAGTGAGTGGGAGGAAAGTAGAACTTGATGAGATAATTGTACCTGCTCCCTTATTGGAAAGTAGTTCATCACAGAAACCGGTTCCTATGACTCCTACACCAATTAGTGAGGAAGCTAATGATGATGATCATGTAACTTCAGATCAAGTTACTACCATACCTCGTAGGTCAACCAGAGTGAGATCCACACCAAAATGGTACGGTAATCCTATTCTGGAGGTCATGTTACTTCACCATGACGAACCTACGAACTATGAGGAAGCGATGATGAGCCCAGATTCCGCGAAATGGTTTGAGGCCATGAAATCTGAAATGGGATCCATGTATGAGAACAAAGTATGGACTTTGATTGACTTGCCCAAATGATCGGCGAGCCATTGAGATTAAATGGATCTTCAAGAGGAAGACTGACGCTGATAGTAGGGTTACTATCTACAAAGTTAGAATTGTCACAAAAGGTTTTCGACAAGTTCAAGGTGTTGACTACGATGAGAGTTTCTAACTCGTATCTATGCTTAAGTCTGTCCGAATCATGTTAGAAATTGCCGCATTTTATGAAATCTGGCAAATGGATAAACAAAACTGCATTCCTTAATGGATTTATTAAAGAAGAGTTGTATATGATGCAACTAGAAGGTTTTGTCGATCCTAAAGGTGTTAACAAAATGTGCAAGCTCCAGCGATCCATCTATGGACTGGTGCAAGCATCTCAGAGTTGGAATATACGCTTTGATGAGTTGATCAAAGCATATAGTTTTATACAGACTTGCGGTGAAGCCTGTATTTACAAGAAAGTGAGTGGGAGTGCTACAACATTTCTGATAAGTATATGTGAATGACATATTGTTGATCGGAAATAATGTAGAATTATTCTGCAACGCATAAAGGAGTGTTTGAAAGGAGTTTTTTCAAAGAAAGACCTCGGTGAAGCTGCTTACATATTGAGCATCAAGATCTATAGAGATAGATCAAAACGCTTGATAAGTTTTTTCAATGAGTACATACCTTGACAAGATTTTGAAGTAGTTCAAAATGGAACAGTCAAAGAAAGAGTTCTTGCCTATGTTACAAGGTGTGAAATTGAGTAAGACTCAAAGCCCGACCACGGCAGAAGATAGAAAGAGAATGAAAGTCATTCCCTATGCCTCAGCAATAGGTTCTATAAAGTATGCCATGCTGTGTACCAGATCTATTGTATACCCTACACTGTGTTTTGCAAGGGAGTACAATAATGATCTAGGAGTAGATCACTGGACATCAGTCAAAATTATCCTTAGTGGAATAAGGATATGTTTCTCGATTATAGAGGTGACAAAAGGTTCGTTGTAAAGGGTACGTCGATGCAAGTTTTGACACTGATCCAGATGACACTAAGTCTCAATCTGGATAAATATTGGAAGTGGGAGCAATTAGCTAGAGTAGCTCTGTGCAGAGTATTGTAGACATAGAATATTTACAAAATACATACGGCTCTGAATGTGGCAGACCCGTTGATTAAACTTCTCTCACAAGCAAAACATGATCACACCTTAGTACTCTTTGGGTGTTAATCACATAGCGATGTGAACTAGATTATTGACTCTAGTAAACCCTTTGGGTGTTGGTCACATGACGATGTGAACTATGGGTGTTAATCACATGGTGATGTGAACTATTGGTGTTAAATCACATGGCGATGTGAACTAGATTATTGACTCTAGTGCAAGTGGGAGACTGAAGGAAATATGCCCTAGAGGCAATAATAAATTTATTATTTATTTCCTTATTTCATGATAAATGTTTATTATTCATGCTAGAATTGTATTAACTAGAAACTTGATACATGTGTGAATACATAGACAAACATAGTGTCACTAGTATGCCTCTACTTGACTAGCTCGTTAATCAAAGATGGTTGAGTTTCCTAGCCATAGACATAAGTTGTCATTTGATTAACGGGATCACATCATTAGGAGAATGATGTGATTGACTTGACCCATTCCGTTAGCTTAGCACACGATCGTTTAGTACTATGCTATTGCTTTCTTCATGACTTATACATGTTCCTATGACTATGAGATTATGCAACTCCCGTTTAGCGGAGGAACACTTTGTGTGCTACCAAACGTCACAACGTGACTGGGTGATCATAAAGGTGCTCTACAAGTGTCTCCAAAGGTACTTGTTGGGTTCGCATATTTCGAGATTAGGATTTGTCACTCCGATTGTCGGAGAGGTATCTCTGGGCCCACTCGGTAATGCACATCACTTAAGCCTTGCAAGCATTGCAACTAATGAGTTAGTTGCGAGATGATGTATTACGGAACGGGTAAAGAGACTTGCCGGTAACGAGATTGAACTAGGTATTGAGATACCGACGATCGAATCTCGGGCAAGTAACATACCGACGACAAAGGGAACAACGTATGTTGTTATGCGATTTGACCGATAAAGATCTTCGTAGAATATGTGGGAGCCAATATGAGCATCCAGGTTCCGCTATTGGTTATTGACCGGAGACGTGTCTCGGTCATGTCTACATAGTTCTCAAACCCGTAGGGTCCGCACGCTTAAAGTTTCGATGACAGTTATATTACGAGTTTATATGATTTGATGTACCAAAGATAGTTCGGAGTCCCGGATGTGATCACTGACATGGCGAGGAGTCTCGAAATGGTCGAGACATGAAGATTGATATATTGGATGACTATATTCGGACCTTTGGAATGGTTCGGGATTATCGAGATATATCCGAGATACCGAGAGTTCTTGGAACCCCGGGGTTTAATGGGCCTACATGGGCCTTAGTGGAGAAGAGGAGGCGTCTAGGGCAGGCCGCGCGCCCCTCCCCCTCTAGTCCGAATTGGACAAGATGGGGGGGGCGCCCCCCCCTTCCTCTCTCTCTCTCCTCTTTCCCCTTCTCCTAATCCAAAAGGAAGGAGGGAGTCCTACTCGGTGGGAGTAGGACTCCTCTGGCGCGCCCTCTCTGGTGGCCGCCCTCCCCTCCCCTTGCTCCTTTATATACGGGGGCAGGGGCCACCACAAAGACACAACAATTGATCATTGATCTTTTAGCCGTGTGTGGTGCCCCCCTCCACCGTAGTCCACCTCGATAAAGGTGCCTTTGGCGAAGCCCTGCATCGGTAGAACATCATCATCGTCACCACGCCGTCGTGCTGACGAAACTCTCCCTCAACACTCGGCTGGATCGGAGTTCGAGGGACGTCATTGGGCTGAACGTGTGCTGAACTCAGAGGTGCCGTGCGTTTGGTACTTGATCTGTCGAATTGTGAAGACGTACGACTACATCAACCGCGTTGTGCTAACACTTCCGCTTTCGGTCTACGAGGGTACGTGGACACACTCTCCCCTCTCGTTGCTATGCATCACCATGATCTTGCGTGTGCGTAGGAATTTTTTTGAAATTACTACGTTCCCCAACAAGTTTCACCACATGTCGTTAATGGGTATGAAGTGATACACTGTTCATTACGGGCCAGTTTTACCACGGGTCGTTAATGGGCCGAGAGTTACAAAGGGCCTCACATGGGCCGAAAGACGTCATGGGCCATACATGGGCCGAAAGTTAAAACGGGCTGGAATTATATTGGACGGCCCAGCTGACGCTGCTCGGCCTAATTCGGATAGGCCGTAAACGGGCCCTGGGTTAGCGGGCTGTTAATGGGCTATATGCGAACATGCCATTAACAGGCTTGCCATGGGCCGGCCCGCCACCTTTTGACCAAGTCAAACGGGCCGGCCTTTTTATAGGAATGGGCCTCTGTTGGTCCGTGCCACGTGTCGACGTATCATAGGCGCTTTGGGTCCAATGAGTGGATGACATCTGTCCCAACGGTGAGCCGACACGTATTTCCTCCAGCCAATGATGATTTTGCACGTAGAAAATCCCCATTTGTTCGGGGCTGTTAACGGGTTATCGGATCCAAAACCGGACCCGATAGCTTAACGGAGTTCCGTTACGGTGAATGCCACGTGTCGGTCACCCTTGACGAAAGCACTTCTGTGACGCGCGATTTATCGTCATGGAAGTGAACACTTCCGTGATGATAATTTTGGTAATGTCATGGAACACTTCTCTGACGGCACAGGTATGGTGTCTTGATTACATCATAAAATTGTGATGGATGTACATGCATGACAGAAAACGTGACCTACTGTGACAAACACGTATCATCACGGAAGTGTATTTTTTTGTAGTGAGTGCTAAAGTTTTCGGCAAAAAAAATATTCGTTCGGTTGATCGCGTCTGATTTGGGAGGTGTCATTTCCTGAGCTACCATTCACATGAGAACCTTTAGTTGCATGTTGCACCTAGCTTGTCCCTTTGCCTTCCGGGGGGGAGGGGGAGGGTAGAGTTAAGGTCGATCCCTTTTCCCTCAACTTGCAACGTAGGTCTAGTCATAGTGGGCGGCTAAAGCGTGCTGAGAATGTCAAGAGAGGTCAGGGCACTAGTAGAAAAGTGACCTTATGTTCACCTCATTATTCCCGGTTCGATTATGGCTCGGTACTAATGGTATCATTAGTCCCGGTTCCAATGGCTATGCATTAGTCCTGGTTCATTTGTGACCTATAGTCCCGGTTTGTGTCACAAACCGGGACTAAAGGGACGGTGGCAGGCTGGCATCAAGCCGGGGCCCCACGAGTCCCTTTAGTCCCGGTTTGTGACACCAACCGGGACTAAAGGGGTCTAACCTCTTAATCCCGGTTGGTGGCTCCAACCCGGACTAAAGGGGTTCTGCAATTTTTAAACTCTACCCCCTTATCGCCTTTTCAGTTTTGAAAAAAACAAAAGAAAATGATAAAAACTTCAAAAATTAAAATCCTTCGAGATGTAGTTATGTTACTACATCCACTAGTTAGGAAAATTTAAAAACATAAACTTTGACATATTTTGCGAAAAGGTGTTATGAAAAAGTAAAACGAAACTTTTGCATACGATGTCGAAAAAAAAGGTATAATATATCAAATGTTCAGCACGGAAAGCTGGTTCCGATTTTGACATCGTAGGCCGTTTTGAAATTTTTAGAATCCTCAAATTCTGAAAGGAAAAATAGTTATCCTCAAATTTCATTTTTTTTTTGAATTTTGGTCAAATCTGGTCAAACTATGGTCAAACTACTTATTCAAGAAATATTAGTGTTACTAAATATTTACTCAGTTTTTTTAAATTTTGGACAAATCTATTCAAACTATGGTCAAACTACTTATTCAAGAAATATTTTAGTGTTACTAAATAATAATTGTTTTAAAAATAATAGTTTCAAACTCAAACGGTGAAACATGTGTCTTCATGCTCAAGCTAAACGCCTAAGGGTTAATAGGATTGACAGCTTACTATTGTGAGGAAAACAAAAAGTGCAGACTTGGAAACTAGGGAGAACTGAACTCGGAAGTTAAGCTAAGTTAGACGATTTGGAATGAGTGCTCCACACTTGAGTAGTGATGAGGGATGATTAGAGATTAAATCGTCAAATAATTCAGAATCATTTTTTTTCAAAAAAAAACAAAAAAAATTCAAAAAAATACATTTAGTCCCGGTTGCCAACCGGGACTAAAGGTCCCCCAGCCCCCGGCGCGGGCTCGTGCCACGTGGTGGGCCTTTGGTCCCGGGTCGTGTTGAACCGGGACTAAAAGAGGGGACTCCCCCCTTTAGTGCCGGTTGCATAACCAGGACTAAAGGTCCTTAGGAACCGGGACTAAAGCCCAATTCTGCACTAGTGGGGTAGACTGAAATTGGCATGGGAGGAGGCCCTAAAGAGATATCTGATGGACTGGAGTATCACCAAAGAACTAGCTAGCCATGGACAGGAGTGCGTGGAAGCTAGCTATCCATGTGCCAGAACCATGAGTTGGTTACGAGATCTTATAGGTTTCACCTCTAGCCTACCCTAACTTATTTGGGATTAAAGGCTTTGTTGTAGCTGTTGATGAAATGGAATGAAGTTTCTATTTGTGTAGTTTCGATAAAATGGAGTGAAATTTGTATTTGTGTTGTTTTGTGCTCTTAAGTTTACCTACACATTGTTCAAAAAAAAAAATACAGTGACAAGTGTGAATGTAGGCACACATCACACGTAAGGTCAATAGGCTTAGCATGGCAGGAGAACCAATGACAGGTGCCTTTAGTCTGCGCATCATAGGTATTGTGTTATTAGTGATGAGCAGCTTGTCTGCTAGTAAGTACTCCCTCCGTTTTTAAATATAAGTCTTTCTAGAGATTCCAAAAGGGGGAAAAGGCATATTGGCTTGCTTCAGCGTTATTTCCTCGTTGAACGTCATGATGCAAGGGTGGAGACGTATTTCATTGTAGTTACATTACATAATGGCAAATGTGGGTAACTTTTTCACTTAAACCATATCGATGGTTATGAAAGTTTAGCTTATTAAATGAAGGGTCAGATGTTTCTGATTTTTGTGGTAATTTTTAGCATATTTCTCTTTTTTCTGGTTAACCCCTCAAATATTTTTTATATACAATAAGCGCATCATTTATGGAAAAGACCAGGAATTTGAAAAAATTGCAAACTTAAAAAAAGTACGCAGATTTCAAAAAGTTTGCGAACTTGAAATAAGTACATTGATCTGGAAAAAATTACGCGAATATGAAGGAAATATGTGGGTTTGTAAACATTCCATGAACTTGAGAAAAGTGCACCAATTTGAAAAAATCGCGCTAACCTGAAAATAGTATGCAGATTTAAAAAAAGTTCATATATTTTTTTAAAATATGCGGATTTAAAAAATTACACGAACGTGAAAAAAGTACATGAATTTGAGAAAATCACGCGAACTTGAATAAAGTGTGCGAACTTGAAGAAGTACATGATTTTAAAAAAGAAGCTCATGGATTTGAAAGGGCACGCTAATTTGAGTCAGCATCGGTCAAAACCGGGGTGAGTTAGCACCAAAATCAGTCAAAATCGAGACGAGGGACGAACCCTGTCCAGTTCAGTAGTTGACGGTGCAAGTTGTCCGGTTTCGGAGTTGAGGGATCAAATCTAGACTCCACCAAAAAATGAGGGGCGGAAAGTATACTTTTCTCTTTAATATGAGTCCTCATTTTCCCTTAATTTTTTTCACTCCCATATGTTATTATGAAGTATTATATGCAAAGCAAAATGAACATGGCTGCAGATATGTACCTCAAAATTATATCACTTCAAAACTATGGACTGCTGACTTGTTACCATCATTCGTAGAAAAAGTTTCTACGATAATTCTTTGTAGGTATTCACATACTTGTCTCATTACACCTTACTGAAATATTGTTTCTTTCAACGAAGATGAAATAGTAGCCATTGCCCATTCATTTACTTTGTAAAACAAAACATGATTCGCACGCACTTATCGTAGCTATGAATAACATCTTGGGTCAAACTAAAATTGTCCAAATAGCCAAGTCCTCTTTCTTCTTGATACTATTCATCTAAAATCGGTCAATTTTCATCCAATGGAAATATAAAAATTGTAACACTTACCAATTTGCCTAAATAGAGCACTAACCCTTTTTCTATAAAAATAACATTTTTTTCTGTTCATGAATATCCAAGAGCATCTCAAAGATTATTTTTGAAATGTTTTTAATTTTTTAAAATTTAAATCTTTTTCCAGATTTAATTTTCCATCGTGTGTGAACATGCGGTTGGACACTTTATCTCTATTGAAGTTTTTGTTAGTCCTGCAGTTCAATGCCTGACCGAATAATATCCTATTAAGAAGAAGAAAATATGGATCACCATGATTTGAATTTTCAGAAAAACATTTCACAATTTATTTTGGTAATATTAACGATATAGTGATACATTTTATATGGAAATAAAGCTCAGAGATACACCTATAGAAATGTATCAATATCCAAAATGTCATGTATTATGCAAGGAAGGCGGTAAATAGGATTAAAAATATCTACATGGTAAAAAAAACATGAAGTACTTAGCACATTTGATGCACTCAGGATGCTGCCCTCGCAACTCTCGCTAGATAAACAAAAGAACATATATAGAAGGGCAATGGTTTTCTAGAAGCGAAGGCGTCGGAGGCATCCGGCTTTAAATTAATAAAGCCCACGAAGGCGAGAATCAATAAGTTCAACAGAACAACATAAAGTAAAACAGCCGCAGCCAAGGTGCGTTACATGCTACCGGCGAAGCCTGCGAGGAATGAAAATAAGGGGTAGTAGCGCAGCGCCAGTCAAAAGATCGCATCCAACGGCAAGCTAGTGGCGGGCACCGATCTGGATCAACCGTATCCGCTCCATAGCCTCCGTCATCCGATCCGCATCACGCCGTTTCTAGCGGCATCCATGTCTGAAGGAACAAGTGGCATTTGAAGATAATGTCGGCCGGGTGAGAAAGAAATTTGTGCTCAATAGTCATCTTATTGCGTGTAGTCCAAATGGCCCACAACAAAGCACCCACACATCTCCACAACACACGACCAAAACCGCCCCTATGAGCGACTAGAATAGCGTGAAGGTCCGTAGCTGAGAGCGGGTTCCAGTTCTGATCGAAAACCTCCCTAACCGCACTCCAAGCAAAGCTGGCAAGGTAACAGTTAAAAAAGATGTGGTTGGCATCTTCATGATGCCCGCATAGAACGCAAGAGCCATCAGAAGGCCCATTCCTATGAGCGATGTTATTGGAGGAGGGCATGCGGTCACGAAACATCTGCCGCAAGAAAATTTTGATCTTCAAGGGGATAGCCGCTTTCCATAGCCCCCTAGCTATGTCCAGGGTCGGCCCCTCGGTCAATTTGTTGAACAAGGATTGGACAGTAAATTTCCCAGAGCACGAGAGAGCCCGATGGGCCGAGTCGGCCTCAGGGCGAAGGACCACTCCCGCCAGATCAGCTACGAGCCCGTCCCAACAGGCTCATTCGTTAGCGAGGAGGGGTCTTTTCAAGGATACAGCGGGCGGGTTGGTGCGCAGCGCGTCAGCCACCAGAATATCAACGTTAGTGGCTAACTGATAGGCAGCGGAATGGCTTTTCCACAAGGGTTCCGTGCCAAACCAATGGTCCAGCCAAAATCGCGTTGAGGTACCATTGTTGACGCAAAACTTGGCTCCTAAAGTGAAGGCAGGCATAACTTTCTGGATCCCATTCCAAAAAGGTGAGCCCTTAGCTTTGGAAGTGAGGAAATTCCCATCAGGGAAGTATTTGGCACGAAGAATGTCCGCCCAGAGCCCCTGCTCGTTTGGGAGAGTTTCCAAATCCACTTGGTTAGGAGTGCGACATTCATGAGTTTGGAGTTAAGAATCCCAAGGCCTCAATTTCTTAGGGTGACAGTCCGCCCAATTGATCAGGTGGTACTTCTTTTTATCCAGTTCCTTCCCAAAGAACTTGGATCCGGGGTATCAAGCTTGGCATGAACCCCATCAGCCCGCAAGAACATGCCCATAGTGAGCAGAGGAAGGAAAGAGAGGTGGAGTGAGTCGGGATCAGCACGGCCGCCGAGGAAAGAAGCGGCGCGCGCGAAGGCTAACCCTGTTAGCCACCTTGCCGTACAAGGGCTCCCATTCCAGAATGGAGATGTGTTTATCCGAGATAGGCAGACCCAAGTACTTAATTGGAAAGCTCCCTAGCTTGCAATTAAGCAAGTTGGCGATACGAGTAGCGAGCAGAGGGTCCATCCCAATGGCGATCACCTCGCTCTTAAGGAAATTAATCTTAAGGCCGAAAATGATTTCGAAAGCAAGGAGGGTGAGTTTAATCGAGGCTACGCTATGATCGTCAGGCTCAAAGAGCAGTAAGGTGTCGTCCGCATATTGGAGGTGTGTGAGTCCACCCGGAATAAGGTGAGAACCCACACCGCGGATGTGGCCGGTGTCCTTAGCCTTATGAACCATGGCTGGGAGGGCGTCCGCAACAAAGTTGAAGATCAGAGGCGAGGAGGGGTCCCCTTGCCTGAGGTCTCGTTTGTTGCGAAAGAAGTTCCCAACCTCTCCGTTGATCGACACAGCAGTCTGGCCTCCCGAGACTAGGTGCATGATGCGGTGAACAAAGCCTGACTCGAATCCCTTCCGCATCAGCACCTCGCGAATGAACTCCCAGTTCACGCGATCATATGCTTTCTCAAAGTCGAGCTTGAGAAGCACGACCGGTTTCCCAGTGCGTTTAAGCTCGTGGAAGGTCTCCTGCAACACTATCGGCCCTTCGAGAATGTTGCGACCTTTGAGAATACCAGACTGACTACGATCGATAACGCGCTGCGCTACTGGGGCAAGTCTGGTCACATAAGCCTTAGAGCAGATCTTGAAAGGCACGCTAGTAAGAGTGATGGGACGGTATTGCTTAATAGTGTCGGCCCCTTTGACTTTGGGAATGAGGCTGATGACACCATAGTTAAGGCGCGAAACGTCTACCGTACCTAACGCAAAACCATTAATAATCCCGTAAAAGAGGTCTTTAAGCACAGGCCAGAAACGGCGGAAGAACGCGACCGGCTAGCCATTCGGGCCAGGCGCAGTGTCAATCTTCATTGCTCCCACCTCTTCGTCGATCTCGTCCGTGGAGAAAGACAAGGCCAAGAAGTCATTTTCGGCTTGCAACATGCGGGCATCTTCCCCCCAGAAGTCAGCCCTGAGTTGTAAGGGCTTCTCCTCGGCTGTTCCCAACAAGTTGAGGAAGAAGCCATAGATGTGGGCCGCGATCTCGGCCTGACTAACCAACAGCCCTTGATCGGATTGAAATCTCAAAATCGAGCACTTCCGTTTACGACCGTTGGCAAAGGCGTGGAAATAGCCCGTATTCGCGTCACCCTTGGTGATCCACTTGACGCCGCCCCTACGGTGCCAGTATTCCTCCTCCTCCCTAATAATGGCAAGCACCTGGTTCTCAAGTGCATAACGGTTGGCCCATTCTGCTTCCAGGAAGGGTTTGCAATCAGCTTGTGCGTCTAGGGCTTTAATTTCAGCGATTATAGCTTCCCTAGCACGCTTCGCTTCGCTCCCGTGGTTTGCACCCCACCCACGGAGGAAACCACGGAGGGCACCGGCCGCCGAGATCCAAGTGTCTAGAGGACCCCTGGAGCAGCCGATCGCAGCTCTTGCACGCTCCCAGCGCGCAATGAGCAAGGGGCCGAAGCCCTCGACCTCAAACCAGCCTATTTCAAAGTAGAAACGAGGGCTACGCTTGATCTGGTCCTCCCCAGAGGCCAAGATCAGCGGAACGTGGTCCGACCCAATACGTGTTTCCGCCACCAGCGTACACGTGGGGAAGAGCACTTCCCAGTCGGAGGTCACAAAGACACGATCGAGAACACTGCGCACAGGAGAGAGTTGTTTGTTGGTCCATGTACATCTAGCGCCTGTCCTAGCGATCTCCCGCAGGGCACATGCCGCAATAGTATTATTGAACAAGTTCACTCTAGGCCAGTCTCGTTAAGGTTGTTCTTATCCGCTCCCGGCGAATAAGGTTAAATCGCCCCCAAGGACAATGGGGACATTGGCGGCTTGGCCCCTACCAAGCTTTGAATTTCACCAAGAAATCAGCTGCTCGAGTGATCGGCGGTCCGTAGATGCAAAGAATAGCCAGGAAACAAGAGAAATCATGTGTTTAATCGTGGCGAAATGAAAAAGAACCCACATCCCAACTTACAACATCACATACATCTTTGTTACATCCCGGAAGAAGACCGCGAGTGACCCACGAAGGCACCCGGTGTTGGAAATATGCCCTAGAGGCAATAATAAATTAGTTATTATTATATTTCCTTGTTCATGATAATCGTTTATTATTCATGCTATAATTGTATTGACGGAAACAGCAATACATGTGTGGATACATAGACAACACCATGTCCTGGTAAGCCTCTAGTTGACTAGCTCGTTGATCAATAGATGGTTACGGTTTCTGACCATGGACATTGGATGTCATTGATAGCGGGATCACATCATTAGGAGAATGATGTGATGGACAAGACAATCCTAAGCCTAGCACAAAGATCGTGTAGTTAGTATGCTAAAGCTTTTCTAATGTCAAGTATCTTTTCCTTAGACCATGAGATTGTGCAACTCCGGATACCGTAGGAATGCTTTGGGTGTACCAAAGCGTCCTGGCGTAGCTGGGTGGCTATAAAGGTGCATTACGGTATCTCCGAAAGTGTACATTGGGTTGGCACGAATCAAGGCGGGATTTGTCACTCCGTGTAAGCGGAGAGGTATCTCTGGGCCCACTCGGTAGGACATCATCATAATGTGCACAATGTGACCAAGGGGTTGATCACGGGATGATGTGTTCTGGAGCGAGTAAAGAGACTTGCGGTAGCGAGATTGAACAAGGTATCGGTATACCGGCGATCGAATCTCGGGCAAGTACAATACCGCTAGACAAAGGGAATTGTATCTGAGATCGATTGAGTCCTTGACATCGTGGTTCATCCGATGAGATCATCGTGGAACATGTAGGAGCCAACATGGGTATCCAGATCCGCTGTTGGTTATTGACGGAGAACGTCTCGGTCATATCGCATGTCTCCCGAACCCGTAGGGTCTACACATAAGGTTCGGTGGCGCTAGGGTTATATAGGAAGCTTGTATGTGGTTGCGAATGTTGTTGAGTCCGGATGAGATCCCGGACGTCACGAGGAGTTCGGAATGGTCCGGAGGTAAAGATTTATATATGGGAAGTCTGTTTTGGTAGCAGGAAGGTTTGAGGCGATATCGGTAATGTCTGGGACCAGGGAGGGTCGGGGTCCACCAAGTGGGGCCACCTGCCCCGAAGGCTGCGTGGGCCAAGTGTGGGAGGGACCAGCC
The DNA here is from genome assembly GCA_021605205.1 of Aegilops longissima. Taxonomy (NCBI): domain Eukaryota; kingdom Viridiplantae; phylum Streptophyta; class Magnoliopsida; order Poales; family Poaceae; genus Aegilops; species Aegilops longissima. The sequence goes on along the minus strand of CM038679.1, from coordinate 554,160,995 downwards.
CCTAGGAGGGCTGGTGCGCCCCCAAAGGGCCCAAGGCGCAAGGATGGGTGGGAGGGGCAAACCCTAGTCGAGATGGGCCCTAAGGCCCATCTAGTGGCGCCTCCTCTCCCTCCCCTCTTGGCGCCTCCCTTGATCCCATCTGGGGCTGGCCGCCCCCCTAGGGGTGGAAACCCTAGAGGGGCGCAGCCCTCCCCTCCCCTATATATGAGGCCACAGGGGCTGCCCATAACACACGAGAGCCTCCCTCTCCGGCGCAGCCTGCCTCTCCTCCTCCTCCTCTCCCTTGGTGCTTGGCGAAGCCTGCGGGATGCACGCTCCTCCACCACCACCACGCCGTTGTGCTGCTGCTGGATGGAGTCTTCCTCAACCTCTCCCTCTCTCCTTGCTGGATCAAGGCATGGGAGGCGTCACCGGGCTGTACGTGTGTTGAGCAGCGGAGGTGCCGTCCGTTCGGCACTAGGATCTCCGGTGATTTGAATCACGACAATCGACTCCTTCAACCCCATTCACTTGAGCGCTTCAAGCAGCAATCTACAAGGGTATGTAGATGCACTCTCCTTCCCTCGTTGCTAGTTTCTCCATAGATAGATCTTGGTGAAGCGTAAGAAAATTTTGAATTTGTGCTCGTTCCCCAGCAGTGGCATCATGAGCTAGGTCTATTGCGTAGATTCTTTGCGAGTAGAACACAAAGTAGTTGTGGGCGTTGATTTTGTTCAATATGCTTACCGTTACTAGTCCAATCTTGTTTCGACGGTATTGTGGGATGAAGCGGCCGGACCGACCTTACGTACTCTTCGTGAGGCGAGGTTCCACCGGTGACATGCACTTGGTGCATAAGGTGGCTAGCGGTGCCGTCTCTCCCACTTTAGTCGGAGCGGATTCGATGAAAAGGGTCCTTATGAAGGGTAAATAGCAATTGGCATATCACGTTGTGGTTTTGCGTAGGTAAGAAAGCGTTCTTGCTAGAAACCCAAAGCAGCCACGTAAAACATGCAAACAACAATTAGAGGCGTCTAACTTGTTTTGCAGGGTATGCTATGTGATGTGATATGGCCAAGAAGAATGTGATGAATGATATGTGATGTATGAGATTGATCATGTTCTTGTAATAGGATTCACGACTTGCATGTCGATGAATATGACAACGGCGAGGAGCCATAGGAGTTGTCTTTATTTATTGTATGACCTGCGTGTCATTAAGCGGCGCCATGTAATTACTTTACTTTATTGCTAACGGTAGCCATAGTAGTAGAAGTAATAGTTGGCGAGACAACTTCATGAAGACACGATGATGAAGATCATGATGATGGAGATCATGGTGTCATGCGGTGACAATGATGATCATGGAGCCCGAAGATGGAGATCAAAGGAGCAATATGATATTGGCCATATCATGTCACTACTATATAATTGCATGTGATGTTTATTATGTTTATGCATCTTGTTTACTTAGAGCGACGGTAGTAAATAAGATGATCCCTTACAAATTTCAAGAAGTGTTCTCCCCTAGCGTGCCTTTGTTGCTACAGTTCGTCGCTTCTAAGCACCACGTGTTAATCGGGTGTGATGGATTCTTACGTTCACATACAGCGGGTGTAAGCAAGATTTACACACGCGAAACACTTAGGGTTAACCAGCGAGCCTAGCATGTAAAGACATGGCCTCGGAACACGGAGACCGAAAGGTCGAGCATGAGTCGTATAGTAGATCGATCAACATGAAGATGTTCACCGATGATGACTAGTCCGTCTCACGTGTTGATCGGACACGGCCTAGTTGATTCGGATCATGTAATCACTTAGATAACGGAGGATGTCTATCGAGTGGGAGTTCATAAGATGAACTTAATTATCTTGAACATAGTCAAAAGACCTTTTGCAAATTATGTAAATGGCTCGCTTTAGTTCCACTGTTTAGATATGTTCCTAGAGAAAATATAGTTGAAAGTTGAAAGTAGCGATTATGCGGACAGTAGAAAGCTTATGTCCTTAATGCACGCTCGGTGTGCTGAACCCAAGCGTCGTTTGTGGATGTTCGAACATCATACATACGCGTTTTGATAACTACGTGATAGTTCGGTTAAGCGGTTTAGAGTTGAGGCACCAAAGGCGTTTTGAAATGTCGCGGAACATATGAGATGTTTGAGGGCTGAAATTAGGATTTCAGGCTCGTGCCACGTCAAGAGGTATGAGACCTCCGGCGATTTTCTTAGCCTACAAACTAAGGAGAAAAGCTCAATCGTTGAGCTTGTGCTCAGATTATGCGAGTACAACAATCACTTGAATCGAGTGGGAGTTGATCTTCCAGATGAGATAGTGATGTTTCTCCAAAGTCATTGCCACCAAGCTGCTAGAGCTTCGTGATGAACTATAACATATCAAGGATAGAGATGATGATCCTTGAGGTATTCGTGTTGTTTGACATCGCGAAAGTAAAAATCAAGAAGGAGCATCAATTGTTGATGGTTGGTGAAACCACTAGTTTCAAGAAGGGCAAGGGCAATAAGGGATACTTCACGAAATGGCAAATCAGCTGCTGCTCCAAAGTGAAGAAACCCAAGGTTGAACCTAAACCGAGACTAAGTGCTTACGTGATGAGAGGAGCGGACCTTTGAGCGGAACCACCTAGATACTTGGTAGATGAGAAGGCTGGCAAGGTCGATAGAAGTATATTGGATATACATTATGTTAATGTGTACTTTACTAGCACTCCTAGTAGCACCAGGGTATTAGATACGGTTCGGTTGCTAAGTGTTAGTAACTTCGAAATAAAAGCTACGGAATAAATGGAGACTAGCTAAAGGTGAGCTGACGATATGTGTTGGAAGTTTATCCAAGCTTGATGTGATCAAGCATCATACGCTCCCTCTACCATCGAGATTGGTGTTAAACCTAAATAATTGTATTTGGTGTTTGCGTTGAGCATAGACATGATTGGATTATGTCTATACATGTCTGATTATTCATTTAAGGAGAATAATGGTTACTCTATTTATTTGAATAACACCTTCAATGGTCTTGCACCTAAAGGAATGGTTTATTGAATCTCAATCGTAGTGATACACATTTTCATGCCAAAAGTATAAGATAGTAATGATAGTACCACTTACTTGTGGCCTTTGCCATGTAAGTCATATTGGTGTAAAAGCATGAAGAAGCTCCATGTTGTTGGATCTTTGGACTCACTCGTTTTTGAAAAGTTTGAGACATGTGAACCATGTCTATTGGTGTATACGCATGAAGAAACTCCATGCGGATGGATCGTTTGGACTCACTTGATTTTGAATCACTTGAGATATGCAAAACATACCACATGGGCAAGATGACTGAAAAGCCTCGGTTTCAGTAAGATGGAACAAGATAGCAATTTGTTGGAAGTAACACATTTTGATGTGTGCAGTCCAATGAGTCTTTGAGGCATGCGATGAATATCGTTATGTTCGACTTCACAGATGATTCGAGTAGATATTGAGTATATTGACTTGATGAAACACAAGTCTGAATTATTGAATGGTTCAAGTAATTTCAGAGTGAAGTTGAAGATCATCGTGACAAGAGGATAGAATGTCTATGATATGATCATAGAGATGAATATCTGAGTTCTGAGTTTTGGCACACAATTAAGACATTGTGCAAATTGTTTCACAATTAATACACTTTGGAACACCATAGCGTGATGGTGTGTCCGAACATCATAGTTGCACCCTATTAGATATGGTGCGTACCATGGCGTCTCTTATCGAATTACCACTATCGTTCATGGGTTAGGCGTTAGAGACAACCGCACTCACTTTAATAGGGCACCACGAAATTCCGTTGAGATGACACCGTATGAACTATGGTTTAGAGAAACCTAAGCTGTCATTTCTTAAAAGTTTGGGGCTGCGACGCTTATGTGGAAAAGTTTCAGGTTGATAAGCTCGAACCCAAAGCGGACATAAATGCATCTTCATAGGACACCCAAAACAGTTGGGTATACCTCCTAATTCAGATCCGGAAGCAATAGGGATTGTTTCTTGAATCGGGTCCTTTCTCGAGGAAAGGTTTGTCTCGAGAATTGAGTGGGAGGATAGTGGAGACTTGATGAGGTTATTGAACCATCACTTCAACTAGTGTGTAGCAGGGCACAGGAAGTTGTTCCCGTGGCACCTACACCAATTGAAGTGGAAGCTTATGATATTGATCATGAAGCTTCGTATCAAGTCACTACCGAACCTCGTAGGACGACAAGGACGCGTACTGCTTCGGAGTGGTACGGTGATCCTGTCTTGAATATCATGTTGCTAGACAACAATGAACCTACGAGCTATGGAGAAGCGATGGTGGGCCCAAATTCCGACAAATGGTTAGAAGCCATGAAATCCGAGATAGGATCCATGTATCAGAACAAAGCATGGACTTTGGTGGACTTGCCCGATGATCGGCAAGCCATTGAGATGAATGGATCTTTAAGAAGAAGACGGACGAGGACGGTAATGTCACCGTCTATGAAGCTCGACTTGTGGCAAAGAGTTTTTTTTTCACAAGTTCAAGGAGTTGACTACGATGAGATTTTCTCATCCGTAGCGATGCTTAAGTCCGTCGAAATCATGTTAGCATAAGCTGCATTTATGAAATCTGGCAGATGGATGTCAAAATGAGTTTCCTTACCAGTTTTCGTAAGGAAAGGTTGTATGTGATACAATCAGAAAGTTTTGTCGATCCTAAGGATGCTAAAAGGTATGCTGGCTCCAGCGATCCTTTCTAAGGACTGGAGTAAGCATCTCGGAGTTGGAATGTGCGCTTTGATGAGATGATCAAAGATTTTGGGTGTATACAAAGTTTATGAGAAACTTGTATTTCCAAAGAAGTGAGTGGGAGCACTATAGAATTTTGATGAGTATATGTTGTTGACATATGGATGATCGAAATGATGTAGAATTTTCGTAAAGCATATAGGGTTATTTGAAAAGTGTTTTCAAGTGAAAACCTGGATTAAGCTACTTGAACGTTGAGCATCAAGATCTATGAGGATAGATCAAAAGCGCTCAATAGTACTTTCAAATGAGCACATACCTTGACATAATCTTGAAAGTGTTCAAGATGGATCGGTCAAAGAAGGAGTTCTTGCCTGAGTTGTAAGGTATGGAGTTAAGAGTTAAAAGCTCGACCACGGCGGAAAAGAGAGAAAGGCGAAGGTCGTCCCTATGCTTCGAGACATAGGCTCTATAGTATGCTATCTTGTGTACCGCACGGAAGTGTGCCTTGCCATGAGTCAGTCAAGGGGTACAAGAATGATCCAGGAATGGGGATCATTGGACAGCGGTCAAAATTGTCCTTGGAGTAAATAAGGACATGTTTCTCGATTATGGAGGTGATAATGAGTTCGGCTTTAACACCTATCCGAGTGACTCTGAGAAGCAAACCGGATACGTATAGTGGAGCAACCATTTGGAATAGCTCCAAGTGGAGCGTGAAAGCAGCATTTACAATATGACATAGAGATTTGCGAAGTACACACGGATCTGAAAGGTTCGAGACCGTTGACTAAAACCTCTCTCACAAGCAAAACATGATCAAACCCGAACTCATTGAGACTTAATCACATGGTGATGTGAACTAGTTTAAGACACTAGTAAACTCTTTGGATGTTGGTCACATGGCGATGTGACCTATCGATGTTAATCACATGGCGATGTGAACTAGATTATTGACTCTAGTGCAAGTGGGAGACTGTTGGAAATATGCCCTAGAGGCAATAATAAATTAGTTATTATTATATTTCCTTGTTCATGATAATCGTTTATTATTCATGCTATAATTGTATTGATAGGAAACAGCAATACATGTGTGGATACATAGACAACACCATGTCCCTAGTAAGCCTCTAGTTGACTAGCTCGTTGATCAATAGATGGTTACGGTTTCACGACCATGGACATTGGATGTCATTGATAACGGGATCACATCATTAGGAGAATGATGTGATGGACAAGACAATCCTAAGCCTAGCACAAAGATCGTGTAGTTAGTATGCTAAAGCTTTTCTAATGTCAAGTATCTTTTCCTTAGACCATGAGATTGTGCAACTCCGGATACCGTAGGAATGCTTTGGGTGTACCAAGCGTCCTGGCGTAGCTGGGTGGCTATAAAGGTGCATTACGGTATCTCCGAAAGTGTACATTGGGTTGGCACGAATCAAGGCTAGGATTTGTCACTCCGTGTAAGCGGAGAGGTATCTCTGGGCCCACTCGGTAGGACATCATCATAATGTGCACAATGTGACCAAGGGGTTGATCACGGGATGATGTGTTCTGAGCGAGTAAAGAGACTTGCGTAGCGAGATTGAACAAGGTATCGGTATACCGGCGATCGAATCTCGGGCAAGTACAATACCGCTAGACAAAGGGAATTGTATACGGGATCGATTGAGTCCTTGACATCGTGGTTCATCCGATGAGATCATCGTGGAACATGTAGGAGCCAACATGGGTATCCAGATCCGCTGTTGGTTATTGACCGGAGAACGTCTCGGTCATATCGCATGTCTCCGAACCCGTAGGGTCTACACATAAGGTTCGGTGGCGCTAGGGTTATATAGGAAGCTTGTATGTGGTTTGCGAATGTTGTTGAGTCCGGATGAGATCCGGACGTCACGAGGAGTTCGGAATGGTCGGAGGTAAAGATTTATATATGGGAAGTCCTGTTTTGGTAGCAGGAAAGGTTTGAGGCGATATCGGTAATGTCTGGGACCACAGGGAGGTCCTGGGTCCACCAAGTGGGGCCACCTGCCCCGAGAAGGCTGCGTGGGCCAAGTGTGGGAGGGACCAGCCCCTAGGAGGTCTGGTGCGCCCCCACAAGGGCCCAAGGCGCAAGGATGGGTGGGAGGGGCAAACCCTAGTCGAGATGGGCCCTAAGGCCCATCTAGTGGCGCCTCCTCTCCCTCCCTCTTGGCCGCCTCCCTTGATCCCATCTAGGGCTGGCCGCCCCCTAGGGGTGAAACCCTAGAGGGGCGCAGCCCTCCCTTCCCCTATATATGAGGCCACAGGGGCTGCCCATAACACACGAGAGCCTCCTCTCCAGCGCAGCCTGCCCTCCTCCTCCTCCTCTCCCTTGGTGCTTGGCGAAGCCTGCGGGATGCCACGCTCCTCCACCACCACCACGCCGTTGTGCTGCTGCTGGATGGAGTCTTCCTCAACCTCTCCCTCTCTCCTTGCTGGATCAAGGCATGGGAGGCGTCACGGGCTGTACGTGTGTTGAGCGGCGGAGGTGCCGTCCGTTCGGCACTAGGATCTCCGGTGATTTGAATCACGACAATCGACTCCTTCAACCCCGTTCACTTGAACGCTTCCGCTTAGCAATCTACAAGGGTATGTAGATGCACTCTCCTTCCCTCGTTGCTAGTTTCTCCATAGATAGATCTTGGTGAAACGTAAGAAATTTTTTGAATTTCTGCTACGTTCCCCAACACCCAGCCCCATACAAAAGGATGGAGGGGGTCGTAGGCTGCCAAATCTCTATACGAAAAATCGGCTTTAATCGTTTCCTGAAGCGCGACGACGTCAATACGCTCTCGGGCAATGTACTCTTTAAGCTGGGTACGACGACCAGAGTGGCCGCAGCCCCGAATGTTCCAGAAAAGGTAGCGCATTAGATAATTCGATTGTGAAGGCGCACCCCTATGGATGTCACCGGTTTTGCCACACGTTTTTTAGCCAGGGCACGGCTCGTCGAGGGGGTAGCCTCCACCTCCCTGGTTTTAGCAGCCCCACTTGACAGCACAACACACCCTACAGGGTCCGACACAACCAGCGCCATGGCAGAGGCCTCCCTGGCCTTTGCCAACGCGGCAACCGGCGAGCAGCTTGGGCATCTTCGCGAGCACGAATCAGCGACACTAGCTCACCGCTCTCGCACCTACTTTAAAACCGCTATCATCTAGGATCGAGACAAGTTTGGTCCGTAAAGGCATTCAGAATCTTAAAGGAGGGGGATTACCGAAGTTTCGAGATTCTTCTCCGCAAAGGCAGCTCTGCACTCTCCATGGAAGGCAGCTCTCCGGTGTGCCTTGGCCGGGCACTTGGCGCTGGGAGACTTTGGAGAAAAGAGAGCGCCGAGCCTTGACCGATTCGCGCAGAGCCCAGAGCCGCCTGCAAGTCCACGCATGCCAACGCATTAGGCGAAGGAAGGGAGAGCACGGTGCATCCAACTGTCTTCTTGGGAGCACGACCGGAACCCCCCGCGCTGCGGCGGCTTGAAAATGGAGTCTGCATGGATGGTTCGTTGAGCACCACACCCGTGTCAGAGCCCAGCAGGCTGGGGGAGGTCGGGGAACCCGATAGCATAGAGCCAGCGCCAGCCAACTCCTTAGAGCCAGACTGGCTAAAAGCCCCCATCGGCGCGCGCGCCAGTGACGGATTACTCCCAGCCGTGTCCGCAATCGCAAGTGCTCCCGGTGCCGCCACTTCTTTGTCCTCATCGAGCGCGAGAGCTTTGAGGTCCAGCTTATCCCATGTCTCTGTGTCAATCGATGTGTCCGGCATGCTGTCCTCGTTCTCCTCGTCACGGCAGACAACTCCACATCTTGCTGGTGGCTGTCAATGGCGGTACCCGGCCCTCCCTGGGCCACGGGCGTAGCCGGCAGCAGACCAGTCGCACCCCCGGTCCCCGAACAAGGCTGGCCCTGATTGTCGCTAGGGCAGGGAGGGGCCTTATCAGAACCTGGCGCCACAGGTCCCTCACCCGTTCGCTTCGGGAGCCTTTCCACCTCCACCTTGATGTCAAAGCCCTCATGATTGAACCAAACTTGCACGAATCCATTCATCTTGTCCAGAGCTTTGCAGCCAAACTTCATCCTCACGGTCCCATCCGGATGAGAGAAACTCGTCCTCCACAATGGGCCTGCCCAACATCTTGATCCTTCCATCGAGGCGATCGGCCCGGTGCTTCTTGGGATGCCATGAAGGCGGAGCCACACCTCCGGCATGGAGAGGGCACAATGGTCTCTGGATAGAATCACGCACCCTCACCGTAATATCATTGATAGAGAGAAACAGTTTACCACTAGATTTAGCCATGTGCAACAGGTCTGCAGAGGAAAAGTAACCACAAAGTCGTCATCACCCACTTGAGAGATCTGCCAATCCAGTCCCCATGAACATGTGCTTCAGCTCTGCTTGAGAAGCGCGGCGAGAGCCTCCCCAGCTCCGCCGACAAGATAGCCCCATTGGCAGCCTGGATATCGTTGCCCTCCACCTCCTCTTCTTCCTCGAAGTCCAAGCAGAAAAAACCTTCACCCGGAATCGCACTTCTCATGATCTGAAGGTGGAGATGCTTACCCCGCGACGGGAAAAAAGCCGAGGCGTGCCCTTCCTGTTTGCAGATCACACAGAGGGGAGGGAAGGTGCACTTGGCTTGGAAATGCCTGGTCCTGCCGCACTTGAAGCATTCGCCCCCTCTTCTTATTTGGGATGGGTCGTCCGACCCACGCGGTGGCGTCCGTGCAGCACCACCGCCAGCAGGAAGGCCGACCCCCGCGGCTTCTTGGCCAATGGATCCCCATGGCCCCCACCACAGAGAGGGTGCTCCTGCGGCTTGCGCTCCAGTTCACGCCGTCGCGACCCATTCTTGCGCTTCTTCTTTCGCTCCTGCTGGCCCCACCAAGGGGGAGGAGGACACCAATCCCCCTCGCGCCCGTGGGATCCAGAGCCATATCCTTGGCCATGGCTACCCCCATAGCCCTGGCAGAATCCACCACATTGACCTTAATCGAAACCACCGCCACCATCTTCACGCCCCGCCGCCCTGGCCCGCTGACCGCGCTTCGCCTGCTCCCGCAGCGCCTTCTCACGCCGCCGCTCCTCGTCGGGGATCAGAGGATCCATCGGCCTCTTCTCCGCTCGCCGGTCTCCCATAGCTGCCACCGCAGCAAAGGGCCAGTGAGAGGTGGAGGAGGAGGAAGGGGAGAGATCTGCAAATCGCCTAAGCGCCGCACCTCACTAGGGACGGGCGGAAACCCTAGCGAGGGGTCGCGCACGCCCCTGCGCAGCCATATATAGCGCCGTGGTCCGGGCTCACGGGCACCATCCTGGGCAGGCCGAGAGGCACATGGCCCAGCCGAGCCAGGCCCAGCTGCAACAGTGACCCTATGGCCCCCCGCAGCCCCACAGCAACCAACCCTGAGGGCTGTTGGGCCCCAAGACAGCCCGAGGCCGGCCCAGGCCCAACAAGCGCAAGCTGGCCCAAGGCAGGCACCCCGCCCGACAGCGGCAACCCTAGCGCGTCGGCCGTCTCCGCCACCCGCGCCGCCGCCGCCGACACCAGCGTCGGCGCTGGCACGAGAGGGGCGATGGCCACTCCTCGGCGCCGCCGAGGCCGCCCACGAGGCGGGGGCGACAAGGCGTTAGCCACCAGCAGGCTCAGCTCATAGCAGCGGCGGTCTCTAGCACCGCACCGTCGTAGCCGAGATCCACTGCCCCGGGCGAAGCGACGAGCGGTCTCCCAGCGACGCCGGCGCCCGGCCGCCACCGCCACTGCACGAAGTCTCGAGGGTCGCACCCGTCGGCAGAAGTCGGTCGCGCGAAGAGGTCCCATCTTCCTCGTCGGACTCGTCGCCGCCGAGAACCAAGCGGCCACCGCCGCGCCCCACCCGACTCGAGGAGCACACCGAGCAGGCGCACTGGCGCCACTCGGACCCGCCGAACCTGCACCCACGGATCAGCCATGGCGAGATCGCCGGGGAAGCAGGCGCTGTAACACCCGGAGTAACTTTCCATATTTGTAACTCCGACTCTTGCCATTTCGGCATTGATATATGATTTTCCCTCCGTGGTTGGGTTTTCTCCTTTTGCATTTTGTCCGTGTCATGCATTTTATATTATGTCATCATGTGCATCGCATTTGCATACGTGTTAGTCTCATGATTCGAGCATTTTTCCGTTGTCCGTTTTGCAATCCGGCACTCCTATCTCCCCCGGCGGTCCCTTTTGCGTTTTTCCGTGTGCGGGTATTAAACCTTCTCGAAATGGACCGAGGTTTGTCTAGTGGCCTTGGTATAACACCCGGAGACCACCGGTCAAGTTTGGTCATTTGGAGCTCGTTTGGTACTCAGCGGTTAACCGCACCTTGCAGAGGCCTCTTTTAAGTTGCAGCCCAACACCCTCCAAAACAGCCCAATAACCCATCTAAGACACCTCCATGCTCTCCGTCGTTCGATCACGATCGTGTGGTAACTTACACCTCATTTGGACTCTCCTAGCTCCCTCTACCTATATATATGTGCTCCTCCCGAAAAATTCGCAGTCAAACCCTAGTCTAGCTCCTCCGAAGCCACCGGACGCGTCCGCACCCGCCGGACGTGTCCAGCCGCGCCGCCGCCACGTCGCTCCGGCGAATCGGAGCCCGCCACCTCAGCGCCGCCGCCCCCTCCTCCACTCTCGCGCTGCCACGCCGCCTCTCTCTCACTGCGCCCTGCCTCGGGCCCGGCCGCCCGCCCGGCCAGTCGCCGCCCGCCGCCTCCGCGGGCTCCGCGCCTCGCGCGAGCCGCGCCCGCCCGCCGCGCCGCCGCGCGCCCGCGCCGCCCGGTGGCGCCGACCCGCCGGACCTCGGCGCCGCCGCCCTCGTCTTCGCCGGTGGCGGCGCGCCGCCCTTGTGCGTCTCGAGCTTCGCCGCCGCAAGGCCTCGGCCTCGCCAGCGCCCTCGTCGCCCAGCCGCCGCCGCCGCCAGCGCCCTGCCCGTGCCGCGCCCGTGCTCCCATGCGCCGGCGCCGCCTTCCCGCAGCCGGTCGAGCTCGCCCGCCGCCGTCCCGGAGCCCGCCGCGCCGTCACCGCCCGCCGGCCCGATCCGCCCGATCCGGCCTCGTAATCCGCGCCGTTGACCCTCTTCTCCCTCTTCTTTTCCACTAAGTCTAAAAATCTTTGTAATTTCGTGCAAATTTCATCATGCTATATCTTCGCATCCGTAGATCCATTTTTCGCGTATAATATGTCAAAATGTTCGTCTCGAAGAGTAGATCATTTCATTCCATTGCATCATTTTCATTTGAGCTCATCTTGATGCCCGAAATGCTGTTGGAAGAGTGCAAGGTGCTGATAGTTTCTGATTTTTATCAGGAGTTGCACTTTTGTTATTTTTGCTATGATTAATATGTGCATCCTATGAAGTTGATTCCTACATGAGTTTTGTAAAATGCCATGTCATCTTTCCAGTGGTATATGCCATGTATTTTTGTGATCTATGTGGTGACTAGCACAAGCATGCAAAGTAGGTGTCCTAATGTTGCTGATTTCAGCCCTGTTTTAGCTGATTTTGATGCCATGTTTGCTTGATGATACCGAGAGATCTATGCATATTTTGAGATACTTCAGTAAGGGTGTTTTGTAAGGCATGACTTGCTCTATCCATCCATGCCTTTGTTTGCAATTATGGGATGCCATAGCTTGAGTCAATCGAGCTCTACTTTTGCTACCAAATGTTTCCTGGCAGATTGTATCGTGTTATTCAATTTTGCCTAGGATGTTGTGGTTGACCCATATAGGCTATGTTAGTGTTCTTGCCATGTATGTCTTCTATGTCATGTCTTCTTGATGTATGTATGCTTAGTTTATCATTTGAGGCTCTGTAGTGAGTGCATTGAGCTTGTTAACATGCCATCTCGTTATCAGTTTTGACATGTCTAGTTGCTGAATCTGTTAACAAGACTTTCAATATTGACATGGGTGTTACTATATTTTCTAGCCCTTTTGGCTTATGGTCAGTAAGGGACTTTTGAAATATGCTTTGAGTAGATTCATGCCATGCCATGTCTTGCTATTTTAAGTTCCTGTAGCATGTAGTTTTGATGCTCTGAACATTGCAACCTGTTACTGTTTTTGCCATGTCCAGCCTGTTACTTTGAGCACTTTTGCCATGCTTGTTTGAACCTGTTATGATGTGAACTAGCCGTAGCTCAGTGCTCATCTTTTGTCGAGCATCATGTGTAGATCACTGCCATGTGCTTTGTTGTTACGTTTGGGTGCAGTAGCTTAATTATTTGTTGCTTGCAAAGTGGCATCATGCTGTTAATGGCAGATTTGCGCCATTCTTGTTTTGATTGCCATTTGCAAACCGTGCATCCGATTCGGTGATCTTTATATCGATTTCAACGAAATCATCTCATCTTTCAGTGGCATGCTTGGTTTGCCAAGTTGATGCCTGGTTCATCATTTGCCTTCGGGCGCACATAAGCTTTGCATATCTCATCATGCATATCATGCCATGTTTTGCATCATGTTGATTGTGCTTTGCACCGTGATTTATTGTGGTTCCTTTGTTTGTGTTGTTGCTTTGGGTAGAGTCGGAGGCGAGTGCGTGAGCGAGGAGCCTGTTGAGAGCGTTTTCGAGGATCAAGCTTTCGACAACTCTCGAGAACATTGCGAGCAAGATGACCATACCCTCGAAATCACTTCTATCTTTGCTTTGCTAGATGCTCGCTCTTTTGCTATGCCTATGCTGCGATGCCTACCACTTGCTATATCATGCCACCCATATTGCCATGTCAGCCCTAACCATCCTTCCTAGCAAACCGTTGATTGGCTATGTTATCGCTTTGCTCAGCCCTCTTATAGCGTTGCTAGTTGCGGTGAAGTGAAGTTTGTTCCTTGTTGGAACATGGAGATGTTGTTACTTTTTGGAACATGTTTACTTGTTGGGGATATCACAATATATATCTGCTATAATTAATACATCTATATACTTGGTAAAGGGTGGAAGGCTCGGCCTTATGCAGTGTTTTGTTCCCTCTTGCCACCTAGTTTCCGTTATACGGTATTATGTTCCTTGATTTTGCGTTCCTTACGGTTGGGTGATTTATGGGACCCCTTGACAGTTCGCTTTGAATAAGACTCGTCCAGCAAGGCCCAACATTGGTTTTACCATTTGCCACCTAAGCCTTTTCCCGGGTTTTCGCGAGCCGAGGGTCATCTTTATTTAACCCCGGACGGTGTTCCTTGGTGCTGGCCCGAACCGAGCCGCTCCTGGGGGGCCACCTTGGGGCAACTTGAGGTTGGTTTTACTCGTAGCCTGTCTCATCCGGATGTGCCACGAGCGAGATATGTGCAGCTCCTATCGGGATTTGTCGGCACAACCGGGTGGCTTTGCTGGTCTTGTTTTATTCTTTGTCGAAATGTCTTGTAGTCCGGGATTCGAGATTGATCGGGTCTTCGGTAGAAGAATAATCCTTCGTTGACCGTGAGAGCTTATAATGGGCTAAGTTGGGACACCCTGCAGGTAATATCTTTGAAAGCCGTGCCCATGGTTATGAGGCAGATGGGAATTTGTTAATGTCGGTTGTAGATAACACAAAGATGACCTCTTTAAAATACACATCAACGCGTGTGTAACCGTGATGGTCTCTTCTCGGAGTCAGGGAAGTGAACACGATGTTGGAGTTATGTCGGCGTAAGTAGTTCGGGATCACTTCTTGATCATACTAGTTTCACGACCGTGCTTGCTTCTCTTCTCGCTCTCTTTTGCGATGTAGCCACCATACATGCTAGTCGCTTGCTGCAGCTCAACTTTACTACCATGTCCTCCTAAAGCTTAAATAGTCTTGATCTCGGGTGTGAGATTGCTGAGTCCCGTGACTCACGAGTTACTTCAAACACAGATTGCAGGTTCGATGAGGCGGTCAGATGATTCCACCGAGCTCAAGTGGGAGTTCGACGAGGCGTGGTCGTTACTATGTGTCGTTTCAGATGATCGATAGTGGTGCCCAGTTGGGACGATTCGGGATCTGTGTTAGCATTTGGGGTATCTTCTTCTATTTTGGTTCCGTGAGTCGGACCTTGAGTGTACTCGAATGATGTATGTTTAATTATGTCTTGTGTGGCGTGGCGATTGTAAGCCAACTATGTATCTTTCCTTAACTATTACATGGGTTGTGTGAAGATTACCTCACTTGCGACATTGCTTTCAATGCGGTTATGCCTCTAAGTCGTGCCTCGACACGTGGGAGATATAGCCGCATCGGGGCGTTACAAGTTGGTAATCGAGCCTTCCCGACTTAGGAGCCCCTACTTGATTGTTTCTTGGCGTTGTTGAGTCTAGAATGGAAAATGTTTTGAGTCATTTAGGAATTATATATCGAGAGTAGGATTCTTTTGCTTCCAGTCCTTGACCTTACGGTGAGGTATCTGACGTAGAGTTTTGACTCTTCTCTTCTCAAATTTCACTAAAATTTTTTTAGGATCACGTGGGTATCTTGGAATCGTTCGATGGTTTTGTGGCGAGAACATTGTTCTTGGTGCCTCGACATTTAGGGGTTGTGGCGGTGTCCCGGGAGTTGAGCTCCGAGGTGTTGTCGTCACAATTTTATCGTTGCGATTCTGGAATACTGAGTTTTACCGACATCGAAATCTCTTTTGTGCAGTTGTTGGTGAGATAACCCCGATAGCCCGATCTTGTGGCGAAGGGAATATTGCCATGACTTGCATAACGGATGTTTTTGAAGGTCGAGGTACACGATTTCGAGGATTTCTTGGTTATGTGTTGTGGATGGATCTGTTGGATCTAGGTATTGTTAGTTTGGGTGATATATTTTGTGTCCCTGTATCCCCAACACCAGATTGCATAACGAGAAAGTTTCGGAGTTTATAGGTGGAATTCTAGTAGCTTACGGGATATTCTTTCCGACGGATGTATGATTTGAGATTGGGGTTCAACGTCTAGTGGTCCGCCCATTCACGGTCGATTCTGATGGTCGCGAGGCGTCTTAAAGAATCCTTGGCTATGCTGATTCGGGGCGTCTTGTTAGTCATTCGTGACGTCCGCTATACGTCGTGTCCGTGTGGGCCCCACCACGAACACTTTGAGCGAAATCTCTATCATGTGTTTGTTCCGGCTCATTCTAGAAGCCAACCTTTTGTTTGCATTTGTGATATTCGATTTGTTTCTAAGACAGATGTTGTTTCCATATCTTTATCTAAGTGGCTTCTCACCTTATTGGACGTGTGATGATTAACTTTGGAATTCATTCGTTCATTCTTGTTCGAATGTTTATTGTGAAGACTATATGTTGCAATTTCTATCCGTTGATTCTACTTATCATTTGTCTATCAAAGGACTAACGGATGTCACCCTCTTGAGATGGCTCCGCCAAGCGTCGAATCCGGATCGCAATGATGGGGATCGATCGAATCCTCCACCTCCACCTCCACCTCCGCCTCCGAAGCACGGCAAGCTATTATGGCAGCCACCAATGCCAATGCTCGAGATGATTTTGCAGCTCTTGCAAGAAGCGTACTCGAGGGCAAGGCAATCAAGGCAATCAAGGCAATCAAGGCAATCAAGGTCAAGGCAACAATCAGCCACACTTTGCTACTCTCGATCGGTTTCTCGCTAATCGGCGAAGTCTTTCGGTTTACGTGTTGAGGCAACAGACGGCGATGATTGGTTAGTGGACATCTGCAAGCACTTTGGTAGCAATGTCGGACACGAGGACTTTGTCAAGTTTGCATCGTTTCAACTCAAGGATCAAGCTGCTGAGTGGTTCGACAATACAAAGATTCCAGAGGAGGTCGTGTCATTACAGGATGAGTTCGCCGTGATTTCGAGCTCATCACATTCGAAGAGTGTTGTTGAGAGCAAGCGTGAGGAGTTCCGCAATCTCAAGCAAGGCACCATGTCTGTCTATCAATACAATATCCAGTTCGAAGCTCGCTTCGTTTTGCTAAGCAAGATGTACGATGAAAGGAGTATGATCTATCGATTCAGAGGTGGTGCGAGAGAAGATCTACAATTACCGCTTGTGCTGTTTGAGCGAGATAAGTATGATGATTTCTACAACATGGCACTCAAGCAAGAAGCGGCACAGCTCAAATGCGAGGCTTCTAAGAAGAGAATCGGGGATGCGATTCAGTCCTCCTCGTCCTCTCAAGTGGCAGCCAAGCAGCAGAAGTTTTATCTGCCCCTCCTCCGTTCCGTTGGCCTTACCAGTGAGAAGAACTCAGGTGGCCGTGGATCTTCCCACCCACCCAACCCAAGCTATCGAACAAGTCTAATTCTCAAGCTCCAAGGTCAAGTGCTCCTTACCACCGTCCGCTCTCGAGGTCACTTGCAACAAGTGTCGGCAGAAGGGTCACTATGCGAACAAGTGCTTCAACGAGGCGTCTTCCGCCTCCTCCTCTGTGAAATCTTCCAGCAATGCGGTGGTCAAGCATAATCCAAAGTATGCCAAGGTCAATATGATGAATGCAGCTCAAGCGGAGGAATCTTGATGTGATATTGGGTAATCTCTCGATTAATGATATTCTGCAAAAGTCTTATTTGATCTTGGTGCATCGCATTCTTTCATGTCATATCCTTTTGCATGAAGCACAATTTTGATCTGAGGCATTACCTCAAGCTATGCAAGTTATTTCTCCGGTGAGCGTTTGAGATCTACCATGTTGGTTCGAATGTCGGTATCAAGATGGGGGATTATAGATTTCTGGCTAAACCAATTGTTCTCGGTGACTCGGACATTGATCTTATTCTCGGAATGGAGTGGCTTTATCAGCACAAAGCTCAGATTGATTGTGCTGCCAGGGAAATTCATTTGACTCATTCTTCTAATGATGTGATCATCTATGCCTCTCGTGATGAAACTATTGGTTGTTTTCTCTCAATGAGAAGGCGAATTGAATGCCATCTCTCGATTCGATCGTTTGTGAGTACCAAGATGTCTTTCGGAAGAGCTTCCGGGTATGCCTCCTCATCGGCCGATTGAGTTCGTTATCGATCTTGAGCACCGCATGAACCCGTTTGCAAGCGTCCATACAAGCTTGGACCTGATGAGCTGAGGAATTGAAGAAGCAGCTCGATGAACAAGAGCGTCTGGGTTTGATCGGACCGAGTTCATCTCCTTGGGGTTGTGGTGTTCTTTTGTCCGGAAGAAGGATGGCTCCGACCGACTTTGTGTCGATTACCGTCCATTGAATAAGAAGACAATCAAGAACAAGTATCCACTTCCCAACATCAATGAACTTTTCGAGCAACTCAAGGGTGCTACAGTGTTCTCTAAGCTTGACCTTCGTATGGGGTATCATCAGATTCGCATTCGTGAACAAGATATTCCCAAGACAGCATTCAGAACGAGCTTTGGTTCTTATGAATATACTGTCATGTCTTTCGGCCTCGTCAATGCTCCTCCAACTTTCTCTCGGATGATGAACTTCATATTCAATCCTTACACCAATGAGTTCGTCTTGGTCTATCTTGATGATATCTTGGTCTTCTCCAAGAATAAGAAGGATCATGCCATACATTTGCGATTGGTGCTAGACAAGCTCGAGAGTACCAATTCTATGCCAAGTTCTCCAAATGTGAATTCGGCTTGATGAAGTGCTTATCTTGGTCATATCATCTCGCCAAGGGCATCATTGTTGATCCCGAGAAGGTGTCCGCAATTGTCAATTGGGAACCTCCTCGAATGTCAAGCAGCTCCATGCTTTCTTGGTCTTGCAAGCTATTGCGAAGATTTGTTGAGAACTTCTCCAAGATTGCAAAGCCTCTTTCCAACCTCCTCGAAGCGGTGAAGTATGTCGGTCTCCCGAGTGTGGCGTTGCTTTCAATACCCTCAAAGAGAAACTCGTCACAGCTCTGCTCGACTCCTCTGATGAATCCAAGCCATATGAAGTGTTACGTGATGCTTCTCTTCAAGGTCTCGGTCTTTGTGTTAATGCAAGAGAAGAGAGTTGTGGCTTATACCTCTCGCTTGATTGAAGCCCAGCGAGAAGAACTACCCCACTCACGATCTTGAGTTGGCGGCAGTTGTTCATGCTTTGATTACTTGGAGACATCTCTTGTTGGGAAGGAAAGTGGACATTTTCACCGATCACAAGAGTCTCAAGTACATCTTCACTCAGCCTAACCTCAACCTCAGGCAGACTCGATGGGTGAAATGATTCAAGAGTACAACCCAAGTATTGAGTATACTCAAGGCAAAGCCAATGTCATTCAGACGCTTTGAGCAGGAAAGCTTCTTCGCAATGTCTAATCCTCAAGCCCTTTCGGCGGATCTCGTGAATCTTTCCATAAGCTGAATCTTCAAGTTGTTCCTCAAGGCTTTCTTGCCAACCTCATAGTCTCTCCTACTTTGGAAGATCAGATTCGTGAGGCTCAACTTATGGATGCCATGGTGAAGAAAGTGAAGCGTGGTATCGACAAGGGCATTTCAAGTACAAGTGCTTCCATGTTGATGACAAAGACACTCTGTTCTTTGAGGACGGATTGTGGTTCCAAAGGGTGATCGAGAAGAGTCATTATGAGCGAGGCTCACAATTCGCTTCTATCCATTCATCACGGAAATGCGAAGATGTACCATGACCTCAAGCAGTCATATTGGTGGACTCGAATGAAGCGAGAAATTGCTCAATTCGTGAATGAGTGTGATGTCTGCGAGAAGAGTGAAAGCAGAACACCAAAGACCAGCTGGTCTCCTCCAACCTCTTGCTATTCCTGAATGGAAGTTTGATCATATTGAAATGGACTTCGTGGACTGGCTTTCCAAAGTCCAAGCGTGGAAATGATGCTATCTTTGTTGTCATTGACAAGCTTACTAAAGTGGCTCATTTTCTTCCTATCAAAGAATCCATCACTGCAGCTCGGTTGGCGAGCTATACACCTCGAGATTGTCTCCTTGCGGCATTCCACAAGTGATCTCTTGAGACCGTGGCAGCATCTTTACCTCCAAGTTTTGGGAGTCCTTTCGGAAGGCCATGGGCACCAACATTCGTTTCAAAGACAGCTTTCCATCCTCAAACAAGTGGCCAAGTCGAGCGAGTTAATCAAATTCTTGAAGATATGCTCGGGGCTTGTGTCATTTCCTTCGGTATGAAGTGGGAAGATTGTCTTCCATATGCCGAGTTCTCCTACAACAACAGCTTCCAAGCGAGTTGGGCAAGGCCCCATTCGAAATTCTCTATGGCGAAAGTGCCGTACTCCTCTCAATTGGTGCAGAGACAGGTGAGCGCCAACTTCTTGGCAATGACTTGATCACGAAGCGGAAGAAATGTGCCAAGTCATTCGTGAGAATCTCAAAGCGCATAATCGCGCGGAAGAGCTATTATGATGATAAGCACCGTGATGTGACTTTTGAAATCGGAGACCATGTATACCTCGCGTCTCTCAATGAAAGGCACTCGTAAACCCGGTATCAAAGGAAGCTTGCCCTAGATCGTGGGTCCTTTCAAGATCATTGGGAAAAGAGGCGATCTCGCCTATCAACTTGAGCTTCCATCCAACTTTGCAAATGTGCACGATGTGTTTCACGTGTCACAGCTTCGCAAGTGCTTCAAGGCTCCTGAACGCACTATCAACTTTGAAGAGATTGACCTTCAAGAAGATCTCTCTTATCATGAGCACCCCGTTGCTATTCTTGAAGAAACCGAGCGCAAGACTCGCAACAAGTCAATCAAATTCCTGAAAGTGAAGTGGTCACACCATTCCGACCGAGAAGCTACTTGGGAGCGTGAGGATCACCTCCGTTCTGAGTATCCGGAGTTCTTTCAGTCCTAGATCTCGGGACGAGATCCTCTTGTAGTGGTGGAGTGTTGTAACACCCCGGAAGTAACTTTCCATATTTGTAACTCCGACTCTTGCCATTTTCGGCATTGATATATGATTTTCCCTCCGTGGTTGGGTTTTCTCCTTTTTGCATTTTGTCCGTGTCATGCATTTTATATTATGTCATCATGTGCATCGCATTTGCATACGTGTTCGTCTCATGATTCCGAGCATTTTTCCCGTTGTCCGTTTTGCAATCCGGCACTCCTATCTCCCCCGGCGGTCCCTTTTGCGTTTTTCCGTGTGCGGGTATTAAACCTTCTCGAAATGGACCGAGGTTTGTCTAGTGGCCTTGGTATAACACCCGGAGACCACCGGTCAAGTTTCGGGTCATTTGGAGCTCGTTTGGTACTCAGCAGTTAACCGCACCTTCGCAGAGGCCTCTTTTAAGTTGCAGCCCAACACCCCTCCAAAACAGCCCAATAACCCATCTAAGACACCTCCATGCTCTCCGTCGTTCGATCACGATCGTGTGGGCGAAAACTACACCTCATTTGGACTCTCCTAGCTCCCTCTACCTATATATATGTGCTCCTCCCGAAAAATTCGCAGTCCAAACCCTAGTCTAGCTCCTCCCGAAGCCACCGGACGCGTCCGCACCCCGCCGGACGTGTCCAGCCGCCGCCGCCACGTCGCTCCGACGAATCGGAGGCCGCCACCTCAGCGCCGCCGCCCCCCTCCTCCACTCGCGCGCTGCCACGTCGCCCCCTCTCTCTCTCCGCCGCGCGCCTGCGGGCCCCCGGCCGCCCGCCCGGCCAGTCGCCGCCCGCCGCCTCTGAGCTCCGCGCCTCGCCGAACCGCCGCCCGCCGCCGCCCGCCCCGGCGCCGCCGGCCAGCGCCCCGCCGGACCTCGGCGCCGCCGCCCTCGTCTTCGCCGGTGGCGGCGCCGCCCACAGCGTGCTCCGGCTTCGCCGCCGCAAAACCTCGGCCTCGCCAGCGCCTCATCGCCCGGCCGCCCGCCGCCCGCCGCCTTCTTGCCGTGCCCCGCGCCCGTGCTCCTCGCGGCGCCGCCTTCCCCCAGCGCGGTCGAGCTCGCCGGCCGCCGTCCCGAGCCCGCGCGCCGTCACCGCCCGCCGGCCCGATCCGCCCGATCCGGCCTCGTAATCGCGCCGTTGACCCTCTTCTCCTCTTCTTTTCCACTAAGTCTAAAATCTTTGTAATTTCGTGCAAATTTCATCATGCTATATCTTCGCATCCGTAGATCCATTTTTCGCGTATAATATGTCAAAATGTTCGTCTCGAAGAGTAGATCATTTCATTCCATTGCATCATTTTCATTTGAGCTCATCTTGATGCCCGAAATGCTGTTGGAAGAGTGCAAGGTGCTGATAGTTTCTGATTTTTATCAGGAGTTGCACTTTTGTTATTTTGCTATGATTAATATGTGCATCCTATGAAGTTGATTCCTACATGAGTTTTGTAAAATGCCATGTCATCTTTCCAGTGGTATATGCCATGTATTTTTGTGATCTATGTGGTGACTAGCACAAGCATGCAAAGTAGGTGTCCTAATGTTGCTGATTTCAGCCCTGTTTTAGCTGATTTTGATGCCATGTTTGCTTGATGATACCGAGAGATCTATGCATATTTTGAGATACTTCAGTAAGGGTGTTTTGTAAGGCATGACTTGCTCTATCCATCCATGCCTTTGTTTGCAATTATGGGATGCCATAGCTTGAGTCAATCGAGCTCTACTTTTGCTACCAAATGTTTCCTGGCAGATTGTATACGTGTTATTCAATTTTGCCTAGGATGTTGTGGTTGACCCGTATAGGCTATGTTAGTGTTCTTGCCATGTATGTCTTCTATGTCATGTCTTCTTGATGTATGTATGCTTAGTTTATCATTTGAGGCTCTGTAGTGAGTGCATTGAGCTTGTTAACATGCCATCTCGTTATCAGTTTTTGACATGTCTAGTTGCTGAATCTGTTAACAAGACTTTCAATATTGACATGGGTGTTACTATATTTTCTAGCCCCTTTTGGCTTATGGTCAGTAAGGGACTTTTGAAATATGCTTTGAGTAGATTCATGCCATGCCATGTCTTGCTATTTTAAGTTCCTGTAGCATGTAGTTTTGATGCTCTGAACATTGCAACCTGTTACTGTTTTTGCCATGTCCAGCCTGTTACTTTGAGCACTTTTGCCATGCTTGTTTGAACCTGTTATGATGTGAACTAGCCGTAGCTCAGTGCTCATCTTTTGTCGAGCATCATGTGTAGATCACTGCCATGTGCTTTGTTGTTACGTTTGGGTGCAGTAGCTTAATTATTTGTTGCTTGCAAAGTGGCATCATGCTGTTAATGGCAGATTTGCGCCATTCTTGTTTTGATTGCCATTTGCAAACCGTGCATCCGATTCCGGTGATCTTTATATCGATTTCAACCGAAATCATCTCATCTTTCCAGTGGCATGCTTGGTTTGCCAAGTTGGTGCCTGGTTCATCATTTGCCTTCCGGAGCGCACATAAGCTTTGCATATCTCATCATGCATATCATGCCATGTTTTGCATCATGTTGATTGTGCTTTGCACCGTGATTTATTGTGGTTCCTTTGTTTGTGTTGTTGCTTTGGGTAGAGTCGGGAGACGAGTACGTGAACGAGGAGCCTGTTGAGAACGTTTTCGAGGATCAAGCTTTCGACAACTCTGAGAACATTGCAGGCAAGATGACCATACCCTCGAAATCACTTCTATCTTTGCTTTGCTAGATGCTCGCTCTTTTGCTATGCCTACGCTGCGATGCCTACCACTTGCTATATCATGCCACCCATATTGCCATGTCAGCCCCTAACCATCCTTCCTAGCAAACCGTTGATTGGCTATGTTATCGCTTTGCTCAGCCCTCTTATAGCGTTGCTAGTTGCAGGTGAAGCTGAAGTTTGTTCCTTGTTGGAACATGGAGATGTTGTTACTTTTTGGAACATGTTTACTTGTTGGGGATATCACAATATATATCTGCTATAATTAATACATCTATATACTTGGTAAAGGGTGGAAGGCTCGGCCTTATGCCTGGTGTTTTGTTCCACTCTTGCCACCCTAGTTTCCGTTATACCGGTATTATGTTCCTTGATTTTGCGTTCCTTACACGGTTGGGTGATTTATGGGACCCCCTTGACAGTTCGCTTTGAATAAGACTCGTCCAGCAAGGCCCAACATTGGTTTTACCATTTGCCACCTAAGCCTTTTCCCCCGGGTTTTCGCGAGCCCGAGGGTCATCTTTATTTTAACCCCCGGACCAGTGTTCCTTCGAGCGCTGGCCCGAACCGAGCCGCCTGCGGGGCCACCTTGGGGCAACCTGAGGGTTGGTTTTACTCGTAGCCTGTCTCATCTGGATGTGCCCTGAGAACGAGATATGTGCAGCTCCTATCGGGATTTGTCGGCACAACCGGGTGGCTTTGCTGGTCTTGTTTTATTGCTGTCGAAATGTCTTGTAGTCCGGATTCGAGATTGATCGGGTCTTCCCGGTAGAAGGAATAATCCTTCGTTGACCGTGAGAGCTTATAATGGGCTAAGTTGGGACACCCCTGCAGGGTAATATCTTTCGAAAGCCGTGCCCGCGGTTATGAGGCAGATGGGAATTTGTTAATGTCCGGTTGTAGATAACACAAAGATGACCTCTTTAAAATACACATCAACCGCGTGTGTAACCGTGATGGTCTCTTCTCGGCGGAGTCCGGGAAGTGAACACGGTGTTGGAGTTATGTCTGACGTAAGTAGTTCAGGATCACTTCTTGATCATACTAGTTTCACGACCGTGCTTGCTTCTCTTCTCGCTCTCTTTTGCGATGTAGCCACCATACATGCTAGTCGCTTGCTGCAGTTCAACTTTACTACCATGTCCTCCCTAAAGCTTAAATAGTCTTGATCTCGCGGGTGTGAGATTGCTGAGTCCCCGTGACTCACAGTTACTTCCAAACACAGTTGCAGGTTCCGATGAGGCCAGTGCAGATGATTCCACCGAGCTCAAGTGGGAGTTCGACGAGGAACGTGGTCGTTACTATGTGTCGTTTCCAGATGATCAGTAGTGGTGCCCAGTTGGGACGATTCGGGGATCTGTGTTAGCAGTTGGGGTATCTTCTTCTATTTTGGTTCCGTAGTCGGACCTTGAGTGTACTCTGAATGATGTATGTTTAATTATGTACTGTGTGACGTGGCGATTGTAAGCCAACTATGTATCTTTCCCTTAACTATTACATGGGTTGTGTGAAGATTACCTCACTTGCGACATTGCTTTCAATGCGGTTATGCCTCTAAGTCGTGCCTCGACACGTGGGAGATATAGCCGCATCGGGGGCGTTACAGCGCCGCCCATGGCACCTAGGACCGCCCCCAACGGCTCGCCCGTGTTTGAACTCATCTCCATCGCTTGTCAGAAGGGCAATGGTGATGATGATATATATTAAACATGACCGATTTACAACATGATCAGTTCGAGGTACATCATCTCCAAGAAATTGCATTGCTAGATGGAGGAGGGTGACAACAAGCCCTTTCCAAAATAACAGGAGTGCAAGGTTTCAAAAGGTCAGCAGAAGGACAAAACCAACAGGAGCTCTTCATGCTATGATTTGCTCCGTACGTGAAGCATATAAGCTATAGCATGCATCTAGCTACACTACATGGCTTTGTTCCACATCGCAAGTGATATCCTGAGCACGTTCTTCATCTGTGGTGTCGCCGGAGGGATGACCTTGATCCGCTGCAGCAGATCCTTCTTCATTCCTGGCGTCACCGGTGGGACGACCTTGATCCGCCGCCCCGGGTTCTTTCTTGGGTGTCGCCAGCGGAGTGAACTTGATCCGCAGCACATTCTTCTTCTTGAGTGTCCCCGCCGGAACGATCTTGATCTCGGAAATAACCTTAATCATTTGTCAATTCATTTATATGCATTATAGCCCGTAGCAACGTACGAGCATTCTACTAGTTTCGTATAGGGTGTATAACTGTATATACACCCAGAGACTAAACGTCCATGTCCCATGTACCCATCTCTATTAAAGTTATTGTTAGTCCTCGCAGCTCAACGCTTGACTGAATAATACTACCTTCATACGGAATTAGTTGTTGCTCAAATGGATGTATTTAGCATTAAATGGATGTATTTAGAATTAAAATATGTGTAGATACATCCGTTTGAGTGACAACCAATTTCAGACAGAAGTAAGAAAAAACAATATAGAACAACATCATTAGGATTTCAGAAAAATGTTTCTTAATTATTTTTGGTAATATTAACAATATAATCATATATTTTGTTTGGAAAACAAAGGTTAGTGATACACCTATAGAAATGTATCACTGTCCAAAATGTCATGTATTATTCAATGAAGAGGGCAAATAGGAGTAAAAATATCTAAATGATATATAAATAAATATTTAGCACATTTGATGCACTTAGTATGATGCCCTCGAATTTGTGAGGGCCACTCCGCTAGATTAACAAAAGAACATATATAGAAGTAGAAGGGCAATGATGATGATATATACTGTATTAAACATGACTGATTTACAACATGCCCAGTTCGAGGGACATCATCTCCAAGCAATTACATTACATATAGCTAGATGGACAAGGGCGGCGATGACAAGCCCTTTCCAAATTAGCAGTACAAGGTTTCAAAAAGTCAGCAGAAAGACAAAACGACCACCGTACGTGGAGTTCTTCATGCTACGATTTGCACCGTGAAGCACATATGCTAGCAAGCATCTAGCTAGCTACGCCTACACTACATGGCCTTGTTCCACATCGCTAGTGGTATTCTGAGGGAAAGTGCTAATGTGATCCCGAGCAGCAGTGCGCTCGTTATCTGTGCCACCAGTCTGTCCCGAGATGCACACCACATGCAGTATAGGAACGGGTATTGAATCTGTATTTCTTTTGTTTATCCTGCCCTATGGCCCATGCCTGACATGCTGCAGTCGTTACCCCGTTAGCCAGGGACGGGGCGGCTCTGATGGAAATTGATGATATGAGCTGGCTCACACGAGATTCTGGACTAACGCCGTGATGACGACGCATTTATTATCTGCACCGGAAGCAAGTACCAGTCTTCCCCAACAAGGTTCGTTGTCTTCATAACCAGCTAAATCCAATCAAAATCCCCACAGATCTGCCCTTGCTTTCATTCACAGGGCTAAAGAAACTACAAGGTGGTTCACATACAAGTTCTATTTATTCAGATACAACTCAATCTGGGAATAAACATGACACACTGAAATGAACTAACTAATTCCTCAATTATTCAATCTCAGCTCAACTGATTTTTGGCCGTTGTTGCAGCGGTGCCCTTCCACTTCACAATTCTTACATTGTTTCCTTACTTGTTTTGGGACATCTCCACGATCAGGGCAAGTTGTACACTCGCAGCCTTGCCGCCAACAGATGGTGCAAAATCTTGTCCTCCTACTCAAACCTTCATACGACGACGCCTGCTTGTTGTTGGGTAATAATCCTTCCAGCATATTACCGGACTTGTTAGCTGAGTTGTTGATGTTGTGTCCAACTACACTATCCACTCTGTCTCGTGCAACATCGAGAGCAACTTGTGCCTGGTCCTGGTTCACAACATCTCCATTCTCAGCCAATTCATCTTCTAATCTAAGCCCGTCTCCGATTTCTGCAAATAGTTTCATTTCGGCAGCACAATTCTTGAACAGAGGAATTAGATGCTCGTATGCTTCAACACGTGTGCCCCCCATCCGGACAACCTCCATGGCATGCATATACATCTCCATTCTCCCGCCCGGCCAACCAACTATTGTTTCTTACATGTTCTATATGAGAGCTCCCTCTTGTGACCTGGAACTACAGAAAAATGAACAAAGTAATGCACTGATCTGTTTTATTGAGGTGGTACCAAACTTATGGAATGTTCATCTATCTCGTTGATCATAATAAGCAACGAATCTGGTCTCGGCCTAGTAAAGAACTCAGGAGCTAGCTCCTGACCACATCAAATGCGGAGTAAAGGGCACTACCCAACAATTCCTCAGCAAGAGAATTCGTAGTTGAGATTTGAGCCTGCAGAGTGAGAAAGAGAGAACATACAATATTGCTCTAAAAAGTTAAATTTCTTAGTATGTATAACCATTTTTATACATCATCATTCATCAAAGCAAACTTCTACACTTTTACAAAGTAAATTCATCGGACATCTTCAGCAATGCATGATAATAAGATACTCCCTCCGTCCGGAAATACTTGTCGAAGAAATGGATAAAAATGGATGTATCTAAAACTAAAATATTTCTAGATACATCCGTTCCTCCGACAAGTATTTCTTGACGGAGGGAGTATGTCGCAATGTGAACCTAAAAAGGGAATAAAAAACAGAAGTTGCATCAAGTGGACGATAACATTGTCTTCCTGAATGGTCTGGTAACATGGTTAATCAAATTTTATGTTCTGCGCAAACACAATGTATCAGGGAAAATTAGAGCATCGATGGCATGTTTGCAGACCTTAATTGCTTTGCGATCTCTAGTGTACCTAAATAGTTGTTACACTAGTATCTTTTCTGCTGTAGCTGACTGCAGTGTAGATGTCGTGAAACCTTGCTCCTTCTCCTGACCAAGCCGAGGCTTCAGCCGGCTGTTACTACTGCTAGACACATCATGCGGTGCACGTTCGTCAGATGGCGAGAGTACTGCCTGACAAACACAAATGAAGCAAATCAAAATACCGATAGAGAGAAAAATAGTTTCCAGAATAATCATAAACCCCATACCTCTTTATTTGGCATCTTGTGCATCATACAGCCTAAATTTTGTGAAATTTAAGTAAGCTTTTGACACCAGGGAACTCTTCAGTGTTACTAAGCAAAGAAAATGCGCAAAAGAGCACATGGATGTCAAGAAACTTGAATCTTTGTCTTAAGAGGCCATAATTATCATATTTCCAGTTCTCGCAAAAATAAGTACATAATTTTATAGAACATTGTGCTCAGTTTCAGTGATCTGCCCTCTACCATGCAAATGAATTTCCAGAATAATCAATTTTATGCACCCATGGTATATCCCTTTACTTAAATCTACATGGAACACTTGCATAGAGGAATTATTGTGGAATTCCAACGAAGAAAGGAAGCGAGCCAGTAAAACATGTACTGTATGACTTTGACTTGCCTTAGAAACAAAAAATTGCATCTGTTGGATGTAACTTCAGGAAAAGTAAAATTAGAAAATGGTTCAGAGTTAGACAGCACTAAGTATCACGTCACTTCAAAATTGATTGATTTACTTTGTTTACCAGGTAGCATGCGGCGCTTTATAATCTGTCCAGCGGAAGCATGAAGAAACACAAATCATCATAAAGCAACTTCTTTTTTTCTTGCCAGGGTTCCAGTGACATCAGTGCCCTTTTTGTGTGTATACATCAAGATCTCTAGTAAAAATAGATTGAAAGAGTGCCATAGGAGGGCCCATCAAAGTTTAAAAATCAATGGAACAATGAGTATATCCACAATGTTATCAGAATCAGTCAAATCCAGTATCTGAATAACATTGTACCACATCAAAAGAGAATGCATATTACTGGAAAATACCAAAATTATTCTATGAAAATCAATAGTTACATTAATATACTATAAGGAGGAGCGGAGACTCCATGGAGGCGATGGTATCCAGACTTGACGGCGTTGTAGTCGCAGGAAGCCGAACCCCTACCTGCCTATACGGAAAAAAGGAAACATGTGCCGCAACATTTAAGTCAGAGAGCTAGCACAACATTCTGCATTCATGCAAGTAGGTAAACATACCACATACCCGCAGACTGTCTCTTGCATGCATTCAGTCCTCTGCACGTTTAGCCTGCTCTTTCAGTACCTTATGCCAAAGCCTTTCTCCCATAAATACAGATTGTAAAAAATCATATGCTTCACCCAACGTATCAAAGCTTGTCCCTAGTTTAGGCACAATGACATTATCACCCGGGTTTTCAGATTGAAACCACGGATTGATATCTCCATTGCTGAAATTCTGTTCGGGCATGGCTTCCTGCCTGGTTCAGCAGCGCCAATCCTCACTCTGCGGGCGTAACATATATCAACACAGTCTTGGTTAGACCATCAGCTAACTCTGAATCACAACAAATGCACAGCCTTAAACAGCAACAAAAAATACAATGCTAATCTTTTCATACGATACATATTAATTTGATTACATGTAGTAACTTTTGTTGCTAGAGGAACAAATCACGGCATCAAAATAATTTCAGACTGGTTGATCTTGTACACATGCACAGGCAGCTTACAGGAAAACAGTTTAGCCTAGTGCTGCATGGTAAGACTTGAAATTATTAACTTTTTGGATAAGCACATTAGTGACCAAGTAGCCGAACGCCACAACCAGCGCGTTCTCATACTGAAATTTCCGAACTATTGGTAGCAGATAACATCAGCCAACACGGAAATGATACCTTCTTGTGCATCCTGGAATTTTTGGGTTCTCTATAAATTGCTCAGATGCTTGAGCTGTATCTACACGGGGCGCTTCTGCCGCCACTTCAGCCGCACAGATCTGGGCGTCGGCGCTCGATGCCGACACGGCCGTCAGCTCGCAGCCAGGCGGCGCCATTACCAGGTAGTGGTGGGGCTCCAAGGGTATCTCGCTGTCGTTCACATCTTCTAGTACAGTCCTGCATATCGGCCGCCGCCCCCAAAAAAATCCCCCCAGATTAGATCTTCAGGAATGCCCACGCAGTAACACACAATTCCGAACAGATTCGTACCTGCTAATCGGCTGCATGAAGAACTCCATCTTCTCTGGCAGCAGTAGTCGCCTCCTCGTACACGGTCGCTCCGCCGGATCGCCGCTCTTCAGGAAGGAAAGCTCAACGCTCGTGAGGTAGGAGACAACCGCTACCAGCTACCCATTCATGTATTTACTCGACCGCTCTCAGACTTACCGGAAAGCATCATTTCTGAACCACGGATCAGGACGGCGTCGACGTCTCGAGCCACAGCTCTGCTCCGATCAGTTGACGGCGTACCAACGTCCGTGACACCCCTGTCCCACCTGACAAGTCTGCACCGCTGTGTATATCTCAATTTCCAAATTCCTAGTCGAACACTGGCCCGTCACGCGCATTCAATGAAACGAATCACCACGCAGTACCGAACGGGGTAGATAACGAGCGCCTGTGTGCTCGAGTGCACAAACTCCGCGTCCTATTCTGAGCACGTTCTTCATCTGTGGTGTCGCCGGTGGGATGACCTTGATCCGCTGCAGGTTCTTCTTTTTGGGTGTCGCGGGCGGAGCGAACTTGATCCGCAGCACGTTCTTCTTCTTGAGTGTCCCCGCCGGGACGATCTTGATCCGCAGAACCTTCCTTACTGGCGTGGCGGCAACGACTCTGACACGTCGTCGGTGTGGAGCTTGGGCGCGAACCACGGGAGCTGGAGCGCGGCGGCCGTCGTGAACCGCCTAGCTGGGTTGCACTCGAGAAGCCCTTTCAAGACTTGGAAGCCGTCCTTGGACAAGGTCTCCCGGGGGAAGAGGTTTCCCAGCGTGTTTGTGTTGTGCTGCTGCGCCTGCGCGTAGAAGAACACTCGCGGCACCTCGGCCGCGAAGAACTCCGGCCAAGTCGTCTCGTCCGGGAAACCGAGGACGCGGAAGATGGCCGAGAGCTGGGCGGTCCTGTCGTCCTTCTTGTCGGCCTTGAACAGCATCTCGCCGGTGAGCATCTCGGCCATGACGCATCCAGCGACCACACGTCGACGCCCGCGTCGTAGTCCGGCTTCCCCAGGAGCATCTCGGGGGCCATGTAGGGCATGGTGCCGGCAAACTCGTAAGGCTTCCTGGCGGTCTTCAAGGACATGGCCAGCCCGAGGTCGCACAACTTGAGGATCTTCCCTCCTTCCCCGACCAGGATGTTTTGCGGCTTGATATCTCGGTGGACGATGCGGTCCTTGCCGTGCATCTTGTTGGCGCCGGTGAGGAGCTGCCACATGTAGGCTTTCACGATGGACTCCGGCAGCGGCGGCCTCTCGGACAGGAAAGCGTGGAGGTTGGGCCCGACGTAGTCCATGGCGAGGCAGAGCCTGTAGGTCTCAGGATCGCGGAAGAGTCCGTGGGAGCTGACGACGTGAGGGTTCGGGGTGCAGGCCTCAAGGAAGTCGGCCTCGTCCTGCATCTCTTTGTTGGCGGCGGCAAGATCGCCGTTGGAGCGGAGGACCTTGATGGCGACGGTCTTGCCCCTGACGCGGTGGCGCGCCTTGAGGACGGCGCCGAAGCTGCCCTCGCCGAGGCAGGGCGTGTCATCGAACTCGAAGGCCGCGGTGGTGCCGATGCGGACGCGCCTCCTCTTGCAGCAGGAGATTTCTGGTTCTTGATCCGTCCCGTGGCCGGCAGCTGGTCGCTTGCCGACAGCCATGACGCTAGCTCGAGCTGGACTAGGGCTTCGCTTCTCGTGGACTGCTTGCCGGCCGGGGTGCGCGATGGATCGGAGGTGGAAGCAGTTGATCGAGGAAGGCAGGGAGGGAGCTAGGGTTAAGAACTTGAGACCTAGCTAGGAAAACATTTCTCTGTATGGATCAAGCTTACGTATATATGAGAGCTCGTTTTCGACTAGGCTGCGTAGTGGGTATTGACCGGCACCATATGCATAACTTGTTTCCTTGTCGCTTCCGTAAGTGTATACGCACCCACCCGGATTCCATCGACAAGCCATGCACAACCGATGGAGTTAGCTATGCTATCCTGATTGTGATTTTACTCGGACTCGGAGTAAATCGAGTCAATTGCATGGCTTGCATGTCGTTGTGCTAGCTTGCACTACGAGTCAAAGGATGTTGCCCTACCTACAGGTTTAGTCAAAGTTTTTTCTTGTGGGCACATGTTTAGGCGCCGCTTGGCACAGGGGTAAATTTATACACCCGTGTTACTTTTATAAATGTATTTCATCAGCCATGTATGATTTTCAACCGGAAATGAAAACGACCGATTAAAGTCTGTATCTTTTACGGGTGTAAAAGTGACAATCCAATCAGGCCCTTAGTCAAAGTTGGAGTTCGCTGTGGTGTGCATATCCGAGTAGGTTTGTGATTGCATGTACATATGTGTGGGCCCGATTATACTATATAAAGCATGCGGCTGACCCGACTATACTATATCAAGCATGCGGCTGATGATTTTTGTCTGCTTTCAGTCCAACTAGAGGGCGAGGTAGGCTTTGCCGTGCCATTTCTCAGACATTTTACGGGCTATTATGGTTAGAGGTGAATTCTTTTATCCAGATGATTAAGTGTCACATGTGTGACATGAAGTAACACTGTTCTGACATTTTTTACATTAAAGTTGTCATCCAAAAAATAAAAATAAAAACTGAAACTTGCAATCCAAACAGAAAGTAGTGCAGGTAACTAAACTTGCCACAAAAAAAGTCAGGACAGAATTGCTTCATGCCATACGTGTCACACTTATTAGGGTCATACTTTTATACCGAAAAACAAAGAACTAAACTGAATTAGTTGGCTGATATTTCTGGTTTATTTGATTTGTTTTGTGTTCACGTGTATTGCCCATTTTCATCATGCATGAACTGAATTGACCATTAGCCCATATGTCACATCTAGGCATGGCATTAAGCCCATATACAATGCACACCCCATGCAATCCAATTAACTCATCCCTCTGCCTCCTAAAGTCGCTCTCTTTGTATATAGATTTTCGTCCTCAAAAGGACTTCAATCTCTTAACCTCTTTGTATATAGGTTAGATCTACTGCCACATAGCCTAGCCGATGCCGTTGCCCATGCTGCGCAGACGTAGCCGACGCTCTCCCCCTCCCCCTCCACCGTCAGATGTTGATGCATCACCCCTTCCCGTGCCATCTCCTCCCCCACCAGCTGTAGCGTTGCCATCGGCTGCATTGTCCAGGGCTACCTCCCCTCCACCACCGACCGTAGCCTCCACCGTCAGCCGAACCCCTCCCCTCCGCTGCCCTCAACCACCAGCCGAAGCCTCCACAAGTCGATCCCCTCCCCTCCCCTACTCTTCACCACCAGGTGCAGCCTCCACAAGCCACCCCCTTCCCTCCCCTGCTCTCCGCCACCAGTCGCAGCGTCCAGGGCCACCTCCCCTCCTCTCGCCCCCCCCCCCCCACCACCACCACCAGCCGATCCCCTCCCCCCATCTCCCCTCCACCACCGGCTGCAGCTTGCCCAAGCCGACCCCCTCCCCTCCACGACCCAACCCCCTCCCTGTCTCTCCACCATCAGGCACAACCCCCTCCTGAAGGCCGCTACTTTGACGGGGATGGAGAACTCTTCAACGACAAGGACGGGGAAGGCCTCTCCTACAATCGGCCACAGCCTCCACCGTATGGCCTTATCGCCATATCCTCACTCTGCTCTCTGTTTTTAATTGCTTGGAACATTTGGTAGTCATAGCTGCATGTTTTAGTTTTGGTCGTTCGTATATATAAATGCGGAATATAATCTCTGTTACACCTGTACCAATTCAATGAGGGCTAGTCCATTTGTATTGCCCATGAGACAACTATCTAGATATTCTTTGATTTATTCTCTCTCAGAACATGCTTAATAATAGAGCCAACTGCTAGCTATATCGTATTGCCATGTCACTTAGAGTTGGTCTAATAGCCCACCCAATAGTACTCCCTCCGTAAAGAAATATAAGAGCGTTTAGAGTAGTGATCTAAACGCTCTCCTATTTGTTTATAGATGGAGTAGTTAGCAAAAGATATATACTACTCCCTCTGTAAAAAAATATAAAAGCGTTTAGATTAGTGATCTAAACGCTCATATATTTCTTTACAGAGGGAGTACTACATTAATACATTGCTCACCTCTAACGAAAACTCTTGAAGCTTGTGTTGCAGCCAGCTATTACTCTACAACTCATTTCTATTCCCTCGCCTCCATCTCTCCTTCCACTCAGCATAAAATGTGACATGGCAACTCCTATAGCATTGCTTACATCATGTTATTATACGTTCCCTCGGTCATAAAGTTGTCCAGCTCCTATTCTTGTTCCCTACTCACTATTTGTCCAAGAGTAGCTAGATCATTAGAAAAAGTACTATTTATCCAAGGATTTTTTAGGGAAGCTTTGAATTCTTCTGTTTGAGAGCATGAGGCGTTGTAAAAAAATGCTCTTTTGATCCCCATCGCGACCAAATATCTCTTATTCTAAAAATCTGCATTGGGTTTTTGAGTGCTTTTTAGTTACTAATAATTACTACTTTTTGTAAGAAAGGTTGGTTTTCTTTTGAGACAAGGGTCAGGTTAACTAGTTTTTTAGAAATACCTATAGTTTTATTCAAACTCGCAACCATTACAGAGTACAACGATTTCGATCCATTATCAAAGAAATTGCAAAGTAACTCCTACAACTAAGAATTACAATGAGATCTCTTGGAGGCATCTTCTCCTTGGTATCAATCTCTGCAAAATTTGCTATATTCCACCAATTTATTCATCTTTTGTTTTGTCAGCTGTGAGGTCACTGAGCAGGCAGTGCGTATTGAGGCCCTATCACCGCCAAACCTCTTTCCATCTGTTTCAGCATTGATGCCAACTGGATTGCTTATTCAATATTTTCTGAGAGTTGATGCCGATGGCTTATTTCACACATATCCTCATCGGGGTGGTCCGCTTAAGAGCTTAGAAGAAACCCAGGAGGCCATAGACACCTATCATGCTAATCGGATTAAAATCAAGTAATGATTTCATAACTTCGCTTTTATTTTTTTGCGTTGAAGTATTATTTTTGATTGTTTAGCAAATTATTCTAGAAACTCAGAATGCGTTTCTTTTTCTATTTTACTGGGTACTGTGTGATTTGATTGTTGCTAGGTGCTTGTACTTTTTCTCAGCTATGTGATTGTGTTTTCAGATTCCTTACCCAGCGTTGTTGTACGGGTCAGGACTGAATGGCCTCTTGTTGGTGATCACTGTGGACCATTGCCGTTGTGATATAAGAGCAAACCATTGATTTGTTTGCCATGACTTATTCTTTTTTGGGAGTAGTAATTAGCATTCTGTCATCTATCATAAATCTAGGTACATTACCTAAGTCAAGATTAGTTTACCACTCATAGAAAGCATAGTCCCTTGCCAAGAAGCTGCTTTCTTTCCCACTATCTCTTTGACAGGTTCCAATCACTATTATTAAGTTCCCTATAATGCAGAGGGATGCCCAGGTATCTAGAAGGGAATATACACTTCAACACCCCCTCTCATGTGTGATCTTTGGAAGTCGACACGTGGATAGACTCGAGGCATGGCTCAAGAGGCCTATATGTGGGCAAAGGGGGCAGCACCAATTTTTGGATAAATTGCAAAAGCCAGGACTTGAACTCAAGACCTTAGCTCCGATACCATGTTAAGCTTCATGCACTAGCCAACACAACCAAAAGTCCGAACTAATGGAAAGGGCTAGACAATCCACATATACACTTCAACAAACTTGAGGGACTGATAAGCCTTTAATGAAACCTTATTCTTGGGCTCTTTTGATAAGAGTAGCCAGAACATCAGCAGCAATATTAAAAAGTGAAGGAGAGAAGGGGTCTTCTTGCCTGAGCCCTTTCCTAGTAGCAAACTAACTACCTATTGATACGTCTCCAACGTATCTATAATTTTTGATTGCTCCATGCTACTTTATCTATTGTTTTGGACTATAATAGGCTTTTATTTTCCACTTTTATATTACTTTTGGGACTAACCTATTAACCGGAGGCCCAGCCCAGAATTGCTGTTTTTTGCCTTTTTCAGTGTTTCGAAGAAATGGAATATCAAACGGAGTCCAAACGGAATGAAACCTTCGGAAACGTGATTCTCTCACCGAACATGATCCAGGAGACTTGGATCCTACGCCAAGGAACAAGGGAGGCGGTCACGAGGGTAGGGGGCGCCCCCCCTAGGGCGCGCCCCTGCCTCGTGGGCCCCTTGTTGCTCCACCAACGTACTCCTTCCTCCTATATATACCTACGTACCCCCAAACGATCAGTACAGGAACCAAAAACCTAATTCCACCGCCGCAACTTCTTGTATCCATGAGATCCCATCTTGGGGCCTGTTCCGGAGCTCCGCCGGAGGGGGCATCCACCACGGAGGGCTTCTACATCAACACCATAGACTCTCCGATGAAGTGTGAGTAGTTTACTTCAGACCTTCGGGTCCATAGCTAGTAGCTAGATGGCTTCTTCTCTCTTTTTGGATCTCAATACAATGTTCTCCCCCTCTCTCATGGAGATCTATTCGATGTAATCTTCTTTTTGCGGTGTGTTTGTTGAGACCGATGAATTGTGGGTTTATGATCCACCTTATCTATGAATAATATTTGAATCTTCTCTGAATTATTTTATGTATGATTGAGTTATCTTTGCAAGTCTCTTCGAATTATCCGTTTGGTTTGGCCAACTAGATTGGTAGTTCTTGCAATGGGAGAAGTGCATAGCTTTGGGTTCAATCTTGCGGTGTCCTTACCCAGTGACAGAAAGGGTTGCAAGGCACGTATTGTATTGTTGCCATCGAGGATAACAAGATGGGTTATTTATCATATTGCATGAATTTATTCCTCTACATCATGTCATCTTGCTTAAGGCGTTACTCTGTTTTTATCTTAATACTCTAGATGCATGCTGGATAGCGGTCGATGAGTGGAGTAATAGTAGTAGATGCAGAATTGTTTAGATCTACTTGTCACGGACGTGATGCCTATACATGATCATACCTAGATATACTCATAAATATGCTCAATTCTGTCAATTGCTCAACAGTAATTTGTTCACCCACCGTAGAATACTTATGCTCTTGAGAGAAGCCACTAGTGAAACCTATGGCCCCCGGGTCTATTCTCATCATATCAATCTCTATCACTTTTATACTTGCTTTGTTTTTACTTTGCATTTTACTTTTCACTTTGCATCTATATACCAAAAATACCAAAAATATTATCTCTATCAGATCTCACTCTCGTAAGTGACCGTGAAGGGATTGACAACCCCTAATCGCGTTGGTTGCGAGTAGCTATCGTTTTGTGCAGGTACAAGGGACTTGTGCGTGGCCTCCTACTGGATTGATACCTTGGTTCTCAAAAACTGAGGGAAATACTTACGCTACTCTACTGCACCATCCTCTCCTCTTTGGGGAAAACCAACGCAAGCTCAAGACGTAGCAAGAAGGATTTCTGGCGCCGTTGCCGGGGAGTCTACGCAAAAGTCAACATACCTAGTACCCATCACAATCCCTATCTCTCGCACTACATTATTTGCCATTTGCCTCTCGTTTTCCTCTCCCCCACTTCACCCTTGCTGTTTTATTCGCCCTCTCTTTCCCCAATCTCCTCCTCTTTTTCCCTTTGCCTTTTGTTTGCCTGTGTGTTAGTTTGCTTGTTTGTCGCGATGGCTCAAGATGCTACCAAATTGTGTGACTTCACCAATACCAATAATAATGATTTCCTTAGCACTCCTCTTGCTCCTCTTGCCAATATTGAATCTTGTGAAATCAATATTGCTTTGTTGAATCTTGTTATGAAAGATCAATTCGCCGGCCTTCCTAGTGAAGATGCCGCTACTCATCTGAATAGCCGTTGATTTATGTGATATGCAAAAGAAAAAGATGTCGATAATGATGTCGTTAAGTTGAAGCTATTTCCTTTTTCGCTTAGAGATCGTGCTAAAGCGTGGTTTTCATCTTTGCCTAAAAATAGTATTGATTCTTGGAACAAGTGCAAAGATGCTTTTATCTCTAAGTATTTTCCTCCCGCTAAGATTATCTCTCTTAGGAACGATATTATGAATTTTAAGCAACTTGATCATGAACATGTTGCACAAGCTTGGGAGATAATGAAATTAATGATACATAATTGTCCTACTCATGGTTTGAACTTGTGGATGACTATACAAAAATTTTATGCCGGATTGAATTTTGCTTCTAGAAATCTTTTAGATTCGGCCGCGGGAGGCACTTTTATGGAAATCACTCTAGGAGATGCTACTAAACTTCTAGATAATATTATGGTTAATTATTCTCAATGGCAAAGATCTACTAATAAAAAAGTGCATGCGATAGAAGAAATTAATGTTTTGAGTGGAAAGATGGATGAACTTATGAAATTATTTGCTACTAAGAGTGTTTCTTATGATCCTAATGATATGCCTTTGTCTACCT
Organism: Aegilops longissima; assembly: GCA_021605205.1. Classification (NCBI taxonomy): domain Eukaryota; kingdom Viridiplantae; phylum Streptophyta; class Magnoliopsida; order Poales; family Poaceae; genus Aegilops; species Aegilops longissima. The sequence goes on along the minus strand of CM038679.1, from coordinate 554,122,297 downwards.
TGATTGAGAATAATAATGAATCTATGGATGTGAATTTTGTTGGTAGGAATAATTTTGGTAACAACGCGTATAGAGGGAATTTTAATCCTAGGCCTTATCCTAGTAATCCTTCTAATAATTATGGAAATTCCTACAACAACTCTTATGGAAATTTTAATAAGATGCCCTCTGAATTTGAGAGTAGTGTTAAAGATTTTATGAATTCACAAAAGAATTTTAATGCTTTGCTTGAGGAGAAATTGCTTAAAGTTGATAGAATTTCTCTTGAGGTTGATTCTTTAAAGCTTAGATCTATTCCTCCTAAGCATGATATCAATGAGTCTCTCAAAGCTATGAGAATTTCCATTGATGAGTGCAAAGAAAGAACCGCTAGGATGCGTGCTTCCAAAGATGCCTTTATTAAAGCGTGTTCTTCTAATTCATATGAAAATCAAGATGAAGATCTAAAAGTTATTGATGTGTCCCCTATTAAATATTTGTTTTGTAATATGAATCTTGATGAAACTGAATATGATCTTCCTTTACCTAGAAGGCATTCTAAGAATTCGGAGTTTTTAGATCTTGATGATGAAATTGATAAAAGTAGGGTTGAAAGAAATAAAAATCTAGATGTCGCTAAACCCAATATATTGGATCTCAAGGAATTTAATTATGAAAATTGCTCTTTAATTGATTGTATTTCCTTGTTGCAATCCGTGCTAAATTCTCCTCATGCTTATAGCCAAAATAAGGCCTTTACCGAACACATTGTTGATGCCTTGATGCAATCTTATGAAGAAAAACTTGAGTTGAATGTTTCTATCCCTAGGAAACTCTATGATGAGTGGTAACCTACTATCAAAATTAAAATTAAATATTATGAGTTTCATGCTTTGTGTGATTTGGGTGCTAGTGTCTCTACTATTCCCAAAACTTTGTGTGATTTGCTAGATTTCCGTGACTTTGATGATTGCTCTCTAAACTTGCATCTTGCGGATTCCACTATTAAAAAGCCTATGGGAAGAATTAATGATGTTCTTATTGTTGCAAATAGGAATTATGTGCCCGTAGATTTTATCGTTCTTGATATAGATTGCAATCCTTCATGTCCTATTATTCTTGGTAGACCTTTCCTTAGAACGATTGGTGCAATTACTGATATGAAGGAAGGGAATATTAGATTCCAATTTCCATTAAAGAAAGGCATGGAACACTTTCCTAGAAAGAAAATAAAATTACCATATGAATCTATTATGAGAGCCACTTATGGATTGCCTACCAAAGATGGCAATACCTAGATCTATCCTTGCTTTTATGCCTAGCTAGCGCCGTTAAACGATAGCGCTTGTTGGGAGGCAACCCAATTTTATTTTTTAGTTTTTTTTTGTTTTTGCTTCTGTTTAGCAATAAATAATCCATCTAGCCTCTGTTTGGATGTGGTTTTATGTTTTAATTAGTGTTTGTTCCAAGTTAAACCTATTGGATCTTCTTGGATAATAGTTATTTGATCTTGCTGTAACTTCCAGAAACTTTGCGCTCAGTGCCCGAATTGTTAAAAATCACCAGAATGTGAGAAAATACTGATTCCAATTGCTTCTTATCAATAAAAAAAATTCTAGGTCGTATAATTTTGGTAGAATTGTTTGAGTTCCAGAAGTTTGCGTTAGTTACAGATTACTACAGACTGTTTGGTTTTTGACAGATTCTGTTTTGCGTGTGTTGTTTGCTTATTTTGATGAATCTATGGCTAGTAAAAGAGTTTATGATCCATAGAAAAGTTGGAATACAGTACGTTTAACACCAATATAAATAAAGAATGAGTTCATTACAGTATCTTAAAGTAGTCTTTTGTTTTCTTTCTCTAACGGAGCTCACGAGATTTCTATTGAGTTTTGTGTTGTGAAGTTTTCAAGTTTTGGGTGAATTCTTTTGATGGATTATGGAACAAGGAGTGGAAAGAGCCTAAGCTTGGGGATGCCCATGGCACCCCCAAGATAATCCAAGGACACCAAAAAGTCAAAGCTTGGGGATGCCCTGGAAGGCATCCCCTCTTTCGTCCAGTTCCATCGGTAATTTACTTGGAGCTATATTTTTATTCACCACATGATAAGTGTTTTGCTTGGAGCGTCTTGTATTATTTGCGTATTTGCTTGCTAGTTTACCACAATCATCCTTGCTGTACACACCTTTTGAGAGAGCCATACATGAATTGGAATTTGATAGAATACTCTATGTGCTTCACTTATATCTTTTGAGCTTGATAGTTTTGCTCATAGTGCTTCACTAATATCTTTTGAGCGTGATAATTTTTGCTCTAGAAATTCACTTAGATATTTTAGAGCATGGTGGTGGATTTGTTTTAAAGAAACTTGATCTCTCATGCTTCACTTAGATTATTTTGAGAGTCGTTAATAGCATGGTAATTTGCTTAATGTTAATATACTTGGTATTCAAGACATGTGAAACTTTCTTTTGAGTGCGTTGAATACTAAGATAAGTTTGATGCTTGATAATTGTTTTGAGATATGAAGATGGTGATATTAGAGTCATGCTAGTTGAGTAGTTGTGAATTTAAAGAATACTTGTGTTAAAGTTTGTGATTCCCGTAGCATGCACGTATGGTGAACCGTTATGTGATGAACTCGGAGCATGATTTATTTATTGATTGTCTTCATTGAGAGTGGAGGTCGGGGACGAGTGATGGTATTTTCTTACCAATCTATCCCCTAGGAGCATGCGCGTAATACTTTGCTTTGATAACTTCTAGATTTTTGCAATAAGTATATGAGTTCTTTATGACTAATGTTGAGTCCATGGATTATACGCACTTCTTCCCATCCTTCCACCGCTGCTAGCCTCTCTAATACCGCGCACCTTTCGCCGGTATCATACATCCACCATATACCTTCCTCAAAACAGCCACCATACCTACCTATCATGGCATTTCAATAGCCATTCCGAGATATATTGCCATGCAACTTTCCACCGTTCCATTTATTATGACACGCTCCATCATTATCATATTGCTAGCATGATCATGTAGTTGACATCGTATTTGTGGCAAAGCCACCGTTCATAATTCTTTCATACATGTCACTCATGTTTCATTGCATATCCGGTACATCACGGAGGCATTCATATAGAGTCATATTTTGTTTTAAGTATCGAGTTGTAATTGTTGAGTTGTAAGAAAAATAAAAGTGTGATGATCATCATTATTAGAGCATTGTCCCAAGTGAGGAAAGGATGATGGAGACTATGATCCCCCCACAAGTCGGGATGAGACTCCGGACGAAAAATAAAAAAAATAAAAAAAAGAGGCCATAAAAAAAGAAAAGAGAAAAGGCCCAAAAAAATGAGAGAAAAAGAGAGAAGGGACAATGTTACTATCCTTTTACTACACTTGTGCTTCAAGGTAGCACCATGATCTTCATGATAGAGAGTCTCTCATTTTGTCACTTTCATATACTAGTGGGAATTTTTCATTATAGAACATGGCTTGTATATTCCAATGATGGGCTTCCTCAAATGCCCTAGGTCTTCGTGAGCAAGCGAGTTGGATGCACACCCAAGTTTCTTTTGTTGAGCTTTCATATACTTATAGCTCTCGTGCATCCGTTGCATGGCAATCCCTACTCACTCACAGTGATATCTATTGATGGGCATCTCCATAGCCCTTGATACGCCTAGTTGATGTGAGACTATCTTCCCTCTTTTTGTATTCACCACAACCACCATTCTATTCCACCTATAGTGCTAAATCCATGGCTCACGCTCATGTATTGCGTGAAGATTGAAAAAGTTTTGAAAATGTTAAAGTATGAAACAATTGCTTGGCTTGTCATCGGGGTTGTGCATGATTTAAATATTTTGTGTGGGGAAGATGGAGCATAGACAGACTATATGATTTTGTAGGGATAACTTTCTTTGGCCATGTTATTTTGAGAAGACATAATTGCTTAGTTAGTATGCTTGAAGTATTATTATTTTTATGTCAATATGAACTTTTGTCTTGAATCTTTCGGATCTGAATATTCATACCATGATTAATGAGATTTACATGGAAAGTATGCCAAAGTATCACTCCGCATAAAAAATTCTCTTTTTATCATTTACCAACTCAAGGACGAGAAGGAACTAAGCTTGGGGATGCCTGATACTTCTCCAACGTATCTATAATTTTTTATTGCTCCATGCTACTTTATCTATTGTTTTGGACTATAATGGGATTTTATTTTCCACTTTTATATTACTTTTGGGACTAACCTATTAACCCGAGGCCCAACCCAGAATTGTTGTTTTTTTGCCTTTTTCAGTGTTTCGAAGAAACGGAATATCAAACGGAGTCCAAATGGAATGAAACCTTCTGAAACGTGATTCTCTCACTGAACGTGATCCAGGAGACTTGGGCCCTACGCCAAGGAAGAACAGAGGCGGTCACGAGGGTGGGGCGCCCCCTAGGCGCGCCCGCCTCGTGGGCCCCTGTTGCTCCACCGACGTACTCCTTCCTCCTATATATACCTCACGCCCCCAAACGATCGAACAGGAGCCAAAACCTAATTCCACCGCCGCAACTTCGTGTATCCACGAGATCCCATCTTGGGGCCTGTTCGAGAGCTCACGAGGGGGCATCCACCACGGAGGGCTTCTACATCAACACCATAGCCTCTCCGATGAAGTGTGAGTAGTTTACTTCAGACCTTCTGGTCCATAGCTAGTAGCTAGATGGCTTGTTCTCTCTTTTTGGATCTCAAAACATTGTTCTCCCCCTCTCTCGTGGAGATCTATTCGATGTAATCTTCTTTTTGCGGTGTGTTTGTTGAGATCAATGAATTGTGGGTTTATGATCCAGTTTATCTATGAATAATATTTGAATCATCTCTGAATTCTTTTATGTATGATTGAGTTATCTTTGCAAGTCTCTTCGAATTATCCGTTTGGTTTGGCCAACTAGATTGGTAGTTCTTGCAATGGGAGAAGTGCATAGCTTTGGGTTCAATCTTGCGGTGTCCTTACCCAGTGACAGAAAGGGTTGCAAGGAACGTATTGTATTGTTGCCATCGAGGATAACAAGATGGGGTATTTTATCATATTGCATGAATTTATCCTCTACATCATGTCATCTTGCTTAAGGCGTTACTCTGTTTTTAACTTAATACTCTAGATGCATGCTGGATATCGGTCGATGAGTGGAGTAATAGTAGTAGATGCAGAATCCTTTCGATCTACTTGTCACAGACGTGATGCCTATATACATGATCATACCTAGATATACTCATAACTATGCTCAATTCTGTCAATTGCTCAACAGTAATTTGTTCACCCACCATAGAATACTTATGCTCTTGAGAGAATCCACTAGTGAAACCTATGGCCCCCGGGTCTATTCTCATCATATCAATCTCTATCCCTTTTATACTTGCTTTGTTTTTACTTTGCATTTTACTTTTCACTTTGCATCTATATACCAAAAATACCAAAAATATTATCTCTATCAGATCTCACTCACGTAAGTGACCGTGAAGGGATTGATAACCCCTAATCACGTTGGTTGTGAGTAGCTATCGTTTTGTGCAGGTACGAGGGACTTGTGCGTGGCCTCCTACTGAATTGATACCTTGGTTCTCAAAAATTGAGGGAAATACTTACGCTACTCTGCTGCATCATCCTATCCTCTTCGGGGAAAACCAACGCAAGCTCAAGACGTAGCACCTATCATGTCATTCAGAGTATTAGCAACCTTGCCATTGCAGAGAATTGCTTTAGTCTGCTGCACAAACTTCCTAGGGAAATCTTTCATTTCGAGGACTGAAAACATAAATTCGAAATTGATTTTGTCGTACGCCCTCTCAAAACCTACTTCAAGAAAAACACCAGCTTGTTTGCTCTTATTTAAAGAATGTAAAGTCTCATGTAGCAGTACTACACTATCTAAAATATAACAGCCTGTAACAAAAGCATTATGAATCTTGGACACTACATTCTCTGCAACTAGCATAGCCCTAGTTGGCAATCAGGGTTTTGGTAATAAAATGTAAACGCCACATTAAGCATGCAAATAGTTCTATACATTTGGATCTTGTCAGCCCCCTGCCCCTTGGCAATCAGGTTGAAAATTCCATAGTCGAGTCTAGAGATAACAATAATACCGTCAAAGAAGACATTACAAAGCTGTAAACGATCATTGCAAACCAGCTTCCAAAAAAATTTGATAGAACTCTGCAGGCCACATGAGCAGCAGCTATATCGTCCAATGGGTTTTGCAGGCCCACTTTCAGCTTGTCAGGAATAAATACTGTCTTGAGCCCACCTTCTCTGTTAGGGGTTTTAGTGGCTCTAGTAGTCCTGACCAGTGTGGGGCTTCTGTTTTCTTTGTCATGAAGTTGCTCCCCTCCAGTATCATCATCATGTATCTGTTTCTTAGTTTTTCTGCACTAATTCCTCAATCTTCTGAGTCCCAATGCCCAGCCTTTTAGCAAAATGGTCTGGTTCTTGTGTACAACCAAAATCATCTTCTTTCTGGCTGTCATCCTCAACAGTAAAGTCTTCTAACATAGCAAAATCCTTGGCGAAATCCGAATTTACTCGTTCAACCCAGATAACACTCATGTTCTTGTTTCATCTCAAGCAGCTTTTTCCTTGTCTCCTTCTCAGCTAGCAAGTTCATATCCAATTCATATTGGTTGGATACCCCTTCCTCATGGTTTTCAGTAGCAAAAATATCTTTGGAGGGGGCAACAGAGGTGTCATGCTTTCAGGATTTGCTACTGTTTCCAAGACCACCATGAGATTATTATTGATAATTTATAACAGAGGTGTCATGCTTGTACTTTTTCTCAGCTATGTGATTGCGTTTTCAGATTCCTGACCCAGTGTTTTTTTACGGGTTGGACTTACTGGCCTCGTGTCAGTGATCACTGCTGCTGTGATATAACAGCAAACCGTTGATTTGTTTGCCACAACTTTTCTTGTTTGGTACCTTGGCAGTAGTAATTAGCATTCTGTCATCTAGTAGCAATCAAGTTTGCTGGGCGCTCATTGGTTGCAAGAACAATGATGCATTTTGTGGTAATTAATCACAAGAGTTGTTTGGTCATCTCTTATTATTTTGTAATTGTTATCTGAACTAGGTACTTGGATGAGCTTTCCAAAGAGGACAGGTATGTTTGGCATAAACTATATTGGCATGATGGAACAAGGAAGAATTCGAAAGAAGCTTTGGATGCAATGATGAATCTTGACCCCACTTTGGAAGTAGTTAAATGTTTATTAGACAAGCATAATGAGGAACACCATCTTTTCAAGGTTTGTTCTCTACCTTGCTCTCTCTTTCCATTTTTTTATCACCGCTCTCCCTCACTACCTTTCTTATGTTTTAGGATCTTGCATATGAAGTCAAGGAGGTTGTGAGTTACAAAGCTCATTTTCCGGAAAACGATTCTCAATATGAATGCAGGTCCTTCTCACATTTAAATGTGCTTGCAAAAAGAGGATCGAATGACGACGAAAATCTTCTCTTCATTGAAATCACATGCACAGATGGTGAATTTGAGGAGTATGCGCTTACTTGTCTTTGTGCGGTTTCGTCCGATGATAATGGTATGTTTGCATTTAGCTATTTAATCTTCCATCCAGTATATCAATATGCAAGTTACTGAAATTTGCATTATGTTCACACTGTATCACCGAGTGCCAAATTCAGAATTCACCATAACAATATTCGGTTGCGTTATTTTCACTTGCTGCGGGCGAGATGTTGCAGAGCCACCGCCGCCTCGCCGCTGGCTGCTGCATCTAGAGAACAACGAGCATCTAGTCAGAATTGTTTATAAAGCGTCCTGCTTCAGACGCTTAGGCGTTGCTTAAGCGATAAGGCGCCCTGGCAGCGCCCTAGAAATATGCCTGCGTTAGGCGCTTAAGTGTGCGCTTTAGGCGCTTAGGCGTCACTTAAGCATCCTTTAGGTCACTTTACCGCCTTATAAACCATGCTACTGAGCCGTTATCTTGTGAGCTATGGTATATGGTACATCAACATCAGTAGCATTAGAGAGAAAGGGATGAGGAGCAGGAGCACAAGTTGCTGCTGCTGCCAGGTGCAGCTGCTTGAGAGACTGAGAGGAGTCAGGGGTGACGTGGAGGAGGTGAGTAGGAGCGAGTGGGACTGGGGCAGGATCGCAGGAGCCCTCCGCAAGCTCGCCGCTGGCCTGCTGCTGCCGCTGTTTAGGTCGGGAGGGAAATGAATTGGGGAGGGATTGCGCTAGACTGGGGTACCATGATAAGTCTTACTCTTACTGGGCTGGGCTGTATCGGGATAGTATCATGGGATGTATCAAGCACGTATCGGGAATTATCTTCTTTGTTTTTGTTTCTTTAACCGCAGATACTTCACTGATATGTATCAGCCACAGATTCGCTATGCCCAGGACATATCGGTGTTTCTTAGGTGTTCACTAGCTGTTTCAACTATATTGGAGCATGTCTAAAGTTTCATAAGCTTAGCTAAGTGCCATTCAGTATACCAGTATGCAAGTTAATAAATTCTTCCATTCAGTATTATCAATATGCAAGTTGATAAAATTTTGTGTTATTTTCACAATTTGTATCACCGAGTGCCATTTAACTAAGTGCTAGCTGTTTTCACACTTTGTTAATTCACTTGAAGAGTAGGTGTTTTCGTTGCGCCGGTAAAGATAACAATGAAAAATTCAGAATTTGGTCACAACAACACCTATTTTTTACTAAATTTGAGCATTTCTAAAAACACGGGAGAGGTGTGTTCGGTAGTTGTTTCAGATTTTCCACCGGAATATTAACCATGTTGTAGCATGTCTAAAATAGGCGTGTTGGCTAGCTGTTTCAGATTTCCACCAAAATATTAACTACTCCGGTTAATATTAGAGCATGTCTAAAGTATCATAAGCTTAGCTTAGCTGGTTGTCCGGTTATACTTAGTTATGATAAAAAGAGCATACCGATGCCTTATGCATTAGATATTGATTAACATAACTAGACAATAATTCTAGGTGAGTGTTGTGAATGTGGTGATGATGTGAAGCATCCCACTCGTGTGGAGTACAAAAAGTGTGAAGCCAAGCCCCATGGTCGATGCAAGTGCATTAACAGGCCTATCTCAGATGAAGCATTTAACAAGGTATTATTTTTGTTCGCACACAAACACGTCACCATGTATCCTCGACGCCGGGGGTGATGCACCGCAGCTCACGTCGAAGGAGACCCGCCGGAAGTGCGGTACGCAAAACAATCCGGCGGGCGCTTTTGTACACCCGAAACCCCCACGCCCGGGAGGGACCCCTTCAGGGCGCGCGGCAGCTATGGGCTGCCCTAGGTCGACCTGATCGCCCCTAGGGCCTCGACGTTCGCCGCCCTGCAAACGAAGAACGAACGAAGAACGAGGAAGAAGAACAAGGGAGAGAGATAAAGGTAAAGGTAAAAGATGATAGATTGATATGTCGATTGTGTGTTGTTCAATCGGCCGTCACCCCTTAGGTATATAAGAGGCGGCTGGACTTCCCGTGCAAGGAAAAGGTTTGGATTCACGTCCAAAACCCTAGTCAAATTCGGATTGGTTTTATCCGAACTTTCCAAAACTGTTCGGTCTAAAACTGGCTGCACCTTGCGGGTCTCTTTTGTGGTAGTAAACGATCTCGGATGGAAACGAGTCCAAAAGCAATCTTCACCGCTTCGACAAGACGAACAACTTTCATGTTGACCATTTGTTCATCAGAGGTCATCTCGAGGGTCAAATTGCTCACGCAAAACAGCTAATTATTCACGCAGCTTATCAGACATACCCACATATGTGTGGTTCCGGGCGTCATATTTTGCTCACTGAAGGGTCGCGCTGTGCGGGCTGTAACTTTTTCATACGATCTCGGATTGGGACGATCTTGATATCAAAATCGATCGTTTCGACGAGACGCACAACATTCATTCTGAAACATTCTCCATTTGAAGCAATCTTCATTGGATTTCTAGCCATTTTTTAATCTGGTGTCGACATGAGCATCTCTGAACTTGTCATAATTTTTACATCTGAGCTCCGTTTTAGACGACCTTCGTATTCATCTTCATCTTCTCGAAGAGAGCCTTCTCATGGTGACTTTCAATATTAAGTTTGAATTAATATTGACATAGCTTCAAGCCACTCTTTATAAACGTGCCTCTTTTGAGCGTCAACAATTTTGTCGGCAAAAAACTTAGAATGCCATGGATGTGCACACAAGTCATTGTTAGTTTCATGTCTTTTTTTCCTTTTTTTTGCAGTTTATTGTTGTGCGTGATGAGGATTCCCTGGAGGAGGAGGAGGCTATGGTGAGACGACAATTCAAGATACGCAGCATAGCAGATGGCCATGGAGCGAGGGGCAAATACATCGTACCGGCGAAACGTGTGCAAGCATAGATGTAGAATCATTAAGGCTGTGCTGTGTTTTTTTTATACCAGTGATGCTGAGTAAGTAGCATGTGAGTGTTTGGCGTCTTGCTTGCTGACGTAGATGCCGTAGCTCGTTTGGATGGAGGACGGTCCTGTGCAGAACCCTCGTTTGTGGTGGAATATCTGAAACAGCTAATGAACACCTACGTTTTGGGGGAATAAGCTGGCAAAACCTAAGTGCCCTTTTCAGTGCAATGTGTTCTGTTGTGTCAGTGAAGTGTTTTTCAGTGCAGTGTGTTTTGTTGTGTTAGTGAAGTGTTTTTCAGTGCAATGTGTTTTGTTGTGTCAGTGAAGTAGTCATAGAAATGTGAGATACATGTGTGACAAGAGAACTATGAGTCTGGCGCCCAAGCTTTTGTCAAATTGTGTACTCAAACCTAAGTGTAGAAGTACAATTTATTCACAACCAACACTGTACTTTGTACTCCTCCGTATCAAAATATAATATGTTTTTTTGTCCAAATTTAGACTAGAAAACATTGTATATTTTGTTAGAGGAAGTATCTTATAGCAATCTAACTTGAAGTACACTGAAGAATGTTGAAGCGTCTTGCCTCATCAGAGGAGACTCTGCGTGTTCTATAGCAGGTGCTTATCCCTGGATATGCATGCATCGTTGGAGTATATCTTGGAGAAGATCTACAGAGGGTGATTGCTAGAGATAAATGTTAGGGTCTGACTATGTCATATCTATGTATTTGTTTATGGCCCCCTGTTTTTTTTGTTGAGTGACATTTTTTTTCGCATGTAATGTTAGTTCGAACGTTAAAAAGCCGAAAAACTGGCTATCCACTTGATGCAATTAGATATCATGACTATTAGGTAGCTCGGAACCTAATGAAGTCATAAGCAGTGACAGATCTGAGGCTTTTTTGAAACTTCAAAACACTAGTTTTTTTATAAAAAAAGTAAGTATTTTTTAAATGTGAACCTTTTAAAATATTTTATAAAAACAAAAACATTTTTGAAAGCATAAACCTTGTTTGAATCTTTGAATAATTTTTAAGCAAGAACATTTTTTAAGCATGAAAATCTTTTGTAAACAACAATATTTTTTAAAAATGGGAACATTCTTTTAAACTCCGAACAAAATTTGAAATGTAATCATTTAAGTATGATATCATCCCACATCAGTTGACCCAACTATTGCATCGTTTGTTTGTTTTGTCTCCTTTTTGCGCTGCTTGTATCTCGCCCACGATACCCAGCGCAAAATGACGGGAGCTTCTTCGACTGGCTGGCCCATTGGTGTCAAACTGACACTGAGTGGTCGTGCGCAAAAAAGAATGTGCCACGGGTACTCTGATTTGAACTGCATACCTCATGTTGGACTACGCATCTTGCTAGCCACTGCGAGCGACGAGTTGTCGTGACAACTGAGTAGCGTGAGGTCTAAAGAACTAATGGCAGCGAGTTAACTGAACATTACTTGAAGGATTGCAAACAATTTACAATTGCAAACAATTTTTCAAATTTGAACACTTTCTCGAAATTATGAACATTTTTTTGTCAAACGCGAACAATTTTTAAACATTTAAAATAATAATAATTAAAAACTATGAAGAAATTTTAAATTCCTGAATAATTTTTGAATTTGTATTTTTTTAAATAACATATTTTGAAATTCTAACGAATTTTGAAAATAAGAATATTTTTGAATTGGTGAACACAACTTTTAAAAGTGTCATTTTTTAAAATTCTCTAACTTTTTAAAAAAATACAAACAATTTTTGAATTGGTGAACAAACTAGCCTTATATACAAAAGAATATGACTCAAAAGGGTGTATCTCATTTCTATACAACTACGAGATTTCAAAAAAAAAGTGGGGAACTATATCAATGGGTTGGAAAATAAAAATCATATAAATGGTGGCTTTTCAAAAAAAAAAAACACATGAAAACTTGGGCCCCTCCGTCGCGGTTGCATATTTATTTTTTTTCTTCAAAAAATGGGTTAAAGGTGGGCTTGCAACTGTACATTTTAAAAAATATGGGATGGGCCCAAAAATAAAAAACAATGTTGAGCAGCTAAAACAGCAAAAAAGTGGACTAGTAATTGTGAGGGTCGGGGCTCACATTTTACGTATTGAAGATGGAATTGTACCTAGGATAAAAATTGGTCGCTCACCCTAGTTGCAGGTTGATGTAAACTTGTAACTGCGATGAAAAAAACATGAAGCACAATTGCAAGTCAATTGTGGAATTGTGGGGCGAAGAATAAAAAGGGATAGCCTACTCGTAAAAATGAGGGTGGGCTTGTAACTAAGGCAAAAAATAAAAAAAGTTAGCAAAAACCGATTGCATGTCGACGGTGGGCTTCTAACTAGGAGGGAGGACAAAAAGGTTGGTGCTACTTCTAAGCCCATGGTGGACTTGCAAACTGAGGCGACAAAAAAACTACGAGAACAATTACGATTTGAGGGTGGACTTGCAACTGGGACAACTATGAGTCTAGTTGCGAGTCGATGGTGGACTTGCAAGCTGAGGCGACAAAAAAACTACGAGAACAATTACGATTCGAGGATGGACTTGCAACTGGGACAACTATGAGTCTAGTTGCGAGTCGATGGTGGAGTTGCAACTGAGATGAAAACAAACTACAATCCCAGTTGCAAGTCGATGATGGACTTGCAATTGGAATGTAAAAAAAAACAATGGGCCTGTTGCGAGTCGATGGTGGACTTGCAACTGAGACAACAAGACAAAAGTACGATACCAGTTACGAGTCGAGGGTGTACTTGCAACTGGGATAAAAACAAATGGCCCATTTTGCGACTCTAAGGTTGAACTTGCAGCTGGGACAACTACAAAACTAGGTGAGTCAAGGGTGGACTTGCAACTGGGACAACTACACAAAACTACAAGGCCTGTTGCGATTCAAGGGTGGACTTGCAACTGGGAGAACTACGAGCCTAGTTGCGCGTCGAGGGTGGGCTTGCAACGGGGATGAAAACATATTATAGTCCTAGTTGTGAGTCGAGGGAGGACTTACAAGTGGGATGGAAAACAAAATATGGGTCTAATTGTGAGTCGAGAGTGGACTTGCAACTGTGACAACTACACAAACTATGATACTAGTGCTGGGAACATAGTATTTCAAAAATTTCCTATGATCACGCAAGATCTATCTAGGTGATGCATATGAACGAGAGGGGAGAGTGTGTCCATGTACCCTTGTAGACCGAAAGCGTAAGCGTTTAGTAACATGGTTGATGTAGTCGAACGTCTTCGCGATCCAACCGATCCAAGTACCGAACGTACGGCACCTCCGGGATCAACACACGTTCAGCTCGGTGACGTCCCTAGAACTCTTGATCCAATTGAGGCCGGGGGAGAGTTCCGTCAGCACGACGACGTGGTGACGGTGATGATTAAGTTACCGACGCATGGCTTCGCCTAAGCGCTACGACGATATGACCGAGGTGTGTAACTGCGGAGGGGGGCACCGCACACGGCTAAAAGATCAACTTGTGCGTTCTAGGGTGCCCCCCTCCCCATGTATATAAAGGAGGGAGGAGGGGAGGGCCGGCCGGCCCCTAGGGTGCGCCCAAGAGGGGAGTCCTACTAGGACTCCTAGTCCTAGTAGGATTCCACCAAAAGGGAGAGAGGGGGAAGGAGGGAGAGGGAGAGAAGGAGAAGGAAAGAGGGGGGCGCCGCCCCCTCCCTAGTCCAATTCGGACTAGACCATGGGGGGTGGCATACCCCTATGGCCCTTCCTCTCTCTCCCCTAAGGCCCACGATAACCCCCCGGCACTCCGATAGTCATCCGGTACCCCTCGGAACTCATCCGGTGTCCGAATAACATCGTCCAATATATCATTCTTTATGTCTCGACCATTTCGAGACTCCTCGTCATGAGAGTGATCTCATCCGGGACTCTGAAAAATCTTTGGTCATCAAAACACATAACTCATAATACAAATCGTCAACGAACATTAAGCGTGCGGACCCTACGGGTTTGAGAACTATGTAGACATGACTGAGACACATCTCCGGTCAAGAACCAATAGCGGAACCTGGATGCTCATATTGGCTCTTACATATTCTACGAAGATCTTTATCGGTCAAAGCGCATAACAACATACGTTGTTCCCTTTGTCATCGGTATGTTACTTGCCCGAGATTCGATCGTCGGTATCATCATACCTAGTTCAATCTCGTTACCAGCAAGTCTCTTTACTCGTTCCGTAATGCATCATCCCGCAACTAACTCATTAGTCACATTGCTTGCAAGGCTTATAGTGATGTGCATTACCGAGAGGGCCCAGAGATACCTCTCCGATACTCGGAGTGACAAACCCTAATCTCCATCTATACCAACTCAACAAACACCATCGGAGACACATGTAGAGCATCTTTATAATCACCCAGTTACTTGTGACGTTTGATAGCACACTAAGTGTTCCTCCGGTATTCGGGAGTTGCATAATCTCATAGTCATAAGAACATGTATAAGTCATGAAGAAAGCAATAGCAATAAACTAAACGATCATAGTGCTAAGCTAACGGATGGGTCTTGTCCATCACATCATTCTCCAATGATATGATCCTGTTCATCAAATGACAACACATGTCTATGGCTAGGAAACTTAACCATCTTTGATTAACGAGCTAGTCAAGTAGAGGCATACTAGGGACACTCTGTTTGTCTATGTATTCACACATGTACTAAGTTTCCGGTTAATACAATTCTAGCATGAATAATAAACATTTATCATGATATAAGGAAATATAAATAACAACTTTATTATTGCCTCTAGGGCATATTTCCTTCAGTCTCCCTCTTGCACTAGAGTCAATAATCTAGATGACATAGTAATGATTCTAACACCCATGGAGTCTTGGTGCTGATCATTTTTTGCTCGTGAGAGAGGCTTAGTCAATGGGTCTGCAATATTCAGATCCATATGTATCTTGCAAATCTCCATGTCTCCTTCCTTGACTTGATCGCGGTTGGAATTGAAGCGTCTTCTGATGTGTTTGGTTCTGTTGTGAAATCTGGATTCCTTCGCCAAGGCAATTTCTCTAGTATTGTCACAAAAGATTTTCATTGGTCCCGATGCACTAGGTATGACACCTAGATCGGATATGAACTCCTTCATCCAGACTCCTTCATTTGCTACTTCCGAAGCAGCTATGTACTCCGCTTCACACGTAGATCCCGCCATGACGCTTTGCTTAGAACTGCACCAACTGATAGCTCCACCATTCAAAATAAATATGTATCCGGTTTATGACTTAGAGTCATCCGGATCAGTGTCAAAGCTTGCATTGACGTAACCATTTACGACGAGCTCTTTGTCACCTCCATAAACGAGAAACATATCCTTAGTCCTTTTCAGGTATTTCAGGATGTTCTTGACCGCTGTCCAGTGATCCACTCCTGGATTACTTTGGTACCTCCCTGCTAAACTAATAGAAAGGCACACATCAGGTCTGGTACACAACATTTCATACATGATAGAACCTATGGCTGAAGCGTAGGGAATGACCTTCATTTTCTCTCTATCTTCTGCAGTGGTCGGACATTGAGTTTGACTCAACTGCACACCTTGTAACACAGGCAAGAACCCTTTCTTTGCTTGATTCATTTTGAACTTCTTCAAAACTTTATCAAGGTATGTGCTTTGTGAAAGTCCAATTAAGTGTCTTGATCTATCTCTATAGATCTTGATGCCCAATATATAAGCAGCTTCACCGAGGTCTTTCATTGAAAAATTCTTATTCATGTATCCTTTTATGCTATCCAGAAATTCAGTATCATTTCCGATCAACAATATGTCATCCACATATAATATCAGAAATGCTACCAATCTCCCACTCACATTCTTGTAAATACAGGCTTCTCCAAAAGTCTGTATAAAACCATATGCTTTGATCATACTATCAAAGTATATATTCCAACTCCGAGAGGCTTGCACCAGTCCATAAATGGATCGCTGGAGCTTGCACACTTTGTTAGCACATTTTAGATCGACAAAACCTTCTGGTTGCATCATATACAAATCTTCTTTAAGATATATATTAAGGAATGCAGTTTTGACATCCATTTGCCAAATTTCATAATCATAAAATGCGGCGATTGCTAACATGATTCAGATAGACTTAAGCACCGCTACAGGTGAGAAGGTCTTATCGTAGTCAACTCCTTGAACTTGTCGAAAACCTTTCGCAACAAGTCGAGCTTTGTAGACAGTAACATTACCGTCACCGTTAGTCTTCTTCTTGAAGATCCATTTATTCTCTATGGCTTGCCAATCATCTGGAAAGTCAACCAAAGTCCATACTTTGTTCTCATACATGGATCCCATCTCAGATTTCATGGCCTCAAAACATTTTACGAAATCTGGGCTCATCATCGCTTCCTCATAGTTCGTAGGTTCGTCATGGTCAAGTAACATGACCTCCAGAACAGGATTACCATACCACTCTGGTGCGGATCTTACTCTGGTTGACCTACGAGGTTCGGTAGTAGCTTGATCAGAAGCTTCATGACCATCATCATTAGCTTTCTCACTAATTGGTGTAGGGATCACTGGAACTGATTTTCTGTGATGAACTACTTTCCAATAAGGGAGCAGGTACAATTACCTCATCAAGTTCTACTTTCCTCCCACTCACTTCTGTAGAGAGAAACTCCTTCTCTAGAAAGGATCCATTCTTAGCAACGAATATCTTGCCTTCGGATCTGTGATAGAAGGTGTACCCAACAGTCAACTTTGGGTACCCTATGAAGAAACATTTCTCTGATTTGGGTTCGAGCTTATCAGGTTGAAGCTTTTTCACATAAGCATCGCAGCCCCAAACTTTAAGAAACGACAACTTGGGTTTCTTGCCAAACCACAGTTCATATGGTGTCGTCTGAACGGATTTAGATGGTGCCCTATTTAACGTGAATGCATCCGTCTCTAAAGCATAACCCCAAAATGATAGTGGTAAATCAGTAAGAGACATCATAGATCGCACCATATCCAATAAAGTGCGGTTACGATGTTCGGACACACCATTACGCTGTGGTGTTCCCGGTGGTGTGAGTTGCGAAACTACTCCACATTGTTTCAAATGAAGACCAAACTCGTAACTCAAATATTCACCTCCACGATCAGATCGTAGAAATTTTATTTTCTTGTTACGATAATTTTCCACTTCACTCTGAAATTCTTTGAACTCTTCAAATGTTTCAAACTTATGTTTCATCAAGTAGATATACCCATATCTGCTATCATCTGTGAAGGTCAGAAAATAACGATACCCGCCGCGATCTTCAACACTCATCGGACCACATACATCAGTATGTATTATTTCCAACAAGTCTGTTGCTCGCTCCATTGTTCCGGAGAACGGAGTCTTAGTCATCTTGCCCATGAGGCATGGTTCGCAAGCATCAAGTGATCATAATCAAGTGATTCCAAAAGCCCATCAGCATGGAGTTTCTTCATGCGCTTTACACCAATATGACCTAAACAGCAGTGCCACAAATAAGTTGCACTATCATTATTAAACTTATATCTTTTGGCTTCAATACTATGAATATGTGTATCACTACTATCGACATTCAACAAAAATAGACCACTCATCAAGGGTGCATGACTATAAAATATATTACTCATATAAATAGAACAACCATTATTCTCTGACTTAAATGAATAACTGTCTCGCATCAAATTAGATCCAGATATAATGTTCATGCTTAACACTGGCAGCAAATAACAATTATTCAGGTCTAAAACTAATCCTGAAGGTAGATGTAGAGGTAGCGTGCCGATGGCGATCACATCGACTTTGGAACCATTTCCCACGCGCATCGTTAGCTCGTCCTTCGCCAATCTTCGCTTAATCCATAGCCCCTGTTTCGAGTTGCAAATATGAGCAACAGAACTAGTATCAAATACCCAGGCGCTACTACGAGCATTAGTAAGGTACACATCAATAACATGTATATCAAATATACCTTTCACTTTGCCGTTCTTCTTGAAGTTTCCCTTCTTCCCTTTGCCCTTTTTCTTGAAACTGGCGGTCTTGTTAACCATCAACACTTGATGCTCCTTCTTGATTTCTACCTCCGCAGCCTTTAGCATCGCGAAGAGCTCGGGAATTGTCTTATCCATCCCTTGCATATTATAGTTCATCACCAAGCTTTTGTAGCTTGGTGGAAGTAATTGAAGAACTCTGTCAATGACACTATCAACAGGAAGATTAACTCCTAGTTGAGTCAAGTGATTGTGGTACCCAGACATTCTGAGTATATGTTCACTTACAGAACTACTCTCCTCCATTTTGCAGCTGTAGAACTTATTGAGACTTCATATCTCTCAATCCGGGCATTTGCTTGAAATATTAACTTCAACTCCTGGAACATCTCATATGCTCCACGATGTTCAAAACGTCGTTGAAGTCCCGGTTCTAAGCCGTAAAGCATGGCACACTGAACTATCGAGTAGTCATCAGCTTTGCTCTGCCAGGCGTTCACAACGTCTGGTGTTGCTCTTGCAGCGGGTCTTGCACCTAGCGGTACTTCCAGGACGTAATTCCTCTGTGCAGCAATGAGGATAATCCTCAAGTTACATACCATCATCTTTCAACTTAGCTTTCTCTAGGGATGCATTAAAATTCAAAGGAACAGTAGCACGGGCCATTGATCTACAACAACATAGACATGCAAAATACTATCAGGTACTAAGTTCATGATAAATTAAATTTCAATTAATCATATTACTTAAGAACTCCCACTTAGATAGACATCCCTCTAGTCATCTAAATGATCAGGTGATCCATATTAACTAAACCATGTCTGATCATCACGTGAGATGGAGTAGTTTTCAACGATGAACATCACTATGTTGATCATATCTACTATATGATTCACGCTCGACCTTTCGGTCTCAGTGTTCCGAGGCCATATCTGCATATGCTAGGCTCGTCAAGTTTAACCCGAATATTCTTGCTACCTCTTGAGCACTGCGTTGGTTTTCCCTTGAAGAGGAAAGGGTGATGCAGCAAAGTAGCGTAAGTATTTCCCTCAGTTTTTGAGAACCAAGGTATCAATCCAGTAGGAGGCTACGCGCGAGTCCCTCGTACGTACACAAAACAAACAAATCCTTCTAACCAACGCGATAAGGGGTTGTCAATCCCTTCACGGTCACTTACGAGAGTGAGATCTGATAGATATGATAGGATAATATTTTTGGTATTTTTGTGATAAAGATGCAAAGTAAAATAAAAGAAAAGTAAATAACAAAGTGTTGGAAGATTAATATGATAAAGATAGACCCGGGGGCCATAGGTTTCACTAGTGGCTTCTCTCAAGAGCATAAGTATTTCATGGTGGGTGAACGAATTACTGTTGAGCAATTGACAGAATTGAGCATAGTTATGAGAATATCTAGGTATGATCATGTATATAGGCATCACGTTCGAGACAAGTAGACCGACTCCTGCCTGCATCTACTACTATTACTCCACTCATCGACCGCTATCCAGCATGCATCTAGAGTATTAAGTTCATGAAAACAGAGTAACGCCTTAAGCAAGATGACATGATGTAGAGGGACAAATTTATGAAATATGATAAAAAACCCATCTTGTTATCCTCGATGGCAACAATACAATCGTGCCTTGCTTCCCCATCATCCTTTGGGAAAGGACACCGCAAGATTGAACCCAAAGCTAAGCACTTCTCCCATTGCAACAAAGATCAATCTAGTAGGCCAAACCAAACTGATAATTCGAAGAGACTTGCAAAGATAACCAATCATACATAAAAGAATTCAGAGAAGATTCAAATATTGTTCATAGATAATCTTGATCATAAACCCACAATTCATCGGTCTCAACAAACACATCGCAAAAACAAGATTACATCGAATAGATCTCCACGAGAGAGGGGGAGAACATTGTATTGAAATCCAAAAAGAGAGAAGAAGCCATCTAGCTACTAAGTATGGACCCGAAGGTCTAAAGTAAACTACTCACACTTAATCGGAGATGCTATGGTGTTGATGTAAAAGCCATCCGTGATCGATTCCCCTTCCGGCGGAGCTCCGGAACAGGCACCAAGATGGGATCTCGTGGGTACAGAAGGTTGCAGCGGTGGAATTAGGTTTTTGGCTCCGTATCTGATTGTTTGGGGGTACGCAGGTATATATAGGAGGAAGGAGTACGTCAGTGGAGCAACAGGGGGCCCACGAGGGTGGAGGGCGCGCCCTGGGGGGTGGGCGCGCCCCCTACCTCGTGGCCTCCTATTTTGTTTCTTGACGTAGGGTCCAAGTCTCCCGGATCATATTCTTCCTAAAAATCACGTTCCCGAAGGTTTCATTCCGTTTGGACTCTGTTTGATATTCCTTTTCTGCGAAACTCTGAAATAGGCAAAAAACAACAATTCTAGGCTGGGCCTCCGGTTAATAGGTTAGTCCCAAAAGTAATATAAAAGTGAATAATAAAGCCCAATAATGTCCAAAACAGTAGATAATATAGCATGGAGCAATAAAAAATTATAGATACGTTGGAGACGTATCAATTCTATGTGTGCAAAACTGGCTTGCACCCGTTGTATGTGAACGTAGAGCTTATCACACCCGATCATCACGTGGTGTCTCGGCATGACGAACTATAGCAACGATGCATACTCAGGGAGAACACTTGTACCTTGAAATTTAGTGAGAGATCATCTTATAATGCTACCGCCGTACTAAGCAAAATAAGATGCATAAAAGATAAACATCACATGCAATCAAATACTCCCTCCGTTCCAAAATAGATGACTCAATTTTGTACTAACTTTAGTACAAAGTTAGTATAAAGTTGGGTCGTCTATTTTGGAACGGAGGGAGTAAGTGATATGATATGGCCATCATGATCTTGTGCCTTTATCTCCATCTCCAAAGCACCGTCATGATCACCATCGTCACCGGCTTGACACCTTGATCTCTATCGAAGCATCATTGTTGTCTCGCCAACTATTGCTTCTACGACTATCGCTACCGCTTAGTGATAAAGTAAAGCAATTACATGGCGATTGCATTTCATACAATAAAGCGACAACCATATGGCTCCTGCCAGTTGCCAATAAGGGTTACAAAACATGATCATCTCATACAAAAATTATATATCATCACGTCTTGACCATATCACATCACAGCAAGCCCAGCAAAAACAAGTTAGACGTCCTCTACTTTGTTGTTGCAAGTTTTACGTGGCTGCCACGGGCTTCTGAACTGTTCTTACCTACGCATCAAAACCACAATGATTTTTCATCAAGTGTGTTGTTTTAACCTTCAACAAGGACCGGGCGCAGTCAAACTCGATTCAACTAAAGTTGGAGAAACAGACACCCACTAGCCACCTGTGTGCGAAGCACGTCGGTAGAACCAGTCTCATGAACGCGGTCATGTAATGTCGGTCTGGGCCGCTTCATCCAACAATACCACCGAATCAAAGTAAGATGTTGTTGGTAAGTAGTATGACTATTATCACCCACAACTCATTGTGTTCTACTCGTGCATATAACATCTACGCATAGACCTGGCTCGGATGCCACTGCTGGGAACGTAGTATTTCAAAAATTTCCTACGATCACGCAAGATCTATCTAGGGTGATGCATAGCAATGAGAGGGGAGAGTGTGTGTAAGTGCATCTAGTGCCACCCCTAGTTGGTTTTGGAGTATTGACGACAAACTTGGTTGAGGGACTAATGTGTTTGTGAGAATTGCAGGATAACACAGGTAGTAGTCCCTTATTGATTCGGTTTACCTACCAGAGATGACCCCTAAAAATGTGTGAAGACATTGAAGACAATGGTGGTCTGTGAAGATATTCACACTGAAGATTATGACATGAGAAGACATTCACGTGAAGACTATGGAGTGCGAAGACATAGTTGTTTCGTAGTTCCCTTTTCTTCTTTGTTGAGTCATAGGAACCACCGTACTGTTAAGTGGGGTCCAAGTGAACAAAGTCAGAGTGATGATGTGATTCTCGACCAAATCCTATGTCTTCGAGCGAAGACAATGAGAGAAAATCTTATCCAGAGCTGGATGAGTCAGCTTTACTTGTAGCCCAAGTCAAGCTGACGCATGTGTTTGAAATCTGACAATTGGACATGTGTCAGTTCCTTAGTGACCCAGGGTCATTTCGGACAAATCAGGTCGAGTTGCCTCCTGGCTATAAATAGCCCACCCCTACACCATAAATTGGTGGCTGCTCAGAGTTAGTGCACGGCTTTTGTGACGCCCCCGATTGACCATACACTAATCATGCACACAAACGTGTACGACCAAGATCAGGGACTCACGGGAAGATATCACAACACAACTCTAGACACAACTTAAAATAATACAAGCTTTATATTACAAGCCAGGGGCCTCGAGGGATCTAATACAAGCTCGATACATAAGCATCAACGGATGCCTTAAGAAGGCTAGCACAAACATCAACGATCGAAGAGGCAAGGCCTCCTGCCTGGGACCTCCTAACTACTCCTGGTCATCAGCGATCTCCACGTAGTAGTATCCATCAGCGGTGGCTTCTGGCTCCAGAGATCCACCATCTGGTTGCATCAACCGGAAAGAAGAAGGAAGGGGGGAAAAGTAGCAAAGCAACCGTGAGTACTCATCCAAACTACTCACAAGCATCAGATCTATACTAAGTATGCATTGGTATTAAATGGAAGGGTTGTATCTGTGGACTGAACTGCAGAATGCCAGAATAGAGGGGAAGGCCTAGCTTATCAAAGACTAGCATCTTCAAGCTGCTCCAAGCATCTTGCAGCATGTAGAAGAGTAAAGAATAGCAGTTTATATTTAACAAACATGTTGTAGCATTAACGCCCAGAGATCCTTCCTCGACTCCCTGCGAGAAAACAATCCCGGAGCCACATATTTCAAGTATCCATTTCAAGTTGTAATAGATCAGGATATAAGTCTGAACGTCCATTACCGTGGACACGGTATTCGAATATATGTCTTCCCTGCAGGGGTAAACCACGTTACCCAACACGCTCGATCACTCTGGCCAGACACACCTTTTTGGGGTCAATGCCCGGCCTCGGAAGATCAACATGTCGCAGCCCGACCTAGGCTAAGCAAAGAGGTCCCCATCGGTCTACATCCTAAGCACTCCGGGGTCTGGGCCCATCGCCCGTTGCACTCCGGGTCGTTGTGTGCAGGGTGGATACCAGCACCACCCGTGAAGTGGATGGTACGGTCCGACCGTGCCACAATGCTGAACTGGACATCTGACAAAGCTTCGGCTGATACCACGACGTCGAAGCCCATATCTATTCTCGCGTGGTGGTTAGTGCGTAAAGGCCAAAGGCCAACTCAGAAAAAATACCCAAACATGTTAGTGCATTGGGGGCTCGCGGAGACGAGCAGAGACTCACGATAATGTGACCCCGTCGCCCCGTCTCATGGACTTACGGCAAGGGCCCAGACTGCCCGGCCGTGCCATGTAGAAAACTCGCGGGTTCTCAACGGGCCCACCTGACTTTCACATCAACTCGCAGGTACCCCTCAGGGCCGACCCGACTTCAACAAAGGTCTCAAGTAAAGTCCCGGTAACCGTGTGTCCAAACATCAAAGGGAAAACCCGAGGAATAACCCCCGGTGGATTCCACTCAATGTAATCATCGAGGTGAAAGTAAGAGGGACCACCCTTGAGGTTCACACTTAAGGTGTTGCACAACAGAGCCTTATCGGGAATGGTGAAAGAGGAAATCACCCTCGATGACCACAACCGAATAGCTACACTATAGAATTATCATCAGGAGTGTGTTATGAGGGATCACCCTCGGTCCTCGGCACTCGATAGTAGTTCTGTAGAGTCGAGCAACAAAAGGGGCGTGATGTGATGTGAGGTGTCGGGCTCTGGTCGTCGATCATGTTGATCGAGTCGTCGATGATGAAGCAGGGGCAACAAGGACAAGGTGGGGGTCACTGATGGATCACTATCCAACCTATACTAAGAAGTTTAGGATAAGCAGGTTACAAAAGCAGGCTATACATCAGAATAGGAGCAATCAAATACAGTAGCAAAATCTAATGCAAGCATGAGAGAATGGAATGGGCGGTATCGGGATGATCAAAGGGGGGGCTTGCCTGGAAGCTCCGCTGAAAGGGAAGAAGGGGTCGTCGTCGACGGAGTCAATCACAGCAGCATCGGCAGCCATCACGGGGTCTACCGAAGGGAAGAGGGGGAAGAAACAGTAGATACATATCAAGCAAGTGCATAACAGGACAAAGGGCAGAGCTATACGTGTTCTAACGCAGCGTTAGGCGATACTGGCGAAGGGGGAAAACATCTGGGGAAGTTTTCCCGGTTTCGGACGTCTGTCAGACAGATGAACCGGAGGTGAAAAGTTGCATGTTCGCTATGCTAGGAACGTGTGGCTGACGAATGGACCGCGTGTTTGGATTCGTCTCTTCGTTCTGAGCAACTTTCATGTAGAAAACTTTTTCACCCGAGTTACGGATTATTTTATATTATTTTTTAAAGTTTTAAACATTTTCTGAAATTATTATTAATTCAAAATTGGAATTATGACGTCAGCCTGACGTCATCATGATGTCAGCAGTCAATAGAGTGTTGACTGGTCAAACTGACATGTGGGTCCCGCTGTCATAGTCATGTTTAATTAACAGGTATTAATTAACTAAACCAGTTAATTAGGTAAATTAAACAGAAGTAATTAAGTTAAGTTATTAATTAAACTAATTAATTAATAATAATATTATTAATGTTATATTTTTTAAAACATTTTTTTAACAGGGGCGTGGGCCCCTAATGTCAGTGGCCCAGGGGGCCTTAGCGGGGCGGGCGAAACGGGTGCGTGCGTGGTCTCCCGTGTGCGCCCGAGGCCACCAGGGGGCGGCGACGCCGGCCACGGCAGATGCTGTCCACGGTGAGGCCAGCGCTGGCTGCGCGTGGCGGGCGCGGACGGGGACGCAGCACGCGATGAGCGCGGTAGAACGGACCAGGGCGAGGCAGAGCGCCGTGCGGTCCGCGAGCGAGGGCGCGGTGATGCTCTGGAGGTGGTCGGGGCTGTAGGACGCGGCTCACGGTCAAGGCGGCCCGGTGTGCACGCAGAGCATGGCGACCGCGACAACGGACAGGAGGAGGGGAGGACGACCGGGGTCCTCACCGACATTGGTGAGTAGGGGGCGTCGAGGCGCGTTGGCGGCCGTTGAGGAGGAGGACGGGGACGGTCCGACGAGGTCGTGGCTCCGGCGAGGAGGGCTCCGAGCGGCGGTGGCGTCGGGGCCGAGCCCGAGTTCTAGATCGGGAACGGGGCGGCGCAGACGGGCTTGGGGGTTTGGCTTGAGGGCGAGGTGAGGTAGTGACGGCGAGGTGGCTGGGCGCCGGCTCAGGGCTGGCCGTGGTCGTCGGGGCGAGCGGCGGGGGTCGAAGGCGGTTCTTTTATATACTTTGCCGTTTGATTAAATTTTGAAAATGAAACCGAGCGTGATTGGATCATTGCAAGGTTAAACAACAGGAAACGCGATGATGTGGCATCGTTAAAATGGGATTACTGTACCATAATTATCCAGGTGTTACAATTCTCCTCCACTATAAGAAATCTCGTACCGAGATTTAGGAGGTAGAAGGAAACAAAGCGGGGTATTCCTCACAAAGACGATCCTCGCGTTCCCAAGTGGCTTCGTCTTCAGAGTGATGCGACCACTGAACCTTGAGGAACTTGATCGCCTTCTGACGTGTGCGGCGTTCAGCTTGGTCGAGAATGCGGACCGGATGCTCTTTATAGGAGAGGTCCTATTGCAACTCGAGCACTTCATGATCCACTGCTCGGATTGGGTCCTTGAAGCAGCGACGGAGTTGTGACACGTGGAACACATCGTGAACTTGAGAAAGGTTCGACGGAAGTTCCAACTTATATGCCACTTTTCCACGCCTCTCGAGAATATTGAATGGACCAATATAGCGAGGAGCTAGCTTGCCCTTGATCCCGAAGCGGTGTGCACCCTTCATTGGTGTGACCCAAAGATAAGCCTTTTCACCAGGTTGATAGACCATGTCTTTATGATGACGGTCATAATTACTCTTTTGACGTGACTGAGCAGTCTTGAGATTCTCACGAATGACGCGGACTTGTTCTTCGGCGTGTTGGATAATATCCGGACCAAAGAGTGGACGTTCCCCAGTTTCTGACCAGTTCAGAGGGGTTCGGCACTTTCGTCCATATAACACTTCGAAGGGAGCCATCTTCAGACTAGCTTGATAGCTATTGTTGTAAGAGAACTCAGCACATGGGAGAGATTCCTCCCATTTCTTGCCAAAGTAAATGACACAAGCTCGAAGCATGTCTTTGAGAACTTGATTGACGCGTTCAACTTGTCCCTGAGACTGGGGGTGAAAAGCGGTGCTGAATGACAGATGAGTTCCCATAGCTTCTTGGAAACTTGCCCAGAATCTTGAAGTGAATAAGCTGACACGGTCTGAGCTGATTACCAGCAGAATACCGTGAAGCGAAACAATTCTGGACATATAGAGAGTGTTGCCAGCTGACTAGCAGTGACCGTTTCTTTGACGGCCAGAAAGTGTGCAACTTTGGAAAGCCGGTCAATGACAACAAGAATAGCATCATTACCTTTCTGTGATTTGGGAAATCTAGTGACAAAGTTCATTTCAACATGGTCCCATTTCCATTCAGGAATAGAGATAGGTTGCAGAGTTCCAGCAAGCCTTTAATGTTCTGCTTTGATACGATGGCAAACGTCACATTTAGCAACATAACGAGCAATGTCTTGCTTCATATTTGACCACCAGAATCTCTGACGAATGTCTTGGTACATCTTGGTGCTACTGGGATGAATAGACAACGGAGTGTCATGAGCTTCTTTCATAACTTCCTTAGTCATATCCAGGTTTTCCTCCTTACACGGCACCACTAGGCGGCCTTTGAAGTACTGATACGTCTCCAACGTATCTGTAATTTTTTATTGTTCCATGCTATATTATCTTCTGTTTTGGACATTATTGGGCTTTATTATTCATTTTTATATTATTTCTGGGACTAACCTATTAACCGGAGGCCCAGCCCAGAATTGCTATTTTTTGCCTATTTCAGAGTTTCGCAAAAAAAGAATATCAAACGGAGTCCAAATGGAATGAATCCTTCGGGAACATGATTTTTGGAACAAACGTGATCCAGAGGACTTGGACCCTACGTCAAGACATCAAACAGGAGGCCACGAGGTAGGGGGGCGCGCCTACCCCCCCAGGCGCGCCCTCCACCCTCGTGGGCCCCCTGTTGCTCCACCGACGTACTTCTTCCTCCTATATATACCTACGTAGCCCCAATCTACCAGTTATTAGCTAGATGGCTTCTTCTCTCTTTTTGGATCTCAATACAATGGTCTCCCCATCTCTTGTGGAGATCTATTCGATGTAATATTCTTTTGCGGCGTGTTTGTTGAGACCGATCAATTGTGGGTTTATGATCAAGTTTATCTATGAACAATATTTGAATCTTCTGAATTCTTTTATGTAAGATTGGTTATCTTTGCAAGTCTCTTCGAATTATCAGTTTGGTTTGGCCTACTAGATTGATCTTTCTTGCAATGGGAGAAGTGCTTAGCTTTGGATTCAATCTTGCGGTGTCCTTTCCTAGTGACAGTAGGGGCAGCAAGGCATGTATTGTATTGTTGCCATCGAGGATAACAAGATGGGGTTTATATCATATTGCATGAGTTTATCCCTCTACATCATGTCATCTTACTTAAAGCGTTACTCTGTTCTTTTGAACTTAATACTCTAGATGCATGCTGGATAGCGGTTGATGTGTGGAGTAATAGTAGTAGATGCAGGCAGGAGTCGGTCTACTTGTCTCAGACGTGATGCCTATATACATAATCATACCTAGATATTCCCATATCTATGCTCAATTCTGTCAATTGCTCAACAGTAATTTGTTCACCCACCGTAAAATACTTATGCTCTTGAGAGAAGCCACTAGTGAAACCTATGGCCCCGGGTCTATTTTCTATCATATTAATCTTCCAACACTTAGTCATTTTTATTGCCTTTTATTTTAGTTTGCATCTTTATCATAAAAAATACCAAAAATATTATCTTATCATATCTATCGGATCTCACTCTCGTAAGTGACCGTGTAGGGATTGACAACCCCTTATCGCGTTGGTTGGGAGGATTTATTTGTTTGTGTAGGTGCGAGGGACTCGTGCGTGGCCTCCTCCTGGATTGATACCTTGGTTCTCAAAAACTGAGGGAAATACTTACTCTACTTTGCTGCATCACCCTTTCCTCTTCAAGGGAAAACCAACGCAGTGCTCAAGAGGTAGCAAGAAGGATTTCTGGCGCCGTTGCCGGGGAGGTCTTCACAAAAGTCAACATACCAAGTACCCATCACAAACTCTTATCTCCCGCATTACATTATTTGCCATATGCCTCTCGTTTTACTCTCCCCCACTTCACCCTTGCCGTTTTATTCGTCCTTCTTTTCCGTTTGCCTCTTTTTGCCCGTCTCTTGTTTGCTCGTGTGTTGGATTGCTTGCTTGTCACAATGGCTCAAGATAATACCAAATTGTGTGGCTTTACCAATACCAACAATAATGATTTCCTTAGCACTCTGATTGCTCCTCTTACCATACTGAATCTTGTGAAATCAATACTGCTTTGTTGAATCTTGTCATGAAAATTAAAAATCATGAATGCTATGCTTTGTGTGATTCTGGTGCTAGTGTTTCCACGATTCCAAAGACTTTGTGCGATTTGTTAGGTTTCCGTGATTTTGATGATTGCTCTTTAAACTTGCACCTTGCGGATTCCACCATTAAGAAACCTATGGGAAGAATTAATGATGTTCTTATTTTTGCAAATAGGAACTATGTGCCCGTAGATTTTATTGTTCTTGATATAGATTGCAATCCTTCATGTCCTATTATTCTTGGTAGACCTTTCCTTAGAACGATTGGTGCAATTATTGATATGAAGGAAGGGAATATTAGATTCCAATTTCCATTAAAGAAAGGCATGGAACACTTCCCTAGAAAGAAAATAAAATTACCATATGAATCTATCATGAGAGCCAATTATGGATTGCCTACCAAAGATGGCAATACCTAGATCTATCCTTGCTTTTATGCCTAGCTAGGGGCGTTAAACGATAGCGCTTGTTGGGAGGCAACCCAATTTTATTTTTAGTTTTTTTGCTTTTTGCTTCTGTTTAGGAATAAATCTTTGATATAGCCTCTGGTTAGATGTGTTTTCATGTTTTAATTAGTGTTTGCGCCAAGTTTAACCTATAGGATCTTTCTGGATGATAGTTATTTGATCTTGCAGAAAATTCCAGAAACTTTCTGTTCATGAAAATATTTGATAAAAATCACCAGAACGTGATAAAAAATTTATTCCAATTGCTGCGGATCAATAAACAAATTATCTAGGTCTTCCTATTTTTTCTGAATTTTTGGAGTTCCAGAAGTTTTCGTCAGTCACAGATTACTACAGACTGTTCTGTTTTTGACAGATTCTGTTTTTCGTGTGTTGTTTGCTTATTTTGATGAATCTATGGCTAGTAAAATAGTTTATAAACCATAGAGAAGTTGGAATACAGTAGTTTTAACACCAATATGAATAAAGAATGAGTTCATTACAGTACCTTGAAGTGGTCTTTTGTTTTCTTTCGCTAACGGAGCTCACGAGATTTTCTGCTGAGTTTTGTGTTGTGAAGTTTTCAAGTTTTGGGTGAAAGATTTGATGGATTATGGAACAAGGAGTGGCAAGAGCCTAATCTTGGGGATGCCCATGGAAACCCCAAGATAATCTAAGGACACCTAAAAGCCAAAGCTTGGGGATGCCTCGGAAGGCATTCCCTCTTTCGTCTACTTCCATCGGTAACTTTACTTGGAGCTATATTTTTATTCACCACATGATATGTGTTTGCTTGGAGCGTCTTGTATGATTTGAGTCTTTGCTTTTTACTTTACCACAATCATCCTTTCTATACACACCTTTTGAGAGAGATACACATGATTCGGAAATTATTAGAATACTCTATGTGCTTCACTTATATCTTTTGAGTTATATGGTTTTTGCTCTAGTGCTTCACTTATATCTTTTAGAGCACGGTGGTGATTTTGTTTTATAGAAACTATTGTTCTCTCATGCTTCACTTAGATTACTTTGACAGTCCTACAAAACAGCATGGTAGTTTGCTTTAACAATAATAGGCATACAAGATTAGTAAAAGAAAAATTCTTATGAGTGTGTTGAATACTATGAGAAGTTTGATGCTTGATAATTGTTTTGAGATATGAAGATGGTGATATTAGAGTCATGCTAGTTGAGTAATTTTGAATTTGAGAAATACTTGTGTTAAAGTTTGTGATTCCCGTAGCATGCACGTATGGTGAACCGATATGTGATGATGTCGGAGCATGATTTATTTATTGATTGTCTTCCTTATGAGTGGCGGTCGGGGACGAGCGATGGTCTTTTCCTACCAATCTATCCCCCTAGGAGCATGTGCGTGATACTTTGCTTTGATAACTTGTAGATTTTTGCAATAAGTATATGAGTTCTTTATGACTAATGTTGAGTCCATGGATTATACGCACTCTTCTTCCTTCCACCATTGCTAGCCTCTCTTATACCGCGCACTTTTCGCCGGTATCATACACCCACCATATACCTTCCTCAAAACAGCCACCATACCTACCTATCATGGCATTTCCATAGCCATTCCGAGATATATTACCATGCAACTTACCACCGTTCCGTTTACTATGACACGCTCCATCATTGTCATATTGCTTTGCATGATCATGTAGTTGACATTGTATTTGTGGCAAAGCCACCGCTCATAATTCTTTCATACATGTCACTCTTGATTCATTGCATATCCCGGTACACCGCCGGAGGCATTCACATAGAGTCATATTTTGTTGTAGGTATTGAGTTGTAATTGTTGAGTTGTAAGAAAATAAAAGTGTTATGATCATCATTTTTAGAACATTGTCCCAAGTGAGGAAAGGATGATGGAGACTATGTTTCCCCCACAAGTCAGGATGACACTCCGCACAAAAAAAGAGGCCATAAAAAAAGAAAAGGCCCAAATAAAAAATAAAAAATGAGAGAAAAAGAGAGAAGGGACACTGTTACTATCCTTTTACCACACTTGTGCTTCAAAGTAGCACCATGATCTTCATGATACAGAGTCTCCTAGATATCACTTTCATATACTAGTGGGAAATTTTCATTATAGAACTTGGCTTGTATATACCAATGATGGGCTTCCTCAAAATGCCCTAGGTCTTCATGAGCAAGCGAGTTGGATGCACACCCACTTAGTTTCTTTTGTTGAGCTTTCATATACTTATAGCTCTAGTGCATCCGTTGCATGGAAATCCCTACTCACTCACATTGATATCTATTGATGGGCATCTCCATAGCCCGTTGATACGCCTAGTTTATGTGAGACTATCTTCTCCTTTTTGTCTTCTCCACAACCACCATTCTATTCCACGTATAGTGCTATGTCCATGGCTCGCGCTCATGTAGTGCATGAAGATTGAAAAAGTTTGAGAACGTCAAAAGTATGAAACAATTTCTTGGCTTGTCATCGAGGTTGTGCATGATTTAAATATTTTGTGTGGTGAAGATAGAGCATAGCCAGACTATATGATTTTGTAGGGATAACTTTCTTTGGCCATGTTATTTTGAGCAGACATAATTGCTTAGTTAGTATGCTTGAAGTATTATTATTTTTATGTCAATATTAAACTTTTGTCTTGAATCTTTCGGATCTGAATATTCATACCACAATTAAGAAGAATTACATTGAAATAATGCCAAGTAGCATTCCACATCAAAAATTCTGTTTTTATCATTTACCTACTCGAGGGCGAGCAGGAATTAAGCTTGGGGATGCTTGATACATCTCCAACGTATCTACAATTTTTTATTGTTCCATGCTATATTATCTTCTGTTTTGGACATTATTGGGCTTTATTATACACTTCTATATTATTTTTGGGACTAACCTATTAACTGGAGGCCCAACCCAGAATTGCTGTTTTTTGCCTATTTCAGAGTTTCGCAGAAAAAGAATATCAAACAGAGTCCAAACGGAATGAAACCTTCGGGAACGTGATTTTTTGAACGAACGTGATCCAGAGGACTTGGACCCTACGTCAAGACATCAAACAGGAGGCCACGAGGTAGGGGGCGCCCCCCCCAAGCGCGCCCTCCACCCTCGTGGCCCCCCTGTTGCTCCACCGACGTACTTCTTCCACCTATATATACCTACGTAGCCCCAAACTACCAGATACGAAGCCAAAAACCTAATTCCACCGCCGCAACCTTACATGCCCGTGAGATCCCATCTTGGGGCCTGTTAGGAGCTTCACGGAGGGGGCATAGATCACGGAGGGCTTCTACATCAACACCATAGCCTCTCCGATGAAGTGTGAGTAGTTTACTTCAGACCTTCGGGTCCAGAGTTATTAGCTAGATGGCTTCTTCTCTCTTTTTGGATCTCAATACAATGTTCTCCCCCTCTCTTGTGGAGATCTATTCGATTTAATCTTCTTTTGTGGTGTGTTTGTTGAGATCGATGAATTGTGGGTTTATGATCAAGTTTATCTATGAACAATATTTGAATCTTCTGAATTCTTTTATGTATGATTGGTTATCTTTGCAAGTCTCTTCGAATTATCAGTTTTGTTTGGCCTACTAGATTGATCTTTCTTGCAATGGGAGAAGTGCTTAGCTTTGGGTTCAATCTTGCGGTGTCCTTTCCAAATGTGATAGGGGCAGCAAGGCACGATTGTATTGTTGCCATCGAGGATAACAAGATGGGGTTTATATCATATTGCATGAGTTTATCCCTCTACATCATGTCATCTTACTTAAAGCGTTACTCTGTTCTTTTGAACTTAATACTCTAGATGCATGCTGGATAGCGGTCGATGTGTGGAGCAATAGTAGTAGATGTAGGCAGGAGTCGGTCTCCTTGTCTCAGACGTGATGCCTATATACATGATCATACCTAGATATTCTCATAACTATGCTTAATTTTGTCAATTGCTCAACAGTAATTTGTTCACCCACCGTAAAATACTTATGCTCTTGAGAGAGGCCACTAGTGAAACCTATGGCCCCCAGGTCTATTTTCTATCATATTAATCTTCCAACACTTAGTTATTTTTATTGCGTTTTATTTTACTTTGCATCTTTATCATAAAAAATACCAAAAATATTATCTTATCATATCTATCAGATCTCACTCTCGTAAGTGACCATGTAGGGATTGACAACCCCTTATCGCGTTGGTTGGGAGGATTTATTTGTTTGTGTAGGTGCGAGGGACTCGTGCGTGGACTCCTACTGGATTGATACATTGGTTCTCAAAAACTGAGGGAAATACTTACGCTACTTTGCTACATCACCCTTCTCTCTTCAAGGGAAAACCAACGCAGTGCTCAAGACGTAGCAAAGTGCCATCATCAGCAACAGTGAAGAATGAGGGCTTTCCTTCTATGAGGTAGCGTTTAATCTTCTCAACTTGAGAGTCATATCCCTGAATTCTCTTGATGGAGTCCAAGAGATCTGGTTCGACAGCCAGGGTATTGAGGGAACCCTGGGAAACAACGTGAAGGTTCATCTTGCGGAATTCTGGAGGAGGGGGTGCAAGTGCACCTGGAGGAACAATATGGAGGTTCAACGTTCTGAATTCTTCAACAAGCGAGGGATGAACTTTTCGAGTCTCGAGGTGATTGCAATATGACTTGCGGCTCAAAGCATCAGCAATTGCAATAGCCTTGCCTGGTGTATAGGAAATACCCAAGTCAAAATCTGCTACCATCTCCATCCATCTCTGCTGACGGAGGTTCAGGTCTGGCTGGGTAAACAGATACTTCAGACTTTGGTGGTCGGTGAAGATCTCACAACGATTACCGAGAAGGTAATGTTGCCACTGTTTCAGTGCATGTACGACAACAACAAGCTCGAGATCGTGAATTGGGTAGTTCTCTTCGTGAGGGCGCAACTGACGAGGGGCATAAGCAATCACTCTGCGCTCTTGCATTAGGACACAGCCTAATCCTTCTCATGAAGCATCGCAGTAAATGATGAAATCCTTCATAGTATCTGGCGGAGCAAGCATTGGGGCAGAAGTCAGTTTGTCTTTGAGTGCTTGAAAACTTTCCTGACACTTTTCGGTCCAATCGAACTTGACGCCTTTGTGAAGTAGACCAGTCAGGGGCTTGGCGATCTTGGAGAAGTTCTCGACAAATCAACGGCAATAGCTGGCGAGTCCGAGAAAACTTCTGACTTGCTTGACATTCTTCGGAGGAGTCCAATCGAGAATAGCCTGAACTCGCTCTGGGTTGACGGCAATACCATCCTTGGAGATTGTCAGGACCGGATTTTTGGGATATTTATTTCCCAGAAAATGGCCCTTGTGCTCACCAGCCCCAGGATTACTGTTAATGATGAGACACCATCTTGATCTGAAACTCCAAGCAAAATACATAATATGTAGTACAAGACCATTCGGCCTATGAGTACAACACAAGGTTTCTAGTGGTTGATGGCGGAAGCGGTTTGTGGCACATCAGCGTCTATGGGACTCCATTTCCCACAGGAACAGCTGACCAGGGTAACTCCTATCTTCGTGAGGCTGCTGTCACCATTATGTGGGTTCCGGGGCTGTCATCGCAACGCTCCTCTCCATGCAAGAAATCTGGCCAAGACAATAGCCAGGGACAAGCCAGTGAGTAATTTTGAATGTACTCGCAAACATTATGAACATAGGTATAATATAACAAATGATACTCATGCTCTGAAATATTCTATGAACACAACGTCAGTCACAAAATAAAATCCATGATGCACGCAAGCAGGTTATTCATATACAACATGAATATGCAATAATGGGCTAGAAATAAAATGCATCGATCTGGTGTCTGAAGCAACGCCTCGAAAGGATAATAATTTAAAGCATGCCTCAGTCGGGCGTCTGAGCTACACCACATAAAGGGCTTATAAATAAAAGAAAGAACAAGCATGCCACAGTCGGGCGTCTGAGCGACACCACATAAGGGGCAAAAAAATAATAATCACAGTGAATATCCAGGAGGTAGAACCGTCCCAGGGATACTCAATAATTCAAATAATGTAAATGGTTAGTCCATAATAACAATAATCATAATCATCATGAGTCACAAGTCATGATCCATGTTCTGGTTTAGCAATTTTTCCTCCGAAGACCGACACTAAGACCGACACTTGACCCATCCCAGACTGTAGTCCTTAACCATGGACACGGCTATTCGAATAGATATAATCTCTGCAGAGGGTGTACTCTTTACCCACGAGCAACAGATTTCTGTTAGTCCATCGGGACTAATTCCGTCTACGGTCTTTTAATTGAAAACACACCTGACCGCACACACTAGCCTGACTTACCGGTGTCTGGAACCACCCACGACACTCGTTAAGAAAAACTCTAAATGGGGAGGCTACAACCTCGACTAGCATGGGATCACAAAGTTTATAACGCGCGCAAACTAGGGGAGCTACCCCTTCGGCTCCAACCGGAAACACCCATGCCCCCGGACCAGGTGGCATGCTTACCGGATGCATCCAGTATCTTCCACCATGGCCTCTCTGTACGGTGTGTGCTAAGGTAGGGGTTGAAAACTTACTGAACCATACCCTACCTATGGTAGGGACAAGTGGTAGTACGAAACAAGTATGGGGGTTACTGGAACAAGACTCGATCTATGGTCGACTCAGGAGGTTAAAGTGTTTCCTGCATGATTAGCACAAGAAATATATTTCACACCAATTATACAAAATCACCACTCATCATACCTCACCATGCCTTTACCGGACACCACCGTCTCGACGGAGGACTAGAGACAAGCCCGTGTCTACCCAAGACAGAGGCTTTCCCGGAGTCCTTCCGGTATGCATGAAAGGCATGCAATTGTGATTACTATCACAACGTATCCATTTCCAATAGTAAAGCATCTTCATTATGTACTCATGCGTATGATCATATCATCGCATAAAAAAAGAAAACTCCGAGACAAGGGGTGTTGTAACCGTATCAAACAACACACAAAAATATTATGCCAGGGTTCCGAATGCTTGCCTTCAAGTTGTGAAGAGGCAGGGTGCATTCCAAATTTTTTTGAAAGTTTTCTTCTCTCTCCAACAATCCTATTTTGAGAAAATTCAAATTAACACATAGTTTCAAAATAGTACAAAAACGTTGTCTGGAAATTTTTCAAATAAATATGAAAATAAACTAGACAAAATTTGAGAAACAACAGAAAAAGAATCAAATCATTTGGACTTATATTTAAAAAGTTATAGCCAGTCAAAGTTTAGTCAAAATCCCGTTTTTAAATAAAATAGAAAAAGAAAAAACGTTTCAGGGAGGAAGCGTACTCTGGGTTTACGCTTTCACTTAATCCAGCGTGGAACGGCTCATGGGTCATTAACAGTGGGTCCCTTGGGCCCACTGGTCAGGTTTGACCAGTCGCCCACCTCCTTTGTCTCTTCTGTCCGAGCAGAGGCGGGTCTCCGGCGATCAACGCCGGCGAACGGCGGCTCCCCACTGGGTTCCGAGGGCAGGGATGGATCCGCCAGCCCAGGGCGGTCCTCCTAGTGGTCGACAGGGTGGTGGGGACGAAGGGAGTCACCGGCGGTGAGCTCTGCGGAGGACGGCAACTTCTGGTGGATTGGGGTCTTGGGCTATGATGGCTCCCGATCGAAGCTGAGAGGCTGGGCAGCTCCACACAGTCGAGGGGAGGAGGATGGAAGCACTGGATGGACGGGGGAGGCTCTGCTTGCGACGCACGACACCGGAGCGTGGCGGCGGCCGAACTGATCGGAGATGTGGAAGAAGGCTTCCCGCCGTTGATTGCTGGCCATGGGGGCTTTGGAGGAATGGCTTGAGGTCGCCTGAGGTCTGGACGGGCTCGGGGGCTCCTTTTATAGCGTATCTAAGTTGGTTCCGTGGCGGCCGAGGATAAGATCGTCGGTGAACCGCCGTTCTGTTGCTGCAGAAGCGGCGTGGCGGCGGCGCGCTTAGCGGACGGGCTCGCGGATGAGCTCGAGCTGTTCCAGAGGGCAGCTGGCGCGCTGGAGTGGCTCGGGCGGCGCCGTCCATGGCAGAGGCCTCCTGCGGTCGTCTGCGGCTTGCGGTGGTGGCGCTGTGGGGCGCCAGGTGGGGGCCAGGGCGGCTCTGCGGCAAGGGAGGGGTCGGGCGTGTTGGCTGCGAGTGGGAAGGGACCAGAACGAGTGCGGGGAGGCGGCAGTGGGGCCTTGGCGACTCGGTGCATCTGGCGATGCAAAACGTGCGCTCTGGCACGCCCAGCAGACGACGCCAGTGCTCGACGCAATGCCGGTAGCGTGCTAGAGGGCTTGGATGAGGCTGGGGATTAACAGGTCTAGGTTAGAGTTATCTAGGGGCTTAGTGGACATGCTGGTTTGGCAAATCAAGCAGGTTCAGCATGCAAACTAAGGTTCATGCCAATTCTGTTCATGCACTCAAGGTGTTCGACAGAATGCTAAGGGCATCTAGGCAACTCTTGGGGTGGCCAAAAACTCCAGATCATAGTCTCTTTGGATGATAAAGAGGGTGGCAAGGTTAGCTTGGCAAAGCCAGAAACTTGTTAGTGCAAAATTTTGAAAAGACCAAATCTGGACAGAAAATAAAGGCTAGCATTGCATGGACCAAAAATACTCCAATGGGTCCACTCTCCTGGACTTAAGGGTTTTGTAGGGTGGTTTATAAGTAGGAGAAAGATCAAGGGCACTAGAGTAAAATAAAATAGAGTTGCAGTACAAAACACCCAACTGGACCAGAGAGCAAAAGAGGATGATTTGCTCAAATTTTTCAAAGAACACCAGTGGGTTTTTGCATAAAGTTGAATAATATACTCCTACTAACATCCCCAAATTTTGGTGGAAACTTTAAAGAAATATTTAAATAGGTTGTAGTGCAATTTTACAAACTGGACCAGATTTGAAAACTAGGGGTAGAGCTCAAATTTCCAATGACTAAAAGAGGTTTTTGCACAAAAGTGATGTGGGAACATCACATGACCTCCCCAAATTTTGGTGGGAATTTTAAATAAGAATTTGAAATGGTTGCAGTGCAAAATAGGCTCCAAAACTTATGAAAAATCATTTTTAAAAGAATAAAGCTCAGGAAAAACAATTATGCAAATAAATCCACTGATAAAAGAAATGTTTCTTGAGAGAGTATACAAGTCCAACAACATTTTTGAAAAGTTTTCTATTTGGAGAAAAACTCCACAACTCAGAAGAAAAGAGTGATTCTGAATCAAAAGGAAATCCAGAAGGTAAAAAAATTAATTTACCAAGGAAAAATTTTAATTGACAAATCATGGTTAAATTTTTGGGGTGTTATAGAGATGACATGCCCAAGGTAGGTCACTTCAGGAAGCCAGAATTCAGACTTGGAATACTTAGCATATAGTTGATGTTCTCGAAGCTTTTCCAGAACAAGTCGAAGGTGTTCAACATGTTCTTCTTTATTCTTAGAATATACAAGGATATCATCTAGATAAACCACGATGAACTTGTCGAGGTATTCGATGAATATATAGTTCATCAGACGAGAGAATGTCGCTGGAGAATTTGTCAAACCAAAGGACATGACGGTGTACTCGTATGAACCATAGCGAGTAACGAAGGCGGTCTTGGGAATATCCTCTTCACGAACCCGAATCTGGTGCTAACCCAACCTCAAATCAAGTTTAGAGAATACTGAGGAACCAGCAAGCTGATCATATAGATCGTTGATTCGAGGAAGCGGATACTTATTCTGAATTGTTGCCTGGTTGATAGGTTGGTAATCTTGGACCAAATGATTAGTTCCATCCTTCTTCTTGACAAAGAGAGAAGGTGCTCCCCAAGCAGAGAAACTAGGACGAATAAATCCCTTGTGAAGAGATTTGTCGATGTCCTCCTTGAGCTCAAGGAGTTCATATGGCGGCATCTTGTATAGCTGCTTGGCAATAGGAGTAGTACCCGGCTTCAAGTCTATGATGAATTCAACAGCTCTAGCAGGGGGTATTCCTGGAAGTTCTTCTGGAAAGACATCTTCAAAATCATGAACGACTGGAGTGTTCTCTATTCCCTCAAGAGGTGAAGCATTCAATGCATTTAGAACATATATCTGATTCTCGGCATCCTGGACCATCTGAGTTGAGTAGTTGATCAACTGGCCAGAAGGATGAGTGAGCTGTACTGTCTTGGCGGTACAGTCGATCTTAGCATTATGGGCTGTCAACCAATCCATACCAAGAATGATGTCTATGTTGGATGGTCCGAGCACAATGAGAGAAGCCAGAAAAAGTAGAGCTCCAATCTCGATTTGGTTGTGAGGGCTTACCATTGTGGTTTGCCACTTGGATCCCGGGGACTGAACCATTAGAGGAGTGGGTAATTTTTCCACGTACAACTCATGTGACTGAGCAAATTGTTGGGACACAAAAGCATGCGATGCCCCTGAATCAAAGAGAACAGAGGCTGGTGCTGAATTCACAGATAGAGTTCCTAGCACGATAGTCGGTTCCTTCTGAGTCTTTTCAGCATCGACGTGATTGGCATGGCCAAGTACAACAGCAGGTGGTATGATATTACGGTTTCTGAGTCGACGATTTTGACAACCCTTCTTACGGTCAACAGGAGGACGTGGTGCATCCTGAGACTCACCCTGGTGACAATCAAGGGTAAGGTATCCTGGATGTCCACACTTATGGCATAAGCCATCATTATGGGGAGGAGCCACAGTATTGGACTGTGCAGCCTGAATCGTTAGCTGTTTCGGTGGCGGAGGCAGACGAGGTGCAACATAAGACGGCCGTGGTGTTGGATCAGGTCGGTGATGAACATTGTGTGGGATCTAGACTCGACGTTTCTGAGCAGGCTGACTCGAGGATGGGGCAGCATCTCGAGTACGTTTGTGCGACTCCTGGTACTCAGTCAGGCCAGTTTCAGTTCGGAAAGCTTGGCTGGCAAGTGTTGCAAAGTCTGCACAATCATGAGCAACAAGTGCAAGCTTTATATCGGGACACCGTCCTTCAGGGAATTTCTCTTGCTTGCGGGCATCAGTGCAGACGTCATCCGCAGCATAGCGAGATAATTCAAGGAACTTCCTCTGATATTCATCCACAGTCATTGTGTCCTGTGAGAGTTTGCGGAACTCCTTCTTCTTCTGGTCCATCAGACCTTGAGGAATATGTCGTGCTCGGAAGGCTGACTGAAATTCTTGCCAAGTGGTTACAGTCTCTGCAGGCAGCATACCCCTGTGGCTTTCCCACCATTGAGCAGCTGGACCCTTCAAGTGGAATGTCGCAAAGGTGACGTAACTGGCAGGGGCAACATTAGCTGACTCCATCTCAAACATGATGTCACCAAGCCAATCATCAGCATCCATAGGATTGATGGAGTTGCGGAAAATGGACAGGTTGAGGCGCACAAATTCTGGCAGTGTTATTGGGGCAGGCTGTTGATGAGCATTCTGGTTTGGAAACTGGGCCATTACCCCAGTCATAAACTGACGATTCAGCTCAAATTGTTGCAACATTGCGGCAATATAAGGTGGATGTGGAGGATCGTCAGCCATCCTGCTAAAAACATCAAGGAGTAGCTTTATCAAGAGGTTGGAGCAGGTGTATGGAGTCATTCATGATGTAACTTTAACAATGAGCAAAGGCGTAGTATGTACAAAGCAGTAGTCATTAAAGACATACATATACATATACAGAGCCAATTACACGTTGTTAGTATGAGTTCGGGCAAGAGAATCATCCTAGACATACTAGGTAGCACGCTGGCACGCGATGGAAGGATACAACAAAGAGACATAGCAAAGGCTACATCCACGTCGGAGAAAACCACTAGAGCGAGGAATCTGCAGGGGACGATACAGGGTGCCCTCGATAAAAGGATCCTGCGGCCTATGAACAATGTGAAGCAGATCCTGGCTCTCAATTCAAGAAAGGCGTAAGACGAATCTCTGGATGGATGTGATCATGAGATCCTATAGTTAGAGTTAGTAAAATCATTTAGCCCGAATAGAAGAGAGATCAGAGTCCTAGAGTAAAGGTCGAGGAGTAAAAGATCCTAATACCACCCAATGATGATGTGGGCCCGTAAGCCACACAACCATGTTAGTAAAACAGTTTTTCAAAGACTAGACTCAACTTCGGCCAAGGAGTTGGAAAGGGGGTTCCTACAGGTAGTCGGCTCTGATACCAACTTGTGACGCCCCCGATTCGACCGTACACTAATCATGCACGCAAATGTGTACGCCCAAGATCAGGGACTCACGGGAAGATATCACAACACAACTCTAGACACAAATTAAAATAATACAAGCTTTATATTACAAGCCAGGGGCCTTGAGGGCTCGAATACAAGCTCGATACACAAGCGTCAGTGGAAGCAACAATATCTGAGTACAGACATAAGTTAGACAAGAATGCCTTAAGAAGGCTAGCACAAACATCAACGATCGAAGAGGCAAGGCCTCCTGCCTGGGACCTCCTAACTACTCCTGGTCGTCAGCGGTTTCCACGTAGTAGTATCCGTCAGCGGTGGCTTCTGGCTCCAGGGATCCACCATCTGGTTGCATCAACCGGAAAGAAGAAGGAAGGGGGAAAAAAGTAGCAAAGCAAACGTGAGTACTCATCCAAAGTACTCGCAAGCATCAGATCTATACTAAGTATGCATTGGTATCAAATGGAAGGGTTGTATCTGTGGACTGAACTGCAGAATGCCAGAATAGAGGGGAAGGCCTAGCCTATCGAAGACTAGCATCTTCAAGCAGCTCCAAGCATCTTGCAGCATGTAGAAGAGTAAGGAATAGCAGTTTATATTTAACAAACATGTTGTAGCATTAACACCCAGAGATCCTTCCTCGACTCCCTGCGAGAAAACAATCCCGGAGCCACATATTTCAAGTATCCATTTCTAGTTGTAATAGATCAGGATATAAGTCTGAACATCCATTACCGTGGACACGGTATTCGAATATATGTCTTCCGTGCAGGGGTGCACCACGTTACCCAACACGCTCGATCACTCTGGCCGGACACACCTTTCTGGGGTCAATGCCCGGCCTCGGAAGATCAACACGTCGCAGCCCGACCTAGGCTCAGCAGAGAGGTCCCCACCGGTCTACATCCTAAGCACTCCGGGGTCTGGGCCCATCGCCCGTTGCACTCCGGGTCGTTGTGTGCAAGGTGGATACCAGCACCACCCGTGAAGTGGATGTTACGATCCGACCGTGCCACAATGCTGAACTAGACATCTGACAAAGCTTCGGCTGATACCACGACATCGAGGCCCATATCTATTCTCGCATGGTGGTTAGTGCGTAAAGGCCAAAGGCCAACTCAGAACAAATACCCAAACTTGTTAGTGCATTGGGGGCTCGCGGAGATGAGCAGAGACTCACGATAATGTGACCCCGTCGCCCCATCTCATGGACTTACGAGAAGGGCCAGACTACCCGGCCGTGCCATGTAGAAAACTCGCGGGTACTCAACGGGCCCGCCCGACTTTCACATCAACTCGTGGGTACCCCTCAGGGTCGACCCGACTTCAACAAAGGTCTCAAGTAAAGTCCCGGTAACCGTGTGTCCAAACATCAAGGGGAAAACCCGAGGAATCACCCCCGGTGGATTCCACTCAATGTAATCATCAAGGTGAACGTAAGAGGGACCACCCTTGAGGTTCGCACTTGAGGTGTTGCACGACAGAGCTGTATCGGGAATGGTGGAAGAGGAAATCACCCTCGATGACCACGACCGAATAGCTACACTACAGAATTATCATCAGGAGTGCGTTATGAGGGA
The DNA here is from genome assembly GCA_021605205.1 of Aegilops longissima. Taxonomy (NCBI): domain Eukaryota; kingdom Viridiplantae; phylum Streptophyta; class Magnoliopsida; order Poales; family Poaceae; genus Aegilops; species Aegilops longissima. The sequence continues at coordinate 554,078,979 of CM038679.1, read as the reverse complement.
TCACCCTCGGCACTCGATAGTAGTTCTGCAGAGTCGAGCAACAAAAGGGGCGTGATGTGATGTGAGGTGTCGGGCTCTGGTCGTCGATCACGTTGATCGAGTCGTCGATGATGAAGTAGGGGCAACAAGGACAAGGTGGTGGTCACTGATGGATCACTATCCAACCTATACTAAACAGTTTAGGATAAGCAGGTAGGTAACAATAAGCAGGTTACAAAAGCAGGCTATGCATCAGAATAGGAGCAATCAAATATAGTAGAAAAATCTAATGCAAGCATGAGAGAATGGAATGGGCGATATCGGGATGATCAAAGGGGGGGCTTGCCTGGAAGCTTCGCTGAAAGGGAAGAAGGGGTCGTCGTCGACGTAGTCGATCACAGCAGCATCCGCAGCCGTCACGGGGTCTACCGAAGAGAAGAGGGGGAAGAAACAGTAAAGACATAGCAAGCAAGTGCATAACAGGTCAACGGGCAGAGCTAGACGTGTTCTAACGCAGCATTAGGCGATACTGGCGAAGGGGGAAAACATTCGGGGAAGTTTTCCCGGTTTCGGACGTCTGTCAGACAGATGGACCGGAGGGGAAAAGTTGCATGTTCGCTATGCTAGGAACGTGTGGCGGACGAAAGGACCGCGTGTTCGGATTCGTCTCTTCGTTCTGAGCAACTTTCATGTAGAAAATTTTTTCATCCGAGTTAAGGATTGTTTTATATTATTTTTCAAAGTTTTAAACATTTTCTGAAATTATTATTAATTCAAAATTGGAATTATGACGTCAGCCTGACGTCATCATGATGTCAGCACTCAACAGAGCGTTGACTGGTCAAACTGACATGTGGGTCCCGCTGTCATAGTCATAGTTTAATTAACAGGTATTAGTTAACTAAACTAGTTAATTAGGTAAATTAAATAGAAGTAATTAAGTTAAGTTCTTAAATAAACTAATTAATTAATGTTATTATTGTTAATGTTATATTTTTTTAAACGTTTTTTAACAGGGGCGTTGGCCCCTAATGTCAGTGGCCCAGGGGGCCTTAGCGGGGCGGGCGAAACGGGTGCGGGCGTGGTCTCCCGTGTGCGCCCGAGGCCACCAGGGGGCGGCGATGTTGGTTACACAAGACGCCAGCTTGGCTGGCTGCGCGTGGCGGGCACGGACGGGGGCGGCAAAGACGCGACGAGCGCGCGTAACAGACAGTGGCGAGGCGGAGCACCGCAAAGGCGCGAGCGAGGGCGCGGTGACGCGCCGGAGGTGGCGGGGCTGTAGGACGCGGCTCGCGGTGAAGGCGGCCCGGTGTGCACGCGGAGCACGGCGACCGCGACGACTTAGAGGGGAAGGGGAGGACGACCGGGGTCCTCACTGGCGTTGGTGAGCAGGGGCGTCGAGGCGCGTTGGCGGCCGTTGAGGAGGGGGACGGGGACGGTCCGACGAGGTCGTGGCTCCGAGCGGCGGTGGCGTCGGAGCCGAGCCCGAGTTCCAGATCGGGAACGGGGCAGCGCAGACGGGTGTTGGGGGGTTGGCTCGAGGGCGAGGTGAGGTAGCGACGGTGAGGTGGTGGCGGCGCTGCTCGGGCTGGCTGGCCTTGATCGTGAGCGGGCGGGGTCAAGGCGGCGATGGTGGGGTAGGCCGCGAGTGCTAGGAAGCCGCTCGGGGGACGGAGAGCGAGGCCAGCGGGCGAAGCGGTGTCGAGCAGCGCCGGGATCGGGAGCGAGGCGATCAGATCCGAGCTAGGGAGTAAACGAGAGAGTGGGGATCGTGCGGGGAGGGTGACGCTAGGGTTTCATTGCCACCGGTGGGGTATAGCTAGGGGGTGAGGGGGCTGCGTGGGCCGGCCTGGGGGATTACCTGTGCCGAGGCCCAGTGAGGGACGAGGGCCTCTCCCCTTTTTTTGCTGCTTGTTTTCACCTTTTCTTTTATATACTTTGCCGTTTGATTAAATTTTGAAAATGAAGCTGAACGTGATTGGATCATTGCAAGGTTAAACAACAGGAAACACGATGACGTGGCATCGCTAGCATGGGATTACTGTACCATAATTATTCGCATGTTACACCTTTTGTCGTTTGAGAGCAACCCACCTCCGAAGCTTTTTAGAGAGAGATCCTTGCAAGGACAAAGCCCAAAACACCTAGAGCCAAAGAGTGTTAGGCATCACTGAAGTCTTTCTGTCCGCGTGATCTGAAGACTTGTTACACTTGAGGACTGTGAATCCTCCACCCGGTTAGGTGTCACGTTCTGAGCATCCAAGAGACATTGTAGATTTCCAGTGGACGAAGTCTGTGAAGGTTTGGAAGTCTACCTTGAAGACTTACCAGAGTGATTGGGCGAGGACTAAGGCTATGTTTGGTTGCGCTTTTGCAGCCAAGTTCTGGCTTTTGGAAGCTATAAGCTAACCAAAGGGGGAGAAAAGAGAAGCAGACGTAGCAAAAGCTAGTGCTTCCCCGTAGTGTATTTTCGCAGCAGCGAAACCCCCAACTTCAGTCGTGCACTTTTAGCTGTCCCCTGGAAGTTTAGTCGTATTTACCCACGTTTGCCACTCGCAAGTGAAAAACGATTGGGCCTATTCCTCCCGAGCGAGACATCCAGAAGCACACATGACCCCTCGTTCTCCCCATCCACGCGAGCAATGTTTAGCTAGGTGTCTTTTTTTGTATGGTGCATGTGTTTTGTAATAATATTATGGGATCACTATCTGTTTTATGCAACATCAAAGTATAGTCGTTTGCGTATATGTTAGCAATGAATGGCCTGAATTGTAATTTTTCTCCTTTGAAAAATGATAGTTCAGTTACCTACAAATGTATATATCACTGCTTTACATTCAATCAGCATATAAACAAACTCACTCAGGTCTCAGGGGCATTACAGACAATTCACAGCCACATCTACAATTTCACAGTCGTTTTAACCAAACAGCCTCCAGCTTTTCTATAGCAGCATTTTGACAGCAGCTTTTCCATAGCAGCTTTTTCAGAATCTGCAGCTCAACCAAACACAGCCTAAGTGTACTTAGCTCAAGGGGAATAAGGTGAATATGCGGTCTTCTGAGTTAAATCTCAGCCTCCCTAACCAGACGTACAGTTGTCACAGCAACTGGAACTGGTCTACCAAATCCTTGTCCTCACCAAGCAACTGGTTCTATCCTTCCCATCTCTTTACTTTACAGTTTGTCTTCATGAAGTCATTGCACCTTGCATGATCTGATTGGCTTCACTGTGAAAACTGTTTGTTGTTTGGCTTCATATTATCTTCCATCCAGATCCATACTACCTAGCTGTTGATAGTCTTCGTACTTTCACTTCATTGCTTACTTGACTATGGCTTGTCTAGTGTAGTCTACCTTCCCCTGCACATCAATAGGTTAAGTTCTACTGTTTATCTTCAAATCCCCCGTGTTTTGAAGACTTTCATAAAAATCGCCTATTTACCCCCCCACTAGTCGATAACTAGCACTTTCAGTGTATCCACGTACCCTCGTAGACCGAAAGCGGAAGCGTTTAGTAACGCGATTGATGTAGTCAAACGTCTTCGCGATCCAACCGATCCAAGTACCGAACGTACGGCACCTCCGCGATCAGCACACGTTCAGCTCAGTGACGTCCCTCGAACTCTTGATCCAGTTGAGGACGAGGGAGAGTTCCGTCAGCACGACGGCATGGTGATGGTGATGATGAAGTTACCAACGCACGGCTTCGCCTAAGCGCTACGATGATATGATCGAGGTGTGTAACTGTGCAGGGGGGCACCGCACATGGCTAAAAGATCAACTTGTGTGTTTTGGGGTGCCCCCCTCCCCACGTATATAAAGGACGGAGGAGGGGAGGCCGGCCGGCCCCTAGGGCGCGCCCAAGAGGGGAGTCCTACTAGGACTATGACTCGTAGTCCTAGTAGGATTCCACCAAAAGGGAGAGAGGGGGAAGGAAGGAGAGGGAGAGAAGGAGAAGGAAATAGGGGGGGGGGGCGCCGCCCCCTCCCTAGTCCAATTCAGACTAGCACATGGGGGGGGGGGGCTGCCCTTGTGGCCCTTCTTCTCTCTCCCCAAAGGCCCATGAAAGCCCATTAGTTCCCCCGGGGGTTCCGATAACCGCCCGACACTCCGGTAGTCATCCGATACCCCTCGGAACTCATCCGATGTCCGAATAACATCATCCAATATATCATTATTTATGTCTCGACCATTCCGAGACTCCTCGTCATGTCCATGATCTCATCCGGGACTCCGAACAATCTTCGGTCATCAGAACACATAACTCATAATACAAATCGTCATCGAATATTAAGCGTGCGTACCCTACGGGTTCGAGAACTATGTAGACATGACCGAGACACATCTCAGGTCAATAACCAATAGCGGAACCTGGATGCTCATATTGGCTCCTACATATTCTACAAAGATCTTTACCGGTCAAACCGCATAACAACATACGTTGTTCCCTTTGTCATCAGTATGTTACTTGCTCGAGATTCGATCGTCGGTATCATCATACCTAGTTCAATCTCATTACCAGCAAGTCTCTTTACTCGTTTCGTAATGCTCATCCCGCAACCAACTCATTAGTCACATTGCTTGCAAGGCATATAGTGATGTGCATTACTGAGAGGGCCCAGAGATACCTCTCCGATACTCGGAGTGACAAATCCTAATCTCGATCTATGCCAACTCAACAAACACCATCGGAGACACCTGATAGCACACTATGTGTTCCTCCGGTATTCGGGAGTTGCATAATCTCATAGTCATAGGAACATGTATAAGTCATGAAGAAAGCAATAGCAATAAACTAAACGATCATAGTGCCAAGCTAACGGATGGGTCTTGTCCATCACATCATTCTCCAATGATGTGATCCCGTTCATCAAATGACAACACATGTCTATGGCTAGGAAACTTAACCATCTTTGATTAACGAGCTAGTCAAGTAGAGGCATACTAGGGACACTCTGTTTGTCTATGTATTCACGCATGTACTAAGTTTCCGGTTAATACAATTCTAGCATGAATAATAAACATTTATCATGATGTAAGGAAATATAAATAACAACTTTATTATTGCCTCCAGGGCATATGTCCTTCAACTAGTTGCCAGACGAGGGTGGACTTCCAACTAGGACGATAACAAACTACGAGCCCAGTTGTGAGTCAAGCATGGACTTGCATCTCGGATGAAAAACAGAACATATGCCCGATTGCGAGTCGAGGCAGGTCTGGCAACTAGGACAATTACGAAATTATGAGCTCAGTTGTGAGTCAAGGGTGGACTTACAACTAGGATGAAACAGACTACTGTCCTAGTTGCGAGTTAAGGACAGACTTGCAATTGCGACAACTACACATAACTACGATGCCATTTGTGAGTCAAGGGTGGATTTGCAACTAGGACAATAATAGACTATGAGCCCAGTTGTGAGTCGGTCATGGACTAGCAAATGGTATGAAAAAAATACATGCCTAGTAGCGAGTCGAGGGTGTACTTGCAACTGGGGCAACTACGAGCCCATTTGCGAGTCATGGGTGGACTTACAACTGGGACAACTACGAAACTACGAGGCTAGTTGCGAGTCAAGAGCCGACTTAAAACTGGAATGAAAAAAACTATAGGCCCAGCTACGAGTCAAGGGTGGACTTGCAACTGTGATAAAAAACAAAACCAAAAGCACATGCTCTAGTTGCGAGTCGAGGTGGGCTGGCAACTCAAATAATTACGAGCCTAGTTGCGAGTCGAGGGTGAATTTGCAACTGAGACAACTACGAAACTATGAGGCCGATTCTTGAGTCGGGGTCGACTTGCAAGCGGGATGAAACAAACTATGGGTCGATTATGAGTTAAGATGGACCTACAACTGGGATGAAAACCAAAGCATGGGCCGAGTTGCATGTCATGGGTAGGGTTGCAAATGGGATGAAACAAACAACATGCCTAGTTGGGAGTGAAGAGTGAACTTTTAACTGGGACAACTACACAAAACAACAATACAAGTTGTGAGTCAAGGATGGACTTTCAGCTGGGACAACTACACAAAACTACACTAGCAGTTGTGAGTCGAGGGTGAACTTGCAACTGGGACAACAATAAAACTATGTGCCTAGTTGTGAGTCGAAGGTGGACTTGCAACTGGGACAACTACAAAACTACGAGCCCAGTTGCGTGTCAAGGGAGGACTTTTCAACTAGGATGAAACAAACTATGGGTTTAGTTGCAAGCTTAGTTGTGAGGGTAAACTTGTAACATGGATAACTACACAAAACTACGATACTATTTGCGAGTCAAGGGTGGACTCATAGAATGGGACAATAAGAAAATCTGAGCCTGGGATTCTGAGTCAAGCACGGACTTGCAACTGGGATGAAAAATAAAACATATGTCCAGTTGAGAGTCAAGGGTGGACTTGTCACTGGGACAACTATGAACGAGCACACAGTTGTGAGTCAATGGTGGACTTGCAACTAGGATGAAACAAACTACGAGCCTAGTTTTGAGTCAAGGGCGGACTTGCAACTGGGACAAACTACACAAAACTACAATACCATTTGCTGGCCGAGAGTAGACTTGCAACTGGAATAATAACAAACTGCGAGCCCAATTGCGAGTCGAGTGTGGACTTACAACTGGGATGAAAAAAAGACACATGTCCAACTGTGAGTCGAGGGTGGACTTGCAACTGGGACAATTACAAGCCCATTTGCGAGTTGTCGGTGGACTTGCAAGTGGGACAATTACGAGCCCATTTGTGATTTGAGCGTGGACTTACAACTGGGACAACTATGAAACTACGAGCACGGTTGAGAGTGAAGGGTCGACTTGCAACTAGGATGAAACTATGGGCCCAGTTGTGAGTGGAGGGTGAACATGCAACTGGGATGGAAAACAAAATCATAGGCTTTAGTTGCAAGTTGAGGGTGGGCTTGCAACTCGAAAAACTATGAACCCACTTGAGTCGACGGTGGACTTGCAACTAGGACAACTACGAAACTATGAGTTGTTGTGAGTTAACGGTTGACTTGCAACTAGGATGAAACAATTTATGAGCCCAATTGCGAGTTAAGGGTGGACCTGCAACTGCGATGGAAATGAAAATACATGTGGAGTTGTGAGTCAACAATGATCTTGCAGCTAGGATGAAACAAAATGTGGGCCCATCTACAAGTGGATGATGGACTTGTAACTAGGATAACTATGAGCCCACTTGCGAGTCAACAGTGGACTTGCAACTGAGATAAGTACTAAATTATGAGCCCAGTTGCGAGTCAAGGGCCGACTTAAAACTAGGATGAAATAATCTATGGGCCCAGCTGCGACTTAAGGGTGGACCTGCAACTCGGGTAAAAACCAAAATACATATGGAGTTGCAAGTCAAGGATAGGCTTGCTGCTAGGGTGAAACAAATTATGGGCCTAGTTACGAGTCGAGGATGGATATGCAACTGAGACAACTACACAAAACTACGATATGAGTTGCGAGTCAAAGGTGGACTTACAACTGGGATGAAAAACAAACAACATTCCTAGTTGTGAGTCAAGGAAAAAGAAAAAGAAAATATAAAAAGCAAAATAAAAAACTGAACCGCAGCTCAACGCGATGAAGAGAGACCAGTGAGTCATGCAATGTTGAGGCTGTATGGGGACACCACAACTTAACGGACACAGAGCTGAACCACACTCACAACAAGGAGTGAAAAAGCTGAACTCGCACAAAATCAAAACTAACACAACCCGATAATGGATACGAGCCCCCAAACACCCCAATGAGAGATGACATAGCCAGCCGAAAACGAACACAAGCTGCGAAACGGGCCGATAGCACGACACGGATCAATGCATTGCACAAAAATTCAGCAACAAAATTGTATGATTACATATTTAGATGAGATTGTACGAATCGCACACATACAATTATATGTCGAATGGCAAACATACAAATGACCAATCACATTATCCGACAAAAGTTATAAAGAAAAAAATGTTTCTACGGATCTCGACTTGAAATGTTGTGCCTATATGACATAAAAAGAGAACATAAAAATAAAAACCTTTAATAAAATTGGAACAAAAACAGAGGCCCTAAAATAGCGGTGGACTTGTCTCTTCCACTTATATAACGGGTGCTTGACTGTTCAACTTCAACATGAAAACGACCCCGAAAACAGCCCAAACAAACCGGGCGTGAAACGCTTGGCAATCAAACAAGTGATGCACCATGAAAAAATTAAAAATATTACAAATAAAGTGAAAATATGTTCATAAATTTAACAGAATAGTCCTAAAATAAAAAAAATCACAAATTTAAAGTAGTGTTCACAAAATTTGTGCATTAGTTAGAAAAAATGAGGAAAAAAGATTTGTGCACTGCGGGTGGACATAAAAATGAGTAGGGGTTGGATGAATTTCATGTATTGTAACACTTACCCATTTGCCTAAATAGAGCACTAACCCTTTTTCTATAGAAAAACCAATTTTTTATGTTCATGAATATCCAAGAGCATCTCAAAGATTATTTTTAAAATGTTTTTAATTTTTTAAAATTTAAATCTTTTTCTAGATTTAATTTTCCATCGTGTGTGAACTTGCGGTTGGACACTTTATGTCTATTGAAGTTTTTGTTAGTACTGCAGTTCAATGCCTCACCGAATAATATCCTATTAAGAATAAGAAAATATAGATCAACGTGATTTGAATTTTTAGAAAAACATTTCACAATTTATTTTGGTAATATTAACGATATAGTGATACATTTTATATGGAAATAAAGCTCAGAGATACACCTATAGAAATGTATCAATATCCAAAATGTCATGTATTATGCAAGGAAGACTGTAAATTGGATTAAAAATATCTACATGGTAAAAAAAGTACGCAAGTACTTAGCACATTTGATGCACTCAGGATGATGCCCTCGCAACTCTCTGCTAGATAAACAAAAGAACATATATAGAAGGGCAATGTTTTTTTTAGAACAAAGACGCCGGAGGCATCCGGCTTTAAATCAATAAAGCCCACTGAAGACAGAATCCAACAAGTTCAACACAGAACAACATAAAGTAAAACGGCCGCAGCCAAGGTGCGTTACATGCTACCGGCCGAAGCCTGCGAGGGAATGAAAATAAAGGGCAGCGCGCAGGCGGCCAGTCCAAAAGATCGCATCCAACGGCAAGCTAGTGGCGGGCACCGATCTGGATCAACCGTATCCGCTCCATAGCCTTCGCCATCCGATCTGCATCACGCCGTTTCCCCAACGGCGTCCATGTCTGAAGGAACAAGTGGCATTTGAAGATAATGTTAGCCGGGTGAGAAAGAAATTTGTGCTCAATAGTCATCTTATTGCGTGTAGTCCAAATGGCCCACAACAAAGCACCCATACATCTCCACAACACACGACCAAAACCGCCCCTATGAGCGACTAGAATAGCGTGAAGGTCCGTAGCTGAGAGTGGGTTCCAGTTCTGATCGAAAGCCTCCCTAACCACACTCCAAGCAAAGCAGGCAAGGTAACAGCTAAAAAAGATGTGGTTGGCATCTTCATGATGCCCGCATAGAATGCAAGAGCCATCAGAAGGCCCATTCCTATGAGCGATGTTATTGGAGGAGGGCAGGCGGTCACGAAACATCTGCCATAAGAAAAATTTGATCTTCAAGGGGATAGCCGCTTTCCATAGCCCCCTAGCTATGTCCAGGGTCGGCCCCTTGGTCAATTTGTTGTACAAGGATTGGACAGTACATTTCCCAGAGCGCGAGAGAGCCCAGGAGACCGAGTCGGCCTCAGGGCGAAGGACCACTCCCGGCAGATCAGCTATGAGCCCGTCCCAATAGGCTCGTTTGTTAGCGAGGAGGAGTCTTTTGGAGGATACAACAGGCGGGTTGGTGCGCAGCGCGTCAGCCACCAGAATATCAACGCTAGTGGCTAACTGATAGGCAGCGGAATGGCTTTTCCACAAGGGTTCCGTGCCAAACCAATGATCCAGCGAAAATCGCGTTGAGGTACCATCATTGACGTAAAACTTGGCTCCTAAAGTGAAGGCAGGCATAACTTTCTGGATCCCATTCCAAAAAGGTGAGCCCTTAGCTTTGGAAGTGAGGAAATTCCCATCAGGGAAGTATTTGGCGCGAAGAATGTCCGCCTGAGCCCCGCCGCTTTTGGGAGAGTTTCCAAATCCACTTTGTTAGGAGTGCGACATTCATGAGTTTGGAGTTAAGAATCCCAAGGCCTCCGAATTTATTAGGGTGACAGAGCGCCGCCCAATTGATCAGGTGGTACTTATTTTTTATCCCAGTTCCTTCCCAAAAGAACTTGGATCAGGGGGTATCAAGCTTGGCATGAACCCCATCAGCCAGCAAGAACATGCCCATAGTGAACAGAGGAAGGGAAGAGAGGCTGGAGTTAGTCAGGATCAGCCTAGCCGCCGAGGAAAGGAAACGGCCGCTCCAGGGGCTATCGCCACCTTGCCGTACAAGGGCTCCCATTCCAGAATGGAGATGTGTTTATCCGAGATAGGCAGACCCAAGTACTTAATTGGAAAGCTCCCTAGCTTGCAATTAAGCAAGTTGGCGATACGAGTAGCGAGCAGAGGGTCCATCCCAATGGCGATCACCTCGCTCTTAAGGAAATTAATCTTAAGGCCGGAAATGATTTCGAAAGCAAGGAGGATGAGTTTAATCGAGGCTACGCTATGATCGTCAGGCTCAAAGAGCAGTAAGGTGTCGTCCGCATATTGGAGGTGCATGAGTCCACCCGGAATAAGGTGAGAACCCACACCACGGATGTGGCAAGCGTCCTTAGCCTTATGAACCATGGCTGAGAGGGCGTCCGCAACAAAGTTGAAGATCAGAGGCGAGGAGGGGTCCCCTTCCCTGAGGTCTCGTTTGTTGCGAAAGAAGTTCCCAAGCTCTCCGTTGATCGACACAGCAGTCTGGCCTCCCGAGACCAGGTGCATGATGCGGTGAACAAAGCCTGACTCGAATCCCTTCTGTGTCAGCACCTCGCGAATGAACTCCCAGTTCACGCGATCATATGCTTTCTCAAAGTCGAGCTTGAGAAGCACGGCCGGTTTCCCAGTGCGTTTAAGCTCGTGGAAGGTCTCCTGCAACACTATCGGCCCTTCGAGAATGTTGCGACCTTTGAGAAAACCAGACTGACTACGATCGGTAACGCGCTGCGCTACCGGGGCAAGTCTGGTCGCATAAGCCTTAGAGCAGATCATGAAAGGCACGTTAATAAGAGTGATGAGACGGTATTGCTTAATAGTGTCGGCCCCTTTGACTTTGGGAATGAGGCTGATGACACCATAGTTAAGGCGCGAAACATCTACCGTACCTAACGCAAAACCATTAATAATCCCGTAAAAAGAGGTCTTTAAGCACAGGCCAGAAACGGCAGAAGAACGCGACCGGCCAGCCATCCGGGCCAGGCGCAGTGTCAATCTTCATTGCTCCCACCGCTTCGTCGATCTTGTCCGTGGAGAAAGACAAGGCCAAGAAGTCATTTTCGGCTTGCGACACGCGGGCATCTTCCCCCCAGAAGTCAGCCCGGAGTTGTAAGGGCTTCTCCTCGGCTGTTCCCAACAAGTTAAGGAAGAAGCCATAGATGTGGGCCGCGATCTCGGCCTGACTAACCAACAGCCCTTGATCGGATTGAAGTCTCAAAATCGAGCACTTCCGTTTACGACCGTTGGCAAAGGCGTGGAAATAGCCCGTATTCGCGTCGCCCTTGGTGATCCACTTGACGCCGCCCCTACGGCGCCAGTATTCCTCCTCCTCCCTAAGAATGGCAAGCACCTGGTTCTCAAGTGCATAACGGTTGGCCCATTCTGCTTCCAGGAAGGGTCTGGAATCAGCTTGTGCGTCTAGGGCTTTAATTTCAGTGATTATAGCTTCCCTAGCACGCTTCGCTTCACTCCCGTGGTTTGCACCCCACCCACGGAGGAAACCACGGAGGGCACCGGCCGCCGAGATCCAAGTGTCCAGAGGACCCCTGGAGCAGCCGATTGGAACTCTTGCACGCTCCCAGCGCGTAATGAGTAAGGGGCCGAACCCCTCGACCTCAAACCACCCTGTTTCAAAGTAGAAACGAGGACTGCCCTTGATCCGGTCCTCCTCAGAGGCCAAGATCAGCGGCACGTGGTCCGACCCAATACGCGTTTCCGCCACCAGCGTACACATGGGGAAGAGCACTTCCCAGTCGCAGGTCACAAAGACACGATCGAGAACACTGTGCACAGGAGAGAGTTGTTTTTTTGTCCACGTACATCTAGCGCCTGTCCTAGCGATCTCCCGTAGGGCACATGGCACGATAGTATTATTGAACAAGTTCACTCTAGGCCAGTCTATGTTAAGGTTGTTCTTATCCGCTCCCGAGCGAATAAGGTTAAAATCGCCCCCAAGGACAATGGGGACATTGGCGGCTTGCTTGGCCCCTACCAAGCTTTGAATTTCACCCAAGAAATCAGCTGCTCGAGAGGGATCGGCCGGTTCGTAGACGCAAACAATCGCCCAAGAAACAAGAGAAATCCTGTGTTTAATCGTAACTGAAATGAAAAAAGAACCCACATCCCAGCTTACAACATCACATACATCACTGTTACATCCCAGAAGAAGACCGCCAGAGTGACCCACAGAAGGCACCCAGCCCCATACAAAATGATGGAGGGGGTCGTAGGCTGCCAAATATCTATACGAAAAATCGGCTTTAATCCTTTCCTGAAGCGCAACGACGTCAATACGCTCTCGGGCAATGTACTCTTTAAGCTAGGTACGACGACCAGAGTGGCCGCAGCCCCGAATGTTCCAGAAAAGGTAGCGCATTAGATAATTCGATTGCGAAGGCGCACCCCTCTGGATGTCACCGGTTTTGCCACACGTTTTTTAGCCGGGGCACGGCTCGTCGAGGGGGTAGCCTCCACCTCCCTGGTTTCAGAAGCCCACTCGACAGCACAACACACCCTATAGGGTCCGACACAACCAGCGCCATGGCAGAGGCCTCCCTGGCCTTTGCCAACGCGGCAGCTTCGGCCAGAGCCGCTTGGGCTTCTTCCCGAGCACGAATCAACGACACTAGCTCACCGCTCTCCGCACCTACTTTAAAACCGCTATCATCTAGGATCGAGACAAGTTCCGGGTCCGTAAAGGCATTCAGAATCTTAAAGGAGGGAGGGGGGGATTACCTGAAGTGTCGAGATTCTTCTCCGCAAGGCGCAGCTGCGCACTCTCCATGGAAGACAGCTCTCCCAGCTGTGCCTTGGCACAGGCACTTGGCGCGCGCTGGGACACTGGAGAAGCGCGAGAGTGCCGAGCCTTGGCCGATTCGCCCGCAGAGCCCAGAGCCACCTGCAAGTCCACACACGCCGACGCATTAGGCGAAGGAAGGGAGAGCACGGCGGGGTTGGCCGAAGGCTTGCGTCCAACTGTCTTCTTGGGGGCACGACCGGAACCCCCCGCGCTGCGGCGACTTGAAAATGGGGTTTGCATGGATGGTTCGTTGAGCACCACACCCGTGTCAGAGCCCAGCAGGCTGGGGGAGGCCGGGGCACTCGAGGGCATAGAGCCAGCGCCAGCCAACTCCTTAGAGCCAGACTAGCTAGAAGCCCCCATCAGCGCGCGCGTCGGTGACGGACTACTCCTAGCCGTGTCCGCAATCGCAAGTGCTCCCGGCTCGGCCACTTCTTTGTCCTCATCGAGCGCGAGAGCTTTGATGCCCATCTTATCCCATGTCTCTGTGTCAATCGACCTGTCCGGCATGCTGTCCTCATTCTCCTCGACACGGCAGGCCATCTCCACATCTTGCTGGTGGCTGCCAATGGCGGTACCCGCCCTCCACAGGCCACGGGCGAGCAGTAGCGACCAGATCACACCTCGGTCCCCGAACCAGGCTGGCCATGATTGTCGCCAGGGCAGGGAGGGGCCTTGTCAGAACCTGGCGCCACAGGTCCCTCACCCGTTCGCTTCGGGAGCCTTTCCACCTCCACCGTGATGTCAAAGCCCCCATGATTGAACCAAACTTGCACGAATCCATTCATCTTGTCCAGAGCTTTGCAGCCAAACTTCATCCTCACCGGTCCCATCCGGATGAGAGAGAGCTCGTCCACCACAATGGGCCTGCCCAACATCTTCAGTCCTTCCATCAGGCGATCGACGCGCCGGTGCTTCTTGGGGATGCCATGAAGATGGAGCCATACCTCCGGCATGGAGAGGGGCACAATTGTCTCTTGGATAGAATAACGCACCCTCACCGTAATATCATTGATAGAGAGAAACAGTTTACCACTAGATTTAGCCATGTGCAACAGATCCGCAGAGGGAAAAGTAACCGCAAAGTCGTCATCACCCACTTGAGAGATCTGCCAATCCCAGTCCCCTGCGAACATGTGCTTCAGCTCCTGCTTGAGAACGCGCAGCGAGAGCCTCCCTGGCTCCGCCGACAAGATAGCCCCATTGGCAGCCTGGATATCGTTGCCCTCCACCTCCTCTTCTTCCTCGAAGTCCAAGCAGAAAAAACCTTCACCCGGAATCGCACTTCCCATGATCTGAAGGTGGAGATGCTTGCCCCGCGACGGGCAAAAAGCCGAGGCGTGCCCTTCCTGTTTGCAAATCACACAGAGGGGTGTTGGGTAACGTAGTAATTTCAAAAAATTTCCTACGAACACGCAAGACCATGGTGATGGCACAGCAACGAGAGGGGAGAGTGTCCGTCCACGCACTCGTGAGACCGAAAGCGAAGCGTTATATCAACGCGGTTGATGTAGTCGATGTCTTCACGATCCGACCGATCCAAGCACCGTTACTCGGCACCTCCGAGTTCTTAGCACACGCTCAGCTCGATGACGATCCCCGGCTCCGATCCAGCAAAGCGTCGGGAGGAGTTCCACAAGACGACGAGGCGTGGTGACGATCTTGATGTTCTACCGTCGCGCAGGCTTCGCCTAAGCACCGCTACAATATGACCGAGGTGGAATATGGTGGAGGGGGCACCGCACACGGCTAAGGAACGATCACGAAGATCAACTTGTGTGTTCTAGGGTGCCCCTGCCCCGTATATAAAGGAGCAAGGGAGGGCGGCCGCCCTTGGGCGACCAGGGGGGGAGTCCTCCTCCTAGTAGGAGTAGGACTCCCTTCCTAGTCCTACTAGGAAGAGGGAAGGGGAAGGAAGAGAGGAGAGGGAGAGGGGGGGGCGCCGCCTCCTAGTCCAATTCGGACTCCCAATGGGGGCGCGCCAACTCTGGTGCAGCCCTCTCTCTCCCTCTTGGCCCAATAAGGCCCATAACTTCCCCGGGGTTCCGGTAACCCCTCGGCACTCCGGTTTTCTCCGAAACTTCCGAACCTTTCCGTGTCCGAATATAACCATCCAATATATCAATCTTTATGTCTCGACCATTTCGAGACTCCTCGTCATGTCCGTGATCACATCGGGACTCGAACTCCTTGGTACATCAAAATACATAAACTCATAATATAACCGTCATTGAAACCTTAGCGTGCGGACCCTACGGTTCGAGAACTATGTAGACATGACCTAGAACCATTCTCGGTCAATAACCAATAGCGGAACCTGGATGCCCATATTGGTTCCTACATATTCTATGAAGATCTTTATCGGTCAAACCGCATAACAACATACGTTGTTCCCTTTGTCATCGGTATGTTACTTACCCGAGATTCGATCGTCGGTATCCAATACCTAGTTTAATCTCGTTACCGGATAGTCTCTTTACTCGTTCCGTAATACATCATCTCACAACTAACTCATTAGTTGCAATGCTTGCAAGGCTTATGTGATGTGTATTACCGAGAAGGCCCAGAGATACCTCTCCGACAATCGGAGTGACAAATCCTAATCTTGATTCATGCCAACTCAACATATACTTTGGAGACACTTGTAGAGTACCTTTATAATCACCCGATTCGTTGTGACGTTTGGTAGCACACAAAGTGTTCCTCTGGTAAACCGGAGTTGCATAATCTCATAGTTGCAGGAACTTTGTATAAGTCATGAAGATAGCATAAGCAACATACTAAACGATCGTGTGCTAAGCTAACGGAATGGGTCATGTCAATCAGATCATTCAACTAATGATGTGACCTTGTTAATCAAATAACAACTCCTTGTTCATGGTTAGGAAACATAACCATCTTTGATTAACAAGCTAGTCAAGTAGAGGCATACTAGTGACATACTGTTTGTCTATATATTCACACATGTATTATGTTTCCGGTTAATACAATTCTAGCATGAATAATAAACATTTATCATGATATAAGGAAATAAATAATAACTTTATTATTGCCTCTAGGGCATATTTCCTTCAGTCTCCCACTTGCACTAGAGTCAATAATCTAGATCACATCACCATGTGATTAACATCGATAGTTCACATCATCATGTGATTAACACCCATAATTCACATCGCCATGTGACCAAGACCCAAAGGGTTTACTAGATTCAGTAATCTAGTTCACATCGCTATGTGATTAACACCCAAAGAGTACTAAGGTGTGATCATGTTTTGCTTTGTGAGAGAATCTTAGTCAACGGGTCTGCCACATTCAGATCCGTATGTACTTTGCAAATCTCTATGTCAACAATGCTCGCACGGAGCTACTCTAGCTAATTGCTCCCACTATCAATATGTATCTAGATCGAGACTTAAAGTCATCCAGATCGGTGTCAAAACTTGCATCGACGTAACCCTTTATTTACCTAACCTTTTATCACTTCCATAATCGAGAAACATATCCTTATTCCATTAAGGATAATTTTGACCGCTGTCCGATGATCTATTCCTAGATCACTATTGTACCCCTTGCCAAACTCAGTGCAGGGTATACAATAGATCTGGTACACAGCATGGCATACTTTATAGAACCTATGGCCAAGGCATAGGGAATGACTTTCATTCTCTTTCTATCTTCTGCCGTGGCCGGGTTTTGAGTCTTACTCAATTTCACACCTTTGTAACACAGGCAAGAACTCTTTCTTTGACTGTTCCATTTTGAACTACTTCAAAATCTTGTCAAGGTATGTACTCATTGAAAAACTTATCAAGCGCCTTGATCTATCTCTATAGATCTTAATGCTCAATATGTAAGCAGCTTCACCGAGGTCTTTCTTTGAAAAACTCCTTTTAAACACTCCTTTATGCTTTGCAGAATAATTCTACATTGTTTCCGATCTACAATATGTCATTCACATATACTTATCAGAAATGCTGTAGTGCTCCCACTCACTTTCTTGTAAATACAGGCTTCACCGCAAGTCTGTATAAAACTATATGCTTTGATCACACTATCAAAGCGTTTATTCCAACTCCGAGATGCTTGCACCAGTCCATAGATGGATCGCTGGAACTTGCACATTTTGTTAGCTCCTTTAGGATTGACAAAACCTTCTGGTTGCATCATATACAACTCTTCTTTAATAAATCCATTAAAGAATGTAGTTTTTACATCCATTTACCAGATTTCATAAAATGTGGCGATTGCTAACATGATTCGGACAGACTTAAGAATCGCTACAGTTGAGAAAATCTCATTTGTAGTCAACACCTTGAACTTGTCGAAAACCTTTTTGCGACAAGTCGAACTTTGTAGATAGTAACACTACTATCGAGATTCATCTTCCTCTTGAAGATCCATTTATATAATATGGCTTGCCGATCATCGGGCAACTCCATCAAAGTCCACACTTTGTTCTCATATATGGATCCCATCTCAGATTTCATGGTCTCAAACCATTTCGCGGAATCTGGGCTCATCATCGCTTCCTCATAGTTCGTAGGTTCATCATGGTCTAGTAACATGACTTCTAGAATAGGATTACCGTACCACTCAGTGCGGATCTTACTCCGAAGACCTACGAGGTTTGGTAGCAACTTGATCTGAAGTTTCATGATCATCATCATTAACTTCCTTACTAATTGGTGTAGAAATCACTGAAACTGATTTCTGTGATGAACTACTTTCCAATAAGGGAGAAGGTACAATTACCTCATCAAGTTCTACTTTCCTCCCACTCACTTCTTTCGAGAGAAACTTCTTCTCTAGAAAGGATCCATCTTAGCAACGAAAAACTTGCCTTCGGATCTGTGATAGAAGGTGTACCCAACAGTTTCCTTTGGGTATTCTATGAAGACGCACTTCTCCGATTTGGGTTCGAGCTTATCAGGTGAAAAATTTTCACATAAGCATCACAACTCCAAACTTTAAGAAACGATACTTAGGTTTATCGCTAAACCATAGTTCATACGGTGTCATCTCAACGGATTTAGATGGTGCCCTATTAAACGTGAATGCAGCTGTCTCTAATGCATAACCCCAAAACGATAGTGGTAAATCGGTAAGATACATCATAGATCGCACCATATCATAATAAAGTACGGTTACGACGCTCGACACACCATAACGTTGTGGTGTTCCGGTGGCGTGAGCTGTGAAACTATTCCACATTGTTTTCATTGAAGACAAAACTCAGAACTCAAATATTCATCTCCACGATCAGATCGCAGAAACTTTATTTTCTTGTTGCGATGATTTTCCACTTCACTCTGAAATTCTTTGAACCTTTCAACTATTTCAGACTTATGTTTCATCAAGTAGATATACCCATATCTGCTCAAATCATCTTGTGAAGGTCGAAAATAACGATACTTGCCACGAGCATCAACACTCATTGGATCGCATACATCGGTATATATGTGTTATTTCCAACAAGTCAAGTAGCTTGTTCCATTGTTCCGAGAACGGAGTTTTAGTCATCTTGCCAAAAGGCATGGTTCGTAAGCATCAAATGATTCATAACCAAGTGATTCCAAAATCCATCTTTATGGAGTTTCTTCATGCGCTTTATACCGATATGACCCAAACGGCAAGTGCCACAAATAAGTTGCACTATCATTATTAATTTTGCATCTTTTGGCATCAATATTATGAATATGTATCACTACGATCGAGATCCAATAAACTATTTTCATTGGGTGTATGACCATCGAAGGTTTTATTCATTTAAACAGAACAACAATTATTCTTTGACTTTAAATGAATAACCGTTTTGCAATAAACATGATCAAATCATATTCATGCTCAACGCAAACACCAAATAACATTTATTTAGGTTTAACACTAATCCCGAAAGTATAGGGGTGTGCGATGATGATCATATCAATCTTAGAACTACTTCCAACACTCATCGTCACTTCCCTTCAACTAGTTTCTCATTCATTCTGCAACTCCGTTTGAGTTACTACTCTTAGCAACTGAACCAGTATCAAATCTTGAGGGGTTGCTATGAACACTAGTAAAATACACATCAATAATCTGTATATCAAATATACATTTGTTCACTTTGCCATCCTTCTTATCCGCCAAATACTTGGGGTAGTTCCGCCCAAAGGACCAGTTCCATTGCAGCAAAAGCACTTAGTCTCGTGCTTAGGTCTAGACTTGGGCTTCTTCACTCGAGCAGCAACTTGCTTGCCATTTTCCTTGAAGTTCCCCTTCTTCCCTTTGCCCTTTTCCTTGAGACTAGTGGTCTTGTCAATCATCAACACTTGATGCTCTTTCTTGATTTCTACCTTCGTCTATTTCAACATCACGAAGAGCTCGGGAATCGTTTTCGTCATCCCTTGCATATTATAGTTCATCACGAAGTTCTAGTAACTCAGTGATGGTGACTAGAGAATTCTGTCAATCACTATCTTATCGGAAGATTAACTCCCACTTGATTCAAGCGATTGAAGCACCGGACAATCTGAGCACATGCTCACTAGTTGAGCGATTCTCCTCCATCTTTTAGCTATAGAACTTGTTGGAGACTTCGTATCTCTCAACTCGGTATTTGCTTGAAATATTAACTTCAACTCCTGGAACATCTCATATGGTCCATGACGTTCAAAACGTCTTTGAAGTCCCGATTCTAAGCCGTTTAAGCATGGTGCACTAAACTATCAAGTAGTCATCATATTGAGCTAGCCAAACGCTCATAACGCTGCATCCGCTCCTGCAATAGGTCTGTCACCTAGCGGTGCATCAAGGACATAATTCTTACGTGCAGCAATGAGGATAAACCTCGATCACGGATCCAATCCGCAATATTGCTACTAACATTTTTCAATACAATTTTTCTAGGAACATATCAAAATAAAACACAGGAAGCAACAACGCGAGCTATTGATCTACAACATAATCTGCAAAATACTACGGGACTAAGTTCATGATAAATTAAAGCTCAATTAATCATATTACTTAAGAACTCCCACTTAGACAGACATCTCTCTAGTCATCTAAGTGATTACGTGATCCAAATCAACTAAACCATAACCGATCATCACGTGAGATGGAGTAGTTTTCAATGGTGAACATCACTATGTTGATCATATCTACTATATGATTCACGCCGACCTTCGGTCTCCGTGTTCCGAGGCCATATCTGCATATGCTAGGCTCGTCAAGTTTAACCTGAGTATTCGCGTGTGCAAAACTGGCTTGCACCCGTTGTAGATGGACGAGAGCTTATCACACCCGATCATCACGTGGTGTGCAGGCACGCATTTAACTTTGGCAACGGTGCATACTCAGGAGAACACTTCTTGATAATTTTAGTGAGAGATCATCTTAAAATGCTACCGTCAATCAAAGCAAGATAAGATGCATAAAGGATAAACATCACATGCAATCAATATAAGTGATATGATATGGCCATCATCATCTTGTGCTTGTGATCTCCATCTCCAAGCACCGTCATGATTACCATCGCCACCGCGCGCGACACCTTGATCTCCATCGCAGCATCGTTGTCGTCTCGCCAACTATTGCTTTCTCGACTATCGCTACCGCTTAGTGATAAAGTAAAGCAATTACATGGCGTTGCATTTCATACAATAAGCGACAACCATATGGCTCTCGCCATTGCCGATAACTCGGTTACAAAACATGATCATCTCATACAATAAAATATAGCATCACGTCTTGACCATATCACATCACAACATGCCCTGCAAAAACAAGTTAGACGTCCTCTACTTTGTTGTTGCAAGTTTTACGTGGCTGCTACGGGCTGAGCAAGAACCGTTCTTACCTACGCATCAAAACCACAACGATAGTTTGTCAAGTTGGTGCTGTTTTAACCTTCGCAAGGACCGGGCGTAGTCACACTCGGTTCAACTAAAGTGAGAGAGACAGACACCCGCCGGTCACCTTTAAGCAACGAGTGCTCGAAGCGGTGAAACCAGTCTCGCGTAAGCGTACGCGTAATGTCGGTCCGGGCCGCTTCATCTCACAATACCGCCGAACCAAAGTATGACATGCTGGTAAGCAGTATGACTTGTATCGCCCACAACTCACTTGTGTTCTACTCGTGCATATAACATCAACGCATAAAACCTAGGCTCTGATACCACTGTTGGGTAACGTAGTAATTTCAAAAATTTTCCTACGAACACGCAAGACCATGGTGATGGCATAGCAACGAGAGGGAGAGTGTCCGCCCACGCACCCTCGTGAGACCGAAAGCGAAGCGTTATATCAACGCTGTTGATGTAGTCGACGTCTTCACGATCCGACCGATCCAAGCACCGTTATCCGCACCTCCGAGTTCTTAGCACACGCTCAGCTCGATGACGATCCCCGGCTCCGATCCAGCAAAGCGTCGGGAGGAGTTCCACAAGACGACGGCGTGGTGACGATCTTGATGTTCTACCGTCGCGCAGGCTTCGCCTAAGCACCGCTACAATATGACCGAGGTGGAATATGGTGGAGGGGGCACCGACACGGCTAAGGAACGATCACGAAGATCAACTTGTGTGTTCTAGGGTGCCCCTGCCCCGTATATAAAGGAGCAAGGGGAGGGCGGCCGCCCTTGGGGCGCACCAGGAGGGGGAGTCCTCCTCCTAGTAGGAGTAGGACTCCCTTTCCTAGTCCTACTAGGAAGAGGGAAGGGGAAGGAAGAGAGGAGAGGAGAGGGAAGGGGCCGCCCCCTCCTAGTCCAATTCGGACTCCCCATGGGGGCGCGCCACCTCCTGGTGCAGCCCTCTCTCTCCCCTCTTGGCCCAATAAGGCCCATAACTTCCCCGGGGGGTTCCGATAACCCCTCCGGCACTCCGGTTTTCTCAGGAAACTTCCGGAACCTTTCCGGTGTCCGAATATAACCATCCAATATATCAATCTTTATGTCTCGACCATTTCGAGACTCCTCGTCATGTCCGTGATCACATCCGGGACTCCGAACTCCTTCGGTACATCAAAATACATAAACTCATAATATAACCGTCATTGAAACCTTAAGCGTGCGGACCCTACGGTTCGAGAACTATGTAGACATGACCTAGAACCATTCTCGGTCAATAACCAATAGCGGAACCTGGATGCCCATATTGGTTCCTACATATTCTACGAAGATCTTTATTGGTCAAACCGCATAACAACATACGTTGTTCCCTTTGTCATCGGTATGTTACTTACCCGAGATTCGATCGTCGGTATCCAATACCTAGTTTAATCTCGTTACCGGATAGTCTCTTTACTCGTTCCGTAATACATCATCTCACAACTAACTCATTAGTTGCAATGCTTGCAAGGCTTATGTGATGTGTATTACCGAGAAGGCCCAGAGATACCTCTCCGACAATCGGAGTGACAAATCCTAATCTTGATTCATGCCAACTCAACATATACTTTCGGAGACACTTGTAGAGTACCTTTATAATCACCCAGTTACGTTGTGACGTTTGGTAGCACACAAAGTGTTCCTCTGGTAAACGGGAGTTGCATAATCTCATAGTTGCAGGAACTTTGTATAAGTCATGAAGATAGCATAAGCAACATACTAAACGATCGTGTGCTAAGCTAACGGAATGGGTCATGTCAATCAGATCATTCAACTAATGATGTGACCTTGTTAATCAAATAACAACTCCTTGTTCATGGTTAGGAAACATAACCATCTTTGATTAACAAGCTAGTCAAGTAGAGGCATACTAGTGACATACTGTTTGTCTATATATTCACACATGTATTATGTTTCCGGTTAATACAATTCTAGCATGAATAATAAACATTTATCATGATATAAGGAAATAAATAATAACTTTATTATTGCCTCTAGGGCATATTTCCTTCAAGGGGAGGGAAGGTGCACTTGGCTTGGAAATGCCCG
Organism: Aegilops longissima; assembly: GCA_021605205.1. Lineage (NCBI taxonomy): Eukaryota > Viridiplantae > Streptophyta > Magnoliopsida > Poales > Poaceae > Aegilops > Aegilops longissima. Next base: position 554,055,855 of record CM038679.1, on the reverse strand, counting down.
GTCCTGCCGCACTTGAAGCATTCGCTCCCCTCTTCTTCGACTGGGATGGGCGCGTCCGCCGACCCACCGGCGCGTCCGGCAGCACCACCGCCAGCAGGACGGGCGACGCCCGCGACTTCTTGGCCAACGGATCCCCATGGCCCCCACCACAGAGAGGGTGCTCCTGCGGCTTGCGCTCCAGTTCAGGCCGCCGCGACCCATTCTTGCGCTTCTTCTTTCGCTCCTGCTGGCCCCACCAAGGGGGAGGAGGACCCCAATCCCCCTCGCGCCCGTGGGATCCAGATCCATATCCTTGGCCATGGCTACCCCCATAGCCCTGGCCGAATCCACCACCTTGACCTTGATCGAAACCACTGCCACCATCTTCACGCCCCGCCACCCTGGCCCGCTGACCGCGCTTCGCCTGCTTCCGCAGCGCCTTCTCACGCAGCCGCTCCTCGTCGGGGATCGGAGGATCCATCTGCCTCTTCTCCGCTCGCCGGTCTCCCATGGCTGCCACCGCAGCAAAGGAGCGAGTGAGAGGTGGAGGAGGAGGAAGGGGGGAGAGAGATCTGGCAAATCGCCTAAAGCGTCGCACCTCACTAGGACGGGCCGGGAACCCTAGCGAGGGGTCACGCACACCCCTGCGCAGCCATATATAGCGTTGCGTTCCGGGCTCACGGGCACCATCCTGGGCAGGCTGAGAGGCACATGGCCCAGCCGAGCCAGGCCCAGCTGCAACGGCGACACCATGGCCCCCCGCAGCCCCACAGGAAACCAACCCTAAGGGCTGTTGGGCCCCAAGACAGCCCGAGGCCGGCCCAGGCCCAACAAGCACAAGTTGGCCCAAGGCAGGCACCCCGCCCGACAGCGGCAACCCTAGCGCGTTGGCCGTCTCTGCCACCCGCGCCGCCGCTGCCGACACCAACGTCGACGCGGGCACGAGAGGGAGCGAAGGCCACTCCTCGGCCGCCGCCGAGGCCGCCACGAGGCCAGGGGACGACAAGGAGGCGCAGGCCACCCGCGGGCTCAGCTCATAGGGCGTCGGCGGTCTCTAGCACCAACCCGCCGTAGCCCGAGATCCACTGCCCCCCGGAGCGAAACGACGACGACGGTCTCCCGGACCGACGCCGACGCCAGCCGCCACCGCCACCTGCACGAAGTCTCCGATGGTCGCGCCCGTCGACGGGGGAGCCAGTCGCGGCCAAGAGGTCCCATCTTCCTCGTCGGACTCGTCCGCCGCCAGGGCCCAGAAACGGCCACCGCACGCCCCCCCACCCCGACTCCGAGGAGCACACCGGAGCAGGGCGCACCAGGGCGCCACTCGGACCCCGCCGAACCTGCACCCACGCATCAGCTGCGGCGAGATCGCCGGGGGAAACGGAGGCGCCGCCCGTGGCACCTAGGACCGCCCCCAACGGCTCGCCCGTGTTTGAACTCATCTCCATCGCTTGTCAGAAGGGCAATGGTGATGATGATATATATTAAACATGACCGATTTACAACATGATCAGTTCGAGGTACATCATCTCCAAGAAATTGCATTGCTAGATGGAGAAGGGTGACAACAAGCCCTTTCCAAAATAACAGGAGTGCAAGGTTTCAAAAGGTCAGCAGAAGGACAAAACCAACAGGAGCTCTTCATGCTATGATTTGCTCCGTACGTGAAGCATATAAGCTATAGCATGCATCTAGCTACACTACATGGCTTTGTTCCACATCGCAAGTGGTATCCTGAGCACGTTCTTCATCTGTGGTGTCGCCGGAGGGATGACCTTGATCCGCTGCAGCAGATCCTTCTTCGTTCCTGGCGTCACCGGTGGGACGACCTTGATCCGCCGCCCCGGGTTCTTTCTTGGGTATCGCCAGCGGAGTGAACTTGATCCGCAGCACATTCTTCTTCCTGAGTGTCCCCGCCGGAACGATCTTGATCTCGGAAATAACCTTAATCATTTGTCAATTCATTTATATGCATTATAGCCCGTAGCAAAGCACGAGCATTCTACTAGTTTCATATAGGGTGTATAACTGTATATACACCCAGAGACTAAACGTCCATGTCCCATGTGCCCATCTCTATTGAAGTTATTGTTAGTCCTCGCAGCTCAACGCTTGACTGAATAATACTACCTCCATACGGAATTAGTTGTTGCTCAAATGGATGTATTTAGTATTAAAATATGTGTAAATACATCCGTTCAAGTGACAACCAATTTCGGACAGAAGTAAGAAAAAACAATATAGAACAACATCATTAGGATTTCAGAAAAATGTTTCTTAATTCTTTTCGGTAATATTAACAATATAATCATATATTTTGTTTGGAAAACAAAGGTTAGTGATACACCTATAGAAATGTATCACTGTCCAAAATGTCATGTATTATTCAATGAAGAGGGCAAATAGGAGTAAAAATATCTAAATGATATATAAATAAATATTTAGCACATTTGATGCACTTAGTATGATGCCCTCGAATTTGTGAGGGCCACTCCGCTGGATTAACAAAAGAACATATATAGAAGTAGAAGGGCAATGATGATGATATATACTGTATTAAACATGACTGATTTACAACATGCTCAGTTCGAGGGACATCATCTCCAAGCAATTACATTACATATAGCTAGATGGACAAGGGCGGCGATGACAAGCCCTTTCCAAATTAGCAGTACAAGGTTTCAAAAAGTCAGCAGAAAGACAAAACCACCACCGTACGTGGAGTTCTTCATGCTACGATTTGCACCGTGAAGCACATATGCTAGCAAGCATCTAGCTAGCTACGCCTACACTACATGGCCTTGTTCCACATCGCTAGTGGTATTCTGAGCACGTTCTTCATCTGTGGTGTCGCCGGTGGGATGACCTTGATCCGCTGCAGGTTCTTCTTTTTGGGTGTCGCGGGCGGAGCGAACTTGATCCGCAGCACGTTCTTCTTCTTGAGTGTCCCCGCCGGGACGATCTTGATCCGCAGAACCTTCCTTACTGGCGGCAACGACTCTGACACGTCGTCGGTGAGGAGCTTGGGCGCGAACCACGGGAGCTGGAGCGCGGCGGCCGTCGTGAGCCGCCTAGCTGGGTTGCACTCGAGAAGCCCTTTCAAGACTTGGAAGCCGTCCTTGGACAAGGTCTCGCGGGGGAAGAGGTTTCCCAGCGTGTTTGTGTTGTGCTGCTGCGCCTGCGCGTAGAAGAACACTCGCGGCACCTCGGCCGCGAAGAACTCCGGCCAAGTCGTCTCGTCCGGGAAGCCGAGGACGCGGAAGATGGCCGAGAGCTGGGCGGTCCTGTCGTCCTTCTTGTCGGCCTTGAACAGCATCTCGCCGGTGAGCATCTCGGCCATGACGCATCCCAGCGACCACACGTCGACGCCCGCGTCGTAGTCCGGCTTCCCCAGGAGCATCTCGGGGGCCATGTAGGGCATGGTGCCGGCAAACTCGTAAGGCTTCCTGGCGATCTTCAAGGACATGGCCAGCCCGAGGTCGCACAACTTGAGGATCTTCCCTCCTTCCCCGACCAGGATGTTTTGCGGCTTGATATCTCGGTGGACGATGCGGTCCTTGCCGTGCATCTTGTTGGCGCCGGTGAGGAGCTGCCACATGTAGGCTTTCACGATGGACTCCGGCAGCGGCGGCCTCTCGGACAGGAAAGCGTGGAGGTTGGGCCCGACGTAGTCCATGGCGAGGCAGAGCCTGTAGGTCTCAGGATCGCGGAAGAGTCCGTGGGAGCTGACGACGTGAGGGTTCGGGGTGCAGGCCTCAAGGAAGGCGGCCTCGTCCTGCATCTCTTTGTTGGCGGCGGCAAGATCGCCGGTGGAGCGGAGGACCTTGATGGCGACGGTCTTGCCCCTGACGCGGTGGCGCGCCTTGAGGACGGCGCCGAAGCTGCCCTCGCCGAGGCAGGGCGTGTCATCGAACTCGAAGGCCGCGGTGGTGCCGATGCGGACGCGCCTCCTCTTGCAGCAGGAGATTTCTGGTTCTTGATCCGTCCCGTGGCCGGCAGCTGGTCGCTTGCCGACAGCCATGACGCTAGCTCGAGCTGGACTAGGGCTTCGCTTCTCGTGGACTGCTTGCCGGCCGGGGTGCGCGATGGATCGGAGGTGGAAGCAGTTGATCGAGGAAGGCAGGGAGGGAGCTAGGGTTAAGAACTTGAGATAGGAAAACATTTCTCTGTATGGATCAAGCTTACGTATATATGAGAGCTCGTTTTCGACTAGGCTGCGTAGTTGGTATTGACCGGCACCATATGCATAACTTGTTTCCTTGTCGCTTCCGTACGTGTATACGCACCCACCCGGATTCCATCGACCAGCCATGCACAACCGATGGAGTTAGCTATGCTATCCCGATTGTGATTCTACTCGGACTCGGAGTAAATCGAATCAATTGCATGGCTTGCATGTCGTTGTGCTAGCTTGCACTACGAGTCAAAGGATGTTGCCCTACCTACAGGTTTAGTCAAAGTTTTTTTTTTACGGGTACATGTTTAGTCAAAGTTGGAGTTGGCTGTGGTGTGCATATCCGAGTAGGTCTGTGTATGCATGTACATATATGTGGGCCCGATTATACTATATCAAGCATGCGGCTGACCCAACTATACTATATTAAGCAAGCGGCTGATGATTTTCGTCTGCTTTCAGTCCAACTAGAGGGTGAGGTAGGCTTTGCCGTGCCATTTCTCGAACATGAGTTAACTTTTTATTTTGCAGGCTATTATGATTAGAGGTGAATTCTTTTATCCAGATGATTAAGTGTCACATGTGTGATACAAAGTAACACTGTTCTGACATTTTTTACATTAAAGTTGTCATCCAAAAAATTAAAAAAAAAACTAAAACTTGCAATCCAAACAGAAAGTTGCCACTGGTAACTAAACTTGCCACACAAAAAATCAGGACAGAATTGCTTCATGCCATAGGTGTCTCACTTATTAGGGTCATACTTTTATACCTAAAAACAAAGAACTGAACTGAATTAGTTGGCTGATATTTCTGGTTTATTTGATTTATGGTGTTTTGTGTTCACGTGTATTGCCCATTTTCATCATGCATGAACGAAATTGACCATTAAGCCATATGTCACATCTAGGCATGGCATTAAGCCCATATACAATGCACACCCCATGCAATCCAATTCACTCATGCCTCTGCCTCTTAAGAATAACTCCAACGGCCACGCCAAAAGATGCGTGCGCGCGGTAAACCCAGCTTTTAACTCGCGCGGGACGTTTTGCCGCGCTCCAGCGGTGGCGGGAAACTCACGCGCGCGGGAACCGTTTGAGCACGCGCGCCATTTTTGGCGCACCGCTTCCGGCGTGCCTATATAATGCGGCGCTCGCCACACGCCTTTTCCACGACTCCTCTTCATCTTCCTCTCTGCCACGCACGCCTCCACCGCTCCAGCGCCCCGCCACCGACGCGCCAACATGCCGCCGCGCCGCCGAGGAGCGTCGGGCTACCGCGGCGTCCGCCTGCGCCCTAACGGCGGCTACTACTCCGAGATACGCCCGCGATCTCCGCTCGCCTCGCACCTACGGGACGGCGCGCGAGGCCGCCCGCGCGTACGACGCGGCGGCGTGGCGCCTAGGCCGGCCGCGCGGGCAGATGAATTTCCAAGACGTGTACACGCTCCAGCAGGCGCTGGACGTCGCCCCGCCGCCTCGTCTGAACACGGCACAAGACCGTGCGGAGCACGCTGAGCGGCAGCGCCGCCTCCTCGTCGCCCAGGAGGACGTCGCCTACGAGCAAGTCTACTGGGCAAGGCGCCGCGAAGAGGACACGCAAAGGCGCCGCGAGGAACGGTTGGACAAGCGTCAGCGGAAGGCATTGGCGAATGCGCAGTCCGATCTCATTGCAGCAGGTGGGCAGTCGTTCTTCATGGCAGACGATGATTGTTGGTTGGACATATGGCTCGATACCTCGAACGACACCGCCGAGGATGATAATGGTGATGATGATAGCGACTTAGAGTAGTTTATCTATGCAATCTATCTAGTTTTTATCATTTGTCGTTTTTATCTATGCAATCTATGCTTCCGATGTAAAATATCTTTGTATCGTTTTAAAAAATCTATGCAATCTATCTAGTTATATCTATGGTTCCGATGTATACATCTAGTTTGTAGAATGAGCGTGTGCGCTGCATTTTAGCGCGGCTGCTGGAGCCAGCGCTGCGCGCCGCGCCAAACCTGGCGATGGGCGCGCGCTAAAGCTGTTTTTTGCGCGCGGCGCGCTCGGCCCCTGTTGGAGATGCTCTAAAGTCGCTCTCTTTGTATATAGATTTTCGTCCTCAAAAGGACTTCAATCCCTTAACCTCTTTGTATATACTCCCTCCGTTCCGAATTACTTGTCGTAGAAATGGATGTATCTAGCCATCTCCTCCCCCACCAGCTGTAGCGTTGCCATCGGCTGCATCGTCCAGGGCTACCTCCCCTCCACCACCGGCCGCAGCCTCCACCGCCGGCCGAACCCCTCCCCTCCGCTGCCCTCAACCACCAGCCGAAGCCTCCACAAGCCGATCCCTCCTCCCTACTCCCCACCACCAGGTGCAGCCTCCACAAGCCACCCCTTCCTTCCCCTGCTCTCCGCCACCAGCAGCAGCGTCCAGGGCCACCTCCCCTCCTCTCCCCCCACCACCAACCGATCCCCTCCCCCCATCTCCCCTCCACCACCGGCTGCAGCCTCCACAAGCCGACCCCCTCCCCTCCACGACCCAACCCCCTCCCCGTCTCTCCACCATCAGCCACAACCCCCTCCCGAAGGCCGCTACTTTGAAGGGGATGGAGAACTCTTCATCGAAAAGGACGGGGAAGGCCTCTCCTACAGTCGGCCACAGCCTCCACCGTATGACTTTGTCGCCATGCCCTCACTCTGCTCTCTATTTTTAGTGCCTTGGAACATTTAGTAGTGATAGCTGCATGTTTTACATCGGTCGTTCGTATATATAAATGCAGAAATATAATCTCTGTTACACCTGTACCAATTCAATGAGGGCTAGTCCATTTGCATTGCCCATGAGACAACTATCTAGATATTCTTTGATTTATTCTCTCTCAGAACATGCTTAATAATAGAGCCAACTGCTGGCTATATCGTATTGCCATGTCACCTAGAGTTGGTCTAATAGCCCACCCAATAGTACTCCCTCCGTAAAGAAATATAAGAGCGTTTAGAGTAGTGATCTAAACGCTCTCATATTTCTTTACATATGGAGTAGTTAGCAAAAGATATATACTACTCCCTCTGTAAAAAAATATAAGAGCGTTTAGATTAGTGATCTAAACGCTCATATATTTCTTTACAGAGGGAGTACTACATTAATACATTGCTCACCTATAACGAAAACTCCTGAAGCTTGTGTGCAGCCGGCTATTACTCTACAACTCATTTTGTTCCCTCTCCTCCATCTCTCCTTCCACTCAGCATAAAATGTGACATGGCAACTCCTATAGCATTGCTTACATCATGTTATTATACGTTCCCTCGGTCACAAAGTTGTCCAGCTCCTATTCTTGTTCCCTACTCACTATTTGTCCAAGAGTAGCTAGATCATTAGAAAAAGAGCTATTTATCCAAGGCTTTTTTAGGGAAGCTTTGAATTCTTCTGTTTGAGAGCATGAGGCGTTGTAAAAAAAATGCTCTTTTCATCCCCATCGTGACCAAATATCTCTTATTCTAAAAATCTGCATTGGTTTTTTGAGTGCGTTTTAGTTACTAATAATTACTCCCTCCGTTCCGAATAACTTGTCGCAGAAATGGACGTATCTAGAACTAAAAAATGTCTAGATACATCCATTTCTACGACAAGTAATTCGGAACGGAGGGAGTACTACTTTTTGTAAGAAAGGTTGGTTTTCTTTTGAGACAAGGGGTCAGGTTAACTAGTTTTTTAGAAACACCTATAGTTTTATTCAAACTTGCAACCAGTACAGATACAATGATTTTGATCCATTATCAAAGAAATTGCAAAGTAACTCCTACAACTAAGAATTACAATGAGATCTCTTGGAGGCATCTTCTCCTTGGTATCAATCTTTGCAAAATTTGCTATATTCCACCAATTTATTCATCTTTTGTTTTTTCAGCTGTGAGGACACTGAGGAGGCAGTGCGTATTGAGGCCCTATCACCGCCAAACCCCTTTCCATCTGTTTCAGCATTGATGCCAACTGGATTGCTCATTAAATATTTTCTGAGAGTTGATGCTGATGGCTTATTTCACACATATCCTCATCGGGGTGGTCCGTTTAAGAGCTTAGAAGAAGCCCAGGAGGCCATAGACACCTATCATGCTAATCAGATTAAAATCAAGTAATGATTTCATAACTTTGCTTTACTCTTTTAGCAAATTATTCTAGAAACTCAGGATGCGTTTCTTTTTCTATTTTACTGGGTACTGGTGTGATTTGATTGCTGCTAGGTTCTTGTACTTTTTCTCAGCTATGTGATTGTGTTTTCAGATTCCTTACCCAGCGTTGTTGTACGGGTCAGGACTGAATGGCCTCTTGTTGGTGATCACTGGGACCATTACCGCTGTGATATAAGAGCAAACCATTGATTTGTTTGTCATGACTTATTCTTGTTTGGGAGTAGTAATTAGCATTCTGTCATCTATCATAAATCTAGGTACATTACCTAAGTAAGTTTCAGTCAAGATTAGTTTACCACTCATAGAAAGCATAGTCCCTTGCCAAGAAGCTGCTTTCTTTCCCACTTTCTCTTTGACAGGTTCCAATCACTATTATTAAGTTTCCTATAATGCAGAGGGATGCCCAGGTATCTAGAAGGGAAATCTCCCACGGTGCAAGTAAAAATCTGAGCATCAATGTCTTGCTTAACCAGTGCCTCCCAAAATAGAGAACTTCATTTTTCAGGAAGTTGATTTTAAGTCCAATCAAATGCTCAAAAACACACAGAATTATCTTAAGATTTCTAGCCCCTCCAACTCATCCTCAAGCATAAAAATGGTGTCATCAGCATACTGCAATATGGCTAAACCACCGTTGTGCAGCTTGTTAAGCTTCATGCACTAGCCAATGCAACCAAAAGTCCGAACTGATGGAAAGGGCTAGACAATCCACATATACACTTCAACACCCCCTCTCACGTGTGATGCCGGAAGTCGACATGTGGATAGACTCAGAGGCATGGCTCAAGAGGCCTATATGTGGGCAAAGGGAGGCAGCACCAATTTTTGGATAAATTGCGAAAGCCAGGACTTGAAATCAAGACCTTAGCTCCGATACCATGTTAAGCTTCATGCACTAGCCAACACAACCAAAAGCCAGAACTAATGGAAAGGGCTAGACAATCCACATATACACTTCAACAAAGCTGAGGGACTGATAAGCCTTTAATGAAACCTTATTCTTGGGCTCTTTTGATAAGAGTAGCCAGAACATCAGCAGCAATATAAAAAGTGAAGGAGAGAAGGGCTCTTCTTGCCTGAGCCCTTTCCTAGTAGCAAACTAACTACCTATCATGTCATTCAGAGTATTAGCAACCTTGCCATTGCAGACAACAGCTTTAGTCCGCTGCACAAACTTCCTAGGGAAACCTTTCATTTCGAGGACTGAAAACATAAATTCGAAATTGATTTTGTTGTACGCCCTCTCGAAACCTACTTCAAGAAAAACACCAGCTTTTTGCTCTTATTAAAGAATGTAAAGTCTCATGTAGCAGTACTACACTATCTAAAATATAACAGCCTGTAACAAAAGCATTATGAATCTTGGACACTACATTCTCTGCAACTAGCATTGCCCTAGTTGGCAATCGGGGTTTTGGTAAAAAAGTGTAAACGCCACATTAAGCATGCATATAGTTCTATACATTTGGATGTTGTCAGCCCCCTGCCCCTTGGCAGTCAGGTTGAAAATTCCATAGTCGAGTCTAGAGACAACAATAATACCGTCAAAGAAAACATTACAAAGCTGTAAAAGATCATTGCAAACCAGCTTCCAAATTTTTTTGGTAGAACTCTGCAGGCCACATGAGAAGCAGCTAAATCTTCCAATGGGTTTTGCAGGCCCACTTTCAGCTTGTCAGGAATAAATACTGTCTTGAGCCCACCTTCTCTGTTAGGGGTTTTAGTGGCTCTAGTAGTCCTCACCAGTGTGGGGCTTCTGTTCTCTTTGTCATGAAGTTGCTCCCCTCCAGTATCATCATCATGTATCTGTTTCTCAGTTTTTCTGCACTAATTCCTCAATCTTCTGAGTCCTGATCCCAGCCTTTTAGCAAAATGGTCTGGGTCTTGTGTACAATCAAAATCATCTTCTTTCTGGCTGTCATCCTCAACAGTGAAGTCTTCTAACATAGTAGAATCCTTGGTGAAATCTGAATTTACTCGTTCAACCAAGATAACACTCTCATGTTCTTGTTTCATCTCAAGCAGCTTTTTCCTTGTGTCCTTCTCAGCTAGCAAGTTCATATCCAACTCATATTGGCTGGATACCCCTTCCTCACAGTTTTCAGTAGCAGAAATATCTTCGGAGGGAGCAACAGAGGTGTCATGCTTTCGGGATTTGCTACTGTTTCCAAGACCACCATGAGATTATTATTGATAATTTATAATAGAGGTGTCATGCTTGTACTTTTTCTCAGCTATGTGATTGCGCTTTCAGATTCCTGACCCAGTGTTGTTTTACGGGTTGGACTTACTGGCCTCGTGTCAGTGATCACTGCTGCTGTGATATAACAGCAAACCGTTGATTTGTTTGCCACAACTTTTCTTGTTTGGTACCTTGGTAGTAGTAATTAGCATTCTGTCATCTAGTAGCAATCAAGTTTGCTGGGCGCTCATTGGTTGCAAGAACAATGATGCATTTTGTGGTAATTAATCACAAGAGTTGTTTGGTCATCTCTTATTCTTTTGTAATTGTTATCTGAACTAGGTACTTGGGTGAGCTTTCCAAAGAGGACAGGTATGTTTGGCATAAACTATATTGGCGTGATGGAACAAGGAAGAATTCGAAGGAAGCTTTGGATGCAATGATGAACCTTGACCCCACTTTGGAAGTAGTTAAATGTTTACTAGACAAGCATAATGAGGAACACCATCTTTTCGAGGTTTGTTCTCTACCTTGCTCTCTCTTTCCATTTTTTTATCGCCGCTCTCCCTCACTACCTTTCTTATGTTTTAGGATCTTGCATATGAAGTCAAAGAGGTTGTGAGTTACAAAGCTCATTTTCCGGAAAACAATTCTCAATATGAATGCAGGTCCTTCTCACATGTAAATGTGCTTGCAAAAATAGGATGGAATGACGACGGAAATCTTCTCTTCATTGAAATCACATGCACAGATGGTGAATTTGAAGAGTATGCGCTTACTTGTCTTTCTGCGGTTTCGTCCGATGATAATGGTATGTTTGCATTTGGCTATTTAATCTCCCATCCAGTATATCAATATGCAAGTTACTGAAATTTGCATTATGTTCACACTTTGTATCACCGAGTGCCATATTCAGAATTCACCATAACATTATTATGTTGCGTTATTTTCACTTGCTGCCGGCGAGATGTTGCAGAGCCACCGCCGCCTCGCCGATGGCTGCTGCATCTAGAGAACAGTGAGCATCTAGTCAGCATTGTTTATAAGCGTCCTACTTCAGACGCTTAAGTGATAAGGCGCCCTGGCAGCGCCTTAGAAATATGCCTTAGGCGCTTAAGTGTGCGCTTTAGGCGCTTAAGCGTTGCTTAAGCATCCTTTATGTCACTTTACCGCCTTATAAGCCATGCTAGTGAGCCGTTATCTTGTGAGCTATGGTATATGGTACATCAATATCAGTAGCATTAGAGAGAAAGGGAGGAGGAGCAGGAGCACAAGTTGCTGCTGCTGCCAGCTGCCGCTGCGAGAGAGACCGAGAGGAGTCACGGGTGACGTGGAGGAGATGAGGAGGGCGAGTGGGACTGGGGCAGGATCACAGGAGCCCTCCGCAAGCTCGCCGCTGGCCTGCTACTGCCACTGTTTAGGTCGGGAGGGAAATGAATTGGGGAGGGATTGTGCTGGACTGGGGTACCATGATAAGTAGGGTTAGTCTTACTCTTACTAGGCTGGGCTGTATCGGGATAGTATCATGGGAGGTATCGAGCACGTGTCGGGAAGTATCTTCTTTGTTTTTGTTGCGTTAATCGCGGATACTTCACTGATACGTATCAGCCACGGATTCGCTATGCCCAGGACATGTCGGTGTTTCTTAGGTGTTCATTAGTTGTTTTAGATTTTCCACCAGAATATTAACTATATTGGAGCATGTCTAAAGTTTCATAAGCTTAGCCAAGTGCCATTCAGTATATCAGTATGCAAGTTAATAAGTTCTTCCATTCATTATTATCAATATGCAAGTTGATAAAGTTTTGTGTTATTTTCACACTTTGTATCACCGAGTGCCATTTAACTAGATGTTTTCACACTTTGTTAATTCACTTGAAGAGTAGGTGTGTTCGCTGCGCCGGTAAAGATAACAATGAAAAATCCAGAATTTTGTCACAACAACACCTATTTTTGACTCAATTTGAGCATTTCTAAAAACATGGGAGTAGGTGTGTTCGGTAGCTGTTTCAGATTTTCCACTGGAATATTAACTAGTATGTTGTAGCATGTCTAAAATAGGCGTGTTGGCTAGCTGTTTCAGATTTCCACCAGAATGTATATTAGAGCATGTCTAAAGTGCCATAAGCTTAGCTAAGCTGGTTCTCCGGATATTCTTAGTTATGATAAAAAGAGCATATCGATACCTTGTGCATTCGATATTGATTGACAAAACTAAACCATAATTGTAGGTGAGTGCTGTAAATGTGGTGATGATGTGAAGCATCCCACTGGTGTGGAGTACAAAAAGGGTGAAGCCAAGCCCCATGGTCGATGCAAGTGCATTAACAGGCCTATCTCAGATGAAGCATTTAACAAGGTATTATTTTGTCGGCAAAAAAATTGAATGCCATGGATGTGCAGATGAGTCATTGTTAGTTTCATGTCTTTTTTCCTTTTCTTTTTTTGCAGTTTATTGTTGTGCATGATGAGGATTCCCTGGAGGCGGAGGAGGCTAGGGTGAGACGGCAATTCAGGATACACAGCATAGCAGATGGCCATGGAGCGAGGGGCAAATACACCGTACCGGCGAAACGTGTGCAAGCATAGATGTAGAATCATTAAGGCTGTGCTGCGTTTGTTTTTTATACCAGTGATGCTGAGTAAGTAGCATGTGAGTGTTTGGCGTCTTGCTTGCTGACTTAGAAGCCGCAGCTCGTTTGGATGGAGGACGGTCCTGTGCAGAACCCTCGTTTATGGTGGAATATCTGAAACAACTAATGAACACCTACGTTTTGGGGGAATAAGCTGGCAAAACCTAAGTGGCCTTTTCAGTGCAATGTGTTTTGTTGTGTCAGTGAAGTGTTTTTCAGTGCAAAGTGTTTTGTTGTGTCAGTGAAGTAGTCATAGAAATGTGAGATACATGCGTGACAAGAGAACTTTGAATCTGGCGCCCAAGCTTTTGTCAAATTTTGTACTCAAACCTAAGTCAAACCTAAGTGTAGTACTCCCTCTGTTCATTTTTATAAGGCCTTGAAGGCATTTCAGACAAGGTGTAAAGTACCTCATTTTTAGTTGTCTAAAACGACTTATAAAAGTGAACGGAGGGAGTACAATTTATTCACAACCAACACTGTACTTTGTACTCCTCCGTATCAAAATAGAATATGTTTTTTGTCTAAATTTAGACTAGAAAACTTTGTATATTTTGTTAGAGGAAGTATCTTATAGCAATCTAACTTGAAGTACACTGAAGAATGTTGAAGCGTCTTGCCTCATCAGAGGAGACTCTGCGTGTTATATAGCAGGTGCTTATCCCTGGATATGCATGCATCGTTGGAGTATATCTTGGAGAGGATCTACAGAGGGAGATTGCTAGAGATAAATGTTAATTAGGGTCTGACTATGTCATATCTAAGTATTTGTTTATGGCCCCCTTTTTTTTTGTTGAGTGACATTTTTTTTCACCTGTAATGTTAGTTCGAACGTTAAAAAGCCGAAAAACTGGCTATCCACTTGACACAATTAGATATCATGACTATTAGGTAGCTCGGAACCTAATGAAGTCATAAGCAGTGATAGATCTGAGGCTTTTTTGAAACTTCAAAACAGTAGTTTTTTTATAAAAAAAAGTAAGTATTTTTTAAATGTGAACCTTTTAAAATATTTTTTAAAAACAAATTTTTTTTTGAAAGCATAAACCTTGTTTGAATATTTGAATAATTTTTGAGCAAGAACATTTTTTAAGCATGAAAATCTTTTGTAAACAACAATATTCTTTAAAAATGGGAACATTCTTTTAAACTCCGAACAAAATTTGAAATGTAAACATTTAAGTATGATATCATCCCACATCAGTTGACCCAACTGTTGCCTCGTTTCTTTGTTTTGTCTCCTTTTTGCGCTGCTTGTATCTCGCCCACGATACCCAGCGCAAAACGACGGGAGCTTCTTCGACTGGCTGGCCCATTGGTGTCAAACTGACACAGAGTGGTCGTGCTCAAAAAAGAATGTGCCGCGGGTACTCTGATTTGAACTGCATACCTCATGTTGGACTACACATCTTGCTAGCCACTGCAAGCGACGAGTTGTCGTGACAGAGTAGCGTGAGGTCTAAAGAACTAATGGCAGCGACTTAACTGAACATTACTTGAAGGATTGCAAACAATTTACAATTGCAAATTTTTCTTTAAATTTGAACACTTTCTCGAAATTATGAACATTTTTTTGTCAAACGCGAACAATTTTAAATTTTCAAAATAATAATAATTAAAACTGTGAAGAAATTTTAAATTCCTGAATATTTTTAAATTTGTATTTTTAAAAATGATAACGTATTTTGAAATTCTAAAGAATTTTGAAAATAAGAATATTTTTGAATTGGTGAACACAACTTTTAAAGTATCATTTTTAAAATTCTCTAACTTTTTTAAAAAATACAAACAATTTTTGAATTGGTGAACAAACTAGCCTTATATACAAAAGAATATGACTCAAAAGGGTGTATCTCATTTCAATACAACTACGAGATTTCAAAAAAAAAAAGTGGGGAACTAAATCAATGGGTTGGAAAATAAAAATCATATAAATGGTGGCTTTTCGAAAAAAAACACATGAAAACTTGGGCCCCTCCGTCCCGGTTGCATATTTATTTTTTTCTTCAGAAAATGGGTCAAAGGTGGGCTTACAACTGGGACATTTTAAAAATATTGGATGGGCCCAAAAATAAAAAAACAATGTTGAGCAGCTAAAAGGGCAAAAAGGTGGACTAGTAATTGTGAGGGTCGGGGCTCACATTTTACGTATTGAAGATGGAATTGTACCTAGGATAAAAATTGGTCGCTCACCCTAGTTGCAGGTTGATGTAAACTTGTAACTACGATGAAAAAAACATGAAGCACAATTGCAAGTCAATTGTGGAATTGTAAATGGGGCGAAGAATAAAAAGGGATAGCCTACTCGTAAAAATGAGGGTGGGGTTGTAACTAAGGCAAAAAATAAAATAAAATTAGAAAAAACCGATTGCATGTCGACGGTGGGCTTCTAACTAGGAGGGAGGACAAAAAGGTTGGTGCTACTTCTAAGCCCATGGTGGACTTGCAAACTGAGGTGACAAAAAAAGTACGAGAACAATTATGATTCGAGGGTGGACTTGCAACTGGGACAACTATGAGTCTAGTTGCGAGTCGATGGTTGACTTGCAAACTGAGGCGACAAAAAAACTATGAGAACAATTACGATTCGAGGGTGGACTTGCAACTAGGAAAACTATGAGTCTAGTTGCGAGTCGATGGTGGACTTGCAACTGAGATGAAAACAAACTACAATCCCAGTTGCAAGTCGATGATGGACTTGCAATTGGAATGTAAAAAAACAATGGGCCTGTTGCGAGTCGATGGTGGACTTGCAACTGAGACAACAAGACAAAAGTACGATACCAGTTACGAGTCGAGGGTGTACTTGCAACTGGGATAAAAACAAATGGCCCATTTTGCGACTCGAAGGTTGAACTTGCAGCTGGGACAACTACAAAACCATGGGCCCAGTTGTGAGTCGAGGGTGGACTTGCAACTGGGACAACTACACAAAACTACGAGGCCTGTTGCGATTCAAGGGTGGACTTGCAACTGGGAGAACTACGAGCCTAGTTGCACGTCGAGGGTGGGCTTGCAACGGGGATGAAAACATATTATGGTCCTAGTTGTGAGTCGAGGGAGGACTTACAAGTGGGATGAAAAAAAACTATGGGTCTAACTGTGAGTCGAGAGTGGACTTGCAACTGTGACAACTACACAAACTATGATACTAGTGTTGGGAACGTAGTATTTCAAAAATTTCCTACGATCACGCAAGATCTATCTAGGTGATGCATAGCAACGAGAGGGCAGAGTGTGTCCACGTACCCTCGTAGACCGAAAGCGGAAGCATTTAGTAATGTGGTTGATGTAGACGAACGTTTTCGCGATCCAACCGATCCAAGTACCGAACGTACGGCACCTCCGCGATCAGCACACGTTCAGCTCGGTGACGTCCCTAGAACTCTTGATCCAGTTGAGGCCGAGGGAGAGTTCCGTTAGCATGACGGCGTGGTGACGGTGATGATGAATTTACCGACGCATGGCTTCGCCTAAGCGCTACGATGATATGACCGAGGTGTGTAACTGTGGAGGGGGGCACCGCACACGGCTAAAAGATCAACTTGTGCGTTCTAGGGTGCCCCCATCCCCATGTATATAAAGGAGGGAGGAGGGAAGGGCCGGCCGGCCCCTAGGGCACGCCCAAGAGGGGAGTCCTACTAGGACTCCTAGTCCTAGTAGGATTCCACCAAAAGGGAGAGAGGGGGAAGGAAGAAGAGGGAGAGAAGGAGAAGGAAAGAGGGGGGCACCGCCCCCTCCCTAGTCCAATTCGGACTAGCCCATGGGGGGGTGGCCTGCCCCTGTGGCCCTTCCTCTCTCCCCCCTAAGGCCCATGAAAGCCCATTAGTTCCCCCGGGGGTTCCGATAACCCCCCGGCACTCCGATAGTCATCCGGTACCCCTCGGAACTCATCCGGTGTCCGAATAACATCGTCCAATATATCATTCTTTATGTCTCGACCATTTCAAGACTCCTCTTCATGTGAGTGATCTCATCCGGGACTCCGAAAAATCTTTGGTCATCAAAACACATAACTCATAATACAGATCGTCATCGAACATTAAGCGTGCAGACCCTACGGGTTTGAGAACTATGTAGACATGACTGAGACACATCTCCGGTCAAGAACCAATAGCGGAACCTGGATGCTCATATTGGCTCTTACATATTCTACGAATATCTTTATCGGTCAAACCGCATAACGACATACGTTGTTCCCTTTGTCATCGATATGTTACTTACCCGAGATTCGATCGTCGGTATCATCGTACCTAGTTCAATCTCGTTACCAGCAAGTCTCTTTACTCGTTTCGTAATGCATCATCCCGCAACTAACTCATTAGTCACATTGCTTGCAAGGCTTATAGTGATGCGCTTACTGAGAGGGCCCAGAGATGCCTCTCCGATACTCGGAGTGACAAATCCTAATCTCGATCTATACCAACTCAACAAACACCATCGGAGACACATGTAGAGCATCTTTATAATCACCCAGTTACGTTGTGACGTTTGATACCACACTAAGTGTTCCTCTGGTATTCGGGAGTTGCATAATCTCATAGTCATAGGAACATGTATAAGTCATGAAGAAAGCAATAGCAATAAACTAAACGATCATAGTGCTAAGCTAACGGATGGGTCTTGTCCGTCACACCATTCTCCAATGATGTGATCCCGTTCATCCAATGACAACACATGTCTATGGCTAGGAAACTTAACCATCTTTGATTAACGAGCTAGTCAAGTAGAGGCATACTAGGGACAGTTTGTTTTTCTATGTATTCACACATGTACTAAGTTTCCGGTTAATACAATTCTAGCATGAATAATAAACATTTATCATGATATAAGGAAATATAAATAACAACTTTATTATTACCTCTAGGGCATATTTCCTTCAGTCTCCCACTTGCACTAGAGTCAATAATCTAGATGACATAGTAATGATTCTAACACCCATGGAGTCTTGGTGCTGATCATGTTTTTCTCGTGAGAGAGGCTTAGTCAATGGGTCTGCAATATTCAGATCCGTATGTATCTTGCAAATCTCTATGTCTTCCTCCTTGACTTGATCGTGGCTGGAATTGAAGCGTCTTTTGATGTGTTTGGTTCTGTTGTGAAATCTGGATACCTTCGCCAAGGCAATTGCTCTAGTATTGTCACAAAAGATTTTCATTGGTCCCGATGCACTAGGTATGATACCTAGATCGGATATGAACTCCTTCATCCAGACTCCTTCATTTATTGCTTCTGAAGCAGCTATGTACTCCGCTTCACACGTAGATCCCGCCACGACGCTTTGCTTAGAACTGCACCAACTGACAGCTCCACCATTCAATATAAATATGTATCCGGTTTGTGACTTAGAGTCATCCGTATCAGTGTCAAAGATTGCGTCGACGTAACCATTTACGACGAGCTCTTTGTCACCTCCATAAAGGAGAAACATATCCTTAGTCCTTTTCAGGTATTTCAGGATGTTCTTGACCGCTGTCCAGTGATCCACTCCTGGATTACTTTGGTACCTCCCTGCTAAACTAATAGCAAGGCACACATCAGGTCTGGTACACAACATTGCATACATGATAGTACCTATGGCTGAAGCGTAGGGAATGACCTTCATTTTCTCTCTATCTTCTGCAGTGGTCGGACATTGAGTTTGACTCAACTTCACACCTTGTAACACAGGCAAGAACCCTTTCTTTGCTTGATTCATTTTGAACTTCTTCAAAACTTTATCAAGGTATGTGCTTTGTGAAAGTCCAATTAAGCGTCTTGATCTATCTCTATAGATCTTGATGCCCAATATATAAGCAGCTTCACCGAGGTCTTTCATTGAAAAATTCTTATTCAAGTATCCTTTTATGCTATCCAGAAATTCAGTATCATTTCAGATCAACAATATGTCATCCACATATAATATCAGAAATGCTACCAATCTCCCACTCACTTTCTTGTAAATACAGGCTTCTCCAAAAGTCTGTATAAAACCATATGCTTTGATCACACTATCAAAGCGTATATTCCAACTCCGAGAGGCTTGCACCAGTCCATAAATGGATCGCTGGAGCTTGCACACTTTTTTAGCACATTTTAGATCGACAAAACCTTCTGGTTGCATCATATACAACTCTTCTTTAATATATCCATTAAGGAATGCAGTTTTGACATCCATTTGCCAAATTAAATAATCATAAAATGCGGCGATTGCTAACATGATTCAGATAGACTTAAGCACCGCTAACAAGTCGAGCTTTGTAGACAGTAACATTACCGTCACCGTTAGTCTTCTTCTTAAAGATCTATTTATTCTCTATGGCTTGCCGATCATCGGGCAAGTCAACCAAAGTCCATACTTTGTTCTCATACATGGATCCCATCTCAGATTTCAAGGACTCAAGCCATTTTGCAAAATCTGGGCTCATCATCGCTTCCTCATAGTTCGTAGGTTCGTCATGGTCAAGTAACATGACCTCCAGAACAGGATTACCATACCACTCTGGTGCGGATCTTACTCTGGTTGACCTATGAGGTTCGGTAGTAACTTGATCAGAAGCTTCATGACCATCATCATTAGCTTTCTCACTAATTGGTGTAGGGATCACTGGAACTGATTTCTGTGATGAACTACTTTCCAATAAGGGAGCAGGTACAATTACCTCATCAAGTTCTACTTTCCTCCCACTCACTTCTTTCGAGAGAAACTCCTTCTCTAGAAAGGATCCATTCTTAGCAACGAATATCTTGCCTTCGGATCTGTGATAGAAGGTGTACCCAACAGTCTCATTTGGGTACCCTATGAAGAAACATTTCTCTGATTTGGGTTCGAGCTTATCAGGTTGAAGCTTTTTCACATAAGCATCGCAGCCCCAAACTTTAAGAAACGACAACTTGGGTTTCTTGCCAAACCACAGTTCATATGGTGTCATCTCAACGGATTTAGATGGTGCCCTATTTAATGTGAATGCAGCCGTCTCTAAAGCATAACCCCAAAATGATAGTGGTAAATCAGTAAGAGACATCATAGATTGCACCATATGTAATAAAGTGCAGTTACAACGTTCGGACACACCATTACGCTGTGGTGTTCCCGGTGGCGTGAGTTGCGAAACTATTCCACATTGTTTCAAATGAAGACCAAACTCATAACTCAAATATTCACCTCCACGATCAGATCGTAGAAATTTTATTTTGTTGTTACGATGATTTTCCACTTCACTCCGAAATTCTTTGAACTTTTCAAATGTTTCAAACTTATGTTTCATCAAGTAGGTATACCCATATCTGCTCAAATCATCTGTGAAGGTCAGAAAATAACGATACCCGCCGCGATCCTCAACACTCATCGGACCACATACATCAGTATGTATTATTTCCAACAAGTCTGTTGCTCGCTCCATTGTTCCGGAGAACGGAATCTTAGTCATCTTGCCCATGAGGCATGGTTCACAAGAATCAAGTGATTCCAAAAGCCCATCAGCATGGAGTTTCTTCATGCGCTTTACACCAATATGACCTAAACGGCAGTGCCACAAATAAGTTGCACTATCATTATTAAACTTATATCTTTTGGCTTCAATACTATGAATATGTGTATCACTACTATCGACATTCAACAAAAATAGACCACTCATCAAGGGTGCATGACCATAAAAGATATTACTCATATAAATAGAACAACCATTATTCTCTGACTTAAATGAATAACTGTCTCGCATCAAACAAGATCCAGATATAATGTTCATGCTTAACACAGGCACCAAATAACAATTATTCAGGTCTAAAACTAACCCCGAAGGTAGATGTAGAGGTAGCGTGCCGATGGCGATCACATCGACTTTGGAACCATTTCCCAAGCGCATCATCACCTCGTCCTTAGCCAATCTTTGCCTAATCCATAGCCCCTGTTTCGAGTTGCAAATATGAGCAACAGAACTAGTATCAAATACCCAGGCGCTACTACGAGCATTAGTAAGGTACACATCAATAACATGTATATCAAATATACCTTTCACTTCGCCATCCTTCTTATCCACCAAATACTCGGGGCTGTTCCGCTTCCAGTGACCAGTCCCTTTGCAGTAGAAGCACTCAGTCTCAGGCTTAGGTCCAAACTTGGGCTCTTCACATGAGCAGCAACTTGCTTTCCGTTCTTCTTGAAGTTTCCCTTCTTCCCTCTGCCCTTTTTCTTGAAACTGGTGGTCTTGTTAACCATCAACACTTGATGCTCCTTCTTGATTTCTACCTCCGCAGCCTTTAGCATCGCGAAGAGCTCGGGAATTGTCTTATCCATCCCTTGCATATTATAGTTCATCACGAAGCTTTTGTAGCTTGGTGGAAGTGATTGAAGAACTCTGTCAATGACACTATCAACAGGAAGATTAACTCCAGTTGAGTCAAGTGATTGTGGTACCCAGACATTCTGAGTATATGTTCACTGACAAAACTACTCTCCTCCATTTTGCAGCTGTAGAACTTATTGAGACTTCATATCTCTCAATCCGGGCATTTGCTTGAAATATTAACTTCAACTCCTGGAACATCTCATATGCTCCATGACATTCAAAACGTCGTTGAAGTCCCGGTTCTAAGCCGTGAAGCATGGCACAATTGAACTATCGAGTAGTCATCACTTTGCTCGCCAAATTGCGTTCTAACGTCGGTGTTGCTCCTGCAGAGGGTCTTGCACCTAGCGGTGCTTCCAGGACGTAATTCCTCTGTGCAGCAATGAGGATAATCCTCAAGTTACGGACCCACTCCGTGTAGTTGCTACCATCATCTTTCAACTTAGCTTTCTCTCGGAACGCATTAAAATTCAAAGGAATAGTAGCACGGGCCATTGATCTACAACAACATAGACATGCAAAATACTATCAGGTACTAAGTTCATGATAAATTAAATTTCAATTAATCATATTACTTAAGAACTCCCACTTAGATAGACATCCCTCGAGTCATCTAAATGATCACGTGATCCATATCAACTAAACCATGTCTGATCATCACGTGAGATGGAGTAGTTTCCAACGGTGAACATCACTATGTTGATCATATCTACTATATGATTCACACTCGACCTTTCGGTCTCAGTGTTCCGAGGCCATATCTGCATATGCTAGGCTCGTCAAGTTTAACCCGAGTATTCTTGCTACCTCTTGAGCACTGCGTTAGTTTTCCCTTGAAGAGGAAAGGGTGATGCAGCAAAGTAGCGTAAGTATTTCCCTCAGTTTTTGAGAACCAAGGTATCAATCCAGTAGGAGGCTACGCGTGAGTCCCTCATACCTACACAAAACAAATAAATCCTCGCAACCAACGCGATAAGGGGTTGTCAATCCCTTCATGGTCACTTACGAGAGTGAGATCTGATAGATATGATAGGATAATATTTTTTGGTATTTTTGTGATAAAGATGCAAAGTAAAATAAAAGCAAAGTAAATAACAAAGTGTTGGAAGACTAATATGATAAAGATAGACCCGGGGGCCATAGGTTTCATTAGTGGCTTCTCTCAAGAGCATAAGTATTTCACGGTGGGTGAACGAATTACTGTTGAGCAATTGACGTAATTGAGCATAGTTATGAGAATATCTAGGTATGATCATGTATATAGGCATCACGCCCGAGACAAGTAGACCGACTCCTTCCTGCATCTACTACTATTACTCCACTCATCGACTGCTATCCAGCATGCATCTAGAGTATTAAGTTCATGAAAACAGAGTAACGCCTTAAGCAAGATGACATGATGTAGAGGGATAAATTCATGCAATATGATAAAAAACCCATCTTGTTATCCTCGATGGCAACAATACAATACGTGCCTTTCTGCCCCTCATCTTTGGGAAAGGACACGCAAGATTGAACCCAAAGCTAAGCACTTCTCCCATTGCAAGAAAGATCAATCTAGTAGGCCAAACCAAACTGATAATTCGAAGAGACTTGCAAAGATAACCAATCATACATAAAATAATTCAGAGAAGATTCAAATATTGTTCATAGATAATCTTGATCATAAACCCACAATTCATCGGTCTCAACAATCCCGCCGCAAAAATAAGATTACATCTGTAAGTGCATCTAGTGCCCCTTAGTGATTTTGGTGTATTGAAGACTTATAGGTTAAGGGACTAATGTTTTTATGAGTGTACACAGGTCTATTTGTCTATGAGGAGTTTGATATTTACAGAGAAAGTCGACCCCTAAAAATGAAGTTCTTCGACTGAAGACTTTGGTATTCTGAAGACTTTTTGAAGACTTTGAAAGTGAAGAAATTGGTGTGACCTTGAAGACTTGGTATTCATTTGAGGAACATGAAGCGTGAAGACTTTTGTTTTCGTAGTTTCGTTTTCTCTTTCTTGAGTCATAGGAAACACCGTCATTGTTAAAGGGGTCAAGGAAATACTAAGGAAAAATTTCCATGTGATGCTCAACTCAAAATCCTACACCTACCAATCCCTTGAGTGAAGCTTTTGAAATCTCATACAGATTCGATCAATTTCTTGAAGGATGAGACGAAGTTCTTACGTCACGAGGAATTTGTTCGACCGAGGAGTTAGGAATTCGCCGGTGTGAATTGCCACACAAGGAGGAACATGATAGCCCTGAGGAATTGGAGAGTCAAATTTCCAACCGTTGTTGTGCTACGCGCCAGCTGTCCCAAAATATCTTATCCACATAACGGTCATATCATTGAAGGGCATTTATGTCTTATCATGTCGGGTTGCTCCCTAGGCTATAAATAGCCGCCCCCTACAACCACTAGCTGGTTGGCTGCTCCGAGAGAAACTGACACTTGTCATTTGAGAGCATCCCATCCTCCGAGGACTTTGAGTGAAAATCATCGAGTGAGGAAAACCCAAACCCAAACACCTACAAACCCAAAGTGATTGAGCATCACTGAAGAGATTGATCCTGCGTGGATCCGACGCCTGTTACCTTGGAAGACTGTGCTTCTTCCAGACGGTTAGGCGTCATGGTCTAGAGCATCCAAGAGGAATTGTGGATTGCCGAGTGACTGAGTCCGTGAAGGTTTGTAAGTCGCCTGAAGACTTACCACGAGTGATTGGACGAGGTCTGTGTGACCTTAGTTCAAGGAGAATACGGTGAGGACTTGGTGTCCTGAGCTACGTGCTCAGCGATTGGGTGTCCGGGATTGTGTGTCCTCGAGTTTAAATACTCAGCCGCTCCAACCAGACGTACAACTGAGACAGCAGTTGGAACTGGTCTACCAAATCATTGTCTTCACCAACCTTACTGGTTCTATTTCCTCAACTCATTCATTTCCTCATTCTTGTGTTGAGTGGTTGTTCATATCTGTGTTTGAAGACTTTGATCAAGACTTTCTCAATTTCCTCAGTTAAATTTCTTCATCTGTTTGTCTTCATCTTGTGTTATCCTATGGTTACGCTTTTCGTACTCTGTGATTGTCTTCATTTCATCATGATGACCATATCAGATTCTGTTATGCTTACTTCGAGTACTTATTCGCGCAAGTAGTTCTTCGCTAAGGAATTTCCTCACCGGCAAATTCCTCAGTGAAGAATTCATAAAAATCACCTATTCACCCCCCTCTAGTCAATATAACACACTTTCAATTGGTATCAGAGCAAGGTACTTGTTCTGTGTGATTTTGGTTTAACCACCTGGAGTTTTAGTTATGTCGACCGCAGGTATGAAGAAAGTGACATGCCCTATCTTTGACGGTCATGATTATCCTAAGTGGAAGGCCATGATGAGGAAGCGCCTCATGGCAATGGACAGCGAGCTGTGGACCATCACTGAGATTGGTCTTACCGATCTATGCAAGAAGGCAGGCGCTGATGACATTCGCAAGTACACTCGACTTGACATCATGGCGAAGGACATCATCTGTTCCTGCCTATCCAGAGATGAATTCAAGCGCATTATGCATCTTTGCAATGCGAAGCTTATCTGGGACCGAATCTCTGATGTCTATGAAGGTCATCGAACCGTCATGATCCCTGGTTTGAGGACTTCAAGGAATCTCTCAAAACGATGACTTTCGAACCAGAATCATCATCTTCTGCATCATGTCTCATGGCAAAGGGTGACAAGGTAACCGAATGTTCCTCATCCGAGTTTAGTGACGATGAATCTGATGATGATGGATCTGATGATGATATTGAACCTAGTTATACCAAACTTGTTTGCATTGCCACTAAACAACAAACGGCCTTGGAAAAGGTTCAAAACATGCTAGATAAAAGTAATGATATGTTGGGTGAAGAAATGGATCGCACTAAAGCCCTGACTGAAAATCTTCAGAGACTTTAGTCTAGGTTTGACAGCCTTCAAGGTCATCATAACACTCTCTTATCTGATCATGAGAAGCTTTCCTATGAATTTCTTCAAAGAAAGCAAGATCTTGAGAAGCTAAGAGTGAGTTATGAAGATCTTCAGAAGGAGAGCGATTCATTGCTAGCTCAACAAATCAGCGCTTCTCAGGAAGAATTTGTTCCTCCATGCTTAAAGTGCATTGAACGTGAATCGCTAATTCTTCACTGAATGTTCAAATGCTTCAACTGTTACAAATTCTTCACCTGCCTCTGCTATCACTAATTCCTCATCCGAGGACATTGCTAGTATCATCGACAATGCAGGGTGAAGGAATTGTACATGACGAGCATGTACAAAAGCCTCAAAGGGCATCAGACTCTTTGTGATGTGCTTAAAAGCAGATCCTCAATGAAACCCTAGGAAAGAGGGTATTGCCTTTGAGAGGAAAATCAATGCTGATGGTACATACTGGAAGCCTGAGCAGTACCCCAAAACCTCATGGGTTGCTTCAAAGGGACCTCCAGTTGATCCATCCAACTTATCTGGCTTTACATGTGAATCTCCTCATTCTTCTGATGAGTCATTTGACTCCAACTATAAACTGTTCAAAAATCAGAATGGTGAAGTATTTGCTAGATATGTTGGCACTAACTGCAGGAACAGTTCTCCTATGAAGAAAATCTGGGTTCCCAAGAAGTGCCTTGAAAGTCTTCAGGTGAATATCCTCATGACACCACCTGTGAAGAATAGGAACCCCAGATCAAACTCTTCATATGGACCAAACTCTTCATATGGATCAAAGTCCTCATATGATTATCATCATGCTAACAACTCTTTTTCGCAGGGTAGAGCTAAGGGCTATGAATATGTGCATTATTCTTCAAACCATTATGTTCATAAGTCCTCGAAGAATTTATCTGCCTATTCATATGCTTACCCTAACCCCTCTTATGTGAAACGAAATGGATTGGCCTCTATGCCACCATTCTCATATGAAGCTCGCAGAATGATGAACTCTTTGCCACCCCTTCAGATGTGGGTGGTGAAGAAAAAGAACTAATCTCTTCTACAGGGTCAGGTCTCCAGACGTGCTTTAACGTCTGAAGAATTTGCTGGGGGCCTGACATAATTGCCTGAAAGGACGCAGGCGAATCTTGAAGAAATGAACTTTCATTTCACACGTCCTCATACTGCCACTGTTCAAGAAATCTTCCGATTCACCGATTAATCTTCCGATTTATCGCTAATTGGGGGGTGACCGATAAGATTATGCCTTATCTTTGCCATTTATATTTTGGACCTATTTATCGTTCTGACAAGCAATTTATCAAGAATCTACCGATAAATCAGATCTATTCATAGCACTATGTTTGCAAAAACTATGTTTATTTATGTTTTGTGGACCTTGCTACGGAATATGTACTATTGTCCAATTTTGTTTGTCATTATACAAGGATTCAAAGGCTAGAATTAAGGGTAACACTTCTTTCAAATATTGTTTTGGTGCTGAATATAGCATATTTTAGTGTTGAGAACCTGAGATTTGTAAAAAAAAATCCGATTAATAGTCGACTGATAAAATCGGTTAATCATCCGATTTCCGATTAATCCCTAATCCCTAGCTGACCGAGATGATAACGATAAGCGATATCCTCAACATTGCATACTGCTATATCTGTTTTACTGTTTGATGAATTTCATCTGATGAACTTGATATCATATTCTTCACTGATGAAGCATATGAGATCATAAGTTGCACTAATTCATCTGCAGGATGATCAACCCAAAGCCAATGAGTGGGTCCTCGATAGTGGATGTACAAATCACATGACTGGTGACAAGAATCTATTGATGGATGCTCCCTTATCACCATCACATCTGAAGCATATCATCTTTGCTGACAAAAGTCAGGTATTGGGTCTAGGTAAGGTTGCGATCTCTAAGGACATACACATGGACAAAGTCATGCTTGTTGAGTCCTTAGGATACAACCTCATGTCAGTCTCAATGCTTTGTGATCTTGATATGGTTGTTGTCTTTGGCAAGTATCGTTGTGTTGTGATTATGGAGGCTGAAAATTCCAAAGTCTTCGAAGGCTTTAGGAGAGGAGATTTGTATATTGTTGATTTCTCTACAGGACCACAACCAGCCGTGTGCCTACTTGCAAAAGCTTCAGAAGGCTGGCTATGGCATCGACGACTTGGTCACGCAGGCATGAGGAATTTGCACACGCTTGCGAAGAAGAAGCATGTCATTGGCATTGAGAATGTCAAATTCCTCAAGGATCACTTGTGTGGAACCTGTGAAGCTGGAAAAATGACCAATGCCAAGCATCCAGCAAAGACTATCATGACCACTACTCGACCGTTCGAATTGCTTCACATGGACCTCTTTGGTCCTAATCATTACTCAGCAGTCAATAATGATGCATCTCTATATGGCTTTGTTATTGTTGATGATTACTCTCGTTACACATGGGTACACATTGTTACTTACAAACATGAAGTGCAGGAAGTCTTCAAACGATTTTGGCTTCAACCAACTTTGGTGTGAAGATCAAGCACATCAGGAGTGACAATGGAACTGAGTTCAAGAATTCCGGTCTTGATGACTATCTTGATGAACTTGGTATTACTCATGAGTTATCTGCTCCCTATACTCCTCAGCAAAATGGCATCGTGGAGCGCAAGAACAGAACTCTTGTTGAGATGGCTCGCACTATGCTTGATGAATACAAAACGCCTCGTCGTTTTTGGATTGATGCAATTGATACTGCGTGCCACATCATCAACAGAGTATATCTTCACAAATTCTTCAAGAAGACTGCCTATGAACTCCTCACTGACAAGAAACCGAATGTGAGTTATTTCAAAGTCTTCGGTGCTAAATGTTGGATTAGAGATCCTCATCACAATGCTAAATTTGCACCGAAAGCACATGAAGGTTTTATGCTTGGTTACGGAAAGGACTCACACACCTACAGAGTCTTCAATAACGTTCTTCACAAGGTTGTCGAAACTGTAGATGTGTGGTTCGATGAGACTAATGGCTCGCAAAGAGAGCACCTACCTTCTGTGATAGATGAACCAACACCTGAGGATTCTATCAAGTTCAAGGCGACTGAGGATGTCATTCCTACTGAAGAATCTGCTGAAGAATTCATTCCAGAACGTGAAGAACGTCGAGCTGATACACCTGAAGATAATGCTGAAGAAAATGGTGTTGAAGAAAATGCTGATCAAATTCCTCAACGACAACCAGCTCATCCTCGCGTTGCAAAAGAAGTGCAAGTTGACAAGATCATCGATGACATTGAAGCACCAGGTCCTCTCACACGCTCAAAAGCTTCACATTTATCTAACTTTTGTGGGCACTATGCTTTTGTCTCTATCACAGAGCCCACTAAGGTAGATGAAGCATTTCTGGAGCCGGAGTGGATTCAGGCCATGCAAGAAGAATTACATTAGTTTGACCTCAACAATGTCTGGGAACTGGTCAAACGTCCAGATCCTCGCAAGCATAATATCATTGGCACAAAGTGGATCTACCGCAACAAGCAAGATGAACATGGCCTTGTGGTGAGGAATAAGGCACGACTTGTAGCTCAAGGCTACACACAGGTTGAAGGAATTGATTTCGATGAAACTTTTGCACCTGTTGCTAGACTTGAGGCTATTCGCATATTACTTGCTTATGCTAACCATCATAATATCACTAAATATCAAATGGATGTGAAAAGTGCATTCCTCAATGGTAAGCTTGAGGAAGAAGTATATGTTGCTCAACCCCCAGGTTTTGAAGATCCAAAGAATCCTGACAAAGTCTTCAGACTCAACAAGGCCCTCTATGGCCTCAAGCAAGCCCCTCGGGCGTGTGATGAATTTTCCTATATGATGAGTGAAGAATATCAAATGTCTATGATGGGAGAGTTGAAATTCTTCTTAGGTCTTCAAATTCGTCAACAGCGCAATGGCATATTCATATCTCAGGAGAAATACCTCAAGGATGTTCTGAGGAAATTCGGCATGCAAGATTGCAAAGGCGTCAAAATTCCAATGCCCACAAATGGCCATCTATGCACTAATGAAAATGGTATTGACTTCGATCACAAGGTATACCGCTCCATGATTGGTTCTTTATTGTACTTATGTGCATCTAGGCCAGATATAATGCTTAGTGTTTGCATGTATGCCCGATTTCAAGCTGCACCGAAGGAATCACACCATAAGGCTATGAAGCATATTCTTCGATATGTAGCTCACACACCAACACTAGGATTATGGTACCCCAAGGGCTCTACCTTTGATCTCATCGGATATTCTGACTCTGACTATGCTGGTGATCGTGTGGACCACAAGTCAACATCTGGTACTTGTCATTTCCTCGGACGATCTTTAGTCTGTTGGTCCTCGAAGAAACAAAACTGCGTATCACTGTCTACTGTGGAAGCTGAGTACATTGCTGCTGGTTCTTGCTATGCTCAATTACTATGGATGAAGCAAACTCTCAAGGACTACGGCATCAACATGAAGAATGTGCCTCTCTACTGTGACAATGAGAGTGCCATCAAGATTGCTCACAACCCAGTTCAACACTCGAAGACAAAGCACATTCAGATTCGTCATCATTTTCTTCGCGATCATGTGTTGAAGGGCGACATTTTTATTGATCATGTGAAGACTGAAGAAAAGCTAGCCGATATCTTCACAAAGCCCTTGGATGAGAAGAGATTTAGCAAGTTGCGGTGTGAGCTAAATATCTTAGAATCTTCAAATGTTCTTTGAAAAAGGACACACATCCTAACACTTATGCAAAATTGATGACTTAGATGTGCAACACATGAAGAAACGTTTTTCTTCAATCAATGAAGAATAACACTCTAAGTGTGAAGAAATTAATGAAGAATTTGATTCTTAGAACCCTACGACAATTGTACGCGGTGTCTGAAATCATCATTCTTATACGGTGGGTCACGCCACCACCAAAGTTGAAAATCTTCAATTTGAGTTTTTTCTCAGTTTTTGAAATTCTTCAGTTTTTCAAATTCTTCAACTTTGCAAAATCTTCACTATTTCCATCATTTTTCTTCATTGGCTATATATATATGGGTTTATGTCCTCTACAACATTCACTTATGGCTATTTCTTCAAGTTGCGTTTTCTGC
Organism: Aegilops longissima; assembly: GCA_021605205.1. Lineage (NCBI taxonomy): Eukaryota > Viridiplantae > Streptophyta > Magnoliopsida > Poales > Poaceae > Aegilops > Aegilops longissima. Next base: position 554,025,257 of record CM038679.1, on the reverse strand, counting down.
TAAGTGAATGTGATCGGACCCTTCCCCCTCTATGCTATACTCAACCCAATCTATTCACAAATTCTTCATGTGCATTCTAATTGAAACTCGTTCAAAATCTTCATTGTGTCCTTGTCAGCTGAAGAAATTGCGAACGGAACTTTAAAACTAATCGTATCCAAATTTTCGGTTTTGCCGCTCAAACCGTTCTGCATCCCACGATAGACTTATCTATTCACCCACGATCTAACACGATCTCCACTTTTCAGTACGTGGGTGACACATGTCAAGCGAATGAGAAGGGTCAGGGGCACGTTCGTCCTAAATATTTGGGCGAACAGTTTTTCACCGTGGCTATAAATACCCCTCTCCCCTTCCTCACTTCTTTTACTCCGCTCGACCGCTCTCTCTCTCGCTCGAGCTTCTCAAACCCTAGCGCCGCCGCTAATCCATCGTCGCCGGTGAGGAAGAGCTTCACTGCCTCGACCTCGTCGCAGTCGTACTCGCGCCGGCCGAGGAAATCTTCACTCCGCCGCCGCTGTAGCCGTCTTCCTCCGCTGAGTTAGGGCGTGGAAGATCTGAACTGACGAGCTTCAAATCTACACTTCTCAGTTCGTCGTGTTCTTCATCCAGGGTAATTAAAAGTTACTTTTACTGCCCTCTTTGATCCAAATTTTCTCTACAAAATCTTCAAAGGTGTTTTATTCTTCAAATCCTCACACAGAAAACACCTCACAAGTCATCTGTTCTTGATTCGTTTCTCTAAGCATCATTTTTCTTCAAGATTCCTCAATTGTTTGGATCTTTGATCTATACAACTCTGGAACCTAAGACAAAGAATGCTTAGTGAAATTCTTCAAGGCTCATCTGGTCCAATTCCTCAAACTTGTTCTTTTTGAAAAACCTTCTGAGAACGCATATGACCTCTCCAAATTCCTTGCAACTATACTCTGTTCACAGGTACTCATGTCCGCTGCTGAATCACTAGGTTCTCATCAACTTAACTCATTTGTAGCATTCCTCGAAGAAAAGTTGCATACTTCTTCAGAGAATTCGATTGTTCAAATTCCTCAACTGAAGAATATGGCAGACGGTAAGAAGCCACAGAAAGGAGGAAAGAGGTCTGAGGTCATGACTGCCTTTGAAATACCTGAGGATATCTATGCTGACTATTGCACACTTGATGAAGCCAAGTTCGGAAAGGAGAACAAAAATCAGCGCAAGGTGCGCATACAGAGGATTGAAAGGAGATGGGCAAGAGAATGGAGGGAGTACAGGTATGTTACTCCAAAGTATATGAAGAAATTCGCACTTAATCCTCCATGCCCAAGAGCTCCATTGGCACGTGTCCAAGAAGCTGACCCCACCAGCATCAAGCATGGTGAGGATTTTCCTAAAGAATGGGCCAAGCACCAAGCCAAGTTGGCAAGACAAGCAAAAGAAGCAGTGAGGAAATTCAATGAAGACTCTCCTGCTGCTGCTGCCACTGAGGCCTCTGACAAGCCAAGAAAATCTATGGCAAATAAGCCCGCACACAAGCCAAGTGCTTCAACAGCTGTGCCCTCACGGCCAAATTCCTCAGCAATGCCCTCACGGCCAGTTCCTCATGCTGCTCCTGCTCCTCTCAAATCTTCAGCTCCTCCTCAAAAGTCCTCAGCAGCTCCTCCAAAGACCTCAGCACCTGTGCATCTGGCCACGTGCCAAAGGACTGTAGGCATTTCTATTGCCTCTGGTGTCTCAGCGAGTTCCTCAGCTGCACCAAATTCTTCATCAGGCCCCACTCTGCTGAAGACCAAGGCAACTGCTGGACGAGGTCCTCGGCCAAGTCCGAAGAAGAAACAGGTTGCCTTCCAAGTGCCATCTGACGATGAAGCTGATGATGATGAACTTGCAGAAATCATGAGACAGACAAGAAAGGGCCGCTAGAGCCAAAGGCACACCTGTGCCACTGCTTTTGGATCCAAGGGCGATCCTCGAGTACATTGAACTCTGGCACAAGGATCCAGACACCCCTATGCCTGATTTTCATTTGACTCCTAGACTAAGTCACATGCTGACCCATTTCATCACTGAAGAGAAATGGAAATTTGAGAAGGCTAGGCAGATCAAGAAGGCTCAGTTCAGGAAAGAGAAGTTCCTGAGGAAAAATGTTGTCAGAATGACAACTGATGAACTCCTCAAGATCCAGTCTGAAATCAAAGCCCTCAGCGATGACTTTGATGCCTATTATGCTGATTGGCAAGGAGCCAAAGTCAGATTTTTTTCAACCTTACTAAGAAGTTCACCAATGTTGTAGCTCTAACGCAACAAGAAGTTCCTCAGGCTGGAGCCTCTGCTCAGCCTACTAAAGAACATGCCAGCACCGCTGATGATTTTCAACTGCTGAAGAAAATGATAGTTCGAGGCTGATGACTCCATTCCAGCCATCGAAGAAATTGCTGTGGCATCCACTAGTGGTGCGCTCAAGAAGCCCGAAGAAATGAGGGCAATCTGCATCGATACCGAGGAAATTCAAACAAGTTCCTCAGCTCCTCCCGCGCATACACCAACTCCTATCCTTCCATCTGCATCAGATGTGAAGAAGACCAAGGCTGCAGAGCGAGCTGCAATGAAGAAAAGGAAAGCATCTGCTGCGTTAAATTCTTCAGCCTCGAAGAAAATGAAGCCTATGACCAGCTCGTTTGAAAATCCAATTGATGTTGTTCCAATCTCAACTATGCCATCAAAGGACCTTGTTCCTTTTGGTGAAGAATATATGATCCCTAGCGGATCTGATGAAGAAAATCATTCTGCTGCTTCGTCAGAGCAGATTGATGAAGAATTGAAGTGGATGTGATCCCTTCAACACCAATCATTTCCTCACCTATGCCTCAGTTCACAGCTGAAGAGGTTGGTGTTGAAGAAATTGAAGACGAAGATGTGGATATTGGATGCACTACGCCTGTGATGAATGATTACTTTTGGGAAAGTCAGCATCCCAATTCTCCACTCTCCACCCCAATACAACAAATACCTCAGTCCCCTGCACCAACTGTTCAACTGGGCTCTGAAGAAACTCATCCCACCTCGTCTGTGCATGAAGAAATTCCAGCCACTAGTGCTGAAGAACCTGCTGGTGCTGATCCTCTGAACACGCAGACTGCAAATGAAGAGGAACCAGAAAATCCTCAGCCTGAAGAACCTGAGATTGCGATTCCTGAGGTAGTGATGCAACTCACTCACACTCCTCTGCCAAAACCAAAGGATCCATTCTCGCGCAAGAAAAAGTTCAAGGCTGAAGATTTCTTTGGCGAGCATGTTTTCTTCACTGATTACAACCCTTATGATTCTGCTCGCATAAGGAAGAGGCATTTCTGGACTGCTAGACAAGCCAACTTTTATTCCTCTGTGCTATTCGACAAAGACAAAGCCTTCGATCATGCACACATTCCTCACGTGGACATGGAATCTCTGCCGGGCTTCGAGCCAGTCCTCAGTGTTCTTCACGATGCTGGATTGCTGAATTTCTGCACTGACATCTGTGATTGGAATGAAGAACTCATTCTTCAATTCTATGCGACGCTGCACATCACAGGAAATTCTGAAGATGTGAATTCATGGGTGCTGGACTGGATGTCAGAAAATACTCACTACAAGGCACCAGCAACAGAATTGCTTCGTGCCCTCCCACTCAGTCCTCCCCTTGATGGTGCTCGTTGCGTCTACAATGAACCTGAGCTTACAAATCATTACATGCAAGTGCTGATGAAGCCTTTGAAGCCAGGGCAGGACCCACTAACCAAATTCCTCGTCAAGGAATTACTGTATGTGCCTCGGACTGTCTATCGCATTCTGACGAAGACAATGAGTCCTATCAAAGGCCACGACTCAAATGATGAAGAGGCCGTTGGCATCATGAAGAATATGCTTTTCAACATCATTCATGGCGTTCCCGTCAACTTCCATGATTTCTTCATGAGGACTCTGGCGAATATTGCTATGTCACCATTTGAGCTGAAGCCTTATGCACCATGGATTATGAGGTTCATCAGGAAAAGGTCTTCACTCAATTACAAAGCTGATACTCTAAACCACTGCAGCTACTTGCCTCCAATTGAAGTCCTCAAACGGACATTTTCCTCAGCTGATGACAAAGGCAAGGCAAATGCTGTGATCGATGAAGGCATTCGTCCATTGGATGGTCAATTTCGCAAGGCTGCATCCTACTCCACCAATGATGACTCTGCCACACATGACTCCGCCGCCAACAACTCTGCCAAGTAAAATCCTCAAGCCACAGCACCCAGGGTGATGACTGATCGTGAGTTACTCCTCAGTCTTCATCAGAAAGTTGATCGCAATCATAAATGGGTCAAGCGTCAATTTGGTTCAATTCTTCACAACATGACCTCAACACACAATGCAATGAAGAAAAACCAATACTACCTCCATGAAACCTTCAACCGTACATGGGCTGTTCTGTCTCATGTCTACAGCGAAGAAGATCTGAAGAAAATGGGTCTGAAGGGAGAATTTGACTGGTCTGCACCTCCGCCGAAGAAATTCAAGAAGGTCAAGGTTCCTTCATTGGTGGCCAGCTCCTATTCTTCATCGCGCGACACTGATGAAAATGAAGACTTGGACGACACTGCGGCAGGCCCTACTACGACAATCGACCCCGACAACCCTGGCGCTCCTCCATCAACTTGATATTCTTCAGGGGCATTAGTCCTCAGTTTCGATCCTTTTGGTCATTCGATGACAAAGGGGGAGAAAGTTGAGTTAGTCTTCAAGCGGGTCTATTATATGGGCGTTTTTTTGCTAAGTTACAACTCTCGCTCTTCTGATACTTTATTGGATCGAGTTGTAATCTTAAACCCGAAGGTGCTCTGATACTTTTGATGTGGTCCTCTGCATGCTTATTCCTCGCTATATGTTAATACACGCATGCTGAATTACATCAGTCACCATATTTCATCATGCATTTCAAATTCTTCATATTATATGTCAAATGCGTGTATGAATTACAAGATATAGGGGGAGATCTCCATGATTCAACTCTTCAAATGTGCATTGCCTCAAAAGCAAATTCCTCACTATGCACATCCTCAGGGGGAGTTCTTCTATATCTTGCAATCAAATTCCTCAATATCAGTATTTACACTTCATATGTTTATCCCCGTTGAAAACTTAACCTATATTGTCATCAATCACCAAAAAGGGGGAGATTGTAAGTGCATCTAGTGCCCCTTAGTGATTTTGGTGTATGGAAGACTTATAGGTTAAGGGACTAACGTGTTTATGAGTGTACACAGGTCTATAAGTCTATGAGGAGTTTCATATTTACAGAGAAAGTCGACCCCTAAAAATGAAGTTCTTCGACAGAAGACTTTGGTATTCTGAAGACTTTGAAAGTGAAGAAATTGGTGTGACCTTGAAGAGTTGGTATTCATTTTAGGAACATGAAGCGTGAAGACTTTTGTTTTCGTAGTTTCATTTTCTCTTTCTTGAGTCATAAGAAACACCGTACTATTAAAGGGGGTCGAGGAAATACTAAGGAAAAATTTCCATGTGATGCTCAACTCAAAATCCTACACCTACCAATCCCTTCGAGTGAAGCTTTTGGAAATCTCATACAGTTTAGTCAATTTCTTCAGTGACAGAGACGAAGTTCTTCTGGTCGCTGAGGAATTTGTTCTGACTGAGGAGTTAGGAATTCGCTAGTGCGAATTGCCTACCTGATGAGGAACATGATAGCCCCGAGGAATTTGAGAGTCAAATTTCCGACCGTTCTTGTGCTCTGCGCATGACTGTCCCAAAATATCTTATCCACATAACGGTCATATCATTGAAGGGCATTTATGTCTTATCATGTCGGGCTGCTCCCTAGGCTATAAATAGCCGCCCCTACAACCACTAGTTGGTTGGCTGCTCCGAGAGAAATTGACACTTGTCATTTGAGAGCATCCCATCCTCCGAGGACTTTGAGTGAAAATCATCGAGAGAAGAAAACCCAAACCCAAACACCTACAAACCCAGAGTGATTGAGCATCACTGAAGAGATTGATCCTGTGTGGATCCGACGCTTGTTACCTTTGAAGACTGTGCTTCTTCCAGACGGTTAGGTGTCATGGTCTAGAGCATCCAAGAGGAATTGTGGATTGCCGAGTGACCGAGTCTGTGAAGGTTTGGAAGTCGCCTGAAGACTTACCACGAGTGATTGGACGAGGTCTGCGTGACCTTAGTTCAAGGAGAATACGGTGAGGACTTGGTGTCCTGAGCTGCGCGCTCAGCGACTGGGTGTCCGGGACTGTGTGTCCTCGAGTTTAAATACTCAGCCGCTCCAACCAGACGTACAACTGAGACATCAGTTGGAACTGGTCTACCAAATCATTTTCTTCACCAACCTTACTGGTTCTATTTCCTCAACTCATTCATTTCCTCATTACTGTGTTGAGTGTTTGTTCATATCTGTGTTTGAAGACTTTGACTGAAGACTTTCTCCATTTCCTCAGTTAAATTTCTTCAGTCTGTTTGTCTTCATCTTGTGTTATCCTGTGATTATGCTTTCTGTACTCTGTGATTGTCTTCATTTCATCATGATGACCATGTCTGTATTCTGTTATGCTTACTTCTAAGTACTTATTCTGCTGCAAGTAGTTCTTCGCTATGGAATTTCCTCACCGAAAAATTCCGCAGTGAAGAATTCATAAAAATCTCCTATTCACCCCCCCCCCTCTCGTCGATATAACGCACTTTCAACATCGAATAGATCTCCACGAGAGAGTGGGAGAACATTGTATTGAGATCCAAAAAGAGAGAAGCCATCTAGCTACTAACTATGGACCCGAAGGTCTGAAGTAAACTACTCACACTTCATCGGAGAGGCTATGGTGTTGATGTAGAAGCCCTCCGTGATCGATTCCCCTTCCCATGAGCTCCTAACAGGCCCCAAGATGGGATCTCGTGGGTACAGAAGGTTGCGGCGGTGGAATTAGGTTTTGGCTCCGTGTCGATCGTTTGAAGTGCGTGGGTATATATAGGAGGAAGGACTACGTCGGTGGAGCAGCGGGGGCCCACGAGGGTGGAGGGGCATACTGGGGCGCCCCTACCTCGTGGCCTCCTCTTTGTTTCTTGACGAGGGTCCAAGTCTCCGGATCACATTCTTCCTAAAAATCACGTTCTCGAAGGTTTCATTCCGTTTGGACTCCGTTTGATATTCCTTTTCTGCAAAACTCTGAAATAGGCAAAAAACAACAATTCTGGGCTGGGCCTCCGGTTAATAGGTTAGTCCCAAAAGTAATATAAAAGTGAATAATAAAGCCCAATAATGTCCAAAACAGTAGATAATATAACATGGAGCTATCAAAAATTATAGATACGTTGGAGACGTATCAAGCATCCCCAAGCTTAATTCCTGCTCGTCCTCGAGTAGGTAAATGATAAAAACAGAATTTTTGATGCGGAGTGCTACTTGGCATAATTTCAATGTAATTCTTCTTAATTGTGGTATGAATATTCAGATCCGAAAGATTGAAGACAAAAGTTTAATATTGACATAAAAATAATAATACTTCAAGCATACTAACTAAGCAATCATGTCTTCTCAAAACAACATGGCCAAAGAAAGTTATCTCTACAAAATCATATAGTCTGGCTATGCTCTATCTTCACCACACAACGTATTTAAATCATGCACAACCCCGATGACAAGCCAAGCAATTGTTTCATACTTTTAACATTCTCAAACCTTTTCAATCTTCACGCAGTACATGAGCCTGAGCCATGGATATAGCACTATATGTGGAATAGAATGGTGGTTGTGGAGAAGACAAAAAGGGAGAAGATAGTCTCACATCAATTAAGTGTATCAACGGGCTATGTAGATGCCCATCAATAGATATCAATGTGAGTGAGTAGGCATTTCCATGCAACGGATGCACTAGAGCTATAAGTATATGAAAGCTCAACAAAAGAAACTAAGTGGGTGTGCATCCAACTCGCTTGCTCACGAAGACCTAGGGCATTTTGAGGAAGCCCATCATTGGAATATACAAGCCAAGTTTTATAATGAAAACCCACTAGTATATGAAAGTGACAAAATGAGAGACTCTCTATCATGAAGGTCATGGTGCTACTTTGAAGCACAAGTGTGGTAAGAGGATAGTAACATTGTCCCTTCTCTTTTTGGGGGCCTTTTCTCTTTTTTTAATTTTTAATTTTTTTATTTTTCATCCGGAGTCTCATCCCGACTTGTGGGGGAATCATAGTCTCCATCATCCATTTCCTCACTTGGGACAATGCTCTAAAAATAAAGATCATCACACTTTTATTTTCTTACAACTCAACAATTACAACTCGATTCTTAGAACAAAATATGAATCTATATGAATGCCTCCGGCGGTGTACCGGGATATGCAATGAATCAAGAGTGACATGTATGAAAGAATTATGAACGGTGGCTTTGCCACAAATACAATGTCAACTACATGATCATGCAAAGCAATATGACAATGATGGAGCGTGTCATAATAAATGGAACGGTGGAAAGTTACATGGCAATATATCTCGGAATGGCTATGGAAATGCCATGATAGGTAGGTATGGTGGCTGTTTTGAGGAAGGATTATGGTGGGTTTATGATACCGGCGAAAAGTGCGCGGTATTAGAGAGGCTAGCAATGGTGGAAGGAAGAAGAGTGTGTATAATCCATGGACTCAACATTAGTCATAAAGAACTCATATACATATTGCAAAAATCTACAAGTTATCAAAGCAAAGTATTACACGCATGCTCCTAGGGGGATAGATTGGTAGGAAAAGACCATCGCTCGTCCCTGACCACCACTCATAAGGAAGACAATCAATAAATAAATCATGCTCCAACTTCATCACATAACGGTTCACCATACGTGCATGCTATGGGAATCACAATCTTTAACACAAGTATTTCTCAAATTCACAACTACTCAACTACCATGACTCTAATATCACCATCTTTATATCTTAAAACAATTATCAAGCATCAAACTTCTCATAGTATTCAACACACTCATAAGAAAGTTTTTACAAATCTTGAATACCAAGCATACTAGGACTATTTAAGAAAATTACCATGCTATTTAAGACTCAAAATAATCTAAGTGAAGCATGAGAGATCAATAGTTTCTATAAAACAAATCCACCACCGTGCTCTAAAAGATATAAGTGAAGCACTAGAGCAAAACTATATAACTCAAAAGATATAAGCGAAGCGCATAGAGTATTCTAACAAATTCAAAATCATGTATGGCTCTCTCAAAAGGTGTGTACAGCAAGGTTGATTGTGGTAAACTAGAAAAACAAAGACTCAAATCATACAAGACGCTCCAAGCAAAACACACATCATGTGGTGAATAAAAATATAGCTCCAAGTAAAGTTACCGATGGAAGTAGACGAAAGAGGGGATGCCTTCCGGGGCATCCCCAAGATTTGGCTTTTTGGTGTCCTTAGATTATCTTGGGGGTGCCTTGGGCATCCCCAAGCTTAGGCTCTTGCCACTCCTTGTTCCATAATCCATCATTAAAATTCACCCAAAACTTGAAAACTTCACAACACAAAACTTAACAGAAAATCTCGTGAGCTCCGTTAGCGAAAGAAAACAAAAGACCACTTCAAGGTACTGTAATGAACTCATTATTTATTTATATTGGAGTTAAATCTACTTTATTCAAACTTCTCTATGGTTTATAAACTATTTTACTAGCCATAGATTCATCAAAATAAGCAAACAACACACGAAAAACAGAATCTGTCAAAAACAGAACAGTCTGTAGTAATCTGTAACTAACGAAAACTTCTGGAACTCCAAACAATCAGCCAAAATAGGAATACCTATGCAATTTGTTTATTGATCATCAGCAATTGGAATCACTATTTTATCACGTTCTGGTGATTTTTAACAATTGTTTTCGTGAACAGCAAGTTTCTGGAAATTACAGCAAGATCAAATAACTATCATCCAAGAAGATCCTATAGTTTTAACTTGGCACAAACACTAATTAAAACATAAAAACACATCTAACCAGAGGGTATATCAAATATATATTCCTAAACATAAGAAAAAAAAACTAAAAATAAAATTGGGTTGCCTCCCAACAAGCGCTACCGTTTAACGCCCCTAGCTAGGCATAAAAGCAAGGTTAGATCTAGGTATTGCCATCTTTGTTAGGCAATCCATAAGTGGCTCTCATGATAGATTCATATGGTAATTTTATTTTCTTCCTAGGGAAGTGTTCCATGCCTTTCTTTAATAGAAATTGGAATCTAATATTCCCTTCCTTCATATCAATAATTGCACCAATCGTTCTAAGGAAAGGTCTACCAAGAATAATAGGACATGAAGGATTGCAATATATATCAAGAACGATAAAATCTACGAGCACATAATTCCTATTAGCAACAATAAGAACATCATTAATTCTTCCCATAGGTTTCTTAATAGTGGAATCCGCAAGGTGCAAGTTTAGAGAGCAATCATCAAAATCGCGGAAATCTAGCAAATCGCACAAAGTTTTGGGAATAGTGGAAACACTAGCACCCAAATCACATAAAGCATAGAACTCATGATCCTTAATCTTAATTTTAATAGTTGTTTCCCACTCATCATAAAGTTTTCTAGGGATAGAAACTTCCAACTCAAGCTTTTCTTCATAAGATTGCATCAAGGCATCAACGATATGTTTAGTAAACGCTTTATTTTGACTATAAGCATGAGGAGAATTTAGCACGGATTGCAACAAGGAAATACAATCAATCAAAGAGAAATTTTCATAATTAAATTCCTTGAAATCCAAAATAGTGGGTTTAGCAACATCTAGGGTTTTGATTTCTTCAATCCCACTTTTATCGAATTTAGCATCAAGATCTAAAAACTCCGGATTTTTGGAACGCCTTCTAGGTAAAGGTGGATCATATTCAGTCCCATCATTATCAAGATTCATATTGCAAAACAAAGATTTAATAGGGGACACATCAATAACTTTTAGATCTTCATCTTTATTTTCATAGAAATTTGAAGAACATGCTTTCATAAAGCAATCTTTCTTAGCACGCATCCTAGCGGTTCTTTCTTTGCACTCATCAATGGAAATTCTCATGGCCTTGACAGACTCATTGATATCATGCTTAGGAGGAATAGATCTAAGCTTTAAAGAATCAACATCAAGAGAAATTCTATCAACGTTCCTAGCCAATTCATCAACTTTAAGCAATTTCTCTTCAAGCAAAGCATTGAAATTCTTTTGCAAATTCATAAACTCTTTAACACTAGTCTCAAATTTAGAAGGCATCTTATTAAAATTTCCATAAGAGTTGTTGTAGGAATTACCACAATTATTAGAGGAATTACTAGGATAAGGCCTAGGATTAAAGTTTCCTCTATACGCATTGTTACCGAAATTATTCCTACCAACAAAATTCACATCCATAGATTCATTATTAGTCTCAATCAAAGTAGACAAAGGCATATCATTAGGATTGGTAGAAATACTTTTACTAGCAAATAATTTCATAAGTTCATCCATCTTTCCACTCAAAACATTAATTTCTTCTATCGCGTGCACTTTTTTATTAGTAGATCTTTCAGTGTGCCATTGAGAATAATTAACCATAATATTATCTAGGAGTTTAGTAGCTTCTCCTAAAGTGATTTCCATAAATGTGCCTCCCCCGGCCGAATCTAAAAGATTTCTAGAAGCAAAATTCAATCCGGCATAATTTTTTTGTATAATCATCCACAAATTCAAACCATGAGTAGGGCAGTTACGTATCATTAATTTCATCCTCTCCCAAGCTTGTGCAACATGTTCATGATCAAGTTGCTTAAAATTCATAATATCATTTCTAAGAGAGATGATCTTAGCGGGAGGAAAATACTTAGAGATAAAAGCATCTTTGCACTTATTCCAAGAATCAATACAATTTTTAGGCAAAGACGAAAACCAAGCTTTAGCACGATCTCTAAGCGAAAAATGAAATAGCTTCATTTAACAATATCATTATCAACATCTTTCTTCTTTTGCATATCACACAAATCAATGAAGCTATTTAGATGAGTAGCGGCATCTTCACTAGGAAGGCCGGCGAATTGATCTTTCATGACAAGATTCTACAAAGCAGCATTGATTTCACAAGATTCAGTATTGGTAAGAGGAGCAATCGGAGTGCTAAGGAAATCATTATTGTTGGTATTGGTAAAGTCACATAAGTTGGTATTATCTTGAGCCATCGTGACAAGCAAGCAATCCAACGCATGAGCAAACAAAAAGCAAGCGAAAAAGAGGCGAACGAAAAAGAGAGGGCGAATAAAACGGCAAGGGTGAAGTGGGGGAGAGAAAAACGAGAGGCAAATGGCAAATAATGTAATGCGGGAGATAAGGGATTGTGATGGGTACTTGGTATGTTGACTTTTGCATATACCTCCCCGGCAACGGCGCCAAAAATCCTTCTTGCTACCTCTTGAGCACTGCGTTAGTTTTCCCTTGAAGAGGAAAGGGTGATGCAGCAAAGTAGCGTAAGTATTTCCCTCAGTTTTTGAGAACCAAGGTATCAATCCAGTAGGAGGCTACGCGCGAGTCCCTCGTACCTACACAAAACAAATAAATCCTTGCAACCAATGTGATAAGGGGTTGTCAATCCCTTCATGGTCACTTACGAGAGTGAGATCTGATAGATATGATAGGATAATATTTTTGGTATTTTTGTGATAAAGATGCAAAGTAAAATAAAAGCAAAGTAAATAACAAAGTGTTGGAAGATTAATATGATAAAGATAGACCCGGGGGCCATAGGTTTCACTAGTGGCTTCTCTCAAGAGCATAAGTATTTCACGGTGGGTGAACGAATTACTGTTGAATAATTGACGTAATTGAGCATAGTTATGAGAACATCTAGGTATGATCATGTATATAGGCATCACGTCTGAGACAAGTAGACCGACTCCTGCCTGCATCTACTACTATTACTCCACTCATCGACCGCTATCCAGCATGCATCTAGAGTATTAAGTTCATGAAAACAGAGTAACACCTTAAGCAAGATGACATGATGTAGAGGGATAAATTCATGCAATATGATAAAAACCCCATCTTGTTATCCTCGATGGCAACAATACAATACGTTTCTTGCTGCCCCTACTGTCACTGGGAAAGGACACCGCAAGATTGAACCCAAAGCTAAGCACTTTTCCCATTGCAAGAAAGATCAATCTAGTAGGCCAAACCAAACTAATAATTCGAAGAGACTTGCAAAGATAACCAATCATACATAAAAGAATTCAGAGAAGATTCAAATATTTTTCATAGATAATCTTGATCATAAACCCACAATTCATCGGTCTCAACAAACACACCGCAAAAAGAAGATTACATCGAATAGATCTCCACGAGAGAGGGGGAGAACATTGTATTGAGATCCAAAAAGAGAGAAGAAGCCATCTAGCTACTAACTATGGACCCGAAGGTCTGAAGTAAACTACTCACACTTCATCGGAGAGGCTATGGTGTTGATGTAGAAGCCCTCTGTGATCGATTCCCCTTCAGGCGGAGCTCCGGAACAGGCCCCAAGATGGGATCTCGTGGGTACAGAAGGTTGCGGCGGTGGAATTAGGTTTTTGGCTCCGTATCTGATCGTTTGGGGATACGTAGGTATATATAGGAGGAAGGAGTACGTCGGTGGAGCAACAGGGGGCCCATGAGGGTGGAGGGCGCACCCCCTACCTCGTGGCCTCCTCTTTTGTTTCTGGACATACGGTCCAAGTCTCCTGGATTTCTTCCTAAAAATCACGTTCCCGAAGGTTTCATTCCGTTCGGACTCCGTTTGATATTCCTTTTCTATGAGACTCTGAAATTGGCAAAAAACAACAATTCTGGGTTGGGCCTCCGGTTAATAGGTTAGTCCTAAAAGTAATATAAAAGTGAATAATAAAGCCCAATAATGTCCAAAACAGTAGATAATATAGCATGGAGTAATCAAAAATTATAGATACGTTGGAGACGTATCAATTCTACGTGTGCAAAACTGGCTTGCACCCGTTGTATGTGAACGTAGAGCTTATCACACCCGATCATCACGTGGTGTCTCGGCATGACGAACTGTAGCAATGCTGCATACTCAGGGAGAACACTTGTACCTTGAAATTTAGTGAGAGATCATCTTATAATGCTACAGCCGTACTAAGCAAAATAAGATGCAAAAAAGATAAACATCACATGCAATCAAATACTCCCTCGGTTCCAAAATAGATGACTCAACTTTGTACTAACTTTAGTACAAAGTTAGTATAAAGTTGGGTCATCTATTTTGGAACGGAGGGAGTAAGTGATATGATATGGCCATCATCATATTGTGCCTTTATCTCCATCTCCAAAGCACCGTCATGATCACCATCTTCACCGGCTTGACACCTTGATCTCCATCGAAGCATCTTTGTCGTCTCGCCAACTATTGCTTCTACGACTATCGCTACCGCTTAGTGTTAAAGTAAAGCAATTACATGGTGATTGCATTTCATACAATAAAGCGACAACCACATGGCTCCTGCCAGTTGCCGATAACTGTTACAAAACATGATCATCTCATACAAAAAATTATATATCATCACGTCTTGACCATATCACATCACAGCAAGCCCTGCAAAAACAAGTTAGACGTCCTCTACTTTGTTGTTGCAAGTTTTACGTGGCTGCGATGGGCTTCTAGCAAGAACGTTCTTACCTACGCATCAAAACCACAACGATTTTTCATCAAGTGTGTTGTTTTAACCTTCAACAAGGACCGGGCGTAGTCAAACTCGATTCAACTAAAGTTGGAGAAATAGACACCCACTAGCCACCTGTGTGCGAAGCACGTCGGTAGAACCAGTCTCATGAACGCGGTCATGTAATATCGGTCTGGGCCGCTTCATCCAACAATACCGCCGAATCAAAGTAAGATGTTGCTGGTAAGTAGTATGACTATTATCACCCACAACTCATTGTGTTCTACTCGTGCATATAATATCTACGCATAGACCTGGCTCGGATGCCACTTCTGGGAACATAGTATTTCAAAAATTTCCTACGATCACGCAAGATCTATCTAGGTTATTCATAGCAACGATAGGGGAGAGTGTGTGTAAGTGCATCTAGTGCCACCCCTAGTTG
Source organism: Aegilops longissima (assembly GCA_021605205.1). Lineage (NCBI taxonomy): Eukaryota > Viridiplantae > Streptophyta > Magnoliopsida > Poales > Poaceae > Aegilops > Aegilops longissima. The sequence continues at coordinate 554,010,117 of CM038679.1, read as the reverse complement.
GTTTTGGAGTATTGACGACAAACTTGGTTGAGGGACTAATGTGTTTGTGAGAATTGCAGGATAACACAGTAGTAGTCCCTTATTGATTCGGTTTACCTACCAGAGATGACCCCTAAAAATGTGTGAAGACATTGAAGACAATGGTGGTCTGTGAAGATATTCACACTGAAGATTATGACATGAGAAGACATTCACGTGAAGACTATGGAGTGCGAAGACATAGTTGTTTTGTAGTTCCCTTTTCTTCTTTTTTGAGTCATAGGAACCACCATACTGTTAAGTGGGGTCCAAGTGAACAAAGTCAGAGTGACTGATGTGATGCTCGACCAAATCCTATGTCTTCGAGCGAAGACAATGAGAGCAAATCTTATCCAAAGATGGATGAGTCAGCTTTACTTGTAGCCCAAGGTCAAGCGGCCGCGTGTGTTTGAAATCTGACAATTGGACATGTGTCAGCTCCTTAGTGACCCAGGGTCATTTCGGAAAAATCAGGTCGAGTTGCCTCCTGGCTATAGATAGCCCACCCCTACACCATAAATTGGTGGCTGCTCAGAGTTAGTGCACGGCTTTTGTGACGCCTCCGAATCGACCGTACACTAATCATGCACGCAAATGTGTACGACCAAGATCAGGGACTCATGGGAAGATATCACAACACAACTCTAGACACAAATTAAAATAATACAAGCTTTATATTACAAGCCAGGGGCCTCGAGGGATCGAATACAAGCTCGATACACAAGCATCAGCGGAAGCAACAATATCTGAGTACAGACATAAGTTAGACAAGGATGCCTTAAGAAGGCTAGCACAAACATCAACGATCGAAGAGGCAAGGCCTCCTGCCTGGGACCTCCTAACTACTGGCCGTCGGCGGTCTCCACGTAGTAGTATCCGTCAGCGGTGGCTTCTGGCTCCAGGGATCCACCATCTGGTTGCATCAACCGGAAAGAAGAAGGAAGGGGGGGGAAAAGTAGCAAAGCAACCGTGAGTACTCATCCAAAGTACTCACAAGCATCAGATCTATACTAAGTATGCATTGGTATCAAATAGAAGGGCTGTATCTGTGGACTGAACTGCAGAATGCCAGAATAGAGGGGAAGGCCTAGCCTATCAAAGACTAGCATCTTCAAGCAGCTCCAAGCATCTTGCAGCATGTAGAAGAGTAAAGAATAGCAGGTTATATTTAACAAACATGTTGTAGCATTAATGCCCAGAGATCCTTCCTCGACTCCCTGTGAGAAAACAATCCCGGAGCCACATATTTCAAGTATCCATTTCTAGTTGTAATAGATCAGGATATAAGTATGAACGTACATTACCGTGGACACGGTATTCGAATATATGTCTTCCCTACAGGGGTGCACCACGTTACCCAACACGCTCGATCACTCTGGCCGGACACACCTTTCTGGGGTCAATGCCCGGCCTCGGAAGATCAACACGTCGCAACCCGACCTAGGCTCAGCAGAGAGGTCCCCGCCGGTCTACATCCTAAGCACTCCGGGGTCTGGGCCCATCGCCCGTTGCACTCCGGGTCGTTGTGTGCGGGGTGGATACCAGCACCACCCGTGAAGTGGATGGTACGATCCGACCGTGCCACAATGCTGAACTGGACATCTGACAAAGCTTCGGCTGATACCACGACGTCGAGGCCCATATCTATTCTCGCGTGGTGGCTAGTGCGTAAAGGCCAAAGGCCAACTCAGAAGAAATACCCAAACCTGTTAGTGCATTGGGGGCTCACGGAGATGAGCAGAGACTCACGATAATGTGACCCCGTCGCCCCGTCTCATGGACTTACCGCAAGGGCCCAGACTACCCGACCGTGCCATGTAGAAAACTCTCGGGTGCTCAACGGGCCCGCCCGACTTTCACATCAACTCACGGGTACCCCTCAGGGTCGACCTGACTTCAACAAAGGTCTCAAGTAAAGTCCCGGTAACCGTGTGTCCAAACATCAAGGGGAAAACCTGAGGAATCACCCCCGGTGGATTCCACTCAATGTAATCATCAAGGTGAACGTAAGAGGGACCAACCTTGAGGTTCACACTTGAGGTGTTGCACGATAGAGCCGTATCGGGAATGGTGAAAGAGGAAATCACCCTCGATGACCACGACCGAATAGCTACACTACAGAATTATCATCAGGAGTGCGTTATGAGGGATCACCCTCGGCACTCGATAGTAGTTCTACAGAGTCGAGCAACAAAAGGGGCGGGATGTGATGTGAGGTGTCGGGCTCTGGTCGTCGATCACGTTGATCGAGTCATCGATGATGAAGCAGGGGCAACAAGGACAAGGTGGGGGTCACTGATGGATGACTACCCAACCTATACTAAGCAGTTTAGGATAAGCAGGTTTAGCAAAATCTAATGCAAGCATGAGAGAATGGAATGGGCGATATCGGGATGATCAAAGGGGGGCTTGCCTGGAAGCTCCGTTGAAAGGGAAGAAGGGGTCGTCGTCGACGTAGTCGATCACAGCGGCATCGGAAGCCGTCACGGGGTCTACCGAAGAGAAGAGGGGAAAGAAACAGTAAATACATAGCAAGCAAGTGCATAACAGGACAACGGGCAGAGCTAGACGTGTTCTAACGCAGCGTAAGGCGATACTGGCGAAGGGGGAAAACATCCGGGGAAGTTTTCCCGGTTTCGGACGTTTGTCAGACAGATGAACCGGAGGGGAAAAGGTGCATGTTCTCTATGCTAGGAACGTGTGGCGGACGAATGGACCGCTTGTTCGGATTCGTCTCGTCGTTCTGAGCAACTTTCATGTAGAAAATTTTTTCATCCGAGTTACGGATTATTTTCTATTATTTTTCAAAGTTTTAAACATTCCCTGAAATTATTATTAATTCAAAATAGGAATTATGACGTCAGCCTGACGTCGTCATGATGTCATCAGTCAGCAGAGTGTTGACTGGTCAAACTGACGTGTGGGTCCCGCTGTCATAGTCTTAGTTTTATTAACAGGTATTAATTAACTAATCCAGTTAACTAGGTAAATTAAACAGAAGTAATTAAGTTAAGTTATTAATTAAACTAATTTATTATTATTATTATTATTAATGTTATATTTTTTAAACATTTTTAACAGGGGCGTGGGCCCCTAATGTTAGTGGCCCAGGGGGCCTTAGCGGGGCGGGCGAAACGGGTGCGGGTGTGGTCTCCCGTGTGCGCCCGAGGCCACCAGGGGGCGGCGACGCCGACCATGGCAGAGGCTGGCTTGCGCTGCCAGCGCTGGCTGCTCGTGGCGGACGCGGGACGGGACGGCAGCACGCGGCGATGCGCGTAACGGACCAGGCGAGGCGGAGTGCCGGCGGCGTCAGTAGCGAGGGCGCGGTGACGCGCCGGAGGTGGCGGGCTGAGGACGCGGCTCGCGGTCAAGGCGGACCGGGGTGCACGCGGAGCACGGCGACCGCGACGACGGACAGGGGGAGGGGAGGACAACTGGGGTCCTCACCGGCGTTGGTGAGCAGGGGGCGTCGAGGCGCGTTGGCAGCCGTTGAGGAGGAGGACGGGGACGGTCCGACGAGGTCGTGGCTCCGGTGAGGAGGGCTCCGAGCGGCGGTGGCGTCGGGGCCGAGCCCGAGTTGTAGATCAGGAATGGGGCGGCACAGACGAGCGTTGGGGGGTTGGCTCGAGGGTGAGGTGGCGGGGCGCTGGCTCGGGGCTGGCCGCGGTCGCCGGGCGAAAGCGGCGGGGTCAAGGCGGCGATGGTGGGGTAGGTGGCGAGGGGCGAGGAAGCTGCTCGGGCGGGGGGACGGGACGAGGCCAACAGCGAGCGGTGTCGGGCAGCGCCGGGATCGGGAGCGAGGGGCGATCCAGATCGAGGCTAGGGGTAAACGAGAGAGTGGGGATTGTGGGGATCGTATGGGGGAGTGGGGTGAAGCTAGGGTTTCATTGCCACGGGGGGGAGGGTTATAGCCAGGGGTGAGGGGGGCGCGTGGGCGGCTGGGATTACCTGGGCCGAGGCCCAGTGAAGGACGGGGGCCTCTCCCCTTTTCTTTTTTTGCGGCTTGTTTTCACCTTTTCTTTTATATACTTTGACGTTTGATTAAATTTTGAAAATGAAACCGAACGTGATTGGATCATTGCAAGGTTAAACAACAGGAAACGCGATGACGTGGCATCGTTAGCATGGGATTACTGTACCATAATTATCCAGGTGTTACAATTCTCCTCCACTACAAGAAATCTCGTCCCGAGATTTATGAGGTAGAAGGAAACAAAGCGGGGTATTCCTCACAAAGACGATCCTCGCGTTCCCAAGTGGCTTCGTCTTCAGAGTGATGCGACCACTGGACCTTGAGGAACTTGATCGCCTTCTGACGTGTGCGGCGTTCAGCTTGGTCGAGAATGCGGACCGGATGCTCTTTATAGAAGAGGTCCTGTTGCAACTCGAGCACTTCATGATCCACTGCTCGGATTGGGTCCTTGAAGCAGCGGCGGAGTTGTGACACGTGGAACACATCATGAACTTGAGAAAGGTTCGACGGAAGTTCCAACTGATATGCCACTTTTCCACGCCTCTCAAGAATAGTGAATGGACCAATATAGCGAGGAGATAGCTTGCCCTTGATCCCGAAGCGGTGTGCACCCTTCATTGGTGTGACCCGAAGATAAGCCTTTTCACCAGGTTGATAGACCATGTCATTATGATGACGGTCATAATTACTCTATTGACTTGACTGAGCAGTCTTGAGATTCTTGCGAATGACACAGACTTGTTCTTCGGTGTGTTGGATAATATCCGGACCGAAGAGTGGACGTTCCCCAGTTTCTGACCAGTTCAGAGGGGTTCGACACTTTCGTCCATATAACACTTCGAAGGGAGCCATCTTCAGACTAGCTTGATAGCTATTGTTGTAAGAGAACTCAGCATACGGGAGAGATTCCTCCCATTTCTTGCCGAAGGAAATGACACAAGCTCGAAGCATGTCTTCGAGAACTTGATTGACGCGCTCAACTTGTCCCTGAGACTGGGGGTGAAAAGCGGTGCTGAATGACAGATGAGTTACCATAGCTTCTTGGAAACTTGCCCAGAATCTTGAAGTGAATAAGCTGCCACGGTCTGAGCTGATTACCAGCAGAATACCGTGAAGCGAAACAATTCTGGACATATAGAGAGTGTTGCCAGCTGACTAGCAGTGATCGTTTCTTTGACGGCCAGAAAGTGTGCAACTTTGGAAAGCCGGCCAGTGACAACAAGAATAGCATCATTACCTTTCTGTGATTTGGGAAATCCAGTGAAGAAGTCCATTTCAACATGGTCCCATTTCCATTCAGGAATAGAGATAGGTTGCAGAGTTCCAGCAGGCCTTTAATGTTCTGCTTTGATACGACGGCAAACGTCACATTCAACAACATAACGAGCAATGTCTTGCTTCATATTTGACCACCAGAATCTCTGACGAATGTCTTGGTACATCTTGGTGCTACTGGGATGAATAGACAATGGAGTGTCATGAGCTTCTTTCATAACTTCCTTAGTCATATCCAGGTTTTTCTCCTTACACGGCACCACTAGGCGGCCTTTGAAGTATTGATACGTCTCCAACGTATCTATAATTTTTGATTGTTCCATGCTATATTATCTTCTGTTTTGGACATTATTGGGCTTTATTATACACTTTTATATTATTTTTGGGACTAACCTATTAACCGGAGGCCCATCCCAGAATTGCTGTTTTTTGCCTATTTCAGGGTTTCGCAGAAAAAGAATATCAAACGGAGTCCAAATGGAATGAATCCTTCGGGAACATGATTTTTGGAACGAACGTGATTCAGAGGACTTGGACCCTACGTCAAGACATCAAACAGGAGGCCACGAGGTAGGGGGGCGTGCCTACCCCCCAGGCGCGCCCTCCACCCTCATGGGCCCCCTGTTGCTCCACTGACGTACTTCTTCCTCCTATATATACCTACGTGCCCCCAAACGATCAGATACGGAGCCAAAAACCTAATTCCACCGCCGCAACCTTCTGTACCCACGAAGCTTGGGGATGCCCCGGAAGGCATCCCCTCTTTCGTCTACTTCCATCGGTAACTTTACTTGGAGCTATATTTTTATTCACCACATGATATGTGTTTTGCTTGGAGCGTCTTGTATGATTTGAGACTTTGCTTTTTAGTTTACCACAATCATCCTTGTTGTACACACCTTTTGAGAGAGACACACATGATTCAGAAATTATTAGAATACTCTATGTGCTTCACTTATATGTTTTGAGTTATACGGTTTTTGCTCTAGTGCTTCACTTATATCTTTTGAGTTATATGGTTTTTGCTCTAGTGCTTCACTTATATCTTTTAGAGCACGGTGGTGATTTTTTTTATAGAAACTATTGTTCTCTCATGCTTCACTTAGATTATTTTGAGAGTCCTACAAAACAGCATGGTAGTTTGCTTCAACAATAATAGGCATACAAGATTAGTAAAAGAAAAATTCTTATGAGTGTGTTGAATATTATAAGAAGTTTGATGCTTGATAATTGTTTTGAGATATGAAGATGGTGATATTAGAGTCATGCTAGTTGAGTAATTTTGAATTTGAGAAATACTTGTGTTAAAGTTTGTGATTCCCGTAGCATGCACGTATGGTGAACCTTTATGTGATGAAGTCGGAGCATGATTTATTTATTGATTGTCTTCCTTATGAGTGGCGGTCAGGGACGAGTGATGGTCTTTTCCTACCAATCTATCCCCCTAGGAGCATGCGCGTAATACTTTGCTTTGATAACTTGCAGATTTTTGCAATAAGTATATGAGTTCTTTATGACTAATGTTGAGTCCATGGATTATACGCACTCTTCTTCCTTCCACCATTGCTAGCCTCTCTAATACCGCGCACTTTTCGCCGGTATCATACACCCACCATATACCTTCCTCAAAACAGCCACCATACCTACCTATCATGGCATTTCCATAGCCATTCCGAGATATATTGCCATGCAACTTACCACCGTTCTGTTTACTATGACACGCTCCATCGTTATCTTATTGCTTTGCATGATCATGTAGTTGACATTGTATTTGTGGCAAAGCCACCGTTCATAATTCTTTCATACATGTCACTCTTGATTCATTGCATATCCATTACATCACGGAGGCATTCACATAGAGTCATATTTTGTTCTAGGTATTGAGTTGTAATTGTTGAGTTGTAAGAAAATAAAAGTGTGATGATCATCATTTTTAGAGCATTGTCCCAAGTGAGGAAAGGATGATGGAGACTATGATTCCCCCACAAGTCAGGATGAGACTCTGGACGAAAAAAAGAGGCCATAAAAAATAAAAAAATAAAAGGCCCAAATAAAAAAATAAAAAAATGAGAGAAAAAGAGAGAAGGGACACTGTTACTATCCTTTTACCACACTTGTGCTTCAAAGTAGCACCATGATCTTCATGATACAGAGTCTCCTATGATATCACTTTCATATACTAGTGGGAAATTTTCATTATAGAACTTGGCTTGTATATACCAATGATGGGCTTCCTCAAAATGCCCTAGGTCTTCATGAGCAAGCGAGTTGGATGCACACCCACTTAGTTTCTTTTGTTGAGCTTTCATATACTTATAGCTCTAGTGCATCCGTTGCAGGGAAATCCCTACTCACTCACATTGATATCTACTGATGGGCATCTCCATAGTCTGTTGATATGCCTAGTTGATGTGAGACTATCGTCACCTTTTTGTCTTCCCCACAACCACCATTCTATTCCACGTATAGTGCTATGTCCATGGCTCGCGCTCATGTATTGCGTGAAGATTGAAAAAGTTTGAGAACGTCAAAAGTATGAAACAATTGCTTGGCTTGTCATCGGGGTTGTGCATGATTTAAATATTTTGTGTGGTGAAGATAGAGCATAGCCAGACTATATGATTTTGTAGGGATAACTTTCTTTGGCCATGTTATTTTGAGAAGACATAATTCCTTAGTTAGTATGCTTGAAGTATTATTATTTTTATGTCAATATTAAACTTTTGTCTTGAATCTTTCGGATCTGAATATTCATACCACAATTAAGAAGAATTACATTGAAATTATGCCAAGTAGCATTCCACATCAAAAATTCTGTTTTCATCATTTACCTACTCGAGGACGAGCAGGAATTAAGCTTGGGGATGCTTGATACGTCTCCAACGTATCTATAATTTTTTATTGTTCCATGCTATATTATCTTCTGTTTTGGACATTATTGGGCTTTATTATACACTTTTATATTATTTTTGGGACTAACCTATTAACCGGAGGCCCAGCCCAGAATTGCTGTTTTTTTGCCTATTTCAGAGTTTCGCAGAAAAAGAATATCAAACGGAGTCCAAACGGAATGAAACCTTCGGGAACGTGATTTTTGGAACGAACATGATCCAGAGGACTTGGACCCTACGTCAAGACATCAAACAGGCCACGAGGTAGGGGGGCGCGCCTACCCCCCAGGCGCGCCGTCCACCTTCGTGGGCCCCCTGTTTCTCCACCGACGTACGTCTTCCTCCTATATATACCTACGTACCCCAAACTACCAGATACGGAGCCAAAAACTTAATTCCACCGCCGCAACCTTCTGTACCCGTGAGATCCCATCTTGGGGCCTGTTCCGGAGCTCCGCCGGAGGGGGCATCGATCACGGAGGGCTTCTACATCAACACCATAGCCTCTCCGATGAACTGTGAGTAGTTTACTTCAGACCTTCGGGTCCATAGTTATTAGCTAGATGGCTTCTTCTCTCTTTTTGGATCTCAATACAATGTTCTCCCCCTCTCTTGTGGAGATTTATTCGATGTAATCTTCTTTTGCGGTGTATTTGTTGAGACCGATGAATTGTGGGTTTATGATCAAGTTTATCTATGAACAATATTTGAATCTTCTGAATTCTTTTATGTATGATTGGTTATCTTTGCAAGTCTCTTCGAATTATCAGTTTGGTTTGGCCTACTAGATTGATCTTTCTTGCAATGGGAGAAGTTCTTAGCTTTGGGTTCAATCTTGCGGTGTCCTTTCCCAGTGACAGTAGGGGCAGCAAGGCACGTATTGTATTGTTGCCATCGAGGATAACAAGATGGGGTTTATATCATATTGCACGAGTTTATCCCTCTACATCATGTCATATTACTTAAAGCGTTACTCTGTTCTTTTGAACTTAATACTCTAGATGCATGCTGGATAGCGGTCGATGTGTCGAGTAATAGTAGTAGATGCAGGCAGGAGTCGGTCTACTTGTCTCGGACGTGATGCCTATATACATGATCATACCTCGATATTCTCATAGCTATGCTCAATTCTGTCAATTTCTCAACAGTAATTTGTTCACCCACCGTAAAATACTTATGCTCTTGAGAGAAGCCACTAGTGAAACCTATGGCCCCCGGGTCTATTTTCTATCATATTAGTCTTCCAACACTTAGTTATTTTTATTGCCTTTTATTTTACTTTGAATCTTTATCATAAAAAATACCAAAAATATTATCTTATCTTATCTATCAGATCTCACTCTCGTAAGTGACCGTGTAGGGATTGACAACCCCTTATCGCATTGGTTGCGAGGATTTATTTGTTTGTGTAGGTGCGAGGGACTCGTGCGTGGCCTCCTACTAGATTGATACCTTGGTTCTCAAAAACTGAGGGAAATACTTACGCTACTTTGCTGCATCACCCTTTCCTCTTCAAGGGAAAACCAACGCAGTGCTCAAGACGTAGCAAGTACAAAGTGCCATCATCAGCAACAGTGAAGAATGAGGGCTTTCCTTCTACGAGGTAGCGTTTAATATTCTCAACTTGAGAGTCATATCCCTGAATTCTCTTGATGGAGTCCAAGAGATCTGGTTCGATGGCCAGGGTATTGAGGGAACCCTAGGAAACAACGTGAAGGTTCATCTTGCGGAATTCTGGAGGAGGGGGTGCAAGTGCACCAGGAGGAACAATATGGAGGTTCAACTTTCTGAATTCTTCAACAAGCGAAGGATGAACTTTTCGAACCTCGAGGTGATTGCAATATGACTTGCAGCTCAAAGCATCAGCCATTGCATTAGCCTTGCTTGGTGTATAGGAAATACCCAAGTCAAAATCTGCTACCATCTCCATCCATCTCTGCTGACGGAGGTTCAGGTCTGGCTGGGTAAACAGATACTTCAGACTTTGGTGGTCGGTGAAGATCTCACAACGATTACCAAGCAGGTAATGTTGCCACTGTTTCAGTGCATGTACGACAACAGCAAGCTCGAGATCGTGAACTGGGTAGTTCTCTTCGTGAGGGCGCAACTGACGAGAGGCATAAGCAATTACTCTGCGCTCTTGCATTAGGACACAGCCTAATCCTTGTCGTGAAGCGTCGTAGTAAATGATGAAATCCTTCTTAGTATCTGGCGGAGCAAGCACTGGGGCAGAAGTCAGTTTGTCTTTGAGTGCTTGAAAATTTCCTAACACTTTTCTGTCCAATCGAACTTGACGCCTTTGTGAAGTAGACCAGTCAGGGGCTTGGCGATCTTGGAGAAGTTCTCGACAAATCGACGGCAATAGCTGGCGAGTCCGAGAAAACTTCTGACTTGCTTGACATTCTTCGGAGGAGTCCAATCGAGAATAGCCTGAACTCACTCTGGGTTGACGGCAATACCATCCTTGGAGATGACATGCCCAAGGTAGGTCACTTCAGGAAGCCAGAATTCACACTTGGAACACTTAGCATATAGTTGATGTTCTCGAAGCTTTTCCAGAACAAGTCGAAGGTGTTCAGCATGTTCTTCTTTATTCTTGGAATATACAAGGATATCATCTAGATAAACCACGACGAACTTGTCGAGGTATTCCATGAATATATAGTTCATCAGACGAGAGAATGTCGCTGGAGCATTTGTCAAACCAAAGGACATGACGGTGTACTCGTATGAACCATAGCGAGTAACGAAGGCGGTCTTGGGAATATCCTCTTCACGAACCCGAATCTGGTGGTAACCCAACCTCAAATCAAGTTTAGAGCATACTGAGGAACCAGCAAGCTGATCATATAGATCGATGATTCGTGGAAGCGGATACTTATTCTGGATTGTTGCCTAGTTGATAGGTCGGTAATCTTGGACCAAACGATTAGTTCCATCCTTCTTCTTGACAAATAGATAAGGTGCTCCCCAAGCAGAGGAACTAGGACGAATGAATCCCTTGTGAAGAGATTTGTCGATTTCCTCCTTGAGCTCAAGGATTTCATGTGGCGGCATCTTGTATGGCCGCTTGGCAATAGGAGTAGTACCCGGCTTCAAGTCTATGATGAATTTAACAGCTCTAGCAGGGGGTATTCCTGGAAGTTCTTCTGGAAAGACATCTTCAAAATCACGAACGGCTGGAATGTTCTCTATTCCCTCGAGAGGTGAAGCATTCAATGCATTTAGAACATATATCTGATTCTCGGCATCCTGGACCATCTGAGTTGAGTAGTTGATCAACTGGCCAGAAGGATGAGTAGGCTGTACTGTCTTGGCGGCACAGTCGATCTTATCATTATGGGCTGTCAACCAATCCATACCAAGAATGATGTCTATGTTGGAAGGTCTGAGCACAATGAGAGAAGCTAGAAAAAGTAGACCTCCAATCTCGATTTGGTTGTGAGGGCTTACCATTGTGGTTTGCCACTTGGATCCCAGGGACTGAACCATTAGAGGAGTGGGTAATTTTTCCAGGTACAACTCATGTGACTGAGCAAATTGTTGGGACACAAAAGCATGTGATGCCCCTGAATCAAAGAGAACAGAGGCTGGTACTGAATTCACAGATAGAGTTCCTAGCACGATAGTCGGTTCCTTCTGAGTCTTTTCAGCATCGACGTGATTGGCATGGCCAAGTACAATAGCAGGTGGTATGATATTACGGCTTCTGAGTCGACGGTTTCGACAACCCTTCTTACGGTCAAGAGGAGGACGTGGTGCATCCTGAGACTGACACTGGTGACAATCAAGGGTAAGGTGTCCTGGATGTCCACACTTGTGGCATAAGCCATCATTATGGGGAGGAGCCACAGTATTGGACTATGCACCCTGAATCGTTAGTTGTCTCGGTGGCGGAGGCAGACGAGGTGCAACATAAGACGGCCTTGGTGTTGGAGCAGGTCGGGGATGAACATTGTGTGGGATCCAGACTCGACGTTTCTAAGTAGGCTGACTCGAGGATGGGGCAGCATCTCAAGTATGCTTGAGCGACTCCTGGTACTCAGTCAGGACAGTTTCAGTTCATAAAGCTTGGCTGACAAGTGTTGCAAAGTCTGCACAATCATGAGCAACAAGTGCAAGCTTTATATCGGGACACCGTCCTTCACGGAATTTCTCCTGCTTGCGGGCATCAGTGCAGACGTCATCCGCAGCATAGCGAGATAATTCAAGGAACTTCCTCTGATATTCATCCATAGTCATTGTGTCCTGTGAGAGTTTGCGAAACTCCTTCTTCTTCTGGTCCATCAGACCTTGAGGAATATGTCGTGCACGGAAGGCTGACTGAAATTCTTGCCAAGTGGTTACAGTCTCTGCAGGCAGCATACCCCTGTGGCTTTCCCACCATTGAGCAGCTGGACCCTTCAAGTGGAATGTCACAAAGGTGACGTAACTGGCAGGGGCAACATTAGCTGACTTCATCTCAAACATGATGTCACGAAGCCAATCATCAGCATCCATAGGATTGATGGATTTGCGGAAAATGGACAGGTTGAGGCGCACAAATTCTGGCAGTGTTATTGGGGCAAGCTGTTGATGAGCATTCTGGTTTGGAAACTGGGCCATTACCCCAGTCATAAACTGACGATTCAGCTCAAATTGTTGCAACATTGCGACAATATAAGGTGGAGGTGGAGGATCGTCAGCCATCCTGCTAAAAACATTAGGGAGTAGCTTTAACAAGATGTTGGAGCAGGTGTATGGAGTCATTCATGATGTAACTTGAACAATGAGCAAAGGCGCAGTATGTACAAAGCAGTAGTCATTAAAGACATACAAATACATATACAGAGCCAATTACACGTTGTTAGTATGAGTTCGGGCAAGAGAATCATCCTAGACATACTAGGCAGCACGCTGGCACGCGATGGAAGGATACAACAAAGAGACATAGCAAAGGCTACATCCACGTCGGAGAAAACCACTAGAGTGAGGAATCTGCAGGGGACGACGCAGGGTGCCCTCGACAAAAGGATCCTGCGACCCGTGAACAATGTGAAGCAGATCTTGGCTCTCAATTCAAGAAAGGCGTAAGATGAATCTCTGGATGGATGTGATCACGGGATCCTATAGTTAGAGTTAGTAAAATCATTTAACCCGAATAGAAGAGAGATCAGAGTCCCAGAGTAAAGGTCGAGGAGTAAAAGATCCTAATACCACCCAATGACGATGTGGGCCCGTAAGCCACACAGCCATGTTAGTAAAACCGTTTTTCAAAGACTAGACTCAACTTCGGCCAAGGAGTTGGAAAGGGGGTTCCTATAGGTAGTCAGCTCTGATACCAACTTGTGACGCCCCCGGTTCGACCGTACACTAATCATGCACGCAAATGTGTATGACCAAGATCAGGGACTCACGGGAAGATATCACAACACAACTCTTGTCACAGCCCTAGAGCTTGTTTGTAACTAGTAGCATTGCATCCATGCATCATGTTTAATTTCCATGAAATTTGAAATGGGGATGATCAAGCCCTAGCACTAAAGCAATTCAAATAGGTTCAAATTCAAAAATATCTTCAAAGAACCCAAAGTGGTTTGCAAAAATGTTCATGATTAATGGAAAAAGGTGAAAACCATATCCAGAGGTGATGGATATTTTCCAAGGCATTTTGGATTTTGAATAAACCATATTGTATTTGAATTGGGGCATTTAAATACTATTAATATTTTAAATGCTCCAACAAATTTTGAAAATAGTCAAGGGCCTCTGTAATAATTCAGTTAATGCCCACAATTATTTTCAGGATTTATTTAGTTGGTTTAGTATTTTGCTAAACTAAAACAAAACAGAAAATTAGAAAACTAAAACAGATAAAAAGAGAACAGAGCAACTCACCGGCAGCCCAGCCAGCCCACCTAGCAGCCCTTGGCCGCCCAGCAAAGTCTGTGGCCGCCCGTGCCACCCACTGCCTCTCTCGCCAGAGCAGAGAGGAGCGCGACAGCGTCGCTGGCGCCACGCCACCAGGCTGCCTGCCTGCGTCGCCTGGCCACCGCGACGCCTCGCGTCATCTCCTCGGCGCCGCCCGACCCCTGGACCCCTCGCTCTCCCTCCTCCTCGTTCCCTCCTCTGCTCCCTCTCTCTCGCCCGGACCGAGCGCCGCCGTCGCCGCCCTCGCTGCCCCGCGGCCACAGCCGTCCCCGAGCCTCCCCGACATGCCCCCGAGCCCCGCCTCGCCACCCGGAATCTCCCCGCCGTCACACGCGACCGGAGAGGCCCTACATCGCCGCCCCGAGTCGTCTTCCCGAGCACGGCCGCGGACTCCATCGACAATTCGGCGTCATCCGGCCTTCCCGAGCAGTGAGCTTGCTTCGACCTCCCCGTGAGCTCGCCGTCGCTTCCCTCATCTCTCTCTCGCTGCGCTTTGTAGCCGCCGCCCCATGAAAGCACCCGGTCGCCGGCCGCCATTGCCGACGAAGCTCGACGCCCGAGCCCTCTCGCTCGAACTGTGGCACCAGCGTGCCGGTGGCCCGCGGATGCCGCCTAGCCCATCAGTTTCTCCTCCGTGCACCGTGGCATCAAACCCGACCAAACCCGAACTCCGCCGCCGCCTTTGAGCTCGCCTTGCCGTCGATCCCGCCACCCCAACCCGGCTAACCCCAAGAAGAGCCTCGGCTCCTCCCAGCTCCTCCTAGATGCTTTCGCGCCCCATTTGGTGGCGGAACGCAAAGCACCTTGCTCCGCCGCGCTGGCCTCGCCGGCGACTCGGCGCCGGTGGATTAGCCCGGGTTGACCAGGATTTGACCCCACAGGTCATCTGGCGAGTGGGCCCGGCCACTAACTAACCGGGTTAACACTAATCAAACTAGTTAGTTAAACTAACTATCTGACCGATGGGTCCCAGCGTCGAGTTGACCTGGACAGCGACCCAGTTGACCCGCTGACGTCATAGTGACCTTAATGTTTGGCGCAATATTCCTTTTCTAGATTTAATTTAATTCAGGAAATTCAGAAAATACCCCAAACTTCTAAAAATCATATAAATTCAACCGTAACTCGGATGGAAATAATTTATATATGAAAATGATCAGAAAAATATGAAGAATCTGTTTATGCCATGATCATGCATGTTTGAACAAGTTAACCTCACTGAATAGGAGGAATCATGATTAGGGTAATTCATGAAATAGCATTTGGGGTTGGAGTCCAAGCTTGTTTGAATTCCACTTCAACTAACTTGGATTATTATTGCATTAGGTGAATTCAGTACCTTAATATGACATGTCATTCATGTGAATGTGCATTGCATTGATTGTGTTCTCTCTTGTTTGCGGTAATTGTCCCTCCGGTGAGCGAGGTACCGACGATGAGTTCGATAACACCGATGAAGAACTATATTATCTTCGAAGTGCCTGCAAGCAAAACCCCTTGTTCATTCCGATACAATCCCACTCTCGCCCTGCTCTATTTTACTGCATTAGGACAACAACGACTCATGTGTTACTTGTCATGTAGCTGAACCCCTTGATCCTTTGCATGACTGTCATTCCACAAGAATTAGATGAAACCCACTAGCATGAGTAGGAATTGTTTGAGCCATGTTGTGCCTACTCATTTATGCTTGTTTGTCATGCCTGCTACTGCTTAGAGTTGAGTCGGGTCTGATTCATCGGGAATGAATTGGAATTGTTATGAACATGTCCTGTTGTGTGTGAGCTAAGTGTGTGAACACGATTTGGTAAAGGTAGCGGTGAGAGGCCATGTAGGAGTACATGGTGGGTTGTCTCATTGCAGCCGCCCTCAGAACTGAGTTCTGTGTTTGTGATCCATGATCTGATTACTACCACGCATTGGGCCCGAAACCAATGGACCCTCTCGCTTCTTGACCACCCTTGTCCTCGGTCCGGAGTTGCAAGTAGTTTCGTGTTTGTAGCATGTGGGGCCGCACGCAACGCTGACCTTAGGGGTGGGTTGTGTTGCGGTAGGCACCGTGGCCCGGTGTACCGAAAGTGCCCGTTTGGTATCTCGGGAACCCTGCACACATCGTTCGGGCTGTATGGGAAACCTCGGCGGACTCCTGCGGATGGAACCGAATAGGCGATAAACCTGGACTAGGGATTTGAGTGTTTAGGTAGGCCGTGGCCGACACCCACGTTGGGCTTCCGCTTGAAGGTTGCCGAGTACATGTCGGTAAACGGCGGTAAGTGGTGAGAGCGTGTGTGAAGAAGTACACCTGCAGGGTTTAATATGATCTATTGAATAGCCGTGTCCGCGAAAAGGACTTCGGGTTGCCTATATCAGTTCATAGACAAGTGAAAGTGGATACTCTAAAATGCGCAAGATAAGCGTGAGTGCTATGGATGGCGTTCTCGTAGGGAGACGGAGCGGGTCCATAGTGGTGTATTGCCATGGTGAATATGTGGACTCGTGCGCCACCTCAAAAGAGTTACTTGCAATGTAGTTCAGGATAGCCACCGAGTCAAAGCTGGCTTGCTGCGGTCAAACTCCACCACCCCTTTTGATAATGATGCATATGTAGTTAGTTCGATGTAAGTCTTGCTGAGTACAATTGTACTCACGCTTGCTTATTTTATGTTTTGCAGAGAGACGTCAGTCTCGCTAGTAGTTCCACGTGGACTTCGACGTTTAGCTTGTTACCTCAGCTACGATCTTGTGCCCTCGGCAGGATCTGGTAGATAGTCAGGCTTCTCAGCCTTTTCCCATTTATAGTTGTCTGTACTCAGACATGATTAGCTTCCGCTTGTGCTTTGACTTGTATGCTCCGAGTGTTGGGTCATGAGACCCATGTTTGTAATATCTCGCTCTTTGAGCCTAATGAATAATATTTTGAGTCGAGAGTTATGTTGTGATGCCATGTTGTATCTACACATATTGAGCATATTGTGTGTATGTTTGAAATGCTTGGTATGTGTGGGATCCGACAAACTAGTTGTTTATCCTTGGCAGCCTCTCATATGGGGAAATGTAGTCTCGTGCCTCCGAGCGATAGTAGTCCGCTACAGCCCGGTTCACGGAGTCTCGCTAGCCCAAAGACTACTGCTTGGACACTTGACTGGCCGGCATGTGTTTCACTTCGTTCCTATGTCTGTCCTTCGGGAAATGTCACGCGGTGGTATTCGAGTCCTGCCTAGCCTGCTACAGCCGGGATACCGAGTCCTGTTAGCCCAGCGCTACAGCCCGAATACATACGTTGATGACCGACATGCTCGATGTGATTCATGTATGCCTGTCCCCATGGGTTAGCGCCGCTTTGGGTTCACGACTAGCCATGTCGGCCCGGGTTCTTCGTCATATGGATGCTAGCGACACTATCATATACGTGAGCCAAAAGACGCAAACGGTCCGGGCCATGGTAAGGCGACACCAGCGGGAATACCGTGCGTGAGGCCGCAAAGTGATATGATGTGTTACATGCTAGATCGGTGTGACCTAGGATCGGGTCCCGACAGCGTTGGTATCGAGCGACTGCTCAGAGGATTACCAAGCCAAACTGGTGAAGTTGTGTCTAGAAATGCTTTAGCTATGTAAGGGAATTGATTGTGGAAGGAACGTAAGGCTCTTTTACTCCTTATACCTCATGGCCTTCGATCCGAGTCATCCTCTTCTCTTCTACGGGTTTACTGAACTAGGCTTCTCATCTATCTATCGGGATGACGTGTTACTAATCCATAGACTTATAAGATTGTTGGTTTTAATCCCCGCCAGTTCCTACTACTCTGTATGATAACCGTTGATCCCGAATCTTGTTATGATGTTGTTGAGTGGTTATGCCACCGTTTTCTGCAGGATGTCTCAAATCATTTTGAGCATTTACAGCCGTTATGCTGTCCGAGTCATCCAGGTCTCTAAATAGTCGATGCATTTGCAAGTTCTTTCCTTCCGCTTCGATGACCTTTTGGTCGAATAAGCACACTAATCGGTGAGTTGAGGTATTTTGTTACCTCGACATATATGTTGGAACTACTATTATGACCTTAGGTGTTTAGGAAGTCACCTAGCAATTTAGCTATGCTTTTGTATCCCAGTGTGATGATTCTCGCCATCATTTTGAAAGCATCCCGTGATGCCATTTAGTAGCAGGTATTCTACTCTGGGGTTTCAACCCGAGATTCATCCTACTTCATGTTGCTAGTATTTGCTAGTGCCTTTAGGATATTAGTAACCTTTGCGATAGTCCTCAAGGTCCGTGGTATTTCCTTCCTCCAAATACTACGAACCGCTTATGGCGTAAGTTCCTTGTTGAACCAAAACATCACGATAAGAGTGCTCTTGAGGAGTTCTCCATTCATAATTGTGAATCTGCCAATTCTACCTTTCCGCATGGGTTATCCGGAAGAAATGTTGAACTTTGCTCGACATACTAATCCATGCCTCCATAACTCAAAAATTATATGTTCCTCTCGAGTTGCTCTCTTAGATGCCTTCGACCTTCATCTATCAATTGATAGCCAAGGGTATGTGTGCATTTGTGTTCATCGATGCATTTTATCCTTGTGGTCCGTCAAGCCATTCTATTCGGAATGACTAGGAGAAACAAACTCCGAGACCTCATCCATTTCTAGGATTGGGTCAAAGTAGTTGTATCCCGCAGATCAAAATGCCAATTCAGCTTTTGATTCTGTTTCTACCTCAAGTATTGCCATCTTATGTCAAGAATGTCATGGGAATTGCACAACCTCCTAGGAATTCTTGATGCAGTGATACTTCTCATCATCATTGTTCATTTCTCGGTTCCGTGTTGATGCAACCGAAAGCCGACAAGTGAATTGTGATGTGTGAAATCAATACCCGAGCAACTTGTTGCTTGGTAGTGAATGGACCATATTCTCATTCTTAGCATGTTGGTTATTAAACCATCATCCTAAGATTGATCGTGCTACCTAGTCCTTATTTCGGTGCACACTTCGATTGATGAGTTAGGATTGTGTCAAGTCCTCACTCATTTGATCATATCGCCTTGCCCTGAAAAGCAAGATTGTTCTCGAGCTTAGTAACATAACAGTGGTTCGTGACTTTCCAAATATCTTCTTGGAAGTGTTACGGGTTGTTTTCCGACTGTTATGTTGAGCTCGTGATCAAGTTGGTTTCTTGTGAACCACCCTTTCTCCAAGAATCTGTGTTGGATATCCCTAAGCTAGTTGGTTAAGCTAGACAACAACTTGGAGAGTTGGAAGATAAAAGCTTGCCTAACTTAGTTCGTTCGAAGGGATATTTTGTGTAGTGTGTATTGAAGAAAGATGATATCTTCATCGATTGGTCCTCGTGATCAGTTCTGGATCTATTGTCCTATCAACCCTTTGACTTGAGTGTGGGCAATCGTCAAGTCAAATCAGAACCAACGATATGCGTGATGTTGTCTTACTCGTGGTTGATCCCATGAGCATACACCATTACATCTTTGGTCTAACCAATGCTATCAACGTGTTCACATGATGGTGGAAGTCCAAATGATATGGAAATTCGATGAGTTCTGTTGAGCCCATCAAGAGCATTTTGTCTCCCCATAAGTCATGTTGAACCTCAACCTAGTGTTGGAAAATTGTGTAAGCATTTCTTCGTGTGCCGCTCATGAAGCTTATGCTTGGATGGTTGAAGAGACTTCCTCAATTTATGTGCTTTAGGTGTAAGTTGCCGCCATGAATTTGAGAAAGGTTTGTTTTGCTTCCTCCGAATCACTCCAAGTCAGTCATGCATGTGCGAAGTATTCTATGGTTTGATAGACTGATCATCTTCATTCCGTATGTATTCCTAGCACACCAAGCCACTAACTGATTTGCACAAGGAGAAGAAGTTTCTTCATAAGAGCTAATCATATGACTTATGTTAAACTCCGATATCCTCGATGATGGTTCCCAACCTGAACTCGGTAGTGTTTTATGATAAGACTACTATGTGGTCATCCTTGTCTTGGACAACATGTTCACATGTTAGTAGCAGAACCAGCTCATGTTTTGGAGCTTGCTATCGTAGTTCATATCCCGAGAATCTCGCAACGCCATCTCGTCGAATTGTGTTGCAACCCTTCCTTTTCAGACAGGATGAGTCTGAAATATCCTAACACCAACCAGATCTGAATCTCAGGCGGACATGATGGTTGGAACATTCGAACAGCTGCATTTCGCTCCCAGCTTGCACCGCCCTTGTGCTATCTCGCTATAGACTGTCTTCTTAGCAATTCTTGTCCAGGTTTATCTTCGAAAGTAGACTTACCATGGGTCCCCCCACCTTCGATGATAAGCAAAATCATCCATTGCGTTGTCTTCAACAAGGTAGTCTACATCATCCATTCTAGTCCGAGTGTACCATTCCTTTGCACTCCACCAAATGATCGCTTGTGATTGCCTTTGGCTGGTATAAAGAGTTCCAATGGTCTCTATATCAAAAGTAATTCTTTTTGCCACTTAAGGAATAGTTCTTGCGCCACCTTTCTCGAGGTATCCCGTTACGGGATCATGATAAATATTTCCTCGCCACCTTGACACCATCCACCATCTCCCTAAGCGTGGAATTGTTGCCACCAATCAAACCCCGTTGTTGTTCTTCCATCCCTCTCGATGTATTTTGTGTCTCAACTCGAGATGTGTCACCGCCTCGGTCCGTGAGTTGATCATGTTTACTTGATCTTCATGAAGATCGAATCATGTAGGGTTTCCCCTTTCTTTCTATTGTCGTGTCGAGTGAAGACCTCGAAAGCAAGGACGTCAAGACCAAGATGATGGAATGAATCAACAATTTCGAGGAGGGCAAATGGATTATGAAGATTGTGATAGTTTGTGACCTCCTTTTCCTCTTGCCTCACGCCTTGAATCTCGGCGAGATTCTTGTTTAGTGGGGTGAGTTGTCACAGCCCTAGAGCTTGTTTGTAACTAGTAGCATTGCATCCATGCATCATGTTTAATTTCCATGAAATTTGAAATGGGGATGATCAAGCCCTAGCACTAAAGCAATTCAAATAGGTTCAAATTCAAAATATCTTCAAAGAACCCAAAGTGGTTTGCAAAATGTTCATGATTAATGGAAAAAGGTGAAAACCATATCCAGAGGTGATGGATATTTTTCCAAGGCATTTTTGGATTTTTGAATAAACCATATTGTATTTGAATTGGGGCATTTAAATACTATTAATATTTTAAATGCTCCAACAAATTTTGAAAATAGTCAAGGGCCTCTGTAATAATTCAGTTAATGCCCACAATTATTTTCAGGATTTATTTAGTTGGTTTAGTATTTTGCTAAACTAAAACAAAACAGAAAATTAGAAAACTAAAACAGATAAAAAGAGAACAGAGCAACTCACTGGCAGCCCAGCCAGCCCACCTAGCAGCCCACCGCCGGCCAAAGACTCTGGCCCGTGCCAGCCACCTGCTTCCTCTCGCCAGGCAGGCAGAGAGGAGCGCACCGGCGTGCGCGCGGGCGCCACGCCACCAGGCTGCCTGCTGTCGCTCGCTGGCCACCGCGACGCCTCACATCTCCTCGGCGCCGCCCGACCCCTGGACCCCTCGCTCTCTCCCTCCTCCTCGTTCCTCCTCTGCTCCCCTCTCTCGCCGGACCGGCGCCGCCGTCGCCGCCCTCGCTGCCCAGGCCACAGCCGCCCCCGAGCCTCCCGACATGCCCCGAGCCCCGCCGCCACCCGAATCTCCCGCACACACGCGACCGGAGAGGCACTACATCGCCGCCCGAGTCGTCTTCCCGAGCACGGCCGCGGACTCCATCGACAATTCGACGTCATCCGCCTTCCCGAGCCGGTGAGCTTGCCTTCGACCTCCCCGTGAGCTCGCCGTCGCTTCCCCTCATCTCTCTCCCTCGCCAGCGCCAGAGCCGCCGCCCATGAAAGCACCAGGTCGCCGGCCGCCATTGCCGACGAGCTCGACGCCCCGAGCCCTCTGCTCGAACTCTGTGGCACCAGCGTGTTTACGGTGGCCCGCGGATGCCGCCTAGCCCATCAGTTTCTCCTCCGTGCACCGTGGCATCAAACCCGACCAAACCCGAACTCCGGCCGCCGCCTTTAGAGCTCGCCGCCGTCGATCCCGCCACCCCAACCCGGCTAACCCACCAAGAGCCTCGGCTCCTCCCAGCTCCTCCTAGATGCTTTCGCGCCCCATTTGGTGGCGGAACGCAAAGCACCTTGCTCGCCGCGCTGGCCTCGCCGGGCGACTCGACGCCGGTGGATTA
Source organism: Aegilops longissima (assembly GCA_021605205.1). NCBI lineage: Eukaryota > Viridiplantae > Streptophyta > Magnoliopsida > Poales > Poaceae > Aegilops > Aegilops longissima. Next base: position 553,987,788 of record CM038679.1, on the reverse strand, counting down.
GCCCCTGGTTGACCAGGATTTGACCCTCAGGTCACTCATGAGTGGGCCCGCCACTAACTAACCGGGTTAACACTAACCAAACTAGTTAGTTAAACTAACTATCTGACCAGTGGGTCCCAGCGTCGAGTTGACCTGGACAGCGCACCCAGTTGACCCGCTGACGTCATAGTGACGCAATGCTGGCGCAATATTCCTTTTCTAGATTTAATTTAATTCAGGAAATTCAGAAAATACCCCAAACTTCTAAAAATCATATAAATTCAACCGTAACTCGGATGGAAATAATTTATATATGAAAAATGATCAGAAAAATATGAAGAATCTGTTTATGCCATGATCATGCATGTTTGAACAAGTTAACCTCACTGAATAGGAGGAATCATGATTAGGGTAATTCATGAAATAGCATTTGGGGTTGGAGTCCAAGCTTGTTTGAATTCCACTTCAACTAACTTGGATTATTATTGCATTAGGTGAATTCAGTACCTTAATATGACATGTCATTCATGTGAATGTGCATTGCATTGATTGTGTTCTCTCTTGTTTGCCGGTAATTGTCCCCTCCCGGTAGACGAGGTACCGACGATGAGTTCGATAACACCGATGAAGAACTATATTATCTTCAGAAGTGCCAGGCAAGCAAAACCCCCTTGTTCATTCCGATACAATCCCACTCTCTCGCCCCTGCTCTATTTTACTGCATTAGGACAACAACGACTCATGTGTTACTTGCTGCGGTAGCTGAACCCCTTGATCCTTTGCATGACTGTCATTCCACAAGAATTAGATGAAACCCACTAGCATGAGTAGGAATTGTTTGAGCCATGTTGTGCCTACTCATTTATGCTTGTTTGTCATGCCTGCTACGCTTAGAGTTGAGTCGGGTCTGATTCATCGGGAATGAATTGGAATTGTTATGAACATGTCTGTTGTGTGTGAGCTAAGTGTGTGAACACGATTTGGTAAAGGTAGCGGTGAGAGGCCATGTAGGAGTACATGGTGGGTTGTCTCATTGCAGCCGCCCTCGAACTGAGTTCTGTGTTTGTGATCCATGATACAGTTATTACCACGCATTGGGCCCGAAACCAATGGACCCTCTCGGCTTCTTGACCACCCTTTTCCTCATCCGGAGTTGCAAGTAGTTTCGTGTTTGTAGCATGTGGGGCCGCACGCAACGCTGACCTTAGGGGTGGGTTGTGTTGCGGTAGGCACCGTGGCCCGTGTACCGAGTGCCCGCTTGGTATCTCGGGAACCCTGCACACATCGCTCGGGGCTGTATGGGAAACCTCGGCGGACTCCTGCGGATGGAACCCGAATAGGCGATAAACCCGACTAGGGATTTGAGTGTTTAGGTAGGCCGTGGCCGACACCCACGCTGGGCTTCCGCTGAAGGTTGCCGAGTACATGTCGGTAAACGGCGGTAAGTGGTGAGAGCGTGTGAAGAAGTACACCCTGCAGGGTTTAATATGATCTATTCGAATAGCCGTGTCCGCGAAAAGGACTTCGGGTTGCCTATATCAGTTCATAGACAAGTGAAAGTGGATACTCTAAAATGCGCAAGATAAGCGTGAGTGCTATGGATGGCGTTCTCGAGGGAGACGGAGCGGGTCCATAGTGGTGTATTGCCATGGTGAATATGTGGACTCGTAGCGCCACCTCAAAAGAGTTACTTGCGTCGTAGTTCAGATAGCCACCGAGTCAAAGCTGGCTTGCTGCGGTCAAACTCCACCACCCCTTTTGATAATGATGCATATGTAGTTAGTTCTCGATGTAAGTCTTGCTGAGTACAATTGTACTCACGCTTGCTTATTTTATGTTTTGCGAGAGACGCTGGCCTCGCTTAGTAGTTCCACGTGGACTTCGACGCTTAGCTTGTTACCTCAGCTACGATCTTGTGCCCTCGGCAGATCTGGTAGATAGTCGCTTCTCAGCCTTTTCCCATTTATAGTTGTCGTACTCGGACATGATTAGCTTCCGCTTGTGCTTTGACTTGTATGTTTCGAAAGTGTTGGGTCATGAGACCCATGTTTGTAATATCTCGCTCTTCTGAGCCTAATGAATAATATTTTGAGTCGAGAGTTATGTTGTGATGCCATGTTGTATCTACACATATTGAGCATATGTGTGTATGTTTGAAATGCTTGGTATGTGTGGGATCCGACAAACTAGTTGTTTATCCTTGGCAGCCTCTCATATGGGGAAATGTAGTCTCGTGCCTCCGAGCGATAGTAGTCCGCTACAGCCCGGTTCACCGGAGTCCTGCTAGCCCAGCACTACTGCTTGGACACTTGACTGGCCGGCATGTGTTTCACTTCGTTCCTATGTCTGTCCCTTCGGGGAAATGTCACGCGGTGGTATTCGGAGTCCTGCCTAGCCTGCTACAGCCCGGGATACCGGAGTCCTGTTAGCCCAGCGCTACAGCCCGAATACATACGTTGATGACCGACATGCTCGATGTGATTCATGTATGCCTGTCCCCATGGGTTAGCGCCGCTTTGGTTCACGACTAGCCATGTCGGCCCGGTTCTTCGTCATATGGATGCTAGCGACACTATCATATACGTGAGCCAAAAGACGCAAACGGTCCCAGGCCATGGTAAGGCGACACCCGCGGGAATACCGTGCGTGAGGCCGCAAAGTGATATGATGTGTTACATGCTAGATCGGTGTGACCTAGGATCGGGGTCCTGACAACTCTAGACACAAATTAAAATAATACAAGCTTTATATTACAAGCCAGGGGCCTCGAGGCTCTAATACAAGCTCGATACACAAGCGTCAGCGGAAGCAACAATATCTGAGTACAGACATAAGTTAGACAAGCATGCGTTAAGAAGGCTAGCACAAACATCAACGATCGAAGAGGCAAGGCCTCCTGCCTGGGACCTCCTAACTACTCCTGGTCGTCGGCGGTCTCCACGTAGTAGTATCCGTCAGCGGCGGCTTCTGGCTCCAGGGATCCACCATCTGGATGCATCAACCGGGAAGAAGAAGGAAGGGGGAAAAAGTAGCAAAGCAACCATGAGTACTCATCCAAAGTACTCGAAAGCATCAGATCTACACTAAGTATGCACTGGTATCAAATAGAAGGGCTGTATCTGTGGACTGAACTTCAGAATGCCAGAATAGAGGGGAAGGCCTAGCCTATCGAAGACTAGCATCTTCAAGCAGCTCCAAGCATCTTGCAGCATGTAGAAGAGTCAAGAATAGCAGTTTATATTTAACAAACATGTTGTAGCATTAACGCTCAGAGATCCTTCCTCGGCTCCCTGCGAGAAAACAATCTCGGAGCCACATATTTCAAGTATCCATTTCTAGTTGTAATAGATCAGGATATAAGTCTGAACGTCCAATACCGTGGACACGGTATTCGAATATATGTCTTCCCTGCAGGGGTGCACCACGTTACCCAACACGCTCGATCACTCTGGCCGGACACACCTTTCTGGGGTCAATGCCCGGCCTCGGAAGATCAACACGTCGCAGCCCGACCTAGGCTCAGCAAAGAGGTCCCCACCAGTCTACATCCTAAGCACTCCGGGGTCTGGGCCCATCGCCCATTGCACTCCGGGTCGTTGTGTGCAGGGTGGATACCAGCACCACCCGTGAAGTGGATGGTACGATCCGACCGTGCCACAATGTTGAACTGGACATCTGACAAAGCTTCGACTGATACCACGACGTCGAGGCCCATATATATTCTCGCGTGGTGGTTAGTGCGTAAAGGCCAAAGGCCAACTCAGAACAAATATCCAAACCTGTTAGTGCATTGGGGGCTCGCGGAGACGAGCAGAGACTCACGATAATGTGACCCCGTCGCCCCGTCTCATGGACTTGCGGCAAGGGCCCAGACTACCCGACCGTGCCATGTAGAAAACTCTCGGGTGCTCAACGGGCCCGCCCGACTTTCACATCAACTTGCGGGTACCCCTCAGGGTCGACCTGACTTCAACAAAGGTCTCAAGTAAAGTCCCGGTAACCGTGTGTCCAAACATCAAGGGGAAAACCTGAGGAATCACCCCCGGTGGATTCCACTCAATGTAATCATCAAGGTGAACGTAAGAGGGACCAACCTTGAGGTTCACACTTGAGGTGTTGCATGATAGAGCCGTATCGGGAATGGTGAAAGAGGAAATCACCCTCGATGACCACGAACGAATAGCTACACTACAGAATTATCATCAGGAGTGCGTTATGAGGGATCACCCTCGGCACTCGATAGTAGTTCTACAGAGTCGAGCAACAAAAGGGGCGTGATGTCATAGTCATAGTTTAATTAACATGTATTAATTAACTAAACCAGTTAATTAGGTAAATTAAACAGAAGTAATTAAGTTAAGTTATTAATTAAACTAATTAATTAATAATATTATTATTAATGTTATATTTTTTAAACATTTTTTAACAGGGGCGTGAGCCCCTAATGTCAAGGGCCTGAGGGGCCTTAGCGGGCAGGTAAAACGGTCCGGCGTGGTCTCCGTGTGCGCCGAGGCCACACTGGGGCGACGCCGCCACGGCAGAGGCTTGGGCGCTGCCAGCACGCTGGCTGCGCATGGCGGCGCGACGGGACGAAGCACGCGACGAGCGCGCAGAACTGACCAGGCGAGGCGGAGCACCGCGGCGGTGCGCGAGCGAGGGCGCGATGACGCGCCGGAGGTGGCGGGGCTGTAGGACGCGACTCGCGGTCAAGGCGGCCCGGTGTGCACGCGGAGCACGGCGTCCGCGACGACGGACAGGGGGAGGGGAGGACGATTGGGGTCCTCACCGGCGTTGGTGAGCAGGGGGCGTCGAGGCGCATTGGCGGCCGTTGAGGAGGAGGACGGGGATGGTCCGACGAGGTCGTGGCTCCGGCAAGGAGTGATCCGAGCGGCGGTGGCGTCGGGGCTAAGCACGAGTTCCAGATCGGGAACGGAGCGGCGCAGACGGGCGTTGGGGGGTTGGTTCGAGGGCGAGGTGAGGTAGCGACGCCGAGGTGGCGGCACGCCGGCTCGGGGCTGGCCGCGGTCGTCGGGGCGAGCGACGGGGGTCGAAGGCGGCGATGGTGGGGTAGGCCGGCGAGGGGCGAGGAAGCTGCTCGGGGGGGGGGGGGACGGGACGGGACGAGGCCAACGGCCATGCGGTGTCGGCAGCGCCGGGATCGGGAGCAGGGTCCGATCCAAATCCAGGCTAGGGGAGTAAACGAGAGAGTGGGGGATCGTGCGTGGGGGGGGAGTGGGGTGACACTAGGGTTTCATTACACCGGGGGGTTATAGCCGGGGTGTGGGGCTGCGTGGGCCGTCCTGGGGGATTTCCTGGGCCGAGGCCCAGTGAGGGACGGGGGCCTCTCCCTTTTTTTGCTGCTTGTTTTCACCTTTTCTTTTATATACTTTGCCGTTTGAATAAATTTTGAAAATGAAACCGAACGTGATTGGATCATTGCAAGGTTAAACAACAGGAAATACGATGACGTGGCATAGCTAGCATGGGATTACTGTACCATAATTATCCGGGTGTTACAGCTTTTGTCGTTTGAGAGCAACCCACCTCTGAAGCTTTTTAGAGAGAGATCGTTGCAAGGACAAAGCCCAAAACACCCAGAGCCAAAGAGTGTTAGGCATCACTGAAGTCTTTCTGTCCGCGTGATCTGAAGACTTGTTACACTTGAGGACTGTGAATCCTCCAGCCGGTTAGGCATCACGTTCTGAGCGTCCAAGAGCCATTGTGGATTGCCAGTGAACGAAGTCTGTGAAGGTTTGGAAGTCTACCTTGAAGACTTACCAGAGTGATTGGGCGAGGACTAAGGCTATGTTTGGTTGAGCTTTTGCAGCCAACTTCTGGCTTTTGGAAGCTATAAGCTAACCAAAGGGGAAGAAAAGAGAAGCAGAAGTAGCAAAAGCTAGTGCTTCCCCGTAGTGTATTTTTGCAGCAGTGAAAGCCCCAACTTCAGTCGTGCACTTTTAGCTGTCCCCTGGAAGTTTAGTAGTATTTACCCATGTTTGCCACTCGCAAGTGAAAACCGATTGGGCCTATTCCTCCCGAGCAAGACATCCAGCAGCACACATCACCCCTCATTCTCCCCGTCCACCCGAGCAATGTTTAGCTAGGTGTCTTTTTTTGTATGGTGCATGTGTTTTGTAATAATATTATGGGATCACTATCTATTTTATGCAACATCAAACTATAGTCGTTTGCATATATGTTAGCAATGAATGGCCTGAATTGTAATTTTTCTCCTTTCAAAAATGATAGTTCAGTTACCTACAAATGTATATATATCACTGCTTTACAGTCAATCAGCATATAAACAAACTCACTCAGGTCTCAGGGGCATTACAAACAATTCACAGCCACATCTACAATTTCACAGTCGTTTTAACCAAACAGCCTCCAGCTTTTCTACAGCAGCATTTTCACGGCAGCTTCTTCACAGCAGCTTTTCCACAGCAGCTTTTTCAGAATCTGCAGCTCAACCAAACACAACCTAAGTGTACTTAGCTCAAGGGGATTAAGGTGAAGACGCGGTCTTCTGAGTTAAATCTCAACCTCCCTAACCAGACGTACAGTTGTCACAGCAACTGGAACTGGTCTACCAAATCCTTGTCCTCACCAAGCAACTGGTTCTATCCTTCCCATCTCTTTACTTTACAGTTTGTCTTCATGAAGTCATTGCCTGCTTGCATGATCTGATTGGCTTCACTGTGTGAAGACTATTTGTTTTTTTGGCTTCACATTATCTTCCATCTAGATCCATACTACCTAGCTGCTGATAGTCTTCGTACTTTCACTTCATTGCTTACTTGACTATGGCTTCTCTAGTGTAGTCTACCTTCTTCTGCATATCAATAGGTTCAGTTCTACTGTTTATCTTCAACTCCCCCGTGTTTTGAAGACTTTCATAAAAATCGCCTATTCACCCCCCCCCCACAAGTCGATAACTAGCACTTTTAGTGTGTCCACGTACCCTCGTAGACCGAAAGCGGAAGCGTTTAGTAACGCGGTTGATGTAGTCAAACGTCTTCGCGATCCAACCGATCCAAGTACCGAACATACGGCACCTCCGCGATCAGCACACGTTCAGCTCAGTGACGTCCCTCAAACTCTTGATCCAGTTGAGGCCGAGGGAGAGTTCCGTCAGCACGACGGCATGGCGACGCTGATGATGAAGTTACCAACGGAGGGCTTCGCCTAAGCGCTACGACAATATTACTGAGGTGTGTAACTGTGGAGGGGGGCACCGCACACGGCTAAAAGATCAACTTGTGTGTTCTAGGGTGCCCCCCTCCCCACGTATATAAAGGAGGGAGGAGGGGAGGCCGGCCGGCCCCTAGGGCGCGCCCAAGAGGGGAGTCCTACTAGGACTAGGACTCGTAGTCCTAGTAGGATTCCACCAAAAGGGAGAGAGGGGGAAGGAAGGAGAGGGAGAGAAGGAGAAGGAAAGAGGGGGGCGCCGCCCCCTCCCTAGTCCAATTCGGACTAGCCCATGGGGGGGCTGCCCTTGTGGCCCTTCCTCTCTCTCCCCTAAGGCCCATGAAAGCCCATAGTTCCCCCGGGGGTTCCGATAACCCCCCGACACTCCGATAGTCATCCGATACCCCTCGGAACTCATCTGGTGTCCGAATAACATCGTCCAATATATCATTATTTATGTCTCGACTATTCCGAGACTCCTTGTCATGTCCGTGATCTCATCCGGGACTCGGAACAATCTTCGGTCATCAAAACACATAACTCATAATACAAATCGTCATCGAACGTTAAGCGTGCAGACCCTACGGGTTCGAGAACTATGTAGACATGACCGAGACACATCTCAGGTCAATAACCAATAGCGGAACCTGGATGCTCATATTGGCTCCTACATATTCTACAAAGATCTTTATCGGTCAAACCGCATAACAACATAGGTTGTTCCCTTTGTCATCAGTATGTTACTTGCTTGAGATTCGATCGTCGGTAACATCATACCTAGTTCAATCTCGTTACCGGCAAGTCTCTTTACTCGTTTCGTAATGCATCATCCCGCAACTAACTCATTAATCACATTGCTTGCAAGGCTTATAGTGATGTGCATTACTGAGAGGGCCCAGAGATACCTCTCCGATACTCGAAGTGACAAATCCTAATCTCGATCTATGCCAACTCAACAAACACCATCGGAGACACCTGTAGAGCATCTTTATAATCACCCATTTATGTTGTGATGTTTGATAGCACACTATGTGTTCCTCCGGTATTCGGGAGTTGCATAATCTCATAGTCATAGGAACATGTATATGTCATGAACAAAGCAGTAGCAATAAACTAAACGATCATAGTGCCAAGCTAACAGATGGGTCTTGTCCATCACATCATTCTCCAATGATGTGATCCCGTTCATCAAATGACAACACATGTCTATGGCTAGGAAGCTTAACCATCTTTGATTAACGAGCTAGTCAAGTTGAGGCATACCAGGAACACTCTGTTTGTCTATGTTTTCACACATGTACTAAGTTTCCGGTTAATACAATTCTAGCATGAATAATAAACATTTATCATGATATAAGGAAATATAAATAACAACTTTATTATTGCCTCCAGGGCATATTTCCTTCAACTAGTTGCCAGACGAGGGTGGACTTCCAACTAGGACGATAACAAACTACGAGCCCAGTTGTGAGTCAAGCATGGACTTGCATCTGGGATGAAAAACAGAACATATGCCCAATTGTGAGTCGAGGCAGGACTGGCAACCAGGACAAGTACGAAATTATGAGCTCAGTTGTGAGTCAAGGGTGGACTTACAACTAGGATGAAACAGACTACTGTCCTAGTTGCGAGTTAAGCACAGACTTGCAATTGCGACAACTACACATAACTACGATGCCATTTGTGAGTCAAGGGTGGACTTGCAACTAGGACAATAATAGACTATGAGCCCAGTTGCGAGTCGGGCATGGACTAGCAAATGCTATGAAAAAAATACATGCCTAGTAGCGAGTCGAGGGTGTACTTGCAACTGGGGCAACTACGAGCCCATTTGCGAGTCATGGGTGGACTTACTACTGGGACAACTACGAAACTACGAGGCTAGTTGCGAGTCAAGAGCCGACTTAAAACTGGAATGAAAAAACTATAGGCCCAGCTACGAGTCAAGGGTGGACTTGCAACTGTGATAAAAAAAGAAAACCAAAAGCACATGCTCTAGTTGCGAGTCGAGGTGGGCTGGCAACTCAAATAATTACGAGCCTAGTTGCGAGTCGAGGGTGAATTTGCAACTGAGACAACTACGAAACTATGAGGCCAGTTGCGAGTCAGGGGTCGACTTGCAACTGGGATGAAACAAACTATGGGTCCAGTTGCGAGTTAAGATGGACCTACAACTGGGATGAAAACCAAAGCATGGGCTGAGTTGCATGTCATGGGTAGGGTTGCAAATGGGATGAAACAAACTACATGCCTAGTTGGGAGTGCACTTTTAACTGGGACAACTACACAAAACAACAATACAAGTTGCGAGTCAAGGATGGACTTGCAGCTGAGACAACTACACAAAACTACACTAGGAGTTGTGAGTTGAGGGTGAACTTGCAACTGGTACAACAATAAAACTATGTGCCTAGTTGTGAGTCGAAGGTGGACTTGCAACTGGGAAAACTACAAAACTATGAGCCCAGTTGCGTGTCAAGGGAGGACTTTTCAACTAGGATGAAACAAACTATGGGTTTAGTTGCCAGCTTAGTTGTGAGGATAAACTTGTAACATGGATAACTACACAAAACTACGATACTATTTGCGAGTCGAGGATGGACTCGCAACTGGGACAATAAGAAAATACGAGCCCAGTTGTGAGTCAAGCACGGACTTGCAACTGGGATGAAAAATAAAACATATGTCCAGTTGAGAGTCAAGGGTGGACTTGTCACTGGGACAACTATGAACGAGCACACAGTTGTGAGTCAATGGTGGACTTGCAACTAGGATGAAACAAACTACGAGCCTAGTTGTGACTCAAGGGCGGACTTGCAACTGGGACAAACTACACAAAACTACAATACCATTTGCTGGCTGAGAGTGGACTTGCAACTGGAACAATAACAAACTGCGAGCCCAATTGCGAGTCGAGTGTGGACTTACAACTGGGATGAAAAAAAGACACATGCCCAACTATGAGTCGAGGGTGGACTTGCAACTGGGACAATTACAAGCCCATTTGCGAGTTGTGGGTGGACCTGCAAGTGGGACAATTACGAGCCCATTTGTGAGTTGAGCGTGGACTTACAACTGGGATAACTATGAAACTACGAGCACGGTTGAGAGTGAAGGGTCGACTTGCAACTAGGATGAAACTATGGTCCCATTTGTGAGTGGAGGATGAACGTGCAACTTGGATGGAAAACAAAATCATAGGCTTTAGTTGCAAGTTGAGGGTGGGCTTGCAACTCGAAAAACTATGAACCCACTTGCGAGTCGACGGTGCACTTGCAACTAGGACAACTACGAAACTATGAGCCGTTGCGAGTTAAGGGTTGACTTGCAACTAGGATGAAACAATTTATGGGCCCAAATGCGAGTTAAGGGTGGACCTGCAACTGTGATGGAAATGAAAATACATGTGGAGTTGTGAGTCAACAATGAGCTTGCAGCTAGGATGAAACAAAATGTGGGCCCATCTCCAAGTGGAGGATGGACTTGTAACTAGGATAACTATGAGCCCACTTATGAGTCAACAGTGGACTTGCAACTGAGATAAGTACTAAATTATGAGCCCAGTTGCAGTCAAGGGCCGACTTAAAACTAGGATGAAATAATCTACGGGCCCAGCTGCGACTTAAGGGTGGACCTGCAACTCGGGTAAAACCAAAATACATATGGAGTTGCATGTCAAGGATAGGCTTGCTGCTAGGGTGAAACAAATTATGGGCCTAGTTACGAGGCGAGGATGGATATGCAACTGAGACAACTACACAAAACTACGATATGAGTTGCGAGTCAAAGGTGGACTTACAACTGGGATGAAAAACAAACAACATTCCTAGTTGCGAGTCAAGGAAAAAGGAAAAGAAAATATAAAAAGCAAAATAAAAAACTGAACCGCAGCTCAACGCGATGAAGAGAGACCAGTGAGTCATGCAATGTTGAGGCTGTATGGGGACACCGCAGCTTAACGGACACAGAGCTGAATCACACTCACAACAAGGAGTGAAAAAGCTGAACTCGTACAAAATCAAAACTAACACAACCCGGCAATGGATACAAGCCCCCAAACACCCCAATGAGCGATGACATAGCCAGCCGAAAACGAACACAAGCTGTGAAACGGGCCGATAGCACGACACGGATCAATGTGTTGCACAAAAAATTCAGCAACAAAAAATTGTATGATTACAAATTTAGATGAGATTGTACGAACCGTACACATACAATTATTTGTCGAATGGCAAACATACAAATGACCAATCATATTATCCGACAAAAGTTATAAAGAAAAAAAATGTTTCTACGGATCTCGACTTGAAATGTTGTGCCTATATGACATAAAAAGAAAACATAAAAATAAAAATCTTTAATAAAATTGGAACAAAACAGAGGCCCTAAAATAGCGGTGGACTTGTCTCTTCCACTTATATAACGGGTGCTTGACTATTCAACTTCAACATGAAAACGACCCCGAAAACAGCCCAAACAAACCGGGCGTGAAACACTTGGCAATCAAACAAGTGATGCACCATGAAAAAAATAAAAATATTACAAATAAAGTGAAAATATGTTCATAAATTTAACAGAATAGTCCTAAAATAAAAAAATCACAAATTTAAAGAAGTGTTCATAAAATTTGTGCATGAGTTAGAAAAAATGAGGAAAAAAGATTTGTGCACGGCGGGTGGACATAAAAATGAGTAGGGGTTGGATGAATTGCATGTATAGGACATGTAGCTGGATCATGATCAGACAAGTTGCGTATTAAGGATGTACATGCAACTAGGTGATTGGATTTGCTGGAATCTGCACCGTCCCAATAATAAAGAAGAATGATGATATGCATCATTTATGGCTGCTAAGCAGGGTGGATGCAGACAACTCTTGTATAAAGCTAGAGAATAACTGCATCATACCTATCAAAGATACTGATGTAAACTTTGTGACTGGGTCACCATGCTCTGAAAAATCAGTATTCCGTATGGAGAGATCGCCACTGGTATCAAGGTCGACGAGAGCTTGTCAAGAGTTTCATGTATGTGGGAAACAACAAATTCCCACATTTCACAATGAATCACATAGAGGATATTGTCACTAGAGAATACACGAAGGATATGTCGTTCCACTAACAGGTGGGTTTCATAGTTGCCGCAACAATTTTAGCAATAGCAGGATTGTTTGCTGTAAATGGAAGGAAAATTGCATTCCCATGAGATCATTCCTAGTCTTGTTGATCCAACCGAGATACTCCATCCGTTCCAAAATAGATGATCCAACTTTGTACTAACTTTGTACTAAAGTTAGTACGAAGTTGGGTCATCTATTTTGAAACGGAGGAGTACATTCGCTGAACTGGTCGAAATATGTGAGGAAGCAAACTGGAGGAGGCAAGGTGTGCTCAGGCTCAAATTATGGCAAAGTGCCCACATATGAAGCTTCAGCGGCTGTCCATCGTATCTGCAGGCAAATAACAAGAGCATGATCGATATGGTTATATGACAATGATTATTTAAGAACACACCAAAAACATTGCTTCGTTCTAATTATACAGTTTGTAGGTTCACTATCTGGACAATCTAAAAACAAGCTGCATCAACATATCTGATAATGTGTTTCCACGGGCTTCCTCTTCACCCAAGATGTGGTTCAACAGTTAATAGAGGAGGACACTATCTATGTAGAAGGGTGAAGTAGCCGGCTTTTTGGGAAACACCAGGTAATCCGACGAATTACATATCTTAGTTGTACAACCATCATCTGGGCATGTAGTAGCAACTCTCCTGTTCACACTTCAAAGAATCACACCTAGTTTGCTATTCTAGATTGACCAGACAAGGGAAACACATTTACAATCATTGAAAAATAAGAGAAAGAGGGAGGCACTGAACGCCAGCGAATTACTGGATGAAAGAAGAAGCCTTGAGAAGCGCATGTAGAAGATTTGTTTCACAGTGCATCTACTTGATCAAGCACATTGATTATATAAATGATACAAACTCGTAGACATGTTTTGCGGTAGAAACCTTGTTTAAACTTCCAAATGTTTGGTATTTTTTGTAATGATTCCTAATATATTGTATGGTTTCACAATGCCATTTTAAATCCAATAACTACCAGGAGTGGGAAAGCCATGTCAGTTGGACAATTAATCCTGAAGACCAAGTACAAGGACAACGGTAAAAAACTTAGAGCTTCTAAAGGTGTGTTGGCAGGAAAACAAATGAAGGTTTGCCACTTAAATTATCAAGCATTTTTAAATTATTATCTGTCATGAACTTATTTGGTAAAAAAAACCATTGTCCTGTGAGGCAGAGCATGAAAAGAGAGTTACAATTACTAATGTCTCGGGAGCAGAATGCTCTTTGGATTTTGATGCTCACCTCGCCAATCAAATTGTCTTGTACACAAAAGGTAAACATGACATATTGTCAAAGAATCACACCACTAACTATACCGGCACAATATATTGGAAAATCTAATTACTATATGTCACCCAAGAACAGATTTACAAAATTGAACAAAGTCTTACATGCTGCTTCTGTTGCATATAGGTTGTCAACCAAATGAGAAACGCGAGTTCTGTCTGCGAGCACACCAAGCAGGGGAAGCAGAGCCATCATTGTTGAACTGCTCTGCACACGAGCTTGCAATGCAGAACGAAGGTAAACAACGAGCCATTTCAAATGTTCTACATCTTTGAATTAAAATAGTAAGTCAAGTGATATGCAGCTCATTTGCCATATGACGGGAAGCCGCCATTTGAGTTCGACAAACCAAACATAGACTCTAAGGTGTATCACGCAACAAGAATTCTAGAGATGGCTGTACAAACAAAATGAAAACGATTTATCAGCGTATGTATTTTACCCAGAATTGGACATATTATACATAACATAATCAAGGATGTGAACTAATAATCAGGTGTCTTTTTTGCAGCATATGGTATGAGCATTATAGTCCAACAACAATACGTATATCTGGAAAGGTTATGAAAACAAATTCCAAATTAGGTGCAATGTACTCAGTGGAATACCGCAATGACCTACTATTCAGAGAATTTCAGAAACTGCCCAGACACTTCATTCCAAACAGTTGGTCGGTGCATAAGCAAACATCCTGTCTTATCAATTCGAGTCAAACGCAAGTGAATCACAGTGGCACAACTATGTTTTAAGTTTTTTTGTTCAACTGATATGGAATTCTGTTGGTTTTGCAACATCTAGCTCTAATCAAGGACAGACCTACCGATCTGAAGCAGTATGCGAAATTTTTCAGAAGCAAGTTATTCAAGTATGAAGTAGAATACTTCACACAGGTACTATCATTGGTACCAACATTTGTGAAAGGCATCATTACATACTGTCGGTACCGCTTACTAACAACTTACATCCGCGCGCAGCTAATAGTTCAGTAGACTGTTATAATATGAAATCAATGTAGGTATGGGACACAATGAACAAGGAAATCCATCTGTTGGACCCTAACAAAATTGGGGCTAAGGAACACGATGTGAAGGCTATGCACTTTGGGACAATAATTGACTTACACTTTACGATGACAAAGTGCATTGAAACATTTCACCCGAGATGGAAATGGCCAAAAGAAACATGGCCTATCAAGATCAAGGAAAAGATATGCACCAGATGCACCAGGTATGCTGAACAAGGGTAAACATCGAAATTGCATTTTTCATATTTTTGGTATGTCTGTTGCTATGACAAGGATGTTCACAGGGAAAATTCAGCTTTGTATGTCATGTACTGTGCTCTGTACTACAATGGACACGGAGAACTAGCAACTCCACTTAACAATGTAAGCATGCTTGTAAAACTGCAACAATGAGCCATCTACTGTCGACCATGTTGACATGATACACAATGTTCGTACTCATGTGCTAACATAAGTGGTTATTTTTGTGATGCAGGTTGCACTTCCAGTAATGAGAGGAAAAGATCTATGGGATATGATGTCAATGAAAGGCAACGACGCAAGGCTGCCAACACAGTACGACCTAATTGCAGAAGACTATGCAATGTAGGTAAGCTGATCCATAATATTAGTCATGAACTTATGCGAATACTCAATTATTGCTTTTGGGAGTGGATGCAATAGTATTGAGAAACATTATTAGAAGGCATTTGAAAACTATTGTACCAACACTTGTTTATATTTTGGATGCCAGTGTGTATAAATGTTTGATTCGCCATATCCATGTTCATAGATGTCGATCAAGCATTTGAAAATTTCTTCACACCTTCTACGTTTATGCATGACCACCATAGTGGTCACTCGATCTGTTCATGTCCAATATACAGATGAGACAACTTGATTAGTTGGGAAGGAACTACGTACTAAGCAATGTAGTTTCAGAGAGTAGTTTTACAGTGACATTTTCATACATACAATTCAATCAGACCATTCTAGAAGAAAGTGAAACCAAAATGCAATAATAGATAACTTATAATATGCATGCATACATTAATAGTCAACATTAACAGTAGCCGTATAAATTGTTACATTTAAGAGATATGGAACGCGGCAAAAATCAGGTTGCCTATTCAATGGAAAAATGGAGTTAACCAAGGTTAAATTTCTTAGAGTTTACAATTGTTATAATGGATATCAATGTACGGAATAACACATTAAACTGGCATGTAATTAGCACACAGTGAGGATCAATGTTAGTCGCACATACGATATACAAAAGAGATGCTGCACACACCAATGTCAGTAAAAAAATAACATCAACTTCTTCGCTACCATACCTAAGTAATATGTGAGCGGGACATCAACAACATACAAGATTTGAAAGGAAATCGATCTCATATTGGAACAACACACTTTCCGTGTAATGTGTGCTAGCAAAGCGGAATAGATCTGGAGGAGAAAAATTGCCCACATATGAGCGTCATTTTTTTTTTGAAACAAGACATATGAGCGTCAATAATTTCAATACGTTTATTGAGATGGTAGATTACCTTGTTAACAAGGAAGCGGACCGAACTTGCTGTTGAAAACTGGTAGTACGCCCCCAGATTTGTAATCTATGCATCCAAGTAGACAGATAAATTTTATAATCGCAATCTTGTAGAGCCATCGCACACTTCGATTTAGGTCACGGATTCACAGGGTTCAAATGAAACGTCAAGCTAGTGGGCATATGGATGAGGCATGGCTCCAACATGGGTCACGCATGGTAAATTGCTACTATTTCAGACATGTACAGATGTACACATCGTCTGAGGTTGTGTACTGCCCATCGAAATACGCACAGTTCATTTTGTTGATTGGGCAGATACCGCACAAATCTCCGATCAAGATCGTGTGATGTGAGCCTACCCAGTGGAAACCCAGACCGCTAGAAAAATCATTCTCCCAAACACTTGTCATGTAGGAGTACTACTAGTATAGTCGAGGCCACATATATGTACATGTACATACACAGACCTACTCGGCCATGCACACAACAGCCAACTCCAACTTTGACTAAACCCGTCCGTAGGGCAACATTCTTTGACTTATAGTGCAAGCTAGCACAACATACAAGCCATGCAATTGACTCGATTTACTCCGAGTACAATCACAATACGGATAGCATAGCTAACTCCAGAGCAATATCGAACTCCATCTGCTCGCGGTTTGCCTAAAGAATACGTATGCAGGGCCGATCGATGGAATCCGGGTGGTGCGCGGTCAATACCCAATACGTAGCCTAGTCGATCGCGCATTTTCTCTTACGTATACGCTCACGCACGATTTATATATACAGAAATGTTTGCGTAGCTCCTCCCCCCTTCCTGGATCTTCTGCTTCCACCACCGATCCACCGCGAGCCCCGCATCAAGTCCACGCGAAGCAAAGCCCTAGTCCAGCTCGAGCGCCATGGCTGTCGGCACCGCAGGTAGCTTCGGCGCCGTCCTCAAGGCGCGCCACCGCGTCACGGGCAAGACCGTCGCAATCAAGGTCCTCCGCTCCAACGGCGATCTTGCCGCCGCCAACAAAGAGATGCAGGACGAGGCCGACTTCCTCGAGGCCTGCACCCCGAACCCTTACGTCGTCGGCTCCCATGGGCTCTTCCGCGACCCTGAGACCTACAAGCTCTGCCTCGCCATGGACTACGTCGGCTCCAACCTCCACGCTTTCCTGTCCGAGAGGCCGCCGCTGCCGGAGTCCATCGTGAAAGCCTACATGTGGCAGCTCCTCACCGGCGCCAACAAGATGCACAACCACGGCATCCTCCACCGCGACATCAAGCCCCACAACATCCTCGTCGGCGAAGGAGGAAAGATCCTCAAGATCTGCGACCTAGGGCTGTGCGTGTCCTTGAAGACCGCGAGGATGCCTTACGAGTTTGCCGGCACCATGCCCTACATGGCGCCGGAGATGCTCCTGGGGAAGCCGGACTACGATGCGGGCGTCGACGTGTGGTCGCTGGGATGCGTCATGGCCGAGATGCTCACCGGCGAGATGCTGTTCAAGGCCGACAAAAAGGACGACAGGACCGCCCAGCTCTCCGCCATCTTCCGCGTTCTCGGCTTCCCGGACGAAACGACGTGGCCGGAGTTCGTTGCGGCCAAGGTCCCGCGGGTGTTCTACACGCAGCAGCAGCAGCATAACACGCTGGGAAACCTCTTCCCCCGGGAGACCTTGTCCAAGGAGGGCTTCCAAGTCTTGAAAGGGCTTCTCGAGTGCAACCCAGCTAGGCGGCTGACGACGGCCGCCGCGCTCCAGCTCCGTGGTTCGCGCCCAAGCTCCACACCGACGACGTGTCAGAGTCGTTGCCGCCAACAAGGAACGTTCTGCGGATCAAGATCGTTCCGGCGGGGACACTCAAGAAGAAGAATGTGCTGCGGATCAAGTTCACTCCGCCGGCGACACCCAAAAAGAAGAACCTGCGGCGGATCAAGGTCATCCCACCGGCGACGCCAGGAACGAAGAAGAACCTGCTGCAGCGGATCAAGGTCATCCCACCGGCGACACCACAGATGAAGAACGTGCTCAGGATACCACTTGCGATGTGGAACAAGGCCATGTAGTGTAGCTAGCTAGTACTCCCTCTATAAACTAATATAAGAGCGTTTAGATAACTAAAATAGTGATCTAAGAGCATCTCCAACAGCCGCGCTACGCGCCACGCCCAAAAAATGCATTTGCCGTGCGCGCTTCGGCTGGTTTAGCGCGGGGATAGGCGCCGGCTCCAACAGCCGCGCTATAATGCAGCGCGCGCGCGCCGCTCCAGCGGTGCCCAAAAATGCAGCGCGCGCAGCAAGCACAAACCACATATACATTTCAAAAAATAGGAAAAAAACCATCAAACAAACAAAATAAATCAACAATAAATAGTTATTACAACTCAAACAAATAGTTTATCGTTCTACAACAAATACAATAAACACAACCAATAGTTCATGAACAATACAATACAAATAATGCAATCAAATCATGCTCTTTGTCGTCCATGCCATGCCCACCATTCTTCAATCAGATCCTTCTGAAGATCATTGTGCGTTATGGACGCCGAATGGCATGATAGGAGGCAACAAAACGGGCTACCCTTTCAGCCCTCCGTCGCACTCGCACGGGATGTCCCAAGAGCTCATACTGTGAGTAGTCTAAATCTTGGCCACGCTCATTCTCGATGATCATGTTGTGCATGATCACACAAGCGTGCATGATGTACCAAAGCATTTTTGATCCCAAAATCTAGCGGTCCTCTCACAATAGCAAATTGGGCTTGCAAAATCCCAAATGCTCTCTCCACATCTTTTCTAGCAGCCGCCTGAGCATTGTGGAAATAAAGATTTTCTTACCTTCTGGCTTTTCAACGGCTTCACGAAGGTTTGCCACTTTGGATAGATGCCATCCGCTAGATAATAGCCATAGTTATGCGTATGGCCATTTGCTACAAACTGCACGGTGGCAACTCACCATTCGCAATCTTATTCATCAGTGGTGACGGTTGACAACATTGATGTCATTTAAAGACCCAGGCATTCCAAAGAATGCATGCCAAATCAAGTCTCCTGATCGCCACCGCTTCAAGGATTATAGTGGAACCCTTTTTGGCCGTGGAATTGTCCATGCCATGCCTTTGGACAATTCTTCCAACTCCAATGCATGCAATCTATTGAGCCAAGCATGCCAGGAAAGCCGCGAGATTTGTTCATCGCCAATAGCCTTGCGGCGTCTTCAGCAGTGGGAGATCTCAAATACTCCTCGCCAAACACTTGCACAATTCCCACTGCAAAGCGCTTGACACACATGATGGCTTGGCTCTCACCCATAGCCAAGTGATCATCAACTAGATCGGCCGGGATACCGTATGCCAACATACGCAAAGCGGCTGTCACCTTCAGAAAGGTGCTATGCCCGAGCTCTCGGCGGCATTCCTCCTTTGCTGGAAAAACCGGTCATGGCTCGCTAGTTTCTCTGCAATGCGCTTGAACAAGTCTGTGCTCATCCTAAACCGGCGACGAAAATACGACTCCGGGTATGTGGGATTCTCCACGAAGTAGTTCTTCATCAATCTGTTATGGGCATCAATCCTATCTCTCCAAATTTTATCCCGACCCATAACCGAACCACCGTGCTTCGGTTTTTTATTGATATGCATAGCTATGATCATTGCAAGATCCTCCTCCTCTTCCATATCAAATTCTTCTTGGAAGAATCATCTGACGAACTCATCTACAATGTTCAATACTATACTATCAAAACTACAATTCAAAACATGCACCAAATTCATAGTTTGGAGCAATACATACCTTGTAGGCGTTTCGTGAACACCTTGCGGGCGCTGGCGCTGGCGCGGCAGCGAGCCCTCGGCGCTGTTCTCGGACGCCGAGGCGCACGAGGGCCGGCCGGACTAGGAGGAGTGGGGGAAGCGCTGGCGCGCTGGGAGGCCGGGAAGCGCTGGAACGGTCGCCTGGAGGTTTCGGCGCGGCGGCCGCAGCGGAGACAGACTGGGGAAGCGCTTGAGTGGTCGCCGGCGGGCGCGGGCGGCGACGGCGGCGCGGGGATAGGCCGGGGAAGCGCTGAACGGTCGCTGGGCGCGAAGGCGGCGGCGGCGCTGGTCGGACGGGGGCGGCGGCGCGGTCGCGAGAGTGGAGGAGGGAGCGAGCGAGCGCAGAAGAGAGCAGTGGCGAGCGCGGGAGAGTCGCGCGCGCGCGAGCCGGCGCAGCAAATAACGGGCGCGGGATTGCGTTTCGGCCAGCGCGCGGAATTGGAAATGGCGCGCGCCGCTTTTTGCTGTTCGCTGGAGCTGCCGCTGCGCGTCGCTGCCGCTAAAACTGCCTTTTTTACGGCGCGGCGCTTGTATAGCGCGGCTGTTGGAGATGCTCTAAATGCTTGCTAGCATATATGTGCTTCACGGTGCAAATCGTAGCATGAAGAACTCCACGTTTGGTGGTGGTTTGTCTTTCTGCTCACTTTTTGAAACCGTGTACTGTTGATTTGGAAAGGGCTTGTCCTCACCCTTGTCCATCTAGCTATGTACGTATAACTGCTTCGAGATGATGTCCCTCGAACTGAGCATGTTGTAACTCAGTCATGTTTAATATAAAAATAATTATTATAAAACACACTACTATTTTAGTAATGGTACTTAATCTATAGGTATATGCTACTGTTAATGATAGTTAAGCCTTCGAAATGGACCGCAGGTTTTCCCTACCCTAGCCGCCGCCAAGAGCCAGGCGACTAGGGAGGCGGTCTGCTTCCACCGATCTCCACCGGTTAGGGCGCTGGCCCCCTCTCCCTCTGGCTACTGCTCCAGTGGCAGGAGGGAGGGGGGACCTTGTTCCTCCGCTTTGTAGTTAGGGTTTAGATTTGTAAATCGTGGTACGCCGTTAGGGTGGTGGGAGCGGCGCCCGGGCGAATAAATCTACCTCAACTCCATTCCCACACCGGAGGTGCCCTTTATGGCGGCGTCTCGGAGTTGATGGCATCGTGTGTTTGTCGATCTTTCAGATCAGCGTCGTTAGGATTCATGGATGGTGTCGGCGAGGCGGCGGCGGCGACTCCATCAGGTGTGTATCTCCTTCTGCTTTGTCCCCGTTGCTGCGGCGTGGTCTTCGACGTCATGGTGGAGCAGGGAGGTTTTGTCGTCCAGGAGTACGCGCAAACGTTGTCTACTCAAGTGACACCTGGAAGATGGTGCATCTTGTGCTGGGTTTGTGGTTGGAGACTGACAATTCTAGTTTCCTCCTCCGACGTTGTAGTCGTGCGGGGGTGTCAGTTCTAGAGTTCGGTGGTGTGTCCGGGAACATGTTGCCCCGGTTTGATTCTTTCAACGGCAATGGTTTTGCTTCAGGCAAACTACTTTGGAGGTCCGTAAAGCTGCTGATCAGCAATGAAGCTGCGTCGAGCTCGGGTGAAGAGGTGATATGTCTCATTTTCCTTAGTGGAGAGGAAGAAGCGCTGGTTCTGCATAGGATAATATACCATCTTTTCAGTCATGTAATATCGATGTTTACGTGGCTTGTAACTAAATCTTTATTTTATTAATGAGACATGTATTACTATGCAAAAAAAAGTAATGATAATAGTAAAGCTACAAGTGAAAATGCATAGGAGCTCTTGGGTGCTACGCTCCCCTATATTCAAAAATAATTTAGTAATTAAAAAAAGTCAGAAAATCCTAAAACTTTTCATGGAATCAAACATGACCAAGTACTGCACTCGTATAAAAAAATTAAATAGGAAATGACTTTTATTGTATTCGGGGTCAAAGATTTCCCAAAAAATGCTAGATACAAGTATGTTTTTGACTTTTTTAATTATTAAATTATTTTTAAATATAGGGGGTGGAGCACCCGAGTGCTCCTAATCTGCTTCCAGCTACAAGCTACTATTTTAGTAAATATACCTAATAGAAATATGTGCTAAATCTATAAGCTATTATTTTAGTAAAGATACTTGATATTAAATATACTTCATAACGGCTACTATTTCGGCAAAAAAACATCTTTGTTCTACTGATCGCTTCCGATTTGGGAGGTGTCATTTCCTGAGATACCATTCGCATGGGAACCTTTAGTTGCGTGTTGTTGCACCTAGCTTATCCCTTTCCGCTCCCTTTGTGGTGTGATTGGGGGGGGGGGGGGGAGGGGGGTAGAGTTAAGATTTCTGTTGATCCCTTTTCCTTCAACTAGCAACGCGGGTCTAGTCATACATCCCGAAGAATAATTGATATTTTGTATTGTTGACAAAATGAGATGAAGTTCCTATTTGTGTAGTTTTGATAAAAGGGAGTGAAATTTGTGTTTGTGTTGTTTTGTGCTCTTAAGTTTCCTTATACATTGCTTCGAAAAAACACAGTGGCAAGTGTGAATGTAGGCGCACATCACAGGTAAGGCCAATAGGCTTGGCCTGGCAGGAGAACCAATCACGGGTGCCTTTAGGGCATGTACAATGGTGTCATATGAATACATATTGCTCCATGATAAAAAGTAATTTGAGGCACCTATATTTATTTTTTTTCTTCCCAATGCAAGCTACCACTAGTGGGCATCATTAGAAATTAGAAAATAAAAACTCTAGTACACATGCATCTCTACTTTTCACTCCAACCTTTTCAGCTTTTGTCACCGGACCACATTTGTTCTCTTCAAGCATATTTCTCCTGGAGAGGATCCTGCATCCCTATCCAAACCTACTTTACGTCATATCCGATCTTACATGGCATGCAAGGCATTACCTTGGGGCAATACATTGTACATGCCCTTAGTCCGCCCATCATTCACAGGTATTGCGTTATTAGTGATGAGCAGCTTGTCTAACGCTAGTAACCAAGTACCAATGACAAGTTATGAGTGTCGGGTGCCCCCTGGTAGTTGTTCATAGGCCTTTTGCACCTGTTAAGGTTTCATGCAGTAGTGTAAGCATCCTATATAATCAAACCTATTACGGGTCGCGCAAAGGGCGCATCCTCGTGTTGTCCCTGTCAGCAGGGGCATTTCTGTTCACGCTGGCCAACTGAATGTCTCGTTATGTACACGTCACCAAAAAAATCGCCCAGCGTTTCTCGTTCGCTTCTTCGAGAAGAAATAGACAGACAGGACGTCGCCTCGATCCCTTTTCCTTTCCTCTCCCAAAACACACGCCCCTCTCCTCCCTCTCCCACAGCTAGGGTTGCCGCCACCGCCGCCCTCCCCACGCTTGCGGCCTCTCCATCTCGTACCAGGAGCTCCCGCGCCGCCACGTCCCCTCGCCCATGCATGCCTCACCACGGAAGAGAGCTAGCGCGCCTGCGCTGCCGGGTAACAGCCACGCCCAGAGGAGGTCGTCCATGGAGCCCGCATCCTGTCGCCGACCTTGCGCACATGGAAGGTCTCTGCTGCTAGCCGAGGTCGACCAGGTCGACAGCGCGCTCACCGGCCCGCAGCTCATGCTGGAGCCTACGTACAGCCACTTGCTACCCCTGCCCCCACCCCCCCCATTTATCTCGAGATGCCCAAGGGGAGCTATGTAGTTACCCCAAGTATAAAGTTTCTGGCTTGCTTCATGGGCCATGGCTCCTTCTTCCCCAACCCCATTTTGTCTCCCCTTTGACTTGGCTGTTCCTGATCTCGGTGGCCGCCATGTCTCAAATTTCCATTGGATAGGGCTACCAACATAAAAGAGCAAACTGGAAATTCACCTGCATATTTTAGGTAATTATACCATGTTTTAAACCCTTCAGATTATCGTATGGTAGGCATGAACTTGTCCCTGCAAGTCGTGATAAGAGTATGATCTTAAATTCGCCAGAATGAGTTCTTATTTTGATTATCTATAAAGTCTTGTTTTGATTATCTTTCACTTTAATCTAAGAAAACAAATCTGGGAAGCTAAAGCTTAAGAAGTTGGAGTTTCCATCCTGAAAATAGGCTGCATTGTTCCTTAATTTTATGGCTATTGTAGGTGTATGGTGCAATCTAAGTTGGAGTACAACTTGTATGGTCATCTATATTCCTCTTGTTGCTAATATGGAGAAAGGCACTCTATCTTAATTTTCTTTTGCTACAAATGAACCTCATGTTTTCCCCTTATATTCTATTAGTCGTAGTGTTGGCTATTTTTATTTGGAGTATAGACTGAAATGCTTTAGATTTTGTGCCTTATGAAAGAACACAATTATGATATGAAATCAAAATTTCCTATTTCTAAAAAGTTGAAGTGTCTGTTGGCTGCTAATAATTGTGTTTGTAAATAAATTCTGTTGTTACCTATTATATAGGCAGGTCGATGTGAACAATGTAAAAGGTCACCGCTGCTGGCCGAGGTCATGTTGGATGCCTATTTGTGGTCCTTTTTCCCCTTGTTCTTGTTGTACACGCTATAGATCATTTGCATGGATTTTTGATATGATGGCTTCAGTGATGATTTTGGCAAAACCACATGCCGATGATGCACTTGCCTTTGGAATTAAAGACCAGCTTACTACACTGACCAGAGATCATATAAAAATACTTGACTCTACACCAGTAGGAAGGGGTGAGCTAATTTTGTTGTCACTATGCTTCACACTTTTCTGTCATAGTTTGCTTCTTAAAAATTTCGCTACAGATTTCACAATTAACAAATATGTAAAAGACAGATACAGAGAAGGGGATCAGGGGAGTTGATTCCCATAATGATGCAAGAAAAAATGTCTTTGGGTCCAACCTATACCCTTGAAGGAAAGGAAGAAGCTTCTTGGTAATGGAGATGGTTCTCTTATATTTGGTAGGAGGTAGAAAAAATCCAGCATGGAAAAACACCGGAGTCAACATGGTGTAATACTGATGATCCAAATGAGTATTTGTGGTCTGTTTACGGCCTTATTTTATGGTCACATACCGACACACGTTTTCAAATTTTCTCTAATAGATCCTACTCTGTTTCAGTATATCTAATTGTTTCTCACTACGATGGCCAATGCGGGATGTGAAGGAAATATGCCCTAGAGGCAATAATAAATTTGTTATTTTATATTTCCTTATATCATGATAAATGTTTATTATTCACGCTAGAATTGTATTAATCGGAAACTTGATACATGTGTGGATACATAGACAAAACAATGTGTCCCTAGTAAGCCTCTACTAGACTAGCTCGTTAATCAAAGATGACATGTGTTGTCATTTGATGAATGGGATCACATCATTAGAAGAATGATGTGATGGACAAGGCCCATCTGTTAGCATAGCATATTGATCGTTTAGTTTTATTGTTATTGCTTTCTTCATGTCAAATACATATTCCTTCGAATACGAGATTATTAACTCCCCAATATCGGAGGGATGCCTTGTGTGCTATCAAACATCACAACGTAACTGGGTGATTATAATTATGCTCTACAGGTATCTTGAAGGTGTTTGTTGGGTTGGCATTGATCGAGATTAGGATTTGTAACTCCGAGTATCGGAGAGGTATCTCTGGGCCCTCTCGGTAATGCCCATCATAAGAAGCCTTGCAAGCAAAGTGACTAATGAGTTGCAGGATGATGTATTACGGAAAGAGTAAAGAAACTTGCCAGTAACGAGATTGAACTAGGTATGTGGATACCGACGATCGAATCTCGGGCAAGTAACAAACCGATGGACAAAGGAAATTACGTATGTTGTCATAAGGTTCGACCGATAAAGATCTTCGTCGAATATGTAGGAGCCAATATGGGCATCCAGGTTCCGCTATTGGTTATTGACCGGAGAAGTGTCTCGGTCATGTCTACATAGTTCTCGAACCCGTAGGGTTTGGACGCTTAAAGTTCGTTGACGATATAGTACTATATGAGTTATGTATGTTGGTAACCAAATGTTGTTCGGAATCCAGGATGTGATCAAGGACATGGCGAGGAGCTCTGGAATGGTCCAGAGGTAAAGATTGATATATGGGATCATAGTGTTTGGTCTCCAGAAGGGTTCCAGTATTCACCGGAAGGGGTTCCGGATGTTTCACGAAGTGTTTGGGTACGAGAACACTTTATTTGGTCCAAAGGGGTAAGCCCATGATGCTTTTGGAAAGTACAAAAGTGAGTTTTGCGGATACCAGAGGAAAGACGCCAAGAACCCTGGCGTCTAGGGGGTAGATGCCCAGAACCCTGGCGTCTAGCCCTGGAGTCCGAGTAGGACTCTTGCCTTTCGGGCAAAACCGAATTTGAGGAGGCTTTTACTCCAAGTTTCGACCCCAGGGCTCAACATATAAATAGAGGGGCATGGGTAGCACCGAAGACAGATCAAGGATCACCAAGCTGTGCACCGGCAACCCCGTCCCCTCTAGTTTATCCTTCGTCATAGTTTCCGTTGAGCTTGGCGAAGCCCTACGGAGATTGTTCTTCACCAACACCGTCACCACACCGTCGTGCTGCCGGAACTCATCTACTACTTCGCCCTTCTTGCTGGATCAAGAAGGCGAGGACATCATCGAGCAGAACGCGGAGGTGTCGTACGTTCGGTACTTGATCGGGGCGGATCGTGAAGGTGTACGACTACATCAACCGCGTTGATAAACTCTTCCGCTTTGCGATCTTCAAGGGTATGAACATGCTCTCCCCCTCTTGTTGCTATGCATCTCCTAGATAGATCTTGCGTGAGCGTAGGAATTTTTTTGAAATTGCGTGCTACGTTTCCCAACAGTGGCGTTCGAGCCAGGTCTATGCGTAGATGATATGAACGAGTAGAACACAAAGAGTTGTGGGCGGTGATCATCATACTGCTTACTAGGAATGTCTTATTTTGATTCGGCGGTATTGTTGGATGAAGCGGCCCGGACCAACCTTACATGACCACGTTCATGAGACCGGTTCGACCAACAGACATGCAACTAGTTTTGCATAAAGGTGATTGGCGGGTGTCTGTTTCTCCTACTTTAGTTTAATCGAATTTGACTGCGACCGGTCCTTGTTGAAGGTTGAAACAGAAAACTTGATAAATCACCGTTGTGGTTTTGATGCGTAGGTAAGAACGGTTCTTACTAGAAGCCCGTAGCAGCCACGTAAAACTTGCAACAACAAAGTAGAGGACGTCTAACTTGTTTTCGCAGGGCATGTTGTGATGTGATGTGATATGGTCAAGACATGATGTGATATACGTTGTTGTATGATATGATCATGTTTTGTAAAAGTTATCAGCAATTGGCAGGAGCCTTATGGTTGTTGCTTTATTGTATGAAATGCAAACGCCATGTAATTGCTTTACTTTATCACTATGCGTTAGCGATAGTTGTAGAAGCAATAGTTGGCAAGATGACAATGACGCTACGATGGAGATCAAGGTGTCAAGACGGTGACGATGGAAATCACGACGGTGCTTTGGAGATTGGGATCAAAGGCACAAGATGATGATGGCCATATCATGTCACATATTTTGACTACATGTGATCTTTATCTTTTATGCATCTTATTTTGCTTAGTACGGCGTGATACGTCTCCGTCGTATCTACTTTTCCAAACACTTTTGCCCTTGTTTTGGACTCTAACTTGCATGATTTGAATGGAACTAAACTGGATCGACGCTGTTTTCAGCAGACTTTCCATGGTGTTATTTATGTGCAGAAACAAAAGTTCTTGGAATGACCTGAAACTTCACGGAACGTCTATTTGGAAATGATAAAAAATCCTTGCAAAAGATGAAGACCAGGGTGCCCACACCCTAGCCACGAGGGTGGGGGGCTCCCCCCCCCCTAGGGCGCGCCCCTACCTCGTGGGACCCTGGAGCTCCTCCGACCTCAACTACAACTCTATATATTTGCTTTTGGGGAGAAAAAAATCGGAGAGAAGAATTCATCGCGTTTTACGATACGGAGCCGCCGCCAAGCCCTAAAACCTCTCGGGAGGGCTGGTCTGGAGTCCGTTCGGGGCTCCGGAGAGGGGGATTCGTCGCCGTCGTCATCATCAGCCATCCTCCATCACCAATTTCGTGATGCTCACCGCCGTGCGTGAGTAATTCCATCGTAGGCTTGCTGGACGGTGATGGGTTGGATGAGATCTATCATGTAATCGAGTTAGTTTTATTAGGGTTTGATCCCTAGTATCCACTATGTTTTGAGATTGATGTTGCTATGACTTTTCTATGCTTAATGCTTGTCACTAGAGCCCAAGTGCCATGATTTCAGATCTGAACCTATTATGTTTTCATGAATATATGTGTGTTCTAGATCCTATCTTGCAAGTCTATAGTCACCTACTATGTGTTATGATCCGGCAACCCCGAAGTGACAGCAATTGGGACCACTCCCGGTGATGACCATAGTTTGAGGAGTTCATGTATTCACTATGTGTTAATGCTTTGGTCCGGTACTCTATTAAAAGGAGGCCTTAATATCCCTTAGTTTCCATTAGGACCCCGCTGCCACGGGAGGGTAGGACAAAAGATGCCATGCAAGTTCTTTTCCATAAGCACGTATGACTATATTCG
Source organism: Aegilops longissima (assembly GCA_021605205.1). Lineage (NCBI taxonomy): Eukaryota > Viridiplantae > Streptophyta > Magnoliopsida > Poales > Poaceae > Aegilops > Aegilops longissima. Next base: position 553,959,253 of record CM038679.1, on the reverse strand, counting down.
GAATACATGCCTACATTACATTGATGAATTCGAGCTAGTTCTGTGTCACCCTATGTTATGATTGTTACATGATGAACCGCATCCGGCATAATTCTCCATCACCGATCCAATGCCTACGATCTTTTCACATATTGTTCTTCGCTCATTTACTTTTTCGTTGCTACTGTTACGATCACTATAAAACCCAAAAATATTACTTTTGCTACCGGTACTTTTGTTACCGTTACCACTACTATCATATTAATTTGCTACTAAATTCTCTGCTGCAGATACTAAGTTATCCAGGTGTGGTTGAATTGACAACTCAACTGCTAATACTTGAGAATAATATTCTTTGGCTTCGCTTGTGTCGAATCAATAAATTTGGGTTGAATACTCTACCCTCGAAAAATGTTGCGATCCCCTATACTTGTGGGTTATCAAGACTATTTTCTGGCGCTGTTGCCGGGGAGCATAGCTCTATTATTTGAGTCACTTGGGATTTATATCTGCTGGTCACTATGAAGAACTTGAAAGACGAGAAAACAAAAATTTATCCATCAACTACGAGGGGAGGTAAGGAACTGCCATCTAGCTTTGCACTTGATTCACCTTCTATTTTGAGTAAGCTTGCGACACCTAAACCTGCTTCTGCTATTCGTTCTGATATTTTGCATGTTATTGATGATGCCACTTCTGCTTTGCATGATACTTATGATGAACCTACTTCTATGCTTGATACTACTGTGCCACTTGGTGAATTTCTTGATGAACAAATTGCTAGGGCTAGAGAGAAAGAAATTATTGAAACTGATTATATTGATGAAAGTGATGATGAAGACTTGCCTGTTATTCCTGAGGGTTATGTTTTTGATAAAGAAGCTTCTTTAGCTATTTTAGCTTGCAAAGATAGATATGAACTCAAGAGGTTATTAGCTAAATGGAATCAACAATCTCTTAATGATAGAATGAAACCTGACCCTGCTTTTGCTACTTCACCTATCTTAATGCTTTGCCTGATCATCCTCTCAAGAAAATGAAATACTTGATATATTTTATAATGGACTAACCGATGCTTCCAGAGATTACCGGATAGTTGTGCTGGTTCTGTTTTCAGGAAAGAACACGGATGAAGCTGAAATTCTATTGAATAATATGTTGACAAATGAAAATAATTGGACACTTCTGAGCTAGCTCTGAGCCAATTCTTGAGCCTATTCCTAAACCAACTCAAGAAGAGAGGTGTTCTATTTCTCAGTCTGAAGATATGCAAGAGGCAAAGAAATCTATGAAAGAAAAGGGTATAAAAGCTGAATATGTTAATAATTTACCTCCTATTGAAGAAATAAATGGTATTAATTTACCTCCTTTTGAAGAAACATATGATCTTAATCCATTACCTATTTAAGAAACTCATGGTCTTGATAACCCGACACAGGTAGTAAAGGTAAATTCTCTCTATAGATTTGATGAAGGTGATATTCCTCACTATAAGTCTGCTAGACAATGCTTAGAAGAGTTTGATAATTTTATTGTCAAACAAGAAAACTTCAATGCTTATTTTGGTAGACAATTGAAATACAATTCCGATATGCTTGAACACTTGAGTAATTACATGGCTAATGTTAAAGGTGAACTTAAACTCATTAGTAAACATGCTTCTATGGTTACCACTCAAGTAGAACAAGTACTTAAAGCTCAAAATGATTTGCTCAATGAAATGAATAGTAAGAAAAATGATTATGCTGTTAGAGTGGCTACTAGAACTGGTAGAATGACTCAGAACCTTTGTATCTGAAGGCCACCCTAAGAGAATTGAGCAAGATTCTCGGAGAAATAATCTGATGTGCCTAGTTCTTCTAAAAGGAAGAAAAAGAAAATGATAGGACTTTGCAAACTTCTAGTGAACCTATTGCTGAACCACCGAGAATCCAAATGATATATCTATTTACGATCTTTGAAACACAATCTGGTAATGAACATGAACCTAGCGAAAATGTTAATGATGTTGTTCATGACGATGCTCAACCTAGTAATGATAATGATGTAGAAGTTGAACCTGCTGTTGATCTTGATAACCCACAATCAAAGAATCAACATTATGATAAGAGAGATTTTGTTGCTAGGAAACATGGTAAAGAAAGAGAACCATGGGTTCAGAAACCCATGCCTTTTCCTCCCAAACCATCCAAGAAAAAGGATGATGAGGATTTTGAGCGCTTTGCTAAAATGATTAGACCTATCTTTTTGCGTATGAGATTAACTGATGTGCTCAAAACAAATCCTTATGCTAAGTATATGAAGGATATCATTACTAATAAAAGAAAGATACCGGAAGCTGAAATTTCCATCATGCTTGCTAATTATACTTTTAAGGGTGGAATACCAAAGAAACTTGGAGATCCAGGAGTACCCACTATACCATGCTCCATTAAAAGAAATTATGTTAAAACTGCTTTATGTGATCTTGGAGCCGGTGTTAGTGTTATGCCACTCTCTTTATATCTTAGACTTGATTTGAATAAGTTGACACCTACTGAAATATCTTTGCAAATGGCTGATAAATCAACTGCTATACCTGTCGGTATTTGTGAGGATGTGCCTGTTGTGGTTGCAAAGCGTTACTATTTTAACAGACTTTGTTATTCTTGATATTCCGAGGACGATAGTATGTCTATTATTCTTGGAAGACCTTTTCGAATACTGCAGGGCTGTTATTGATTGCACCAAAGGCAATGTCACTTTTCATGTTAATGGTAGTGAGCATACGGTACACTTTCGAGAAAACAACCTCAAGTTCATAGTATCAATTCTATTGGAAAAATTCCATCGATTATATTTGGAGGTTTTGAATTTCCTCTTCCTACTGTCAAGAAGAAATATGATATTCTTATTATAGGGGATGTGCATATCCCCGTTGAGGTAACATGGTGTTATTCGAAATTTCTCCGGTTCCATGTTATTCGGAATGAGTTTGTTATCAAGACTTGATCAACCTTGTTAGTGGATTCCTTTTGATGATCATGAGACGGATGAAACTAGAAGGCACAACCTTCTGTGCCCTCTTTATACTTTCTGTTATTTAGTTGAAATAAAGTAAAATGGTATTTTCTGTCTATTTCCTGATTTATCATGCAATATAAAATACACGAAAATAAAAGTCATGCAAATGCCATGCCAATTTAATATGATTTTTTCGGGAATATTTGAGGATTTTTGGTGCAAAAATTACCACGGGGGGAGCTGCCACCTGGCCACGAGGGTGGAGGGCGCGCCCTACCCCCCTGGGCGCGCCCCCCTGCCTCGTGGGCCCACAGTGGCCCTCCTCCACTTATTCCTGCACCCATCCTCTTCTTCTTTCTCCCACAAACACGAATATCTTGCTCAAGCACGAGTTTCATCTCACTTTGCTGCGATTTTCGATCTCCTTGCTCAAAGCACTTCTCACCAAACTGCTTGGGGAGATTGTTCCTTGGTATGTGACTCCTCCATTGGTCCAATTAGTTTTTTCTAGTGTGCTTTATTCTTTGCAAATTTGTGCTGCATAGGTGACCATGTTCTTGAGCTTGCATGTCAAAATTATATGGTTCCAAGTAGTTCTAATGCTTGATATAGGCTCTAGGCACTTGTAGGAGTAGTTGCTATCAATTTTATTGAAGTTGGTTCACTTTTGTTTAAAGTTACAAAAAAATTCAGAAATTTTTCAGAGAAAACAATATGTTTAGGAAGATGTTCCAAGGTGGTTCTTCAAGGAAGCAAGGCCCCAGGCTTGCTATGCGTGATGCTGACGAGGAACCACCAAGAGACGCCCTAGTGCGGCCTTGTGAGTGGCCTTCGGAAAATTTTATGGATCGTGCAGGAATCAAAGAAGAATTTAACGCATATTTGCGTAACGCCGATCTTGTGGACTTTGAGGCAGACAAATGCCCACAGTATCATGATCTCACTATCTCATTTGTGAGGAGGTTTGAATTTTCATCTTCGCGTAATTCTCCTTCAGTTATGTTTGATCCTTATGACAAATCTTATACCATGGACTTAGGGGATTTTACTTTTGCCTGCAAACTTCCACAATGGGGTAGTATTATTGATCCACGTAAATCTGAATTTAGAAACTTTCTTGCTAGTATAACTATGGGAGAATCTAGAGATGTAACACAAGCTACCATAGGGAGCATTCACTTTCCTGCTATACATTATTTTGCTCTCTTCATAGGTAGATGCATAACTGGTAAGGATGAAGCATGCCACATGTGTGTCCCTGACCTTAGCATTCTCAGGAGTGCTGTGTTGGGAGACCAATCTTATCATATGGGAGCCATTGTAGCACGTAGGTTGCATCATAATAGGTATAATGGAGATTTCTTTGGAGGAATTTATGCAGCCCGCTTAGCCAATTTTCTTGAGGTAGACGTTCGTGAGGGCGATATGGAGTTACCTCCCGCATATTTAGATTATAACTCTATGGCTTTGCACCAGTTTGTCGAGAGGCCTGAATCACCTCTCTTATATCGACTAATCTTTGATAAACGACGTGTTGTCTGTATTACTCTTCCTGCTCCTGCCTTCTTTGATTCTCAGACAAAAGGAAGACATGTTATTACGAGGGAGGAGGCAGATGAGTACGAGAGGAGAGCGGAGGCAGCTCGACGCCACGCTGCAGCTCAGGAGGCGATAGCCGCTGCATCACAGTATGACCCCAGCTACACCTACGGGTATCCGCCAGGCCATCCCTGGCAATGAACCAACTTAGGCCCATTTGTGAGCACGGTTGAGAGTGAAGGGTCGACTTGCAACTAGGATGAAACTATGGTCCCATTTGTGAGTGGAGGATGAACGTGCAACTTGGATGGAAAACAAAATCATAGGCTTTAGTTGCAAGTTGAGGGTGGGCTTGCAACTCGAAAAACTATGAACCCACTTGCGAGTCGACGGTGCACTTGCAACTAGGACAACTACGAAACTATGAGCCGTTGCGAGTTAAGGGTTGACTTGCAACTAGGATGAAACAATTTATGGGCCCAAATGCGAGTTAAGGGTGGACCTGCAACTGTGATGGAAATGAAAATACATGTGGAGTTGTGAGTCAACAATGAGCTTGCAGCTAGGATGAAACAAAATGTGGGCCCATCTCCAAGTGGAGGATGGACTTGTAACTAGGATAACTATGAGCCCACTTGCGAGTCAACAGTGGACTTGCAACTGAGATAAGTACTAAATTATGAGCCCAGTTGCGAGTCAAGGGCCGACTTAAAACTAGGATGAAATAATCTACGGGCCCAGCTGCGACTTAAGGGTGGACCTGCAACTCGGGTAAAAACCAAAATACATATGGAGTTGCAAGTCAAGGATAGGCTTGCTGCTAGGGTGAAACAAATTATGGGCCTAGTTACGAGGCGAGGATGGATATGCAACTGAGACAACTACACAAAACTACGATATGAGTTGCGAGTCAAAGGTGGACTTACAACTGGGATGAAAAACAAACAACATTCCTAGTTGCGAGTCAAGGAAAAAGAAAAAGAAAATATAAAAAGCAAAATAAAAAACTGAACCGCAGCTCAACGCGATGAAGAGAGACCAGTGAGTCATGCAATGTTGAGGCTGTATGGGGACACCGCAGCTTAACGGACACAGAGCTGAATCACACTCACAACAAGGAGTGAAAAAGCTGAACTCGTACAAAATCAAAACTAACACAACCCGGCAATGGATACAAGCCCCCAAACACCCCAATGAGCGATGACATAGCCAGCCGAAAACGAACACAAGCTGTGAAACGGGCCGATAGCACGACACGGATCAATGTGTTGCACAAAAAATTCAGCAACAAAAAATTGTATGATTACAAATTTAGATGAGATTGTACGAACCTTACACATACAATTATTTGTCGAATGGCAAACATACAAATGACCAATCATATTATCCGACAAAAGTTATAAAGAAAAAAAATGTTTCTACGGATCTCGACTTGAAATGTTGTGCCTATATGACATAAAAAGAAAACATAAAAATAAAAATCTTTAATAAAATTGGAACAAAACAGAGGCCCTAAAATAGCGGTGGACTTGTCTCTTCCACTTATATAACGGGTGCTTGACTATTCAACTTCAACATGAAAACGACCCCGAAAACAGCCCAAACAAACCGGGCGTGAAACACTTGGCAATCAAACAAGTGATGCACCATGAAAAAAATAAAAATATTACAAATAAAGTGAAAATATGTTCATAAATTTAACAGAATAGTCCTAAAATAAAAAAATCACAAATTTAAAGAAGTGTTCATAAAATTTGTGCATGAGTTAGAAAAAATGAGGAAAAAAGATTTGTGCACGGCGGGTGGACATAAAAATGAGTAGGGGTTGGATGAATTGCATGTATAGGACATGTAGCTGGATCATGATCAGACAAGTTGCGTATTAAGGATGTACATGCAACTAGGTGATTGGATTTGCTGGAATCTGCACCGTCCCAATAATAAAGAAGAATGATGATATGCATCATTTATGGCTGCTAAGCAGGGTGGATGCAGACAACTCTTGTATAAAGCTAGAGAATAACTGCATCATACCTATCAAAGATACTGATGTAAACTTTGTGACTGGGTCACCATGCTCTGAAAAATCAGTATTCCGTATGGAGAGATCGCCACTGGTATCAAGGTCAGACGTAGAGCTTGTCAAGAGTTTCATGTATGTGGGAAACAACAAATTCCCACATTTCACAATGAATCACATAGAGGATATTGTCACTAGAGAATACACGAAGGATATGTCGTTCCACGAACAGGTGGGTTTCATAGTTGCCGCAACAATTTTAGCAATAGCAGGATTGTTTGCTGTAAATGGAAGGAAAATTGCATTCCCGTGAGATCATTCCTAGTCTTGTTGATCCAACCGAGATACTCCATCCGTTCCAAAATAGATGATCCAACTTTGTACTAACTTTGTACTAAAGTTAGTACGAAGTTGGGTCATCTATTTTGAAACGGAGGGAGTACATTCGTTGAACTGGTCGAAATATGTGAGGAAGCAAACTCTGGAGGAGGCAAGGTGTGCTCAGGCTCAAATTATGGCAAAGTGCCCACATATGAAGCTTCGCGGCTGTCCATCGTATCTGCAGGCAAATAACAAGAGCATGTTCGATATGGTTATATGACAATGATTATTTAAGAACACACCAAAAACATTGCTTCGTTCTAATTATACAGTTTGTAGGTTCACTATCTGGACAATCTAAAAACAAGCTGCATCAACATATCTGATAATGTGTTTCCACGGGCTTCCCTCTTCACCCAAGATGTGGTTCAACAGTTAATAGAGGAGGACACTATCTATGTAGAAGGGTGAAGTAGCCGGCTTTTTGGGAAACACCAGGTAATCCGCCGAATTACATATCTTAGTTGTACAACCATCATCTGGGCATGTAGTAGCAACTCTCCTGTTCACACTTCAAAGAATCACACCTAGTTTGCTATTCTAGATTGACCAGACAAGGGAAACACATTTTACAATCATTGAAAAATAAGAGAAAGAGGGAGGCACTGAACGCCAGCGAATTACTGGATGAAAGAAGAAGCCTTGAGAAGCGCATGTAGAAGATTTGTTTCACAGTGCATCTACTTGATCAAGCACATTGATTATATAAATGATACAAACTCGTAGACATGTTTTGCGGTAGAAACCTTGTTTAAACTTCCAAATGTTTGGTATTTTTTGTAATGATTCCTAATATATTGTATGGTTTCACAATGCCATTTTAAATCCAATAACTACCAGGAGTGGGAAAGCCATGTCAGTTGGACAATTAATCCTGAAGACCAAGTACAAGGACAACGGTAAAAAACTTAGAGCTTCTAAAGGTGTGTTGGCAGGAAAACAAATGAAGGTTTGCCACTTAAATTATCAAGCATTTTTAAATTATTATCTGTCATGAACTTATTTGGTAAAAAAAACCATTGTCCTGTGAGGCAGAGCATGAAAAGAGAGTTACAATTACTAATGTCTCGGGAGCAGAATGCTCTTTGGATTTTGATGCTCACCTCGCCAATCAAATTGTCTTGTACACAAAAGGTAAACATGACATATTGTCAAAGAATCACACCACTAACTATACCGGCACAATATATTGGAAAATCTAATTACTATATGTCACCCAAGAACAGATTTACAAAATTGAACAAAGTCTTACATGCTGCTTCTGTTGCATATAGGTTGTCAACCAAATGAGAAGCGCGAGTTCTGTCTCTGCGAGCACACCAAGCAGGGGAAGCAGAGCCATCATTGTTGAACTGCTCTGCACACGAGCTTGCAATGCAGAACGAAGGTAAACAACGAGCCATTTCAAATGTTCTACATCTTTGAATTAAAATAGTAAGTCAAGTGATATGCAGCTCATTTGCCATATGACGGGAAGCCGCCATTTGAGTTCGACAAACCAAACATAGACTCTAAGGTGTATCACGCAACAAGAATTCTAGAGATGGCTGTACAAACAAAATGAAAACGATTTATCAGCGTATGTATTTTACCCAGAATTGGACATATTATACATAACATAATCAAGGATGTGAACTAATAATCAGGTGTCTTTTTTGCAGCATATGGTATGAGCATTATAGTCCAACAACAATACGTATATCTGGAAAGGTTATGAAAACAAATTCCAAATTAGGTGCAATGTACTCAGTGGAATACCGCAATGACCTACTATTCAGAGAATTTCAGAAACTGCCCAGACACTTCATTCCAAACAGTTGGTCGGTGCATAAGCAAACATCCTGTCTTATCAATTCGAGTCAAGCGCAAGTGAATCACAGTGGCACAACTATGTTTTAAGTTTTTTTGTTCAACTGATATGGAATTCTGTTGGTTTTGCAACATCTAGCTCTAATCAAGGACAGACCTACCGATCTGAAGCAGTATGCGAAATTTTTCAGAAGCAAGTTATTCAAGTATGAAGTAGAATACTTCACACAGGTACTATCATTGGTACCAACATTTGTGAAAGGCATCATTACATACTGTCGGTACCGCTTACTAACAACTTACATCCGCGCGCAGCTAATAGTTCAGTAGACTGTTATAATATGAAATCAATGTAGGTATGGGACACAATGAACAAGGAAATCCATCTGTTGGACCCTAACAAAATTGGGGCTAAGGAACACGATGTGAAGGCTATGCACTTTGGGACAATAATTGACTTACACTTTACGATGACAAAGTGCATTGAAACATTTCACCCGAGATGGAAATGGCCAAAAGAAACATGGCCTATCAAGATCAAGGAAAAGATATGCACCAGATGCACCAGGTATGCTGAACAAGGGTAAACATCGAAATTGCATTTTTCATATTTTTGGTATGTCTGTTGCTATGACAAGGATGTTCACAGGGAAAATTCAGCTTTGTATGTCATGTACTGTGCTCTGTACTACAATGGACACGGAGAACTAGCAACTCCACTTAACAATGTAAGCATGCTTGTAAAACTGCAACAATGAGCCATCTACTGTCGACCATGTTGACATGATACACAATGTTAGTACTCATGTGCTAACATAAGTGGTTATTTTGTGATGCGGGTTGCACTTCCAGTAATGAGAGGAAAAGATCTATGGGATATGATGTCAATGAAAGGCAACGACGCAAGGCTGCCAACACAGTACGACCTAATTGCAGAAGACTATGCAATGTAGGTAAGCTGATCCATAATATTAGTCATGAACTTATGCGAATACTCAATTATTGCTTTTGGGAGTGGATGCAATAGTATTGAGAAACATTATTAGAAGGCATTTGAAAACTATTGTACCAACACTTGTTTATATTTTGGATGCCAGTGTGTATAAATGTTTGATTCGCCATATCCATGTTCATAGATGTCGATCAAGCATTTGAAAATTTCTTCACACCTTCTACGTTTATGCATGACCACCATAGTGGTCACTCGATCTGTTCATGTCCAATATACAGATGAGACAACTTGATTAGTTGGGAAGGAACTACGTACTAAGCAATGTAGTTTCAGAGAGTAGTTTTACAGTGACATTTTCATACATACAATTCAATCAGACCATTCTAGAAGAAAGTGAAACCAAAATGCAATAATAGATAACTTATAATATGCATGCATACATTAATAGTCAACATTAACAGTAGCCGTATAAATTGTTACATTTAAGAGATATGGAACGCGGCAAAAATCAGGTTGCCTATTCAATGGAAAAATGGAGTTAACCAAGGTTAAATTTCTTAGAGTTTACAATTGTTATAATGGATATCAATGTATGGAATAACACATTAAACTGGCATGTAATTAGCACACAGTGAGGATCAATGTTAGTCGCACATACGATATACAAAAGAGATGCTGCACACACCAATGTCAGTAAAAAAATAACATCAACTTCTTCGCTACCATACCTAAGTAATATGTGAGCGGGACATCAACAACATACAAGATTTGAAAGGAAATCGATCTCATATTGGAACAACACACTTTCCATGTAATGTGTGCTAGCAAAGCGGAATAGATCTGGAGGAGAAAATTGCCCACATATGAGCGTCATTTTTTTTTTGAAACAAGACATATGAGCGTCAATAATTTCAATACGTTTATTGAGATGGTAGATTACCTTGTTAACAAGGAAGCGGACCGAACTTGCTGTTGAAAACTGGTAGTACGCCCCCAGATTTGTAATCTATGCATCCAAGTAGACAGATAAATTTTATAATCGCAATCTTGTAGAGCCATCGCACACTTCGATTTAGGTCACGGATTCACAGGGTTCAAATGAAACGTCAAGCTAGTGGGCATATGGATGAGGCATGGCTCCAACATGGGTCACGCATGGTAAATTGCTACTATTTCAGACATGTACAGATGTACACATCGTCTGAGGTTGTGTACTGCCCATCGAAATACGCACAGTTCATTTTGTTGATTGGGCAGATACCGCACAAATCTCCGATCAAGATCGTGTGATGTGAGCCTACCCAGTGGAAACCCAGACCGCTAGAAAAATCATTCTCCCAAACACTTGTCATGTAGGAGTACTACTAGTATAGTCGAGGCCACATATATGTACATGTACATACACAGACCTACTCACACAACAGCCAACTCCAACTTTGACTAAACCCGTCCGTAGGGCAACATTCTTTGACTTATAGTGCAAGCTAGCACAACATACAAGCCATGCAATTGACTCGATTTACTCCGAGTACAATCACAATACGGATAGCATAGCTAACTCCAGAGCAATATCGAACTCCATCTGCTCGCGGTTTGCCTAAAGAATACGTATGCAGGGCCGATCGATGGAATCCGGGTGGTGCGCGGTCAATACCCAATACGTAGCCTAGTCGATCGCGCATTTTCTCTTACGTATACGCTCACGCACGATTTATATATACAGAAATGTTTGCGTAGCTCCCCCCCCTTCCTGGATCTTCTGCTTCCACCACCGATCCACCGCGAGCCCCGCATCAAGTCCACGCGAAGCAAAGCCCTAGTCCAGCTCGAGCGCCATGGCTGTCGGCACCGCAGGTAGCTTCGGCGCCGTCCTCAAGGCGCGCCACCGCGTCACGGGCAAGACCGTCGCAATCAAGGTCCTCCGCTCCAACGGCGATCTTGCCGCCGCCAACAAAGAGATGCAGGACGAGGCCGACTTCCTCGAGGCCTGCACCCCGAACCCTTACGTCGTCGGCTCCCATGGGCTCTTCCGCGACCCTGAGACCTACAAGCTCTGCCTCGCCATGGACTACGTCGGCTCCAACCTCCACGCTTTCCTGTCCGAGAGGCCGCCGCTGCCGGAGTCCATCGTGAAAGCCTACATGTGGCAGCTCCTCACCGGCGCCAACAAGATGCACAACCACGGCATCCTCCACCGCGACATCAAGCCCCACAACATCCTCGTCGGCGAAGGAGGAAAGATCCTCAAGATCTGCGACCTAGGGCTGTGCATGTCCTTGAAGACCGCGAGGATGCCTTACGAGTTTGCCGGCACCATGCCCTACATGGCGCCGGAGATGCTCCTGGGGAAGCCGGACTACGATGCGGGCGTCGACGTGTGGTCGCTGGGATGCGTCATGGCCGAGATGCTCACCGGCGAGATGCTGTTCAAGGCCGACAAAAAGGACGACAGGACCGCCCAGCTCTCCGCCATCTTCCGCGTTCTCGGCTTCCCGGACGAAACGACGTGGCCGGAGTTCGTTGCGGCCAAGGTCCCGCGGGTGTTCTACACGCAGCAGCAGCAGCATAACACGCTGGGAAACCTCTTCCCCCGGGAGACCTTGTCCAAGGAGGGCTTCCAAGTCTTGAAAGGGCTTCTCGAGTGCAACCCAGCTAGGCGGCTGACGACGGCCGCCGCGCTCCAGCTCCCGTGGTTCGCGCCCAAGCTCCACACCGACGACGTGTCAGAGTCGTTGCCGCCAACAAGGAACGTTCTGCGGATCAAGATCGTTCCGGCGGGGACACTCAAGAAGAAGAATGTGCTGCGGATCAAGTTCACTCCGCCGGCGACACCCAAAAAGAAGAACCTGCGGCGGATCAAGGTCATCCCACCGGCGACGCCAGGAACGAAGAAGAACCTGCTGCAGCGGATCAAGGTCATCCCACCGGCGACACCACAGATGAAGAACGTGCTCAGGATACCACTTGCGATGTGGAACAAGGCCATGTAGTGTAGCTAGCTAGTACTCCCTCTATAAATTAATATAAAAGCGTTTAGATAACTAAAATAGTGATCTAAGAGCATCTCCAACAGCCGCGCTACGCGCCGCGCCCAAAAAATGCATTTGCCGTGCGCGCTTCGGCTGGTTTAGCGCGGGGATAGGCGCCGGCTCCAACAGCCGCGCTATAATGCAGCGCGCGCGCGCCGCTCCAGCGGTGCCCAAAAATGCAGCGCGCGCAGCAAACACAAACCACATATACATTTCAAAAAATAGGAAAAAAACCATCAAACAAACAAAATAAATCAACAATAAATAGTTATTACAACTCAAACAAATAGTTTATCGTTCTACAACAAATACAATAAACACAACCAATAGTTCATGAACAATACAATACAAATAATGCAATCAAATCATGCTCTTTGTCGTCCATGCCATGCCCACCATTCTTCAATCAGATCCTTCTGAAGATCATTGTGCGTTGCGGGACGCCGAATGGCATGATAGGAGGCAACAAAACGGGCTACCCTTTCAGCCCTCCGTCGCACTCGCACGGGATGTCCCAAGAGCTCATACTGTGAGTAGTCTAAATCTTGGCCACGCTCATTCTCGATGATCATGTTGTGCATGATCACACAAGCGTGCATGATGTACCAAAGCATTTTTTGATCCCAAAATCTAGCCGGTCCTCTCACAATAGCAAATTGGGCTTGCAAAATCCCAAATGCTCTCTCCACATCTTTTCTAGCAGCCGCCTGAGCATTGTGGAAATAAAGATTTTTCTTACCTTCTGGCTTTTTCAACGGCTTCACGAAGGTTTGCCACTTTGGATAGATGCCATCCGCTAGATAATAGCCATAGTTGTACGTATGGCCATTTGCTACAAACTGCACCGGTGGCAACTCACCATTCGCAATCTTATTCATCAGTGGCGACCGGTTGACAACATTGATGTCATTTAAAGATCCAGGCATTCCAAAGAATGCATGCCAAATCAAGTCTCCTGATCGCCACCGCTTCAAGGATTATAGTGGAACCCTTTTTTGGCGTGGAATTGTCCATGCCATGCCTTTGGACAATTCTTCCAACTCCAATGCATGCAATCTATTGAGCCAAGCATGCCAGGAAAGCCGCGAGATTTGTTCATCGCCAATAGCCTTGCGGCGTCTTCAGCAGTGGGAGATCTCAAATACTCCTCGCCAAACACTTGCACAATTCCCACTGCAAAGCGCTTGACACACATGATGGCTTGGCTCTCACCCATAGCCAAGTGATCATCAACTAGATCGGCCGGGATACCGTATGCCAACATACGCAAAGCGGCTGTCACCTTCAGAAAGGTGCTATGCCCGAGCTCTCCGGCGGCATTCCTCCTTTGCTGGAAAAACCGGTCATGGCTCGCTAGTTTCTCTGCAATGCGCTTGAACAAGTCTGTGCTCATCCTAAACCGGCGACGAAAATACGACTCCGGGTATGTGGGATTCTCCACGAAATAGTTCTTCATCAATCTGTTATGGGCATCAATCCTATCTCTCCAAATTTTATCCCGACCCATAACCGAACCACCGTGCTTCGGTTTTTTATTGATATGCATAGCTATGATCATTGCAAGATCCTCCTCCTCTTCCATATCAAATTCTTCTTCGGAAGAATCATACGACGAACTCATCTACAATGTTCAATACTATACTATCAAAACTACAATTCAAAACATGCACCAAATTCATAGTTTGGAGCAATACATACCTTGTAGGCGTTTCGTCGAACACCTTGCGGGCGCGGCGCGGCGCGGCAGCGAGCCCTCGGGCGCTGTTCCTCGGACGCCGGAGGCGCGAGGCCGGCGGACTAGGAGGAGGGGGAAGGAGGCGCGCTGGGAGGCGGGAAGCGCCTGGAGCAGTCGCCGGGAGGCCTTGGCCGCAGCGGAGACAGACTGGGAAGCGCTTGAGTGGTCGCCGGCGGCGCTGGCGGCGACGGCGGCGCTGGGATAGGCGGGAAGCGCTGAACGGTCGCTGGGCGCGAAGCGCGGCGGCGGCGTGGTCGGACGGGGCGGCGCGGTCGCGAGTGGAGGAGGAGCGAGCGAGCGCAGAAGAGAGCAGTGGCGAAGGGAGAGTCAGCATGCGCGAGCCGGGCGCAGCAAATAACGGGCGCGGGATTGCGTTTCGCCAGCGCTGAATTGGAAATGCGCGCGCGCGTTTTGCTGCGTTCGCTGGAGCTGCTGCCGCCGCGCGCTGCCGCTAAAACTGCCTTTTTTACGGCGCGGCGCTTGTATAGCGCGGCTGTTGGAGATGCTCTAAATGCTTGCTAGCATATATGTGCTTCACGGTGCAAATCGTAGCATGAAGAACTCCACGTTTGGTTGTGGTTTGTCTTTCTGCTCACTTTTTGAAACCGTGTACTGTTGATTTGGAAAGGGCTTGTCCTCACCCTTGTCCATCTAGCTATGTACGTATAACTGCTTCGAGATGATGTCCCTCGAACTGAGCATGTTATAACTCAGTCATGTTTAATATAAAAATAATTATTATAAAACACACTACTATTTTAGTAATGGTACTTAATCTATAGGTATATGCTACTGTTAAGGATAGTTAAGCCTTCGAAATGGACCGCAGGTTTTCCCTACCCTAGCCGCCGCCAAGAGCCAGGCGACTAGGGAGGCGGTCTGCTTCCACCGATCTCCACCGGTTAGGGCGCTGGCCCCCTCTCCCTCTGGCTACTGCTCCAGTGGCAGGAGGGAGGGGGGACCTTGTTCCTCCGCTTTGTAGTTAGGGTTTAGATTTGTAAATCGTGGTATGCCGTTAGGGTGGTGGGAGCGGCGCCCGGGCGAATAAATCTACCTCAACTCAATTCCCACACCGGAGGTGCCCTTTATGGCGGCGTCTCGGAGTTGATGGCATCGTGTGTTTGTCGATCTTTCAGATCAGCGTCGTTAGGATTCATGGATGGTGTCGGCGGCGGCGGCGACTCCATCAGGTGTGTATCTCCTTCTGCTTTGTCCCCGTTGCTGCGGCGTGGTCTTCGACGTCATGGTGGAGCAGGGAGGTTTTGTCGTCCAGGAGTACGCGCAAACGTTGTCTACTCAAGTGACACGTGGGAGATGGTGCATCTTGTGCTGGGTTTGTGGTTGGAGACTGACAATTCTAGTTTCCTCCTCCGACGTTGTAGTCGTGCGGGGGTGTCAGTTCTAGAGTTCGGTGGTGTGTCCGGGAACATGTTGCCCCGGTTTGATTCTTTCAACGGCAATGGTTTTGCTTCAGGCAAACTACTTTGGAGGTCCGTAAAGCTGCTGATCAGCAATGAAGCTGCGTCGAGCTCGGGTGAAGAGGTGATATGTCTCATTTTCCTTAGTGGAGAGGAAGAAGCGCTGGTTCTGCATAGGATAATATACCATCTTTTCAGTCATGTAATATCGATGTTTACGTGGCTTGTAACTAAATCTTTATTTTATTAATGAGACATGTATTACTATGCAAAAAAAAGTAATGATAATAGTAAAGCTACAAGTGAAAATGCATAGGAGCTCTTGGGTGCTACGCTCCCCTATATTCAAAAATAATTTAGTAATTAAAAAAAGTCAGAAAATCCTAAAACTTTTCATGGAATCAAACATGACCAAGTACTGCACTCGTATAAAAAAATTAAATAGGAAATGACTTTTATTGTATTCGGGTCAAAGATTTCCCAAAAATGCTAGATACAAGTATGTTTTGACTTTTTAATTATTAAATTATTTTTAAATATAGGGGTGGAGCACCGAGTGCTCCTAATCTGCTTCCAGCTACAAGCTACTATTTTAGTAAATATACCTAATAGAAATATGTGCTAAATCTATAAGCTATTATTTTAGTAAAGATACTTCATATTAAATATACTTCATAACGGCTACTATTTCGGCAAAAAAACATCTTTGTTCTACTGATCGCTTCCGATTTGGGAGGTGTCATTTCCTGAGATACCATTCGCATGGGAACCTTTAGTTGCGTGTTGTTGCACCTAGCTTATCCCTTTCCGCTCCTTTGTGGTATGATTGGGGGAGGGGGTAGAGTTAAGATTTCTGTTGATCCTTTTCCTTCAACTAGCAACGCCGGTCTAGTCATACATCCCGAAGAATAATTGATATTTTGTATTGTTGACAAAATGAGATGAAGTTCCTATTTGTGTAGTTTTGATAAAAGGGAGTGAAATTTGTGTTTGTGTTGTTTTGTGCTCTTAAGTTTCCTTATACATTGCTTCGAAAAAACACAGTGGCAAGTGTGAATGTAGGCGCACATCACAGGTAAGGCCAATAGGCTTGGCCTGGCAGGAGAACCAATCACGGGTGCCTTTAGGGCATGTACAATAGTGTCATATGAATACATATTGCTCCATGATAAAAAGTAATTTGAGGCACCTATATTTCTTTTTTTTCTTCCCAATGCAAGCTACCACTAGTGGGCATCATTAGAAATTAGAAAATAAAAACTCTAGTACACATGCATCTCTACTTTTCACTCCAACCTTTTCAGCTTTTGTCACCGGACCACATTTTTTCTCTTCAAGCATATATCTCCTGGAGAGGATCCTGCATCCCTATCCAAACCTACTTTACGTCATATCCGATCTTACATGGCATGCAAGGCATTACCTTGGGGCAATACATTGTACATGCCCTTAGTCCGCCCATCATTCACAGGTATTGCGTTATTAGTGATGAGCAGCTTGTCTAACGCTAGTAACCAAGTACCAATGACAAGTTATGAGTGTCGGGTGCCCCCTGGTAGTTGTTCATAGGCCTTTTGCACCTGTTAAGGTTTCATGCAGTAGTGTAAGCATCCTATATAATCAAACCTATTACGGGTCGCGCAAAGGGCGCATCCTCGTGTTGTCCCTGTCAGCAGGGGCATTTCTGTTCACGCTGGTCAACTGAATGTCTCGTTATGTACACGTCACCAAAAAAATCGCCCAGCGTTTCTCGTTCGCTTCTTCGAGAAGAAATAGACAGACAGGACGTCGCCTCGATCCCATTTCCTTTCCTCTCCCAAAACACACGCCCCTCTCCTCCCTCTCCCACAGCTAGGGTTGCCGCCACCGCCGCCCTCCCCACGCTTGCGGCCTCTCCATCTCGTACCAGGAGCTCCCGCGCCGCCACGTCCCCTCGCCCATGCATGCCTCACCACGGAAGAGAGCTAGCGCGCCTGCGCTGCCGGGTAACAGCCACGCCCAGAGGAGGTCGTCCATGGAGCCCGCATCCCTGTCGTCGACCTTGCGCACATGGAAGGTCTCTGCTGCTAGCCGAGGTCGACCAGGTCGACAGCGCGCTCACCGGCCCGCAGCTCATGCTGGAGCCTACGTACAGCCACTTGCTACCCCTGCCCCCACCCTCCCTATTTATCTCGAGATGCCCATGGGGAGCTATGTAGTTACCCCAAGTATAAAGTTTCTGGCTTGCTTCATGGGCCATGGCTCCTTCTTCCCCAACCCCATTTTGTCTCCCCTTTGACTTGGCTGTTCCTGATCTCGGTGGCCGCCATGTCTCAAATTTCCATTGGACAGGGCTACCAACATAAAAGAGCAAACTGGAAATTCACCTGCATATTTTAGGTAATTATACCATGTTTTTAAACCCTTCGTATGCGTATGGTAGGCATGAACTTGTCCCTGCAAGTCGTGATAAGAGTATGATCTTAAATTCGCCAGAATGAGTTCTTATTTTGATTATCTATAAAGTCTTGTTTTGATTATCTTTCACTTTAATCTAAGAAAACAAATCTGGGAAGCTAAAGCTTAAGAAGTTGGAGTTTCCATCCTGAAAATAGGCTGCACTGTTCCTTAATTTTATGGCTATTGTAGGTGTATGGTGCAATCTAAGTTGGAGTACAACTTGTATGGTCATCTATATTCCTCTTGTTGCTAATATGGAGAAAGGCACTCTATCTTAATTTTCTTTTGCTACAAATGAACCTCATGTTTTCCCCTTATATTCTATTAGTCGTAGTGTTGGCTATTTTTATTTGGAGTATAGACTGAAATGCTTTAGATTTTGTGCCTTATGAAAGAACACAATTATGATATGAAATCAAACTTTCCTATTTCTAAAAAGTTGAAGTGTCTGTTGGCTGCTAATAATTGTGTTTGTAAATAAATTCTGTTGTTACCTATTATATAGGCAGGTCGATGTGAACAATGTAAAAGGTCACCGCTGCTGGCCGAGGTCATGTTGGATGCCTATTTGTGGTCCTTTTTCCCCTTGTTCTTGTTGTACACGCTATAGATCATTTTCATGGATTTTTGATATGATGGCTTCAGTGATGATTTTGGCAAAACCACATGCCGATGATGCACTTGCCTTTGGAATTAAAGACCAGCTTACTACACTGACCAGAGATCATATAAAAATACTTGACTCTACACCAGTAGGAAGGGGTGAGCTAATTTTGTTGTCACTATGCTTCACACTTTTCTGTCATAGTTTGCTTCTTAAAAATTTCGCTACAGATTTCACAATTAACAAATATGTAAAAGACAGATACAGAGAAGGGATCAGGGAGTTGATTCCCATAATGATGCAAGAAAAATGTCTTTGGGTCCAACCTATACCCTTGAAGGAAAGGAAGAAGCTTCTTGGTAATGGAGATGGTTCTCTTATATTTGGTAGGAGGTAGAAAAAATCCAGCATGGAAAAACACCGGAGTCAACATGGTGTAATACTGATGATCCAAATGAGTATTTGTGGTCTGTTTACGGCCTTATTTTATGGTCACATACCGACACACGTTTTCAAATTTTCTCTAATAGATCCTACTCTGTTTCAGTATATCTAATTGTTTCTCACTACGATGGCCAATGCGGATGTGAAGGAAATATGCCCTAGAGGCAATAATAAATTTATTATTTTATATTTCCTTATATCATGATAAATGTTTATTATTCACGCTAGAATTGTATTAATCGGAAACTTGATACATGTGTGGATACATAGACAAAACAATGTGTCCCTAGTAAGCCTCTACTAGACTAGCTCGTTAATCAAAGATGACATGTGTTGTCATTTGATGAATGGGATCACATCATTAGAAGAATGATGTGATGGACAAAACCCATCTGTTAGCATAGCATATTGATCGTTTAGTTTTATTGTTATTGCTTTCTTCATGTCAAATACATATTCCTTGAATACGAGATTATTAACTCCCCAATATCGGAGGGATGCCTTGTGTGCTATCAAACATCACAACGTAATGGGTGATTATAATTATGCTCTACAGGTATCTTGAAGGTGTTTGTTGGGTTGGCATTGATCGAGATTAGGATTTGTAACTCCGAGTATCGGAGAGGTATCTCTGGGCCCTCTCGGTAATGCCCATCATAAGAAGCCTTGCAAGCAAAGTGACTAATGAGTTGCAGGATGATGTATTACGGAAAGAGTAAAGAAACTTGCGAAGAATTGAGATTGAACTAGGTATGTGGATACCGACGATCGAATCTCGGGCAAGTAACAAACCGATGGACAAAGGGAATTACGTATGTTGTCATAAGGTTCGACCGATAAAGATCTTCGTCGAATATGTAGGAGCCAATATGGGCATCCAGGTTCCGCTATTGGTTATTGACCGGAGAAGTGTCTCGGTCATGTCTACATAGTTCTCGAACCCGTAGGGTTTGGACGCTTAAAGTTCGTTGACGATATAGTACTATATGAGTTATGTATGTTGGTAACCAAATGTTGTTCGGAATCCAGGATGTGATCAAGGACATGACGAGGAGCTCCGGAATGGTCCAGAGGTAAAGATTGATATATGGGATCATAGTGTTTGGTCTCCAGAAGGGTTCCAGTATTCACCGGAAGGGGTTCCGGATGTTTCACGAAGTGTTTGGGTACGAGAACACTTTATTTGGGCCAAAGGGGTAAGCCCATGATGCTTTTGGAAAGTACAAAAGTGAGTTTTGCGGATACCAGAGGAAAGACGCCAAGAACCCTGGCGTCTAGGGGGTAGATGCCCAGAACCCTGGCGTCTAGCCCTGGAGTCCGAGTAGGACTCTTGCCTTTCGGGCAAAACCGAATTTGAGGAGGCTTTTACTCCAAGTTTCGACCCCAGGGCTCAACATATAAATAGAGGGGCATGGGTAGCACCGAAGACAGATCAAGGATCACCAAGCTGTGCACCGGCAACCCCGTCCCCTCTAGTTTATCCTTCGTCATAGTTTCCGTTGAGCTTGGCGAAGCCCTACGGAGATTGTTCTTCACCAACACCGTCACCACACCGTCGTGCTGCCGGAACTCATCTACTACTTCGCCCTTCTTGCTGGATCAAGAAGGCGAGGACATCATCGAGCAGAACGCGGAGGTGTCGTACGTTCGGTACTTGATCGGGGCGGATCGTGAAGGTGTACGACTACATCAACCGCGTTGATAAACTCTTCCGCTTTGCGATCTTCAAGGGTATGAACATGCTCTCCCCCTCTTGTTGCTATGCATCTCCTAGATAGATCTTGCGTGAGCGTAGGAATTTTTTTGAAATTGCGTGCTACGTTTCCCAACAGTGGCGTTCGAGCCAGGTCTATGCGTAGATGATATGCACGAGTAGAACACAAAGAGTTGTGGGCGGTGATCATCATACTGCTTACTAGGAATGTCTTATTTTGATTCGGCGGTATTGTTGGATGAAGTGGCCCGGACCAACCTTACATGACCACGTTCATGAGACCGGTTCGACCGACAGACATGCAACTAGTTTTGCATAAAGGTGATTGGCGGGTGTCTGTTTCTCCTACTTTAGTTTAATCGAATTTGACTGCGACCGGTCCTTGTTGAAGGTTGAAACAGAAAACTTGATAAATCACCGTTGTGGTTTTGATGCGTAGGTAAGAACGGTTCTTACTAGAAGCCCGTAGCAGCCACGTAAAACTTGCAACAACAAAGTAGAGGACGTCTAACTTGTTTTCGCAGGGCATGTTGTGATGTGATGTGATATGGTCAAGACATGATGTGATATACGTTGTTGTATGATATGATCATGTTTTGTAAAAGTTATCAGCAATTGGCAGGAGCCTTATGGTTGTTGCTTTATTGTATGAAATGCAAACGCCATGTAATTGCTTTACTTTATCACTATGCGTTAGCGATAGTTGTAGAAGCAATAGTTGGCAAGATGACAATGACGCTACGATGGAGATCAAGGTGTCAAGACGGTGACGATGGAAATCACGACGGTGCTTTGGAGATTGGGATCAAAGGCACAAGATGATGATGGCCATATCATGTCACATATTTTGACTACATGTGATCTTTATCTTTTATGCATCTTATTTTGCTTAGTACGGCGTGATACGTCTCCGTCGTATCTACTTTTCCAAACACTTTTGCCCTTGTTTTGGACTCTAACTTGCATGATTTGAATGGAACTAAACTGGATCGACGCTGTTTTCAGCAGACTTTCCATGGTGTTATTTATGTGCAGAAACAAAAGTTCTTGGAATGACCTGAAACTTCACGGAACGTCTATTTGGAAATGATAAAAAATCCTTGCAAAAGATGAAGACCAGGGTGCCCACACCCTAGCCACGAGGGTGGGGGGCTCCCCCCCCTAGGGCGCGCCCCTACCTCGTGGGACCCTGGAGCTCCTCCGACATCAACTACAACTCTATATATTTGCTTTTGGGGAGAAAAAAATCGGAGAGAAGAATTCATCGCGTTTTACGATACGGAGCCGCCGCCAAGCCCTAAAACCTCTCGGGAGGGCTGGTCTGGAGTCCGTTCGGGGCTCCGGAGAGGGGGATTCGTCGCCGTCGTCATCATCAGCCATCCTCCATCACCAATTTCGTGATGCTCACCGCCGTGCGTGAGTAATTCCATCGTAGGCTTGCTGGATGGTGATGGGTTGGATGAGATCTATCATGTAATCGAGTTAGTTTTATTAGGGTTTGATCCCTAGTATCCACTATGTTTTGACATTGATGTTGCTATGACTTTTCTATGCTTAATGCTTGTCACTAGAGCCCAAGTGCCATGATTTCAGATCTGAACCTATTATGTTTTCATGAATATATGTGTGTTCTAGATCCTATCTTGCAAGTCTATAGTCACCTACTATGTGTTATGATCCGGCAACCCCGAAGTGACAGCAATTGGGACCACTCCCGGTGATGACCATAGTTTGAGGAGTTCATGTATTCACTATGTGTTAATGCTTTGGTCCGGTACTCTATTAAAAGGAGGCCTTAATATCCCTTAGTTTCCATTAGGACCCCGCTGCCACGGGAGGGTAGGACAAAAGATGCCATGCAAGTTCTTTTCCATAAGCACGTATGACTATATTCGGAATACATGCCTACATTACATTGATGAATTCGAGCTAGTTCTGTGTCACCCTATGTTATGATTGTTACATGATGAACCGCATCCGGCATAATTCTCCATCACCGATCCAATGCCTACGATCTTTTCACATATTGTTCTTCGCTCATTTACTTTTTCGTTGCTACTGTTACGATCACTATAAAACCCAAAAATATTACTTTTGCTACCGGTACTTTTGTTACCGTTACCACTACTATCATATTAATTTGCTACTAAATACTCTGCTGCAGATACTAAGTTATCCAGGTGTGGTTGAATTGACAACTCAACTGCTAATACTTGAGAATAATATTCTTTGGCTTCGCTTGTGTCGAATCAATAAATTTGGGTTGAATACTCTACCCTCGAAAATGTTGCGATCCCTATACTTGTGGGTTATCAAGACTATTTTAAGGCATTGTTGCGGGGAGCATAGCTCTATTATTTGAGTCACTTGGGATTTATATCTGCTGGTCACTATGAAGAACTTGAAAGACGAGAAAACAAAAATTTATCCATCAACTACGAGGGGAGGTAAGGAACTGCCATCTAGCTTTGCACTTGATTCACCTTCTATTTTGAGTAAGCTTGCGACACCTAAACCTGCTTTCGCTATTCGTTCGATATTTTGCATGTTATTGATGATGCCACTTCTGCTTTGCATGATACTTATGATGAACCTACTTCTATGCTTGATACTACTGTGCCACTTGGTGAATTTCTTGATGAACAAATTGCTAGGGCTAGAGAGAAAGAAATTATTGAAACTGATTATATTGATGAAAGTGATGATGAAGACTTGCCTGTTATTCCTGAGGGTTATGTTTTTGATAAAGAAGCTTCTTTAGCTATTTTAGCTTGCAAAGATAGATATGAACTCAAGAGGTTATTAGCTAAATGGAATCAACAATCTCTTAATGATAGAATGAAACCTGACCCTGCTTTTGCTACTTCACCTATCTTAATGCTTTGCCTGATCATCCTCTCAAGAAAAATGAAATACTTGATATATTTTATAATGGACTAACCGATGCTTCCAGAGATTACCTGGATAGTTGTGCTGGTTCTGTTTTCAGGGAAAGAACACCGGATGAAGCTGAAATTCTATTGAATAATATGTTGACAAATGAAAATAATTGGACACTTCCTGAGCTAGCTCCTGAGCCAATTCTTGAGCCTATTCCTAAACCAACTCCGAAGAAGAGAGGTGTTCTATTTCTCAGTCCTGAAGATATGCAAGAGGCAAAGAAATCTATGAAAGAAAAGGGTATAAAAGCTGAATATGTTAATAATTTACCTCCTATTGAAGAAATAAATGGTATTAATTTACCTCCTTTTGAAGAAACATATGATCTTAATCCATTACCTATTTAAGAAACTCATGGTCTTGATAACCCGACACAGGTAGTAAAGGTAAATTCTCTCTATAGATTTGATGAAGGTGATATTCCTCACTATAAGTCTGCTAGACAATGCTTAGAAGAGTTTGATAATTTTATTGTCAAACAAGAAAACTTCAATGCTTATTTTGGTAGACAATTGAAATACAATTCGATATGCTTGAACACTTGAGTAATTACATGGCTAATGTTAAAGGTGAACTTAAACTCATTAGTAAACATGCTTCTATGGTTACCACTCAAGTAGAACAAGTACTTAAAGCTCAAAATGATTTGCTCAATGAAATGAATAGTAAGAAAATGATTATGCTGTTAGAGTGGCTACTAGAACTGGTAGAATGACTCAGAACCTTTGTATCCTGAAGGCCACCCTAAGAGAATTGAGCAAGATTCTCGGAGAAATAATATTGATGTGCCTAGTTCTTCTAAAAGGAAGAAAAAGAAAATGATAGGACTTTGCAAACTTCTAGTGAACCTATTGCTGAACCACCTGAGAATCCAAATGATATATCTATTTCTGATGCTGAAACACAATCTGGTAATGAACATGAACCTAGCGAAAATGTTAATGATGTTGTTCATGACGATGCTCAACCTAGTAATGATAATGATGTAGAAGTTGAACCTGCTGTTGATCTTGATAACCCACAATCAAAGAATCAACATTATGATAAGAGAGATTTTGTTGCTAGGAAACATGGTAAAGAAAGAGAACCATGGGTTCAGAAACCCATGCCTTTTCCTCCCAAACCATCCAAGAAAAAGGATGATGAGGATTTTGGCGCTTTGCTAAAATGATTAGACCTATCTTTTATGTATGAGATTAACTGATGTGCTCAAAACAAATCCTTATGCTAAGTATATGAAGGATATCATTACTAATAAAAGAAAGATACCGGAAGCTGAAATTTCCACCATGCTTGCTAATTATACTTTTAAGGGTGGAATACCAAAGAAACTTGGAGATCCAGGAGTACCCACTATACCATGCTCCATTAAAAGAAATTATGTTAAAACTGCTTTATGTGATCTTGGAGCCGGTGTTAGTGTTATGCCACTCTCTTTATATCGTAGACTTGATTTGAATAAGTTGACACCTACTGAAATATCTTTGCAAATGGCTGATAAATCAACTGCTATACCTGTCGGTATTTGTGAGGATGTGCCTGTTGTGGTTGCAAACGTTACTATTTTAACAGACTTTGTTATTCTTGATATTCCCGAGGACGATAGTATGTCTATTATTCTTGGAAGACCTTTTCTGAATACTGCAGGGGCTGTTATTGATTGCACCAAAGGCAATGTCACTTTTCATGTTAATGGTAGTGAGCATACGGTACACTTTCCGAGAAAACAACCTCAAGTTCATAGTATCAATTCTATTGGAAAAATTCCATCGATTATATTTGGAGGTTTTGAATTTCCTCTTCCTACTGTCAAGAAGAAATATGATATTCTTATTATAGGGGATGTGCATATCCCCGTTGAGGTAACATAGTGTTATTCAAAATTTCTCCGGTTCCATGTTATTCCGAATGAGTTTGTTAACAAGACTTGATCAACCTTGTTAGTGGACTCCTTTTGATGATCATGAGACGGATGAAACTAGAAGGCACAACCTTCTGTACCCTCTTTATACTTTCTGTTATTTAGTTGAAATAAAGTAAAAATGGTATTTTTCTGTCTATTTCCTGATTTATCTGTGCAATATAAAAATACACCGAAAATAAAAGTCATGCAAATGCCATGCCAATTTAATATGATTTTTTAAGGAATATTTGAGGATTTTTGGTGCAAAAATTACCACGGGGGGAGCTGCCACCTGGCCACGAGGGTGGAGGGCGCGCCCTACCCCCCTGGGCGCGCCCCCCTGCCTCGTGGGCCCACAGTGGCCCTCCTCCACTTATTCCTGCACCCATCCTCTTCTTCTTTCTCCCACAAACACGAATATCTTGCTCAAGCACGAGTTTCATCTCACTTTGCTGCGATTTTCGATCTCCTTGCTCAAAGCACTTCTCACCAAACTGCTTGGGGAGATTGTTCCTTGGTATGTGACTCCTCCATTGGTCCAATTAGTTTTTTCTAGTGTGCTTTATTCTTTGCAAATTTGTGCTGCATAGGTGACCATGTTCTTGAGCTTGCATGTCAAAATTATATGGTTCCAAGTAGTTCTAATGCTTGATATAGGCTCTAGGCACTTGTAGGAGTAGTTGCTATCAATTTTATTGAAGTTGGTTCACTTTTGTTTAAAGTTACAAAAAAAATCAGAAATTTTTCAGAGAAAACAATATGTTTAGGAAGATGTTCCAAGGTGGTTCTTCAAGGAAGCAAGGCCCCAGGCTTGCTATGCGTGATGCTGACGAGGAACCACCAAGAGACGCCCTAGTGCGGCCTTGTGAGTGGCCTTGGAAAATTTTATGGATCGTGCAGGAATCAAAGAAGAATTTAACGATATTTGCGTAACGCCGATCTTGTGGACTTTGAGGCAGACAAATGCCCACAGTATCATGATCTCACTATCTCATTTGTGAGGAGGTTTGAATTTTCATCTTGGCGTAATTCTCCTTCAGTTATGTTTGATCCTTATGACAAATCTTATACCATGGACTTAGGGGATTTTACTTTTGCCTGCAAACTTCCACAATGGGGTAGTATTATTGATCCACGTAAATCTGAATTTAGAAACTTTCTAGCTAGTATAACTATGGGAGAATCTAGAGATGTAACACAAGCTACCATAGGGAGCATTCACTTTCTGCTATACATTATTTTGCTCTCTTCATAGGTAGATGCATAACTGGTAAGGATGAAGCATGCCACATGTGTGTCCCTGACCTTAGCATTCTCGTGGAGTGCTGTGTTGGGAGACCAATCTTATCATATGGGAGCCATTGTAGCACGTAGGTTGCATCATAATAGGTATAATGGAGATTTCTTTGGAGGAATTTATGCAGCCCGCTTAGCCAATTTTCTTGAGGTAGACGTTCGTGAGGGCGATATGGAGTTACCTCCCGCATATTTAGATTATAACTCTATGGCTTTGCACCAGTTTGTCGAGAGGCCTGAATCACCTCTCTTATATCGACTAATCTTTGATAAACAGCGTGTTGTCTGTATTACTCTTCCTGCTCCTGCCTTCTTTGATTCTCAGACAAAAGGAAGACATGTTATTACCAGGGAGGAGGCAGATGAGTACGAGAGGAGAGCGGAGGCAGCTCGACGCCACGCTGCAGCTCAGGAGGCGATAGCCGCTGCATCACAGTATGACCCCAGCTACACCTACGGGTATCCGCCAGGCCATCCCTGGCAATGAACCAACTTAGGCCAAAAGCCTAAGCTTGGGGGAGTACGTATTTCCCACCGACATTACATTTATGTTCACACTCATTACTAAATGTCGGTGCTCATACTCTTTCACTGTAATATCCATGCTAGTTTATTTTCTTTTTCCTGCTTTCTTCTTGTGTGTTTAATAAACCTTAAGAAAAAAAACAAAAAAATTAGTGTAGCTTCTAGTTAGTTTACTTTTCCTGCTGTAGTAGTAATAATTAAAAAGAAAACCCAAAAATATTTCATGTTCTTCTTTTGCTTGTTGGGAGCTTTCCCGTGTAAATAGGTTTATTTCCTCTCTTTTCTTTGGGGGTCGATAAGAGAAGACCATGATTGAATTATTGAAGTGGCTCTTATATGCATTATTGTTGATTTAACTAAGAGCCCATATTGCCTTGTCTTCTCCTACTTATTGAATGCTCGCAGATTCCAGCTTAGTCCAATGCACGTGCACTCTTGTTATTATCCACATCGTTCGGTCGTGCAAGTGAAAGGCAATAATGATGATATATGATGAATTGATTGGGATAAGCGAAGCTGGTATGAACTCAACCTCTCTTATTTTTGTAAATATGATGAGTTCATCATTCTTGATTCAGCTTATTATGAATAAACATGTTTGCAATGACAATTAGAGATCATAGTTGCTTATGCCATGCTTGATTAGCTATGAGTTATAATGGTTTACCTTGCGTGCCAACATGCTATTAAAATGGTTGTGATGTGGTATGATGGGGTGGTATCCTCCTTTGAATGATTTAAGTGACTTGACTTGGCACATGTTCACACATGTAGTTGAAACAAATCAACATAGCCTTCACGATATTTATGTTCATGGTGGATTATATCCTACTCATGCTTGTATCCAATGTTTATTAATTTTAATGCATGTTCATGACTGTTGTCGCTCTCTACTTGGTCGCTTCCCAGTCTTTTGCTAGCCTACACTTGTACTAAGCGGGAATACTGCTTGTGCATCCAATCCCTTAAACCCCAAAGTTATTCCAGATGAGTCCACTATACCTTCCTATATGTTGTATTTACCTGCCGTTCCAAGTAAATTTGTATGTGCCAAACTCTAAACCTTCAAATAAACATTCTGTTTTGTATGCTCGAATAGCTCATGTATCAACTAGTGCTGCCCTTATCTTCCATGTTAGGCGGGTTATTCTCAAGAGGAGTGGACTCCGCTCCTCACTCACGAGAACATGGCTGGTCACCGGGAGGCCCAGTCCCATGCTTTATGCAAACTAAATCGAAATAATTGCAAAAAAAACTCCCCCTGGGACCTGATGTTGGTTGGAGACACTCGTCGTTTCGAGCAAGTCATGGATTGATGCTTGTTGGTGGAGGGGGAGTATAAACTTTACCATTCTGTTTGGGAACCGCCTATAATGTGAGTAGCATGGAAGATATTGTCATCTCTTAGTCGTTATGTTGACAATGAAAGTATACCGCTCAAAATATTATTTATCTCTATTTCAAAACCGAGCTCTGACACCTCTACAAATCCCTGCTTCCCTCTGCGGAGGTCCTATCTATTTACTTTTATGTTGAGTCATCACCCTCTTATTAAAAGCACTAGCTGGAGAGCACAGCTGTCATTTGCATCCATTACTGTTAATTCATATTGGGTATGACTATGATTGAATCTCTTTTACCATGAATTACAATGTCTAGTCAGTCCTTGATCTTTAAAGGTGCTCTGCATTTATGTTTTGCGGTCTCAGAAAGGGCTAGCGAGATACCATCCTGTTATATCATATTATGATTGTTTTAAGAAAGTGTTGTCATCCGAGATTTATTATTATGGCTCGCTAGTTGATTATGCCATTGATATGAGAAACATGAGACCTGAGAATTATTGCGAACGTGGTTAGTAATAATCTTTGCTGAAAACCTGAATGTTGGCTTTACATATTTACAACAACAAGAGCAAACAGAGTTTGTAAAAGTTTTTATTTTTCTCTTTGAGTTTATCAACTGAAGTGCTTGAGGACAAGCAAAGGTTTAAGCTTGGGGGAGTTGATACGTCTCCGTCGTATCTACTTTTCCAAACACTTTTGCCCTTGTTTTGGACTCTAACTTGTATGATTTGGATGGAACTAACCCGGACTGACGTTGTTTTCAGCAGAATTGCCATGATGTTGTTTTATGTGCAGAAAACAAAAGTTCTCGGAATGACCTGAAACTCCACGGAACATCTAGTCAAAAATAATAAAAAATCCTTGCCAAAGATGAAGACCAGGGGGCCCACACCCTGTCCACGAGGGTGGGGGGCGCCCCCCTACCTCGTGGGCCCCCTGGAGCTCCTCCGACGCCAACTCCAACTCTATATATTTGCTTTCGGAGAGAAAAAAATCAGGGAAAAGGATTCATCGCGTTTTACGATACGGAGCCGCCGCCAAGCCCTAAAACCTCTCGGGAGGGCTGATCTGGAGTCCGTTCGGGGCTCCGGAGAGGGGAATCCGTCGCCGTCGTCATCATCAACCATCCTCCATCACCAATTTCATGATGCTCACCGCCGTGCGTGAGTAATTCCATCGTAGGCTTGCTGGACGGTGATGGGTTGGATGAGATTTACCATGTAATCGACTTAGTTTTGTTAGGGTTTGATCCCTAGTATCCACTATGTTCTGAGATTGATGTTGCTATGACTTTGCTATGCTTAATGCTTGTCACTAAGGCCCGAGTGCCATGATTTCAGATCTGAACCTATTATGTTTTCATGAATATATGTGTGTTCTTGATCCTATCTTGCAAGTCTATAGTCACCTACTATGTGTTATGATCCGGCAACCTCGAAGTGACAATAATCGGGACCACTCCCGGTGATGACCTTAGTTTGAGGAGTTCATGTATTCACTATGTGTTAATGCTTTGGTCCGGTACTCTATTAAAAGGAGGCCTTAATATCCCTTAGTTTCCGCTAGGACCCGCTGCCACGGGAGGGTAGGACAAAAGATGTCATGCAAGTTCTTTTCCATAAGCACATATGACTATATTCGGAATACATGCCTACATTACATTAATGAATTGGAGCTAGTTATGTGTCACCCTATGTTATGACTGTTACATGATGAACCGCATCCGGCATAATTCTCCATCACCGATCCAATGCCTACGAGCTTTTCATATATTGTTCTTCGCTTATTTACTTTTCTGTTGCTATTGTTACAATCACTACAAAACCCAAAAATATTACTTTTGCTACCGTTACCGTTACTTCCATATTACTTTGCTACTAAATATAGTGCTGCAGATATTAAGTTATCCAGGTGTGGTTGAATTGACAACTCAACTGCTAATACTTGAGAATATTCTTTGGATCCCCTTGTGTCGAATCAATAAATTTGGGTTGAATACTCTACCCTCGAAAACTGTTGCGATCCCCTATACTTGTGGGTTATCAGCGCCCCCCCCCCAGGGCGCGCCCCCTGCCTCGTGGGCCCACGGTGGCCCTCCTCCACTTATTCCTGCACCCACACAATTCTTCTTCCTCCCACAAACACCAATATCCAGCTCAAGCACGAGTTCTAGCTCATTATGCTGTGATTTTCGATCTCCTTGCTCAAAGCACCTCTCACAAAACTGCTTGGGGAGATTGTTCCTTGGTATGTGACCCCTCCTTTGGTCCAATTAGTTTTTGTTCTAGTTCTTTATACATTGCAAATTTGTGCTGCATAGGTGACAATGTTCTTGAGATTGCATGTCAAATTTATATGGTTCCAAGTAGTTCTAATGCATGATATAGGCTCTAGGCACTTGTAGGAGTAGTTGCTATCAATTTTGTTGAGCTTGGTTCACTTTTGTTTTAAGTTACTAAAAATTTCAGAATTTTTCACAAAATAATGAAGAGATTTTTTAGGGGCTCATCGAGCCGAAGCTCGAAGGAAAAACAAAATGAAGAAGCACAGAGGCCCAAATATAATTTGCCTCGCACCGCGGAGGTCCAGCTGTGTGAATGGCCTTCCGATGATTTTTTGAGAGAAGCCGGGATTTATGATGATTTCTATTCTTTAGCTGAGAATGCTGGCCTCACCGACTTCCTCCGCGACCAACATCATCAGTATCTCTTACTCACCAATACTTTTGTGCAAAACTTCTACTATTTTCCTAAAGAAACACCTCGTTCAGTAGAGTTTCATTTATATGATGTGGTTAAGAAGATGCCACTAGATGAATTTTGCAAGGTTTGCAAAATACCCTTCCAGGGTAGTTTAGATGAACCACATCGTAAAGATGTGGATGGGTTTACTGACACTATCACTGTGGGGGCAACCAGGAAGGTTTCTGATGCAAGAATCACTAGCATACATTTTCCTGTTTTACGCTACTTTGCCATATTTGCTAGTCGTTGCTTGATTGGTCGCGGAAACTGTGGGAACCTTAGTGTTCCTGATATTATCATTTTGTTTCATGGTTTATTTTCCGATAACACTGTTAGTATGGGCAGTATTATTGCTAAACGGTTAAGTTTGAACCATACTAAGGGCCCCATCTTTGGAGGTATTTATGCTTCACGCCTTGCTGCACATTATAACATACCTATTAGGCTCTATGAGAAAGAAGAAAAATTGCTGCCCAATGCTTATTTAGATTATAAGAGAATGGTAGCGCATGACTTTATTGTTAGGAATAAGGAAGGGGAGCTTAAATACAAATTGTTCTTTGATAAACAGAACCCTGAGACTATTACCTTGCCTCCTCCTTTCTTGTTTAATTTATCTGAAGGTCCGTATCTCGTTCCGTGGGTGGCCATTTACGCTTACCGGAACCCTACACCAGCCCCGGAGACAGAACCACAATTTGAGCCTCCAAGATAGTCTGATTACTTTTGGGATCCGGAGATGACTGCCAGCCAGTGGCAGTCAGAGTCCTCTTCATCTCAGTACGACCTCGGCTACAACTATGGATATCCGCCAGGCCATCCTTGGCAATAAACCAACTTAGGCCAAAAGCCTAAGCTTGGGGGAGTACGTATTTCACACCGACAATACATTTATGTTCACACACTCATCGCTAGATGTCGGTGCTCATACTCTTTCACTGTAATATCCATGTTAGTTTATTTTCTTTTTCTTGCTTTCTTCTTGTGTGTTTGTTAAACCTTAAGAAAAACCAGAAAAAAAATTAGTAATAGCTTTAGCCAGTTTACTTTTCTTGCTGTAGTAGTATTAATTAAAAAGAAAACCCAAAAATATTTCCCGTTCTTCTTTTGCTTGTTGGGAGCTTTCCCGTGTAAATAGTTTTATTTCTTTTCTTTTCTTTGGGGGTCGATAGGAGAAGACCATGATTAAATTGTTGAAGTGGCTCTTATATGCTTTGTTGTTGATTTAACCAAGAGCCCATATTGCCTTGTCTTCTCCTGTTTATGGAATGCTCACAGATTCCAGCTTAGTCCAATGCGTGTGCACTCTTATTATTATTCACATCGTTCAGTCGTGCAAGTGAAGGGCAATTGTGAGGATATATGATGGACTGACTGAGATGAGAAAAGCTAGTATGAACTCGACCTCTCTTGATTTTGTAAATATGATGAGTTCATCGTTCCTGATTCAGCTTATTATGAATAAACATGTTTGCAATAACAATTAGATATCATAGTTGCTCGTGCCATGCTTGATTAGCTATGAGTTATAATGGTTTACCTTGCATGCCAACATGCTATTAAAATGGTTGTGATGTGGTATAGTGGGGTGGTATCCTCCTTTGAATGATTTTTAAGTGACTCGACTTGGCACATGTTCACACATGTAGTTGAAACAAATCAACATAGCCTTCACGATATTTATGTTCATGGTGGATTATATCCTACCCATGCTTCTACTCAATGTTTATTAATTTTAATGCATGTTCATGACTGTTGTCGCTCTCTAGTTGGTCGCTTCCAAGTCTTTTGCTAGCCTTCACTTGTACTAAGCCAGAATACTGCTTGTGCATCCAATCCTTTAAACCCCAAAGTTATTCCATATGAGTCCACTATACCTTCCTATATGCGGTATTTACCTGCCGTCCCAAGTAAATTTGTATGTGCCAAACTCCAAACCTTCAAATAAACATTCTGTTTTGTATGCTCGAATAGCTCATGTATCAATTAGGGTTGTCGGTATCTTCCATGCTAGGCGGGTTATTCTCAAGAGGAGTGGACTCCGCTCCTCACTCACGAGAAAATGGCTGGTCACCGGGATGCCCAGTCCCATGCTTTATGCAAACTAAATCAAAATAATTCCTAACAAAACTCCCCATGGGACTGTTGCTAGTTGGAGACACTCGTTGTTTCGAGCAAGTCATGGATTGATGCTTGTTGGTGGAGGGGGAGTATAAACTTTACCATTCTGTTTGGGAACCGCCTATAATGTGTGTAGCATGGAAGATATCGCCATCTCTTGGTTGTTATGTTGACAATGAAACTATGTCGCTCAAAATATTATTTATCTCTATTTCAAAACCGAGCTCTGGCACCTCTACAAATCCCTGCTTCCCTCTGCGAAGGGCCTATCTATTTACTTTTATGTTGAGTCATCACCCTCTTATTAAAAATCAATAGCTGGAGAGCGCAGCTGTCATTTGCATTCATTACTATTAATTTATATTGGGTATGACTATGACTGGATCTCTTTTACCATCAATTACAATGTTTAGTCAGTCCTTGGTCTTTAAAGGTGCTCTGCATTTATGTTTTGCGGTGTCAGAAAGGGCTAGCGAGATACCATCATGTTATATCATATTATGATTGTTTTGAGAAAGTGTTGTCATCCGAGATTTATTATTATGGCTCGCTAGTTGATTATGCCATTGATATGAGTAAACATAAGACCTAAGAGTTTTTGAAAATGTGGTTAGTCATAATCTTTGCTGAAAACTTGAATGCTGGATTTACATATTTACAACAACAAGAGCACACAGAGTTTGTAAAAGTTTTTCTTTATCACTTTCAGTTTATCAACTGAATTGCTTGAGGACAAGCAAAGGTTTAAGCTTGGGGGAGTTGATACGTCTTCGTCGTATCTACTTTTCCAAACACTTTGCCCTTGTTTTGGACTCTAACTTGCATGATTTGAATGGAACTAACCTGGACTGGCGCTGTTTTCAGCAGACTTTCCATCGTGTTATTTATGTGCAGAAACAAAAGTTCTCAGAATGACCTGAAACTTCATGGAACGTCTATTTGGAAATAATAAAAAAATCCTTGCAAAAGATGAAGACCAGGGGGCCCACACCCTAGCCACGAGGGTGGGGGGCGGCCCCCCTAGGGCGTGCCCCCCTACCTCGTGGGCCCCCTGGAGCTCCTCCGACCTCAACTCCAACTCTATATATTTGCTTTAGGGGAGAAAAAAATCGGAGAGAAGAATTCATCGCGTTTTACGATACGGAGCCGCCGCCAAGTCCTAAAACCTCTCGAGAGGGCTGATCTGGAGTCCGTTCGGGGCTCCGGAGAGGGGGATTCGTCGCCGTCGTCATCATCAACCATCCTCCATCACCAATTTTATGATGCTCACCGCCGTGCGTGAGTAATTCCATCGTAGGCTTGCTGGACGGTGATGGGTTGGATGAGATCTATCATGTAATCGAGTTAGTTATGTTAGGGTTTGATCCCTAGTATCCACTATGTTCTGAGATTGATGTTGCTATGACTTTGCTATGCTTAATGCTTGTCACTAGGGCCCGAGTGCCATGATTTCAGATCTGAACCTATTATGTTTTCATGAATATATGTGTGTTCTAGATCCTATCTTGCAAGTCTATAGTCACCTACTATGTGTTATGATCCGGCAACCCCGAAGTGACAATAATTGGGACCACTCCCGGTGATGACCATAGTTTGAGGAGTTCATGTTTTCACTATGTGTTAATGCTTTGGTCCGGTACTCTATTAAAAGGAGGCCTTAATATCCCTTAGTTTCCATTAGGACCCCGCTGCCACGGGAGGGTAGGACAAAAGATGTCATGCAAGTTCTTTTCCATTAGCACGTATGACTATATTCGGAATACATGCCTACATTACATTGATGAATTGGAGCTAGTTATGTGTCACCCTATGTTATGATTGTTGCATGATGAACCGCATCCGGCATAATTCTCCATCACTGATCCAATGCCTACGAGCTTTTCACATATTGTTCTTCTCTTATTTACTTTTCCGTTGCTACTGTTACAATCACTACAAAACCCAAAATATTACTTTTGCTACCGTTACTTTTGTTACCGTTACCACTACTACCATATTACTTTGCTACTAAATACTCTGCTGCATATACTAAGTTATCTAGGTGTGGTTGAATTGACAACTCAACTGCTAATACTTGAGAATATTCTTTGGCTCCCCTTGTGTCGAATCAATAAATTTGGGTTGAATACTCTACCCTCGAAAACTGTTGCGATCCCCTATACTTTTGGGTTATCACAGCGGTAACATTATAAGATGATCCCTTACTAAAAATTTCAAGGTATTAGTGTTCTCCCTGAGTATGCACCGTCGCGACAGTTCGTCATGCTGAGACACCACGTGATGATCGGGTGTGATAAGCTCTATGTTCACATACAACAGGTGCAAGACAGTTTTGCACATGCGGAATACTCGGGTTAAACTTGATGAGCCTAGCATGTACAGACATGGCCTCGGAACATTGGAGACCGAAAGGTCGAACGTGAATCATATAGTAGATATGATCAACATAGAGATGTTCACCATTAAAAACTACTCCATCTCACGTGATGATCGGACATGGTTTAGTTGATATGGATCACGTGATCATTTAGATGACTCGAGGGATGTCTATCTAGGTGGGAGTTCTTAAGTAATATGATTAATTGAACTTAATTTATCATGAACTTAGTCCTGATAGTTTTTGCATATCTATGTTGTAGATCAATGGCCCGTGCTACCGTCCCCTTGAATTTTAATGCGTTCTTAGAGAAAGCTAAGTTGAAAGATGATGGTAGCAACTACATGGACTGGGTCCGCAACTTGAGGATTATCCTCATTCTTGCACAGAAGAATTATGTCCTTGATGCACCGCTAGGTGATAAGCCCCTCCCGCTAATGTAGACGCTTTGAACGTCTGGCATACATGGTCTGATGACTACTCTATAGTTCAGTGTGCCATGCTCTACGACTTAGAATCGAGACTTCAAAGACATTTTGAACGTCATGGACCATATGAGATGTTCCAGGAGTTGAAGTTAATATTTCAAGCAAATGCCCGAGTTGAGAGATATGAAGTCTCCAACAAGTTCTAGAGCTGCAAGATGGAGGAGAACAGTTCTGTCAGTGAACACATACTCAGAATGTCTGGGTATTATAACCACTTGACTCAGCTGGGAGTTAATCTTCCGGATGATAGTGTTATTGACTGAGTTCTTCAATCACTACCACCAAGCTACAAAGGCTTCGTGTTGAACTATAATATTCAAGGGGTGGATAAGATAATTCCCAAGCTCTTCGCTATGCTTAAAGCTATGGAGGTAGAAATCAAGAGAGAACATCAAGTGTTGATGGTTAACAAGACCACTAGTTTCAAGAAAAAGGGCAAAGGAAAGAAGGGGAACTTCAAGAAGAATGGCAAGCAAGTTGCCACTCCCGGGAAGAAGCCCAAGTCTGGACCCAAGCCTTAAACTGAGTGTTTCTATTGCAAAGGGACTGGTCACTGGAATCGGAACTGCCCCAAGTATTTGGCGGATAAGAAGGATGGCAATGTGAACAAAGGTATATTTGATATACATGTTATTGATGTGTACCTTAATAATGCTCGTAGTAGCGTCTAGGTATTTGATACTGGTTCTGTTGCTCATATTTGCAACTCGAAACACGGGTTACGGATTAAATGAAGATTGGCTAAGGACGAAGTGACGATGCGCGTCGAGAACGGTTCCAAGGTCGATGTGATCGCCGTCGGCCCGCTACCTCATCTAGCTTCGGAATTAGTTTTAGACCTGAATAATTGTTATTTGGTGCCAGTGTTGAGCATGAACATTTTATCTGGATCTTGTTTGATGCGAGACGGTTATTCATTTAAACCAGAGAATAATAGTTGTTCTATTTATATGAGTAATATCTTTTATGGTCATGCACCCTTGAAGAGTGGTCTATTTTTGTTGAATCTCGATCGTGGTGATACACATATTCATAATATTGATGCCAAAAGATGCAAAGTTGATAATGATAGTGCAACATATCTGTGGCACTGCCGTTTAGGTCATATTGGTGTAAAGCGCATGAAGAAACTCCAAGCGGATTGATACGTCTCCAACGTATCTATAATTTTTTATTGTTCCATGTTGTTATATTATCAATCTTGGATGTTTTATAATCATTTTATATCTTTTTTGGTACTAACCTATTGACATAGTGCCAAGTACTAGTTGTTGTTTTCTGCACGTTTTTTACATCACAGGAAATCAATATCAGACGGAGTCCAAACGCAACGAAACTCCACGAAGATTTTTTTGGAACAGAAGGAACATAATGGGCCCTGGCTGCGCCTAGGGGGTGCTCCGAGGAGAGCACGACCCTGGCGCGCCCTGGTGGGTTGTGCCCACCTCGGGTGCCCCCCGGACCGCCTCTTTGCTCAATAAATACCCAATATTCCCAAAACCCTAGGGGAGTCGACGAAATATTCATCCAGCCACCACAGAGTCCAGAACCACCAGATCCAATCTAGACACCATCTCGGATGGGGATCACCACCTACATGATGATGCGTGAGTAGTTCTTTGTAGACCTTCGGGTCCGTAGTTAGTAGCTAGATGGCTTCATCTCTCTCTCTCTCTCTCTCTCTCTCTCTCTCTCTCTCTCTCTCTCTCTCTCTCTCTCTCTTTATGAATTCTCAATACAATGGTCTCTTGGAGATCCATATGATGTAACTCTTTTGCGATGTGTTTGTTGGGATGGATGAACTTTGAGTTTATGATCAGATCTATCTTTTTATATCCATGAAAGTATTTGAGTTTCTTTGATCTCTTTTATGCATGATCTCTTATAGCCTCGTATTCCTTCTCCGATATTTGGGTTTTGTTTGGCCAACTTGATCTATTTATCTTGCAATGGGAAAAGGTGCTTTGTAGTGGGTTCAATCTTACGGTGCTTGATCCCAGTGACAGAAATGGAAACGACATGTATGTATCGTTGCTACTAAGGATAAAATGATGGGTTCTATCTCTACATAGATAGATCTTGTCTACATCATGTCATCGTTCTTATTGCATTACTCCGTTTCTCCCTGAACTTAATACACTAGATGCATGCTGGATAGCGGTCGATGTGTGGAGTAATAGTAGTAGATGCAGGCAGGAGTCGGTCTACTAATCTTGGACGTGATGCCTATATAATTATCATTGCCTGGATATCGTCATGAGTATTTGAAGTTCTATCAATTGCCCAACAGTAATTTGTTCACCCACCGTTTGCTATTTTTCTTGAGAGAAGCCACTAGTGAAACCTATGGCCCCCGGGTCTCTTTCTCATATATTTGCTTTTGTGATCTACTTTTTCCTTGCATTTATTTTAAGATCTATTAAACCAAAAATACAAAAATACTTTGCTGCACTTTATTTTATTTGTGATCTATTTATTCAATCTATTACAACTTTCTCCCGTCCATGCACCGTTTCTGGCGCCGTTTCCCGAAAGGGATTGACAACCCCTTTAACACGTCGCGTTGCGAGTGGTTGTTATTTGTGTGCAGGGGATGTTTACGTTGTGTTGCTTGGTTCTCCTACTGGTTCGATGTAACATCCCAAAATTCTAAATTTTGGAATGTTATAATAATAAATAACTATGGTTGTTGTCTGATTGTTTGACTGATTGATTTAAAGGAATTGAGTGGAAATTGAAACTTTTGAAAGTTGAATGAGAGGGAATGAAATGACTTTCCCAAACTTTCCATTTTGCATTTTTGGATCCCAATTGAACTCAAGTTCATTGCAACACCAAAACCTAGAGTGAAGATGACATGACTTCTTCCATTTTGAAATGAATAGGGTTTTGGAAAAAAGAATTGAATTTCATTTGGGAAGTTTTCAAATTCAAAGCTTTATGCAACTCAATGATTTTCATGAGGGAAGATAAAATGACTTCTTCAATTATATGAAATAGGAGTTGGAAGTTAAAAAGAACCAAATTGAAAGTCATTGGAAGGTATTTTGAAACCCTCTTTCAAATTTGGTATTATTTGGACTTTATTCAAATTATTTTCCTCCTAAAAACAAATAAATGGAAATAGGGGTAAAATGATTCCCTTCAATGAAAGAATTAGGAGAAAATAAATTTGAAGTCATTTTGGTATTTTTAAAAATGATTTTATTGGATTTTATTAGGCAGAAACACTCTTTATTTTATTTAAATTTTGTGTATTTTATTTGAACTTGAAAAATAGTTCATGTTGTAGAAAATCTTTTTCGATCATTTTGGTATATATATACCCTATATAAAATATTTATAGATAGGATTTTATTTTTGTTTTTGTTTTATTTTAAAAATAAAAACCCCCCTCAAAGCGCCAGCCAGACCCCCCCCAGCCCGGCCATTGAACCCCATTGGCCAGGCCACAGCAGCCACCCACCAGCGCCAGTGAGCCGCCCAGCTCCCCTCTCGAGACCACGCCGGACCCCCTCGTCCTCCCGTTTGCGCTCGCCGGAGTCCCGAGCCCTCCCCGCCGCCATTGTTGCCGCCGTCGACGCCCTGGTCCACCCCGACCCCCCCCCAACACCACCGAACCCTTCCCCGACCCCGTGCGCGTCTTCCCGACGAGTCGCCGGAGCTCGCCGACGTCCGGACGCCCCGGAGCACTCTCGCCGCCGCCGCCGCCGTCGCCGGAGTCCGGTAAGTCCCCGGCATCACCCCCCACCGTCCGATCCTAGATCTAGGGCTAGGATTAGAACCCCGAAGGGTTAGATTTTAGTTAGAAAACCGGCCGGTCCTTTTCGGTTTATTTTTAGTTTAGGTTTTTTTTTATTTTAGGCCCGGTTCTTTTAGTTTAAACCTAGGCCCGTTTAGCCTATCTAACGCACAGGGCACAGTATAGGCCCATTAGGCCTTTTTCTTTTATTTTGATTTTTCTGTTTTAGCCGAATAGTTTCTGTTTTCAAAAATGTATATCTTTTATTCTGTTTAATATTTTTGAGTGATTCTTTTTTTGTTGGATTGAAAATTTTATGTAGTTTCTGTAAAATATATATTTAGCTATGTTAAAAATAATTAAAATTGCTTTATTTTAGTTTTGGTCAGAATAGTAAATCTGCTATAACTTTAGTTAGAAAAATTATTTTGCATGATTCTTTTGTCACCAATTTATTTTGACATTACAAAACCCTAGAAATTAATTTTGGTATTTTAGGATTAATAAATAATTAGTTCTAGGCAGAATCCTATTAATCCTAATTAATTAACTAGTTCTGTTTTCCTAATTAATTAATTAGTAAATTAATTTATTTTTAACTTGTGATTAGTTATTCTAGGTTAATTTCTGTCACTCCATTAGATGAACTTTTATTTATAATTAATAAAAGTTTTAATTTATTTTCTTAATAGAAATTGGATTAGGCCTAAAATGAGTTTTATAATAGCTTTTTAATTAATTCTTTTTGCTCCTAGTTGCTTAGTGAATCCTTTTCTGTTAAGTTAACCTAAAACCATGATTAGGTTATATTAAGGAATTTTTGTTATATAAAAACTATTTTTGTTATTGTTTGGAGTAGGGAAAACTTTGAATTGGTTTCTTTGAGTTTTCCTTTTTGGATTTGGTTTTGGTTGTTTTGTTGTGTTATGTTACCCTTGTTATGTTGTGTTATGTAATCCTATTGCTATGTGCTTATTATAGTTATTGTTTGCCTCGGTAGAATTTCCGGAGTGCGAAGATTACTACTACGAAACCCTAGTTTCTTTCGAAGATCGTCAACCAGGCAAGTTCACTTTGACCATGCTCTTCTTACCTATGTTTTACTGCATTTAGTGGCACCATTGCAACCACCCCCTCAGTAGTGTTATTGAATCCTTGTAGTTGAGTAGTATGCATGAGGTAGGAACCCATCACCCTGTTACCAAGCCCGGGACGTTATTTCTTTTAATGCTACGCTATAGTAGACGGGGTTTGGTATGAGTGCACGGGAGTGGTGTGAGAATGGAGGATTCTACGTCAATGACAACATCTCCATGATGGAATCTGCAAGGACTGCATCTTCAAGACCTCAAGACTTCAAGACTCGAGACAGGATTTCAATACACACTCTTTGGGTGAAGGACGGTTGACGGGCAGCCTGGAGAAACCAGTGGTTGGCGGGATGCATGGAGAAGCGCCATGACATCTTGGAAAGCTTCACCCAGACTCAAAGAGACGGAAGAATACTTCGCCCGGAAGCTTACTGTGCAACCGCAAGTCATTATGGGCTCGCTTGGTTGACCTTGGTTGTGACTCTGGCTGGGGACGGTACTAGCAGATGTAGAAGGGCGGTAGGATCGGATGGGTGCCGGACGGTGGTCGAGGAGCTCTTTGGAAGACCATGTTTGGTCATCTTGTTCTCAAACATTCGAAGTGCGAGAACGTAAAGAGAGGATCGAATCTTGCGGGTAAAGTGTACAAACCTCTGCAGAGGGTTATAACCTAATCGATTAGCCGTGTCCCGATTCACGGACAATTTGAGCATCTGGACTTGGATCTATCTCGGAACTCTCAACACGGATTGATAACTTAATTGTGGGCAACATATGATGATTTTGGGCTATGAGACATCGGTTGGCGGAACCATGTCATGATAGAAAACTCCATAGTACAGACTTCATTTATTCCTTTGATGTAGGTAAAATAAAACTAGCTTTTACATAAACAAAACTCAGATCTGAGCCACAAAGCCATACTGCATATAGTATAGTTTATCATCTGTTTTCTCTTATTGTGATCTTGCGGTACATTCAATGTCTTGACCTACACGGCTGCAACGTATCATGTTGCAGATATTTTCTTCCGACGAGTAAGAATACGGATGCAGGTTACGGTCTACACTCAACTTTGCCGATGGCATTGATGGGACTCCACATCCGTTTGATTGTTTTCCGCTGAGTATTATGAGGTATATATCAGTTTTACGTTATTTATGCATGTGATTGCACTTTGATATATACATTGATGTCTTGTGTGTGCAAACATACTGATCCGAGGATGGCATAAGAATACGTAGGCTTGACCGTCGAGGTCGGGTCGCTCTGAGAGATGGTATCGAGCACATGTTGGTGTGAGGACGTGACCCTAGAAACCGGAAAAGCCCCTAGGACAGGATATCTCAAAACTTTATTTACAAAAAGACTCTTACTTCTCATCTTTTCTGATTTTATCAAATAGACCCTCTCACCTCAAATAGTTAGAATATACCCCTCATCCTTTGATCACCCGGAGGATCAACTGAAGACACTCCAAGAAGGATTGATATCGGAGAACTGATTGGCCCCTTCAGAGTAAAGAGGATTTCACCATGTATTAGAAGCTAGAACAGTTGAAGACTCCGAAGACTTGGAAAGATCTGAAGAATTATTAGACCTTTAGAAGACCAAACCCCTGTTATACACCTACGTAGATGCGATGATTTGTGAGCTGTCATTTGTTTGATGTTTTCCGACAGCCCCAAAATAAAAAAAATTGTTTCTTCAAAAAAAAACTATTGGTTGTATTGTGTGTATATCCCCCCCCCCCACCTCTCTCATCTCACCCTAAAACTCTTGAACCCCATAGATGATGAATGAAGTTGGACTGATATTCTCTGGACCGAAGACTCAGCCCGAGGCAGAGCTATGGATGAGAACATGGAAAATCACTTCGGGAGCAATTTGGTTTCAAGGAAGTATGAGGTTCAATATGCTCTTGATACTTTACGAGAAAGTGCTGCAACCTGGTGGAAAATGCATCAAGCCATACAGGATTTAATGGAGCAAGAACTTGGGAGGATTTCAAGAAGACCCTGTTGAGATCACGTCTTATCCGGAAGCACCATGATACACCAAGAAATAAACCTTGTGCCTGCAGGATTTGCGGAGAAATAGGGCACACCCAGGAGGAACACAAGGATGGATGCCCTCATTGTGAGGAGAAACACCCAGCTGAGGAATGCCCAACTAGCCAGGTGATTTGCTTCCTGTGTGAAGGAACCACCCACTACCCGGTGCAGTGTCACATTTACTCCACGGTGCAACAAACTATTCCGAAGCAGGAAGATGGAATGAAAGAAGCCCTCAAGGAAGATCTAGAAGAACCAGTAATGACGGATAGTGTTGAAGACCTGGATGGAGAAGGTCTCAACAGATTTTACTCCAATGCCTGCTATTCATGTGGAAAAGAAGGACATTTTTCACAGTGTTGCACCAAGGAAAGAAAAGAGTATCCGGGA
Organism: Aegilops longissima; assembly: GCA_021605205.1. Taxonomy (NCBI): domain Eukaryota; kingdom Viridiplantae; phylum Streptophyta; class Magnoliopsida; order Poales; family Poaceae; genus Aegilops; species Aegilops longissima. The sequence goes on along the minus strand of CM038679.1, from coordinate 553,915,170 downwards.
TACTTCCCGATGGAAGCAATAGAGTTTGATCCACAGGGAATAGAAGGATTGATCAGAACGAAGAAACCCAGGAAGAGAAAACAAAGACACCCTCAGAACAACCCAATTTCTGCAAATAGGGACAAGAGTCATATTACCTGTTTTGAATGTAAGGACGTCGGGCATTATGCCAATCATTGTCCCGAAAGGAAGCAAGGAACTCAAGGAGCAGGCACCATCTCCAAGAAGCCCAAAGACTTATCGAAAGTCATTTGTTTTCGCTGCAAGGAAGCAGGACATTATGCTACTAAATGTTCCGACAAGACGAAAGCTGGAGCTGAGTAGTTGGAATTTTGATTATGGATAATAAGAGTAGTAGAAAGCAATTCCATTTTCATGAGCTCAATGAGTTGAGTTATGTAATAGATTACTCTGAGATTGTAATAGTTCGTGACTCAATAAAGTTGTAATGTCACATGCTGAAAAGCTTTAAGGAGTTGTGATGCATGAATTGGATATTGGAAATTGAGTTTGAAGTTTCGATATGAATGTGTGCCCCAGGAGATATGCACCTTATTCTGAGCACATTCTGTTTTACAACTGCAAATGACGACCCTTTATGAGTATTTCCTTAAAGGCCCGGAAACAATCATGACTCTGACAAGTGATCATGATTACCCGAAGATCCTGAAGGACATGATGAAGCATATCCACCTTGAAGGAGATGCAGTCTACAAAGGCTACCCCTTCATGCAAAAGGGAGTGGGACTTTGGTATGTGGAGGTACACCTCCACCATTTGAAAGGAGTTTGCCCGAAAATGATGGGGCAGTACTTTTTCATCTCACGTGTGCCACAAGCAACTTTCTTCGACGCTGTTCGTGAAGCAGCCATGGAAGCCATACGTCAGATCGGAGAAATACTTGAAGCAAGACTCCGTCATACTCAGGAATACCTAAGTGAAGTGCATACGGAAATGATGGAGGTGAAGCTCAAGGCCACCACAATGAACCAGAAGATTGAAGAATTCAAGGCACATGTCGCACAATTCCAGTGGGACTGAAGAATCCTCGAGGAGGATAAATGAATAAAGTTGGAAGTAATGTCTGACCATACCAAATCATGTGGGTGGCAGCATTTGTAACAAAATACTTATTGGTATTTGGATTCACGAAAAATGATTAAGGATGTAATGAAAGATTAATATAATGAGAGGTTATGGATAAACTTGTGCATTTCTTTTGGTCATAGTACTCTGTAAAGCCACAAAATCAATGAAGAAATAAATGTGTTATTCATGACGGTCCATAGGAGGAAGCTGGACAAAATAAGTTGGAGTTTTGTTCTTGATATGATGGTATGAAGTAACAGAGTACTATTGGAATTAAAGAAGGTGTAGCAAGAGAGTTACTCCAAAGATGAGTTAAAACTGCACTAGTGTTGAAGTGGGCCATAACCCACAGGCCCAGGATTTTGAAAGGAACGGATGTACCATTGATAAAGGAGTATATTTGGAAGAATCAGTGATCCAATCAGCATACGTTTCGTAGGAGATTACGCAAAAACCTGAGAGTGGTGAAGTAACGATAGGTGTTTTGTTTGGCTTGCAGAAACCATGGAATTACTCGAACCCAGTTCGAGAACAAGAGAGATTCTGCAATGCTTGTGAGAATGACCTAGTGTTAGAATACGAGATTCGCTAAACCTTATACAGGGTAATGATCTGGGTGCGGAATGGATTGATCACCATACCGACTTACTCGTATCTTTCGCTCTTGCTATTTGGAATGGTAAATCTGAGAGACTTAACCATAGTAAAGTGACGACGCTCGTTGAAGCCTTGCTTAAGCCTTAGAGTGGCAGGATGATAAACCCATGTACATGGCAGCTGTTGCCAAACGTAGGTTATACGGTGAGGTTCAACCCAGACCCGTTTTCTGCAGGAGAAAACCATAAATTGTAGACCACCATGAGTATTTCGATGGTTGTCTAGAATGGACACGGACCTATCAGCTAAGAAGATCCAGTCTCTGACGAACCACAACTTTGACGAACCGACCCAAGGTTTCGAGGAAAACTTTACGCGCCTAACAGAAGAGCGTTAATGAAGGAGCTATTGTAAGAGACATACATTGTCAACCCTCCAGAGGAAATATCTGAGTTTATTGGAACCATGACCTTGTTTTTAAGTGTGGTAGCACACCTGACCTTTCTGACCAGAACATTTGCTAGAAGACCCCCAACCCCTAACCTTTTCTTGCTAGCCTCTTCGAATCTCGAGGACGAGATTCATTTTAAGTGTGGTAGGTTTGTAACATCCCAAAATTCTAAATTTTGGAATGTTATAATAATAAATAACTATGGTTGTTGTCTGATTGTTTGACTGATTGATTTAAAGGAATTGAGTGGAAATTGAAACTTTTGAAAGTTGAATGAGAGGGAATGAAATGACTTTCCCAAACTTTCCACTTTGCATTTTTGGATCCCAATTGAACTCAAGTTCATTGCAACACCAAAACCTAGAGTGAAGATGACATGACTTCTTCCATTTTGAAATGAATAGGGTTTTGGAAAAAAGAATTGAATTTCATTTGGGAAGTTTTCAAATTCAAAGCTTTATGCAACTCAATGATTTTCATGAGGGAAGATAAAATGACTTCTTCAATTATATGAAATAGGAGTTGGAAGTTAAAAAGAACCAAATTGAAAGTCATTGGAAGGTATTTTGAAACCCTCTTTCAAATTTGGTATTATTTGGACTTTATTCAAATTATTTTCCTCCTAAAAACAAATAAATGGAAATAGGGGTAAAATGATTCCTTCAATGAAAGAATTAGGAGAAAATAAATTTGAAGTCATTTTGGTATTTTTAAAATGATTTTATTGGATTTTATTAGGGCAGAAACACTCTTTATTTTATTTAAATTTTGTGTATTTTATTTGAACTTGAAAAATAGTTCATGTTGTAGAAAATCTTTTTCGATCATTTTGGTATATATATACCCTATATAAAATATTTATAGATAGGATTTTATTTTGTTTTTGTTTTATTTTAAAAAATAAAAAACCCCCCCTCAGCGCCAGCCAGACCCCCAGCCCGGCCAGCGCTTGAACCCCATGGCCGGGCCACAGGCGCCAGCCCACCCACCGGCCATGAGCCAGCCCAGCTCCCCTCTCCTCCCCCTCGCCGAAGGCGCTCTGCGGCCGATCGGCCGACCCTCGCCTCTCTCTCGCTCGCTGACCCGTGGGACCCCCTCTCCTCCCTCCTCGCCCACGCCATCGACCTCGCCGGAGATCCACCGGATCCCGAAGGATCCGGGATCCCCGATCGCCCGATCCCCGATCCCGACGACTCCTGGCTATAAAGCCGCCACCCCGCACCCATTCCCCCCGAGACCACGCGGACCCCATCGTCCTCCCGTTTGCGCTCATGAGTCCGAGCCCTCCCGCCGCCATTGTTGCCGCCGTCGACACCTGGTCCATCCCGACCCCCCAACACCACCGAACCCTTCCCGACCCGTGCGCGTCTTCCCGACGAGTCGCCGGAGCTCGCCGACGTCCGGACGCCCCGGAGCACTCTCGCCGCCGCCGCCGCCGTCGCCGGAGTCCGGTAAGTCCCCGGCATCACCCCCCACCGTCCGATCCTAGATCTAGGGCTAGGATTAGAACCCCGAAGGGTTAGGTTTTAGTTAGAAAACCGGCCGGTCCTTTTCGGTTTATTTTTAGTTTAGGTTTTTTTTTATTTTAGGCCCGGTTCTTTTAGTTTAAACCTAGGCCCGTTTAGCCTATCTAACGCACAGGGCACAGTATAGGCCCATTAGGCCTTTTTCTTTTATTTTGATTTTTCTGTTTTAGCCGAATAGTTTCTGTTTTCAAAAATGTATATCTTTTATTCTGTTTAATATTTTTGAGTGATTCTTTTTTTGTTGGATTGCAAATTTTATGTAGTTGCTGTAAAATATATATTTAGCTATGTTAAAAATAATTAAAATTGCTTTATTTTAGTTTTGGTCAGAATAGTAAATCTGCTATGACTTTAGTTAGAAAAATTATTTTTGCATGATTCTTTTTGTCACCAATTTATTTTGACATTACAAAACCCTAGAAATTAATTTTGGTATTTTAGGATTAATAAATAATTAGTTCTAGGCAGAATCCTATTAATCCTAATTAATTAACTAGTTCTGTTTTCCTAATTAATTAATTAGTAAATTAATTTATTTTTAACTTGTGATTAGTTATTCTAGGTTAATTTCTGTCACTCCATTAGATGAACTTTTATTTATAATTAATAAAAGTTTTAATTTATTTTCTTAATAGAAATTGGATTAGGCCTAAAATTAGTTTTATAATAGCTTTTTAATTAATTCTTTTTGCTCCTAGTTGCTTAGTGAATCCTTTTCTGTTAAGTTAACCTAAAACCATGATTAGGTTATATTAAGGAATTTTGTTATATAAAACTATTTTTGTTATTGTTTGGAGTAGGGAAAACTTTGAATTGGTTTCTTTGAGTTTTCCTTTTGGATTTGGTTTTGGTTGTTTTGTTGTGTTATGTTACCCTTGTTATGTTGTGTTATGTAATCCTATTGCTATGTGCTTATTATAGTTATTGTTTGCCTCGGTAGAATTTCCGGAGTGCGAAGATTACTACTACGAAACCCTAGTTTCTTTCGAAGATCGTCAACCAGGCAAGTTCACTTTGACCATGCTCTTCTTACCTATGTTTTACTGCATTTAGTGGCACCATTGCAACCACCCCCTCAGTAGTGTTATTGAATCCTTGTAGTTGAGTAGTATGCATGAGGTAGGAACCCATCACCCTGTTACCAAGCCCGGGACCTTATTTCTTTTAATGCTACGCTATAGTAGACGGGGTTTGGTATGAGTGCACGGGAGTGGTGTGAGAATGGAGGATTCTACGTCAATGACAACATCTCCAAGATGGAATCTGCAAGGACTGCATCTTCAAGACCTCAAGACTTCAAGACTCGAGACAGATTTCAATACACACTCTTTGGGTGAAGGACGGTTGACGGGCAGCCTGGAGAAACCAGTGGTTGGCGGGATGCATGGAGAAGCGCCATGACATCTTGCGGAAAGCTTCACCCAGACTCAAAGAGACGGAAGAATACTTCACGCCGGAAGCTTACACGTGCAACCGCAAGTCATTATGGGCTCTGGCTTGGTTGACCTTGGTTGTGACTCTGGCTGGGGCGGTACTAGCAGATGTAGAAGGACGGTAGGATCGGATGGGTGCGGACGGTGGTCGAGGAGCTCTTTGGAAGACCATGTTTGGTCATCTTGTTCTCAAACATTCGAAGTGCGAGCGTAAAGAGAGGATCGAATCTTGCGGGTAAAGTGTACAAACCTCTGCAGAGGTTATAACCTAATCGATTAGCCGTGTCCCGATTACGGACAATTTGAGCATCTGGACTTGGATCTATCTGGAACTCTCAACACCGGATTGATAACTTAATTGTGGGCAACATATGATGATTTTGGGCTATGAGACATCGGTTGGCGGAACCATGTCATGATAGAAAACTCCATAGTACAGACTTCATTTATTCCTTTGATGTAGGTAAAATAAAACTAGCTTTTACATAAACAAAACTCAGATCTGAGCCGCAAAGCCATACTGCATATAGTATAGTTTATCATCTGTTTTCTCTTATTGTGATCTTGCGGTACATTCAATGTCTTGACCTACACGGCTGCAACGTATCATGTTGCAGATATTTTCTTCCGACGAGTAAGAATACGGTACAGGGTTACGGTCTACACTCAACCTGCCGATGGCATTGATGGGACTCCACACCCGTTTGATTGTTTTCCGCTGAGTATTATGAGGTATATATCAGTTTTACGTTATTTATGCATGTGATTGCACTTTGATATATACATTGATGTACTGTGTGTGCCAGCATACTGATCCAGGGATGGCACAGTAACACAGAGGCTTGACCGTCTGAGGTCGGGTCGCTACATTCGATAACTTTGGTTTCATATCTAAGGGAAATAACTACCGCCGTTGTGTTGCATCATCCCTTCCTCTTTGGGGAAATCCCGACATAGCTTCAAGCAACATCAAAAGGAATTTCTGGCGCCGGTGCCAGGGAGAATCTTCAACATATACCAGGTTCCTAATCACAAATCTCATCTCCTCGCAATTTATATTATTTTCCATTTGCCTCTCATTTTTCCTCTCCTCCACTTTACAAAATTTTGCCGTTTTATTCGGCTCTCTTTTTTCGTTCGTCGTTTTCTTGCCGGATCTGTTTTTGAGTGCAATCTTGTTGTGTGGTCATCATGACTCAAGAGAACACCAAGTTATGTGATTTCTCAAATACCAACAACAATGATTTCATTGGCACTCCGATTGCTCCTCCCGCCACTAGTGCGGAGTCTTGTGATATTAATACTACTTTGCTGAATCTTGTTATGAATGATCAATTTTCTGGTACTCCTAATGAGGATGTCGCATCCCATCTTAATACCTTCGTGGAATTATGCGATATGCAAAAGAAAAAATATGTGGGCAATGATGTGGTTAAGATGAAATTATTTATGTTTTCTTTGCGTGATTCTGCAAAAATTCGGTTCTCTTCTTTGCCTCGCAATAGTATCGATTCTTGGAATAAGTGCAAAGATGCTTTTATCCCTAAGTATTTTCCGCCCGCAAAAATCATTTCCCTTAGTACCCAGATCATGAATTTCAAGAAACTTGAACATGAGCATGTTGCACAATCTTGGGAAAGGATGGAAATGATGCTAAGGAATTGCCCAACTCATGGGTTAAATCTTTGAATGATCATAAAAAAAAATTATGCGGTATTGAATTTTGTTTCTTGTAATCTTTTAGATTCCGCCGCGGGTGGTACTTTTATGGAAATTACTTTGGGTGAAGCCACCAAATGGCTTGATAATATCATGGCAAATTATTCACAATGGCATACCGAAAGGGCTCCTACTAGTAAAAAAGTTAACTGGGTTAAAGAAATTTCTACTTTGAGTGAAAAATTTGACGCTCTAATGAAATTTGTTGCTAGTAAAAGTGCTCCTATTGACTTTAATGATATGCCTTTGTCTACTTTGATTGAGCAAAATAATGATGCAATGTGAATTTTATCTCTCGAAATAATTTCAATAACAATGCTTATAGAGGTAATTTTAATCCTAGGCCTTTTCCTAGTAATTCCTCTAATAATTATGGTAATTATGGTAATTCCTATGGAAATCAATCTTATGATAATAATAGGAACACCTCTTATCTTTAGAATAATATTAAATAATTTATGAACAAGCAAAAAATTTTCAAAACTTCCATAGAAGAAAAGTTGAGTAAGATTGATGATTTGTCTAGAAGTGTTGATAGAATTGCTCATGATGTGGAAAATCTCAAGATGAAATTTTTTGTGCCTAAAGTAGATGAATCAATTAAAGCTCTTTATGTTTTATGGATGAAAGTAAGAAAAGAACTGCTATGCTTAAGAGCTAAAAGAGAAATTTTAGAAAAAGCGTTTTCTAGTGATTTCTTTCGTAAAAGTGATGAAGATCTTAAAATGATTGGTGTTTCTTCTATTGATTCCTTGTTAAGTAAAGTTAAGATTGATGAAAAAGGGACTGGATAAGAGTCGACTTTAGGTATAAGGCGTCCCAATATTTCGGAGGGTGAAAATCTTGTTGAGAAAATTGATGAAAGTGGGTTTGGAGAGGTCAAAACTTTAACTAGTGATGTGCCCACTCTTTTGGATTACAAATACTTTAATTATGATAGTTGATCTTTGATTGATTGTATTTCTTTGTTGCAATCCATGATAAATTCACCCCATGCTTATGAACAAAATAAAGCTTTTACTAAACATATTTGTTGATGCTATGATGAAAGCTTTTGAAGAAAAAATGGAATTATAAGTTTCAATTCCTAGAAAATTGCATGATGAGTGGGAACCTACTATCAAAGTCAAGATTAAAAATTATGAGTGTTTTGCTTTGTGTGACATGGGTGCTAGTGTTCCTACAATTCCGAAATCTTTATGTGATGTGCTTGGTCTCACCGCTCTTGAAGAATGTTCTTTGAATTTGCACTTGGAGGATTACATTATTAAAAATCCTATGGGAAGAATTAATGATGTTATTATTCTTGCAAATAGGAATTATGTGCCCATAGATTTTATTGTTCTTGATATTGATTGTAATCCGTCTTGTCCAATAATTCTTGGTAGACCGTTTTTACGCACTATCGGTGCCATCATTGATATGAAAGAAGGCAATATTAAGTTCCAATTTCCTTTGAGGAAGGGTATGGAACACTTTCCTAGAACAATAATTAAGCCACCATATGAATCAATCATGATGGCATCTCATGGATCTTGAACCAAAGATGACAAAACTTAGATGCTTGCCTTATGCCTAGCTAAGGGCGTAAAACTATAGCGCTTGTTGGGAAGCAACCAATGAATAAATTTTATTTTTGCTTTTTGCTTTCTGTTCTTGAGTGTTAGCACAATTATTCTACTTTTATGATTGTGTTTTTTGTGTTTTAATTAGTGTTTGTGCCAAGTAGAACCAATAGGATCTTCTTGGGTGATAGTTGTTTGATCTTGCTGAAAAAACAGAAACTTTTGCGCTCACGAAAACAATTACTATTTTTTACCAGAGCGTGATAAAATGCCAATTATTTTTTCAGAAGATTATTATACAAATTACCTAGGGCGTCCTAGTTTTTCAGAATTTTTGGAGTTCCAGAAGTATTCGAACAAATCAGATTACTACAGACTGTTCTGTTTTTACAGATTTTGTTTTGTTTGCGTTGTGTGCTTATTTCGATGGCTCTATGGTTTTCTTTGATGAATTTTTTTCATTGAAAAGTTGGAATAAAGTAGATGTAATGCAAAAACAAAATATGAATTGGTTTGGTACAATACTTATAGTAGTGATTTATTTTTCTTACACTAACGGATCTCATGAATGTTTTGTTGAGTTTTGTGTGATTGAAGTTTTCAAGTTTTGGGTTATGTTATGGTGGATGAAGGAATAAAGGATAGAAGAGCCTAAGCTTGGGGATGCCACGGCATCCCAAGCTATTATCCAAAAATGAGCAACCAACTAAGCTTGGGGATGCCCCCGAGTGGCATCCCCTCTTTCTTCTAACGACCATCGGTATTTTACTCGAAGCTATATTTTTATTGGTCACATGATATGTGTTTTTCTTGGAGCGTATTGTATGATATGAGTCTTTGCTTTTTTATTTTGTGTTTTAAGTCTTGATCCCTTGCTGGACACACCTATTTGGGAGAGCCAAAATTATGTCATGACTTGTTAGAATTGCTCTCTATGCTTCACTTAATTTTTTTATGAGCTATGGACTTGCTCTAGTGCTTCACTTATATCTTTTTGAGCATGGTGTGCTTAGTATTTTTTAAGAAATTCTCTCTTGCTTCACTTATATTTATTTGAGAGTTAGTAAAATTTTCAAGAAATTATCTCTTGCTTCACTTAAATTATTTAGAAAGAAAGAAAAATTATGCTCATGATCTTCACTTATATTTGTTTGAGCTTATGAAAAGAAACACATGAAAATTAGTCCCAAAGTGATAGATATCCAAGAAGGATATAATAAAAACTTTCATGAAGATATTGGACAAAATAAACTTGATTCTTAGTAATAGTTTTGAGATATGATGATGTGATATGTGAGTTATGTTGATCAGTAATTATGCTTTAGTAAGAATATTGGTGTTAAGGTTTGTGATTCCCTTTGCAAGCACGAAGGTCAATAGTCATGCAATGAAATTATATCCTACTAATGGTGCATTATTCGGTGTTATTTATGCTTAATGCTTTCTTATGAGATTATCCGTTTCTTGGTTGGTCGCTTCTCAATCTTTTGCTAACTTTCATTTTGCACTAAGTATGATCTCTACTTGTGCATCCAAAATCCTTTAAACTAGTTTGGCCACATGAGTCCACTATATCTACCTATATGCGGTATTCTTTTGCCGTTCTAAGCAAATTTGCATGTGACATCTCTAATTTTCAAAATAAACTTCTCTTTTGTGTGCTCGTTTCGCTCGGAGAGCGGTGAGGGGTGGCTAATATTTTCCATGCTAGATGTGTTATTATCGCGATGAGTGTTTATTCACTTGTCATTGCATGAGAGTAAGGCAAAGGTTTTAGGGATGCCGAGTCCCGAAATGAAAAACGGAATTTACTTTATGTTGTCAAATAATAAATTCCTTGAAAAGTGTTGGTATGGAGGGCAACCGTGGATATGGCTAGCCATGGAAAAAGGAATAAACTTTATTTTCTGTTTGGGAACCGCCTATGATATATCTAGCATGGAAAGTGTTGGGACTCTAAGTCATTTTCGTTGGTGGGATGGATACACCTCCCAAAATGTTTTTGATCTTTAATTTTTTCGCTTTGAGCTCTGGCACCTCTACAAATCCCTACTTCCCTCTGCGAAGGGCCTTTCTTTTTTACTTTATGCAATTTTTATTTTTGAATTTGAGTCTCCATCTTCTCTTATAAAAAGCACCAACTAGGAGGCAATATGATCGTACTTAAGTATCGGGTGTAACTAATATGCGAGTGTATTTCATGAAAGGATCAATGGTTGAGCATGATGGGCTAGGGATAACTTATTTTAGCGTTGATATTTTGAAAGACATGGTTGCTTGTTGATATGCTTGAGTATTTAAATTATCCTTTGAAAACTAGACTATTGCTTTGAACAATATAAAAGTCCAAATGTCCATGCTATAAACAAAAGAATATGATATGACATGTTAGGCAGCATTCCACATCAAAAATTCTGTTTTTATCACTTACCTACTCGAGGACGAGTAGGAGTTAAGCTTGGGGATGCTGATACGTCTCGAACGTATCAATAACTTTTGATTGTTCCATGTTGTTATATTATCAATCTTGGAAGTTTTATAATCATTTTATAGTCATTTTATATCATTTTATATCATTTTTTGGTACTAACCTATTGACATAGTGCCAAGTTCCAGTTGTTGTTTTCTGCATGTTTTTTACATTGTAGGAAATCAATATCAGACGGAGTCCAAACGCAACGAAACTCCACGGAGATTTTTTTGGACCAGAAGGAACATAATGGGCCCTGGCTACGCCTGGGGGGTGCTCCGAAGAGAGCACAACCCACCAGGGCATGCCAGGAGGCCCAGGCGCGCCCTGGTGGGTTGTGCCCACCTCGGGTGCCCCGGGACCGCCTATTTGCTCTATAAATATCCCAATATTCCCAAAACCCTAGGGGAGTCGACGAAATATTCATCCAGCCATCGCAGAGTCCAGAACCACTAGATCCAATCTAGACACCATCTCGGATGGGGTTCACCACCTCCATTGGTGCCTCTCCGATGATGCGTGAGTAGTTCTTTGTAGACCTTTGGGGCCGTAGTTAGTAGCTAGATGGCTTCATATCTCTCTCTCTCTAAATTCTCAATACAATGGTCTCTTGGAGATCCATATGATGTAATACTTTTGTGGTGTGTTTGTTGGGATCGATGAACTTTGAGTTTATGATCAGATCTATATTTTTATATCCATGAAAGTATTTGAGTTTATTTGATCTCTTTTATGCATGATCTCTTATAGCCTCGTATTTCTTCTCCGACATTTGGGTTTTGTTTGGCCAACTGGATCTATTTATCTTGTAATGGGAAGAGGTGCTTTGTAGTGTGTTCGACCTTACGGTGCTTAATCCCAGTGACAGAAAGGGAAACGACACGTATGTATCGTTGCTACTAAGGATAAAACGATGGGGTCTATCTCTAAAAATATAGATCTTGTCTACATCATGTCATCGTTCTTATTGCATTACTCTGTTTCTCCATGAACTTAATACACTAGATGCATGCTGGATAGCGGTCGATGTGTGGAGTAATAGTAGTAGATGCAGGCAGGAGTCGGTCTACTAATCTTGGACGTGATGTCTATATAATGATCATTGCCTGGATATCGTCTTGAGTATTTGATGTTCTATCAATTGCCCAACAGTAATTTGTTCACCCACCGTTTGCTATTTTTCTTGAGAGAAGCCACTAGTGAAACCTACGGCCCTCGGGTCTCTTTCTCATATATTTGCCTTTGCGATCTACTTTTTCCTTGCATTTATTTTCAGATCCATTAAACCAAAAATACAAAAATACTTTGCTGCACTTTATTTTATTTGCGATCTATTTATTCAATCTATTACAACTTTCTCGCGTCCATGCATCGTTTCTGGCACCATTACCCGAAAGGGATTGACAACCCCTTTGACATGTAGGGTTGCGAGTGGTTGTTAGTTGTGTTTCATGGTCTCCTACTAGTTCAATAACCTCGGTTTCATATCTGAGGGAAATACCTACTGCCGCTTTGCTGCATCATCCCTTCCTCTTTGGGGAAATACCGACGTAGCTTCAAGCGACATCACGGATGGACTTTTGGAATCACTTGACTATGAATCAATTGATGCTTGCGAACCATGCCTCATGGGCAAGATGACTAAGACTCCATTCTCCGGAACAATGGAGCGAGCTACTGACTTACTCGAAATTATACATACCGATGTATGCGGTCCGATGAGTGTTGAGGCTCGCGGCGGGTATCATTATTTTCTAACCTTCACAGATCTGAAACATCACAAGTCTGAAACATTTGAAAAGTTCAAAGAATTTCAGAGTGAAGTGGAGAATCATCGTAACAAGAAAATAAAATTTCTACGATCTGATCGTGGAGGCGAATATTTGAGTTATGAGTTTGGCCTTCATTTAAAACAATGTGCAATAGTTTCACAACTCACGCCACCTAGAACACCAGAGCGGAATGGCGTGTCCGAACGTCGTAACCATACTTTATTAGATATGGTGCGATCTATGATGTCTCTTACCGATTTGCCACTATCGTTTTGGGGTTATGCATTAGAGACAGCTGCATTCACGTTAAATAGGGCACCATATAAATCCGTTGAGACGACACCGTATGAACTGTGGTTTGGCAAGAAACCTAAGCTGTCGTTTCTTAAAGTTTGGGGTTGTGATGCTTATGTGAAAAAGCTTCAGCTTGATAAGCTCAAACCCAAAACGGAGAAGTGCGTCTTCATAGGATACCCAAAAGAAACTGCTGGGTACACCTTCTATCACATATCCGAAGGGAAGATCTTTTTTGCTAAGAATGGATCCTTTCTAGAGAAGGAGTTTCTCTCAAAAGAAGTGAGAGGGAGGAAAGTAGAACTTGATGAGGTAATTGTACCTTCTCTCGAATTGGAAAGTAGCTCATCACAGAAAACCGTTCCTGTGATGCCTACACCAACTAGAGAAGAAGCTAATGATAATGATCATGCCTGCACCAGAGCACGTTCCGCGCCAGAGTGGTACGGTAATCCTGTTCTGGAAGTCCTGTTACTAGACCATGATGAACCTACGAACTATGAGGAAGCGATGATGAGCCCAGGTTCCACAAAATGGCTTGAGGCCATGAAATCTGAGATAGGATCCATGTATGAGAACAAAGTATGGACTTTGGTTGACTTTCCCGATGATCGGCGAGCCATAGCGAATAAATGGATCTTCAAGAAGAAGACTGACGCTAATGGTAATATAACTATCTACAAAGCTCGACTTGTCGCAAAAGGTTTTTGACAAGTTCAAGGAGTTGAATACGATGATACTTTCTCACCCGTAGTGATGTTTAAGTCTGTCCGAATCATGTTAGCAATTACCACATTTTATGATTATGAAACTTGGCAAATGGACGTCAAAACTGCATTCCTTAATGGATTTCTTAAAGAATAGTTGTATATGATGCAACCATAAGGTTTTGTCGATCCTAAAGGTGCTAACAAAGTGTGCAAACTCCAACGATCCATTTATGGACTGGTGCAAGCATCTCGGAGTTGGAATATACGCTTTGATGAGGTGATCAAAGCATATGGCTTTATACAAACTTTTGGAGAAGCCTGTATTTACAAGAAAGTGAGTGAGAGCTCTGTAGCATTTCTAATATTATATGTGGATGACATATTGTTGATTGGAAATGATATAGAATTTCTGGATAGCATAAAAGGATACTTGAATAAGAGTTTTTCAATGAAAGACCTCGATGAAGCTGCTTATATATTAGGCATCAAGATCTATAGAGATAGATCAAGACGCTTAATTGGACTTTCACAAAGCACATACATTGATAAAGTTTTGAAGAAGTTCAAAATGGATCAGTCAAAGAAAGGGTTCTTGCATGTGTTACAAGGCGTGAAGTTGAGTCAGAATCAATGCCTGGCCACTGCAGAAGATAGAGAGAAAATGAAAGTCATTCCCTATGCCTCAGCCATAGGTTCTATCATGTATGCTATGCTGTGTACCAGACCTGATGTGTGCCTTGCTATAAGTTTAGCAGGGAGGTACCAAAGTAATCCAGGAGTGGATCACTGGCAGCGGTCAAGAACATCCCGAAGTACCTGAAAAGGACTAAGGATATGTTTCTCGTTTATGGAGGTGACAAAGAGCTCATCGTAAATGGTTAAGTCGATGCTAGCTTTGACACTAATCCGGATGACTCTAAGTCACAATCCAGATACGTATTTATATTGAATGGTGGAGCTGTCCGTTGGTGCGGTTCCAAGCAAAGCGTCGTGGCGGGATCTACGTGTGAAGCAGAGTACATAGCTGCTTCAGAAGAAGCGAATGAAGGAGTCTGGATGAAGGAGTTCATATCAGATCTAGGTGTAATACCTAGTGCATCAGTTCCAATGAAAAATCTTTTGTGACAATACTAGAGAAATTGCCTTGGCGAAGGAATCCAGATTTCACAAAAGAACCAAACACATCAAGATATGCTTCAACTCCATCGTTGATCAACTCAAGGACGGAGACCCAGAGGTTTGCAAAATACATACGGATCTGAATGTGGCACACCCGTTGACTATGCCTCTTCCACGAGCAAAACATGATCAACACCAAGACTCCATGGGTGTTTGAATCGTTACAATGTAATCTAGATTATTGACACTAGTGCAAGTGGGAGAGTGAAGGAAATATGTCCTAGAGGCAATAATAAAGTTGTTATTTTATATTTCCTTATATCATGATAAATGTTTATTCTTCATGCTAGAATTGTATTAACTAGAAACTTGATACATGTGTGGATACATAGACAAAACACTGTGTCCCTAGTAAGCCTCTACTAGACTAGCTCATTAATCAAAGATGGTTAAGTTTCCTAACCATGGACATGTGTTGTCATTTGATGAACGGGATCACATCATTAGGAGAATGATGTGATGGACAAGACCCATCTGTTAGCATAGCATATTGATCGTTCAGTTTTATTGCTAGTGCTTTCTTCATGTCAAATACATATTGCTTCGACTATGAGATTATCCAACTCCCAGATACCGGAGGAATGCCTTGTGTGCTCTGAAACATCACAACATAACAGGGTGATTATAATTATGCTCTACTGGTATCTCTGAAGGTGTTTGTTGGGTTGGCATAGATCGAGATTAGGATTTGTCACTCCGAGTATCGGAGAGGTATCTCTGGGCCCTATCGGTAATGCACATCATAAGAAGCCTTGCAAGCAAAGTGACTAATGAGTTAGTTGCAGGATGATGTATCACGGAACGAGTAAAGAGACTTGCCGGTAACGAGATTGAACTAGGTATGTGGATACCGACGATCGAATCTCGGGCAAGTAACATACCGGTGGACAAAGGGAATTACGTATGTTGTCACAAGGTTCGACCGATAAAGATCTTCGTAGAATATGTAGGAGCCAATATTGGCATCCAGGTTCCGCTATTAGTTATTGACCGGAGAAGTGTCTCGGTCATGTCTACATAGTTCTCGAACCCGTAGGGTCCGCACGCTTAACGTTCATTGACGATATAGTACTATATGAGCTATGTATGTTGGTAAACGAATGTTGTTTGGAATCTCGGATGTGATCACGGACATGACGAGGAGCTCCGGAACGGTCCGGAGGTAAAGATTGATATATGGGATAATAGTGTTTGGTCTCTAGAATGGTTCCGGAGTTCACCAGAAGGGATTTCGGATGTTTCCCGAAATGTTTGGGTACGAGAACACTTTATTTGGGCCAAAAGGGAAAGCCCACAATATTTTGGGAAAGCGCAAAAGGAAGTTTTGCGGAGTCCAGGGGCCAGACGCCAGGGTCCCTGGCGTCTGGGTCCACACGCCGGGAACCCTGGCGTCTGGACCTGGAGTCCGAGAAGGACTCTTGCCTTTCGGGTGAAACCGACTTTGTGGAGGCTTTTAGTCCAAGTTTCGACCCCGAGGCTCAACATATAAATAGAGGGGTAGGGCTAGCACCCAAGACACATCAAGAAACACCAAGCCGTGTGCCGGCAACCCTGTCCCCTCTAGTTTATCCTCCGTCATAGTTTCCGTAGTGCTTAGGCAAAGCCCTGCGGAGATTGTTCTTCACCAACACCGTCACCACGCCGTCATGCTGCCGAAACTCATCTACTACTTTGCCCGTCTTGCTGGATCAAGAAGGCAAGGACGTCATCGAGCTGAATGTGTGCTGAACGCGGAGGTGTCGTACGTTCGGTACTTGATCGGGACGGATCGTGAAGGTGTACGACTACATCAACCGCGTTGATAAAAGCTTCCGCTTTGCGATCGTCAAGGGTATGAAGATGCTCTCCCCCTCTCGTTGCTATGCATCTCCTAGATAGATCTTGTGTGAGCGTAGGAATTTTTTTGAAATTGCGTGCTACGTTTCCCAACAGGATGATGGTGACTTCTTCAAATCTGTGCAAGCTATGTCCTCTTCAGCATCACTGGATTTTTGAAAATGTTAGATCTGAATTTAGAGTGCACTTCTACAAAAAAGAGTTTGTCCTGATTACTATTTTTTATTTTATTTCTGCAGGCACTGAGGAATGATTGAATATAGCTAATCATTTTGGAGGTTTTTTGTAGGGCACTTTACCAAGTATTTTTTTAAGGTATGCTCTTTCTCTACCTGCCATTTTAGCCATCAGTTGAGGATTTAACTTACCAGGTTATACCATCATTAAACATACTTTTTTAGCCTGTTTGTTCATGTTTTGTAGTGTTTTTGAGTATTTGTACATTCCTGAGCTAACAGAGGAAACACACATTTAGGTGTTTGTTTGAGAAAAAAAATATTCATGAGCTTAAGTCTTCAGTGTTAGTGAAAGTTGAAACTATACACTTGCTATTTCGGTAGTGTCGTCAAGGGGCAACTTATTTTATCAACATATGCCAACCTGCATATTGCTACGTCTTGAGCTTGCGTTGGTTTTCACCGAAGAGGAGAGGATGATGCAGCAGAGTAGCGTAAGTATTTCCCTCAGTTTTTAAGAACCAAGGTATCAATCCAGTAGGAGGCCACGCGCAAGTCCCTCGTACCTACACAAAAAAATAGCTCAACGCAACCAACGCGATTAGGGGTTGTCAATCCCTTCACGGTCACTTACGAAAGTCAGATCTGATAGAGATGATAAATAATATTTTTGGTATTTTTGGTATAAAGATGCAAAGTAAAATAAAAGGCAAAGTAAAAAAGAAAAGCAATAATAAAGCGTAGGAAGATTAATATGATGAGAATAGACCCGGGGGCCATAGATTTCACTAGTGGCTTCTCTCAAGAGCATAAGAATTTTACGGTGGGTGAACGAATTACTGTTGAGCAATTGACTGAACTGAGCATAGTTATGAGAGTATCTAGGTATGATCATGTATATAGGCATCACGTCCGAGACAAGTAGACCGACTCGCTCTGCATCTACTACTATTACTCCACTCATTGACCGCTATCCAGCATGCATCTAGAGTATTAAGTTAATGAAAACAGAGTAACGCCTTAAGCAAGATGACATGATGTAGAGGATAAATTCATCAATATGATAAAACCCCATCTTGTTATCCTCGATGGCAACAATACAATCGTGCCTTGCTGCCCCTCATCCTTTGGGAAAGGACACCGCAAGATTGAACCCAAAGCTAAACACTTCTCCCATTGCAAGAACTACCAATCTAGTTGGCCAAACCAAACGGATAATTCGAATAGACTTGCAGAGATAACCAATCATACATAAAAGAATTCAGAGAAGATTCAAATATTTCTCATAGATAATCTTGATCATAAACCCACAATTCATCGGTATCAACAAACACACAACAAAAAGAAGATTACATCGAATAGATCTCTGCCAGAGAGGGGGAGAACATTGTATTGAGATCCAAAAAGAGAGAAGAAGCCATCTAGTTACTAACTATGGACCCGAAGGTCTGAAGTAAACTACTCACACTTCATCGGAGAGGCTATGATGATGATGTAGAAGCCCTTCGTGGTGGATTCCCCTTTCGGCGGAGCTCCGGAACAGGCCCCAAGAAGGGATCTCGTGGATACAGAAAGTTGCGGCGGTGGAATTAGGTTTTTGGCTCCGTATCTGATCTGTTGGGGGTACGTAGGTATATATAGGAGGAAGGAGTACGTCGCTGGAGCTTCGGGGGGCCCACGAGGCAGGGGGGCACGCCCTCCACCCTCATGGCCGCCTCCCTCCTTACTTGACCGAGGGTCCAAGTCTCCTGGATCATATCTGATGAGAAAATCACGTTCCCGAAGGTTTCATTCCGTTTGGACTCCGTTTCTTCGGAACACTGAAATAGGCAAAAAACAGCAAATCTGGGTTGGGCCTCCGGTTAATAAGTTAGTCCCAAAAGTAATATAAAAGTTGAAAATAAAGCCCAATATGGTCCAAAACAGTAAATAATATAGCATGGAGCAATCAAAAATTATAGATACGTTGGAGACGTATCAGGCATCCCCAAGCTTAATTCCTGCTCGTCCTCGAATAGGTAAATGATAAAAAGAGAATTTTTGATGCGGAGTGCTACTTGGCATAATTTCAATGTAACTCTTCTTAATTGTGGTATGAATATTCAGATTCAAAAGATTCAAGACAAAGGTTTAATATTGACATAAAAATAATAATACTTCAAGCATACTAACTAAGCAATTATGTCTTCTCAAAATAACATGGCCAAAGAAAGTTATCCCTACAAAATCATATAGTGTGGCTATGCTCGATCTTCACCACACAAAGAATTTAAATCATGCACAACCCCGATGACAAGCCAAGCAATTGTTTCATACTTTTGACATTCTCAAAACTTTTTCAATCTTCACGCAATACATGAGCGTGAGCCATGGATATAGCACTATATGTGGAATAGAATGGTGGTTGCGGAGAAGACAAGAAGGGAGAAGATAGTATCACATCAACTAGGCATATCAACGGGCTATGGAGATGCCCATCAATAGATATCAATGTGAGTGAGTAGGGATTGCCATGCAACGGATGCACTAGTGCTGCCCCTACTGTCACTGGGAAAGGACACCGCAAGATTGAACCCAAAGCTAAGAACTTCTCCCATTGCAAGAAAGATCAATCTAGTAGGCCAAACCAAACTGATAATTCGAAGAGACTTGCAAAGATAACCAATCATACATAAAAGAATTCAGAAGATTCAAATATTGTTCATAGATAAACTTGATCATAAACCCACAATTCATCGGTCTCAACAAATACACCGCAAAAGAAGATTACATCGAATAAATCTCCACAAGAGAGGGGGAGAACATTGTATTGAGATCCAAAAAGAGAGAAGAAGCCATCTAGCTAATAACTATGGACCCGAAGGTCTGAAGTAAACTACTCACAGTTCATCGGAGAGGCTATGGTGTTGATGTAGAAGCCCTCCGTGATCGATGCCCCCTCCGGCGGAGCTCCGGAACAGGCCCCAAGATGGGATCTCACGGGTACAGAAGGTTGCGGCGGTGGAATTAAGTTTTTGGCTCCGTGTCGGTAGTTTGGGGTGCGAGGTATATATAGGAGGAAGAAGTGCGTCGGTGGAGCAACAGGGGCCCACGAAGGTGGACGGCGCGCACTGGGGTAAGCGCGCCCCTACCTCGTGGCCTGTTTGATGTCTTGATGTAGGGTCCAAGTCCTCTGGATCATGTTCGTTCCAAAATCACGTTCGAAGGTTTCATTCCGTTTGGACTCCGTTTGATATTCTTTTCTGCGAAACTCGAAATAGGCAAAAAACAGCAATTCAGGCTGGGCCTCCGGTTATCGTTAGTCCCAAAATAATATAAAAGTGTATAATAAAGCCCAATAATGTCCAAAACAGAAGATAATATAGCATGGAACAATAAAAATTATAGATACGTTGGAGACGTATCAAGCATCTAAGCTTAATTCCTGCTCGTCCTCGAGTAGGTAAATGATAAAACAGAATTTTGATGTGGAATGCTACTTGGCATAATTTCAATGTAATTCTTCTTAATTGTGGTATGAATATTCAGATCCGAAAGATTCAAGACAAAAGTTTAATATTGACATAAAAATAATAATACTTCAAGCATACTAACTAAGGAATTATGTCTTCTCAAAATAACATGGCCAAAGAAAGTTATCCTACAAAATCATATAGTCCGGCTATGCTCTATCTTCACCACACAAAATATTTAAATCATGCACAACCCGATGACAAGCCAAGCAATTGTTTCATACTTTTGACGTTCTCAAACTTTTTCAATCTTCACGCAATACATGAGCGCGAGCCATGGACATAGCACTATACGTGGAATAGAATGGTGGTTGTGGGGAAGACAAAAAGGTGACGATAGTCTCACATCAACTAGGCGTATCAACGGACTATGGAGATGCCCATCAATAGATATCAATGTGAGTGAGTAGGGATTTCCATGCAACGGATGCACTAGAGCTATAAGTATATGAAAGCTCAACAAAAGAAACTAAGTGGGTGTGCATCCAACTCGCTTGCTCATGAAGACCTAGGGCAATTTGAGGAAGCCCATCATTGGAATATACAAGCCAAGTTCTATAATGAAAAATTCCCACTAGTATATGAAAGTGACGAAACGAGAGACTCTCTATTATGAAAATCATGGTGCTACTTTGAAGCACAAGTGTGGTAAAAGGATAGTAACATTGTCCCTTCTCTCTTTTTCTCTCATTTTTTGGGGCCTTTTCTCTTTTTTTATGGCCTCTTTTCTTTTCTCTTTTTTTCGTCCGGAGTCTCATACCGACTTATGGGGGAATCATAGTCTCCATCATCCTTTCCTCACTTGGGACAATGCTCTAGAAATGATGATCATCACACTTTTATTTTTCTTACAACTCAACATTTACAACTCGATACTTAGAACAAAATATGACTCTATGTGTATGCCTCCGGCGGTGTACCGGGATATGCAATGATTCATGAGTGACATGTATGAAAGAATTATGAATGGTGAATTTGCCCCAAATACGATGTCAACTACATGATCATGCTAAGCAATATGACAATGATGGAGCGTGCCATAATAAAAGGAACGGTGGAAAGTTGCATGGCAATATATCTCGGAATGGCTATGGGAATGCCATAATAAGTAGGTATGGTGGCTGTTTTGAGGAAGGTATATGGTGGGTGTATGATACCGGCGAAAAGTGCGCGGTATTAGAAAGGCTAGCAATGGTGGAAGGGTGAAAAAAATGCGTATAATCCATGGACTCAACATTAGTCATAAAGAACTCTTATACTTATTGCAAAAATCTACAAGTTATCAAAGCAAAGTATTACGCGCATGCTCCTAGGGGGATAGATTGGTAGGAAAAGACCATCGCTCATCCCCGACCGCCACTCATAAGGAAGACAATCAATAAATAAATCATGCTCCGACTTCATCACATAACGGTTCACCATATGTGCATGCTGCTAGGAATCACAAACTTTAACACAAGTATTTCTCAAATTCACAACTACTCAACTAGCATGACTCTAATATTACTACCTCCATATCTCAAAACAATTATCAAGTATCACACTTTTCGTAGTATTCAACGCACTCAAAAGAAAGTTTTACAAATCTTGAATACCAAGCATATTATTACTTTTAAGAAAATTACCATGCTATTTAAGACTCTCAAAATAATCTAAGTGAATCATGAGAGATCAAAGATTTCTATAAAACAAATCCACCACCGTGCTCTAAAAGATATAAGTGAAGCACTAGAGCAAAACTATATAGCTCAAAAGATATAAGTGAAGCACATAGAGTATTCTATCAAATTCCAATTCATGTATGGCTCTCTCAAAAGGTGTGTACAGCAAGGATGATTGTCGTAAACTAACAAGCAAAGACGCAAATAATACAAGACTCTCCAAGCAAAACACATATCATGTAGTGAATAAAAATATAGCTCCAAGTAAAGTTACCGATGGAAGTGGACGAAAGAGGGGATGCCTTCCGGGGCATCCCCAAGCTTTGGCTTTTTTGTGTCCTTGGATTATCTTGGGGGTGCCATGGGCATCACCAAGCTTAGGCTCTTGCCACTCCTTGTTCCATAATCCATCAAAAGATTTCACCCAAAACTTGAAAACTTCACAACACAAAACTCAACAGAAATCTCGTGAGCTCCGTTAGCGAAAGAAAACAAAAGACCACTTCAAGGTACTGTAATGAACTCATTCTTTATTTATATTGGTGTTAAACCTACTGTATTCCAACTTCTCTATGGATTATAAACTATTTTACTAGCCATAGATTCATCAACATAAGCAAACAACACACGAAAAACAGAATCTGTCAAAAATAGAACAGTCTGTACTAATCTATAACTAAAGAAAACTTCTGGAACTCCTAAAATTCAGCCAAAATAGGACGACCTAGGAAATTTGTTTATTGATCATCAGCAATTGGAATCACTATTTTATCACGTTCTGGTGATTTTTAACAATTGTCTTCGTGAACCGAAAGTTTCTGGAAATTACAGCAAGATCAAATAACTATCATCCAAGAAGATCCTATAGGTTTAGCTTGGCACAAACACTAATTGAAACATAAAATCACATCTAAACAGAAGGTAGATGGATTATTTATTCCTAAACAGAAACAAAAACAAAAAACTAAAAATAAAATTGGGTTGCCTCCCAACAAGCGCTATCGTTTAACGCCCCTAGCTAGGCATAAAAGCAAGGGTAGATCTAGGTATTGCCATCTTTGGTAGGAAATTCTTCAACGAGGCATCTACCTTCCTTAGAAATTTCTTTCTTTCTAGTAATTATCAAATTTTTAGGCAAAAGATCAAAAAAATTCATTCGTACCAAATGGTTCCTTAATGATAGCAAAAAGATTTGGATGAATACTTATAGATTTAAGATCCGCGGTTCCCTTACTAGATGATTCACCCTTATTCTTAGGAACATACATGAGCTTAGCAATTTTAGTAGGTGGACTTGGAGTATTTTTTCCGGGAGAAAAAGTGGTTCCCAAGTTGGTAATGATACCCTCAAATTTATCAATTCTAGAGGAATCTTGATTTATTTTCTCATTAACTATGGGTTCCCTCTCCTTAATATTTTTCAAAGTTACTCCTACCTTTGATCCATATTGGGTAATTTGATTGTGGATCTTTTTATCTAGATTTTCAATTAACTCAACGGTAGCAACTTTATTTTCAATAATTTCAAGTCTTTGCATTACATGCTCCAAAGTTAACATAGTTCCATTAACCAAAAGAGGTGGTGAGCCAAATAAATCTATCATAGCATTATAAGAATCAAAAGTATGGCTACCCAAGAAATTCCCTCCGGTAATGGTATCAAGGATATATCTATACCAAGGATTAGCACCTACATAAAAATTGCAGAGAAGAACTGAGGTAGATTGCTTCCTGGTATATTTGTTTTGAGCATTGCAAATTCTATACCAAGCGTCTTTTAGATTTTCTCCCCCCCTTTGCTTAAAATTTAGAACTTCATTCTCGGGAGACAATGGAGAAGATATAAGACTAGCCATAACGACAAGTAAGCGAACTAACACGCGAGCAAACAAAAAGCAAGCGCAAAGAAAGGCAAACGGAAAAGAGAAGGCGAATAAAACGGCAACGGTGAAGTGGGGAGAGGAAAATGGCAAATAATGTAATGCGGGAGATAAGGGATTGTGATGGGTACTTGGTATGTTGACTTTTGCGTAGACTCCCCGGCAACGGCGCCAGAAATGGCTAGTTGACAGGAGAGTAAATCTTGACTTGACTTGGCGTAGGCCTCCCTGGCAACGGCGCCAGAAATCCTTCTTGCTACGTCTTGAGCTTGCGTTGGTTTTCCTCGAAGAGGAGAGGATGATGCAGTAGAGTAGCGTAAGTATTTCCCTCAGTTTTTGAGAACCAAGGTATCAATACAGTAGGAGGCCACGCGCAAGTCCCTCGTACCTACACAAAATAAATAGCTCAACGCAACCAACACGGTTAGGGGTTGTCAATCCCTTCACGGTCACTGACGAAAGTGAGATCTGATAGAGATGATAAATAATATTTTTGGTATTTTTGGTATAAAGATGCAAAGTAAAATAAAAGGCAAAGTAAAAAAAGCAAAGCAATAATAAAGCGTAGGAAGATTAATACGATGAGAATAGACCCGGGGGCCATAGATTTCACTAGTGGCTTCTCTCAAGAGCATAAGTATTTTACGGTGGGTGAACGAATTACTGTTGAGCAATTGACAGAATTGAGCATAGTTATGAGAGTATCTAGGTATGATCATGTATATAGGCATCACGTCCGAGACAAGTAGACCGACTCCTGCCTTCATCTACTACTATTACTCCACTCATCGACCGCTATCCAGCATGCATCTAGAGTATTAAGTTAATGAAAACAGAGTAACGCCTTAAGCAAGATGACATGATGTAGAGGGATAAATTCATGCAATATGATAAAAAACCCATCTTGTTATCCTCGATGGCAACAATACAATATGTGCCTTGTTGCTCCTCATCATCACGGGAAAGGACACGCAAGATTGAACCCAAAGCTAAACACTTCTCCCATTGCAAGAACTACCAATCTAGTTGGCCAAACCAAACGGATAATTTGAAGAGACTTGCAAAGATAACCAATCATACATAAAAGAATTCAGAGAAGATTCAAATATTGCTCATAGATAATCTTGATCATAAACCCACAATTTATCGGTCTCAACAAACACACCGCAAAAAGAAGATTACATCGAATAGATCTCCACGAGAGAGGGGGAGAACATTGTATTGAGATCCAAAAAGAGAGAAGAAGCCATCTAGCTACTAACTATGGACCCGAAGGTCTGAAGTAAACTACTCACACTTCATCGGAGAGGCTATGATGATGATGTAGAAGCCCTCCGTGGTGGATTCCCCTTCCGTGAGCTCGGAACAGGCCCCAAGATGGGATCTCGTGGATCTGAGAAAGTTGCGGTGGTGGAATTAGGTTTTTGGCTCCGTATCTTATCTGTTGGGGTACGTAGGTATATATAGGAGGAAGGAGTACGTCGGTGGAGCTTCGGGGGGCCCACGAGGCAGGGGGCGCGCCCTTCACCCTCGTGGCCGCCTCCCTCCTTTCTTGACCGAGGGTCCAAGTCTCCTGGATCATATCTGATGAGAAAATCACGTTCCCGAAGGTTTCATTCTGTTTGGACTCCGTTTGATATTCCGTTTCTTCGAAACACTGAAATAGGCAAAAAACAGCAAATCTGGGCTGGGCCTCCGGTTAATAGGTTAGTCCCAAAAGTAATATAAAAGTGGAAAATAAAGCCCAATATGGTCCAAAACAGTAGATAATATAGCATGGAGCAATCAAAAAATATAGATACGTTGGAGACGTATCACATATTTATTTTGTATGCAAATCTTTTCGACCCAAATGCTTAATGGTATTGACTGTACTCTGAATATTGTAGGAGATGTCATTTTGAGATTTTGCTAGCCTACTTTCTATTGGATTTCACTATGAATACGTCCTTCCTCTAAATATGTGGCAAAGGTTCGCCAAAAGTACCTGGTAGATGTAGCACTGACACTACATTCCTAAATATAAGTCTCAAAAAGAATATTAGTACACCGGTCTTTCTGATGTAATGAACTTCGTTTCCCTAATTGAACAGATGCAACGAATATTAGTACACCAGTCTTTTTCAACGACACTCCTGACATTAACGACCCAAATGTTGTTCAATTTTACTGCCATCCGATATTTCTACAAGGTAAGATCAAAACAGAAAAATATGGAAGGGCTTGTTTTTTTGTACAATTTGAAGTAGATTCATGAATGGGTAGCTGGTACCTTCATTTGAATCAACTTCGTCAAAGAATTTTTCTGTCATGCGTTGTTCTTCAGTTATGCGAGTAATGATATAACGTTGTGCAAGTACACAGTTTCGTATGTTAGCTTAGTTAATCCAAACACACCATGCCCATGATCATCTGAATAAACTGAAGGACATGCATGATATCACCGAGAGTGAATAAAGTGATGTGCCCTGATATAATATGAATAATTTTTTAGTGCAATTACATTGATTAGATGATGCTGGTTTTGGAAATTTCAAACAATACATCACCACCTCTTTTTAGAAACGCTGCAAATAGCAACCTACCTCTGAATCACATGTGGTACTGTAAGATTTGCATGTCAGCTTACCCATTATAATGCCCTCCAGGCGTCCAAAACACCATTACACAAGTCATTCTGCTTCTATAATAAGGTATTAGCTTGCATGCGTGCAATTTTTAGCTAGCATTATTCTTAGGAGGATGGAGGCACTATTTCCCCTCCCTCTTCATCACACGCCTATCAGTTGTGGGCGTCGCCGCCGACCGCCGAGACCTGGTCTGCTGCGGAATGCGTCGCTAAAAAGATTGATAAACCTCTTTCCAACATACTTGCATTTGTGATGCTTTGTTCTAGAGGGCTATGCTACCTCTTGAGCACTGCGTTGGTTTTCCCTTGAAGAGGAAAGGGTGATGCAGCAAAGTAGCGTAAGTATTTCCCTCAGTTTTTGAGAACCAAGGTATCAATCCAGTAGGAGGCTACGCGCGAGTCCCTCGCACCTACACAAACAAATAAATCCTCGGAACCAACGCGATAAGGGGTTGTCAATCCCTACACAGTCACTTACGAGTGTGAGATCTGATAGATATGATAAGATAATATTTTTGGTATTTTTATGATAAAGATGCAAAGTAAAATAAAAGCAACAGAAATAACTAAGTGTTGGAAGATTAATATGATGGAAGATAGACCCGGGGGCCATAGGTTTCACTAGTGGCTTCTCTCAAGATCATAAGTATTTTACGGTGGGTGAACAAATTACTGTTGAGCAATTGACAGAATTGAGCATAGTTATGAGAATATCTAGGTATGATCATGTATATAGGCATCACATCCGATACAAGTTGACCGACTCCTGCCTGCATCTACTACTATTACTCCACACATCGACTGCTATCCAGCATGCATCTAGAGTATAAAGTTCATATGAACAGAGTAACGCCTTAAGCAAGATGACATGATGTAGAGGGATAAATTCATGCAATATGATAAAAACCCATCTTGTTATCCTCGATGGCAACAATACAATACGTGCCTTGCTGCCCCTCATCCTTTGGGAAAGGACACGCAAGATTGAACCCAAAGCTAAGCAGTTCTCCCATTGCAAGAAAGATCAATCTAGTAGGCCAAACCAAACTGATAATTCGAAGAGACTTGCAAAGATAACCAATCATACATAAAAGAATTCAGAAGATTCAAATATTGTTCATAGATAAACTTGGTCATAAACCCACAATTCATCGGTCTCAACAAACACACCGCAGAAGAATATTACATCAAATAGATCTCCACAAGAGAGGGGGAGAACATTGTATTGAGATCCAAAAAGAGAGAAGAAGCCATCTAGCTAATAACTATGGACCCAAAGGTCTGAGGTAAACTACTCACACTTCATCGGAGAGGCTATGGTGTTGATGTAGAAGCCCTCCGTGATCAATGCCCCTTCCGGCGGAACTCCGGAACAGGCCCCAAGATGGGATCTCGTGGGTACAGAAGGTTGCGGTGGTGGAATTAGGTTTTTGGCTCCGTGTCTGATCGTTTGGGGGTACGTAGGTATATATAGGAGGAAGGAGTACGTTGGTGGAGCAACGTGCGGCCCACGAGCATGGAGGGTGCGCCTGGGGGGGGGGGGGTAGGCGCGCCCCCTTATCTCGTGGCTTCCAGGAAGCTTCCTTGATGTAGGGTCCAAGTCTCCTGGATCATGTTCGTTCCAAAAATCACGTTCCCGAAGGTTTCATTCCGTTTGGACTCCATTTGATATTCATTTTCCGCGAAACTCTGAAATAGGCAAAAAACAGCAATTCTGGGCTGGGCCTCCGGTTAATAGGTTAGTCCCAAAAATAATATAAAAGTGAATAATAAAGCCCAATAATTTCCAAAACAGAAGATAATATAGCATGGAGCAATCAAAAATTATAGATACGTTGGAGACGTATCAAGCATCCCCAAGCTTAATTCCTGCTCGTCCTCGAGTAGGTAAATGATAAAAACAGAATTTTTTATATGGAATGCTACTTGGCATAATTTCAATGTAATTCTTCTTAATTGTGGTATGAATATTCAGATCCGAAAGATTCAACACAAAAG
The DNA here is from genome assembly GCA_021605205.1 of Aegilops longissima. Classification (NCBI taxonomy): domain Eukaryota; kingdom Viridiplantae; phylum Streptophyta; class Magnoliopsida; order Poales; family Poaceae; genus Aegilops; species Aegilops longissima. Next base: position 553,886,673 of record CM038679.1, on the reverse strand, counting down.
TTTAATATTGACATAAAAATAATAATACTTCAAGCATACTAACTAAGCAATTATGTCTTCTCAAAATAACATGGCCAAAGAAAGTTATCTCTACAAAATCATATAGTCTGGCTATGCACTATCTTCACCACACAAAATATTTAAATCATGCACAACCCCGATGACAAGCCAAGCAATTGTTTCATACATTAGGTGTTCTCAAACTTTTTCAATCTTGACGCAATACATGAGCGTGAGCCATGGACATAGCACTATATGTGGAATAGAATGGTGGTTGTGGAGAAGACAAAAAGGAGAAGATAGTCTCACATCAACTAGGCGTATCAACGGGCTATGGAGATGCCCATCAATAGATATCAATGTGAGTGAGTAGGGATTGCCATGCAACAGATGCACTAGAGCTATAAGTATATGAAAGCTCAACAAAAGAAACTAAGTGGGTGTGCATCCAACTCGCTTGCTCATGAAGACCTATGGCATTTTGAGGAAGCCCATCATTGGAATATTTAAGCCAAGTTCTATAATGAAAATTTCCCACTAGTAAATGAAAGTGATATCATAGGAGACTCTCTATCATGAAGATCATGGTGGTACTTTGAAGCACAAGTGTGGTAAAAAGGATAGTAACATTGTCCCTTCTCTCTTTTTCTCTCATTTTTTTTATTTGGGCCTTTTTTATGGCCTCCTTTTTCTTTTTTTTAGTCCGAAGTCTCATCCCGACTTGTGGGGGAATCATAGTAGCCATCATCCTTTCCTCACTTGGGACAATTCCCTAAAAATGATGATCATCACACTTTTATTTTCTTACAACTCAACAATTACAAATTAATACTTAGAACAAAATATGACTCTATATGAATGCCTCCGGCGGAGTACCGGGATATGCAATGAATCAAGAGTGACATGTATGAAAGAATTATGAACGGTGGCTTTGCCACAAATACAATGTCAACTACATGATCATGCAAAGCAATATGACAATGGTGGAGCGTGTCATAGTATACGGAACGGTGGTAAGTTGCATGGCAATATATCTCGGAATGGCTATGGAAATGCCATGATGGGTAGGTATGGTGGCTGTTTTGAGGAAGGTATATGGTGGGTGTATGATACCGGCGAAAAGCGCGCGGTATTAGAGAGGCTACCAATGGTGGAAGGAAGAAGAGTCCGTATAATCCATGGACTCAACATTAGTCATAAAGAACTCATATACTTATTGCAAAAATCTACAAGTTATCAAAGCAAAGTATTACGCGCATGATCCTAGGGGGATAGATTGGTAGAAAAAGACCATCGCTCGTCCCCGACCGCCACTCATAAGGTAGACAATCAATAAATAAATCATGCTCCGACTTCATCACATAACGGTTCACCATACGTGCATGCTACGGGAATCACAAACTTTAACATAAGTATTTCTCAAATTCAAAATTACTCAACTAGCATGACTCTAATATCACCATCATATCTCAAAACAATTATCAAGCATCAAACTTCTCGTAGTATTCAACACACTCATAAGAATTTTTATTTTACTAATCTTGTATGCCTATTATTGTTAAAGCAAACTACCATGCTGTTTTGTAGGATTCTCAAAATAATCTAAGTGAAGCATGAGAGAACAATAGTTTCTATAAAAAAATCACCACCGTGCTCTAAAAGATATAAGTGAAGCACTAGAGCAAAAACCATATAACTCAAAAGATATAAGTGAAGCACTAGAGCAAAAACCATATAACTCAAAAGATATAAGTGAAGCACGTAGAGTATTCTAATAATTTCCGAATCATGCGTGTCTCTCTCAAAAGGTGTGTACAGCAAGGATGATTGTGGTAAACTAAAAATCAAAGACTCAAATCATACAAGACGCTCCAAGCAAAACACATATCATGTGGTGAATAAATATAGCTCCAAGTAAAGTTACCGATGGAAGTAGACGAAAGAGGGGATGCCTTCCGGGGCATCACCAAGCTTTGGCTTTTAGGTGTACTTAGATTATCTTGGGGTTGACATGGGCATACCCAAGCTTAGGCTCTTTCCACTCCTTGTTCCATAATCCATCAAATCTTTCACCCAAAACATGAAAACTTCACAACACAAAACTCAGCAGAAAATCTCGTGAGCTCCATTAGCGAAAGAAAACAAAAGACCACTTCAAGGTACTGTAATGAACTCATTATTTATTTATATTGGTGTTAAACCTACTGTATTCCAACTTCTCTATGGTTAATAAACTCTTTTACTAACCATAGATTCATCAAAATAAGTAAACAACACACGAAAAACAGAATCTGTCAAAAATAGAACAGTCTGTAGTAATCTGTAACTAACGCGAACTTCTGGAACTACGAAAAATCAGCCAAAATAGGACGACCTAGAGAATTTGTTTATTGATCATCAGCAATTGGAATCAATATTTTAGCACGTTCTGCTGATTTTTAACAATTGTTTTTGTGAACAGAAAGTTTCTGCAAATTACAGCAAGATCAAATAATTATCATCCAAGAAGATCCTATAGGTTTAACTTGGCACAAACACTAATTAAAACATAAAAAGACATCTAACCAGAGGCTAGATCAAAGGTTTATTCCTAAACAGAAACAAAAATAAAAAAATAAAAAATAAAATTGGGTTGCCTCCCAACAAGCGCTATCGTTTAACGCCCTAGGTAGGCATAAAAACAAGGATAGGTTTAGGTATTGCCATCTTTGGTAGGCAATCCATAAGTGGCTCTCATGATAGATTCATATGGTAATTTTACTTTCTTCCTAGGGAAGTGTTCCATGCCTTTCTTTAATGGAAATTGGAATCTAATATTCCCTTCCTTCATATCAATAATTGCATCAATCGTTCTAAGGAAAGGTCTACCAAGAATAATAGGGCATGAAGGATTGCAATCTATATCAAGAACAATAAAATCTATGGGCACATAGTTCCTATTTGCAACAATAAGAACATCATTAATTCTTCCCATAGGTTTCTTAATAGTGGAATCCGCAAAGTGCAAGTTTAAAGTGCAATCATCAAAATCACGGAAACCTAGCAAATCGCACAAAGTTTTTGGAATCGTGGAAACACTAGCACCCAAATCACACAAAGCATAGCATTCATGATATTTAACCTTAATTTTAATAGTAGGTTCACACTCATCATAAAGTTTTCTAGGGATAGAAACTTCCAACTCAAGTTTTTCTTCATAAGATTGCATCAAAGCATCAATGATATGTTTGGTAAAGGTTTTATTTTGACTATAAGTATGAGGAGAATTTAGCACGGATTGCAACAAGGAAATACAATCTATCAAAGAGCAATTATCATAATTAAATTCCTTGAAATCCAAAATAGTGGGTTCATTAATATATAATGTTTTGATCTCTTCTATCCCACTTTTATCAATTTTAGCATCAAGATCTAAAAACTCCGAATTTTTGGAACGCCTTCTAGGTAAAGGTGGATCATATTCAGTCTCATCATTATCAAGATTCATATTGCAAAACAAAGATTTAATAGGGGACACATCAATAACTTTTAGATCTTCATCTTTATTTTCAAAGTTCTCCGGTTTAGCGGCCATCTTATTAACAAAGGTAGCCTGCTTATCCGATATTTCAGCTATCAACTTCTCAAGACAAGCAATTTGGGATCTCAAACCATCAAATTCTTTAGACATATCATCGAGCTCTTTATTCATATAACTCATAAAGCTTTTTTGTTCTTTCAGCTCGTTTCTAAAGAAACTATTATGCTCAAATTGCAAAACCATAAAACTCCTGTTGTTGCTTTCGATCTCTTCTAACCTTTTAAGGTGAAGGTCACCAAATCTAGGTAGAGCCATCGTGACAAACAAGCAATCCAACACACGAGCAAACAAGAAGCAAGTGAAAAATAGGCGAACAAAAAAGAGAGGGCAAATAAAACGACAAGGGTGAAGTGGGGGAGAGGAAAACGAGAGGCAAATGGCAAATAATGTAATGCGGGAAATAAGGGTTTGTGATGGGTACTTGGTATGTTGACTTTTGCGTAGACCTCCCCGGCAACGGCGCCAGAAATCCTTCTTGCTACCTCTTGAGCACTGCGTTGGTTTTCCCTTGAAGAGGAAAGGGTGATGCAGCAAAGTAGCGTAAGTATTTCCCTCAGTTTTTTAGAACCAAGATATCAATCCAGTAGGAGGCTACGCGCGAGTCCCTCGCACCTACACAAACAAATAAATCCTCGCAACCAACGCGATAAGGTGTTGTCAATCCCTACACAGTCACTTACGAGAGTGAGATCTGATAGATATGATAAGATAATATTTTTGGTATTTTTATGATAAAGATGCAAAGTAAAATAAAAGAAACGGAAATAACTAAGTGTTGGAAGATTAATATGATGGAAGATAGACCCGGGGGCCATAGGATTCACTAGTGGCTTCTCTCAAGAGCATAAGTATTTTACGGTGGGTGAACAAATTACTGTTGAGCAATTGACAGAATTGAGCATAGTTATGAGAATATCTAGGTATGATCATGTATATAGGCATCATGTCCGAGACAAGTAGACCGACTCCTGCCTGCATCTACTACTATTACTCCACACATCGACTGCTATCCAGCATGCATCTAGAGTATTAAGTTCATATGAACAGAGTAACGCCTAAAGCAAGATGACATGATGTAGAGGGATAAATTCATGCAATATGATAAAAACCCCATCTTGTTATTCTCGATGGCAACAATACAATACATGCCTTGCTGCCCCTACTGTCACTGGAAAAGGACACCGCAAGATTGAACCCAAAGTTAAGCACTTGTCCCATTGCAAGAAAGATCAATCTAGTAGGCCAAACCAAACTGATAATTCGAAGAGACTTGCAAAGATAACCAATCATACATAAAAGAATTCAGAAGATTCAAATATTGTTCATAGATAAACTTGATCATAAACCCACAATTCATCGGTCTAAACAAACACACCGCAAAAGAAGATTACATCGAATAGATCTCCACAAGAGAGGGGGAGAACATTGTATTGAGATCCAAAAAGAGAGAAGAAGCCATCTAGCTAATAACTATGGACCCAAAGGCCTGAGGTAAACTACTCACACTTCATCGGAGAGGCTATGGTGTTGATGTAGAAGCCCTCCGTGATCGATGCCCCTTCCGGCGGAGCTCCGGAACAGGCCCCAAGATGGGATCTCGTGGGTACAGAAGGTTGCGGCGTTGGAATTAGGTTTTTGGCTTCGTATCTGATCGTTTGGGGGTACATAGGTATATATAGGAGGAAGGAGTACGTCGGTGGAGCAACGTGGGGCCCATGAGGGTGGAGGGCGCGCCTGGGGGGTAGGCGCGCCCCCCTACCTCGTGGCTTCCTGGAAGCTTCCTTGACGTACGGTCCAAGTCTCCTGGATCATGTTCGTTCCGAAAATCACGTTCCCGAAGGTTTCATTCCGTTTGGACTCTGTTTGATACTCTTTTTCTGTGAAACTCTGAAATAGGCAAAAAACAGCAATTCCGGGCTGGGCCTCCGGTTAATAGGTTAGTCCCAAAACTAATATAATAGTGAATAATAAAGCCCAATAATGTCCAAAACAGAAGATAATATAGCATGGAGCAATCAAAAATTATAGATACGTTGGAGACGTATCAGGCTATCATAATTTCATTGATGTGCTATTGTGCTTATAAGTACTGCTGATGGATTCTATTTCTCTGGCAAATATCCATTTCATATTTTTGTAGCATTGTTAAGTGTTTTGTTTGCCCTGATATGCAGTGGGTGTTATCCTCGAAAGAGATCAACTTCCCCTATCTAGTGGCACTAACTTTGTTGCATGTGTTCTCATCTGTAGTATGCTTTGCAGCTCCAAAGATTTTCAAGATACTTAATAGCATCGAATTTTTACATGGTTGCCGTGTATATCTCTAATCTATGTAATAATTAAGACTTCATACTTTTGGAATTCCAATTACTTTGTTGACATTCAAGAAATCCGTATCTTACTATTTTTATGTGAGCTTATCATGTGCTCTTAGTAGCTACAAAATTTCGATGTACTTCACTTTCCTGATACAATACTGCCATGGGTCATTTGGCTAATGGACGTGTGTGGTGCAATCTAAGCTGGAGTACAACTCGTATGCTCATATATCCCTCCTGTTGCTAATCTACAGGAAGACATTCTATCTTATATTTTTGTTGCCTAAAGAAAGAAATGAACCTCATGTTTTTCCTTGATAGTCTATTAGTCATGCCGTTGGCTATTGTTATTTGGACTGTATATTAAAATGCTTCAGATTTTGTGCCTCATGAAAGAACACAATTATGTTATCAAATCAAACATTCCTATTTCTAATAAGATTAAGTCTATCCGTTGGCTGCTAATAATTGTGTTCATAAATAAATTATATTGTTGTTTATTAAGTGCTTGTGCGAGATGTGTTCAACATGCTCATTTGTTTTGCTAATATGATGTTATGGTAGCGTTCATTTCTCCGCTGTACCATTGGGTCGTGTCGCTGTATGATGTTATGGTGGCATTCCATTGTCTGAATTTGGATCGTGGTGCATGTCTCAGCAACACCCAATGGCAGGCTGAACGATGTGGTGGCATCTCCAAACGCTCAGGTGCCGTCCGCAGGGCAGTGGGCAACAATAGGGCAGCAGGATTACAAGAATGCCAACATGTATGTTGGCACTGACCCCTACGTAGTATTACTACGGAGGTGAAGCACTAAAGCACCATTTAGTCTGTTACTGTGTGTTTCTATTGAATTAGTTATGGCAGTTTGAATTAGTATGATAATAATGCCTTTTGGGATTTGCAGGCTGGGGGATTATTCAGTCTATGTGGGCGTTGACGGAGCAGAGTCATTTAACCCTGTGAGTGTTATATCCTGTACTTTACATGCTGAAAAATATCATACCTGGAAAAATTCTCATGGAGAATCTGTATGCGTCCATTCCCATATCCTTCATGAGGCGCTCATCTTCCCGCGGTTTTCGACAATTAAGGATCAGTACTACTTAGTTTCCCTTTGTTGGATTAGAACTTAAATTTAAAGATCTTCTCACAGTGTGCTCTTAATCAACAACTTTAAGCATATACTTTATGAAAAAGTACGGACCCAATTAAAATGCAAGATTATCGGTTTATCAGAATTCAGGAGTGAATTTCAATGCCATTTTGTACTGTATATGCTAAATTCGAAGTCTTTGCTAAAATCTCTCTGAGTGATGTTGTATTAGGGACGAAAAAGGGCTGATGTTCTATCCATTTTCTAATCTCCCTATTAAATAAATAATCTAGGTAATTGTGATGTTCAATCAAAAGGATAGCATCAAACTGTTCTATTTTTAATCATATTATGTACTATATGCCAGTAGTTCTGTAGGATAATTTGCTCAAATAGCACCAGGCTAAGCAATGCCATCGTTACGACTCTAATACACGATTCTTTCCACCAGGGAAATGTGCTAGCAAGGGTATGATCGACCATGATGGACATGATGGATGGCAGGAAATAGAACTATAGAAAGGGAGATATCGTAAAGTGTTTCGGCGAATGGCGATGCAATGCTTGTGCTCCGAGGAGTAGGCCAATGTGGGTGGATGAGTTGTATGCCAAAAATGATTGTCTTCAGGAACCCAGTTGTCTCTCGAGGAGGGTGGATCCCTTAACTATGAGGTTGGTGCTTTGATATTTCTACTGCCGGCCATGTGTTATAGAAGCAATCTCCGGAGTTCTGTATATTTCTTATGTGGACTGCCGTTTGATACTCGACATGTCAATCCATCCTCGCAGATGCATTTTATCTAACCATAATGCCGTTGGTTTCAGATAATTTCAAGCCGCAAGATATTGGCATAGACCCAAGCATGTTTTGCTTCAAGATGAGGAGCCAGGAACACATGAAGAGGTGGTGCGGTGGAAGAATACGGCGTGGACAATTCCAGCGAGATGTGGCTCGAGTGGATGTCGGCGATGCAACAATGAGAAGATCCTTTTGGTTTGACTGCTCTCCTATCCTCCCAATCCTTATGTTTTCTTAGAATTTATTTCTCTTTCTTTCATGAGTAGGGATTTAATCTTTTGAAGTTTGTACAAGGGGTTTGATGACCACATGATTGCCATTCCTCTTCTCCTTGCCTTTCTTTTGGAGCATGTTATGCTTTGATTTCAATTTAATGTTGTGCTCTATCATCCACCTTTTAAGAATGTCACCTACTATATGATAATATGGACCTATTACCTTGATATGCCTGATGATTGAACACTTTTCTGCTAAGCTTGTGTTAACTCTATTTATATTTTAACAACTAAGCTACTCTGGCACGCATATGCATGTTCCCAACTGCACAATCAAGGCAGGTGCGCAAAGGACCGCACACTAGTGTCCTTCATAGGAAGGTCCTGATCCCCTCAAGTTGAACCTTTTAAGGATCTTTCATTAAAAAAATCTTTCAAGGATAGGTTGATGACTATTCACCATCTTTTTTGTGAATTCCCACCTGATGAAGTAGACAGTGCCATGAGTAGTTTGGTTTCGTGCATGTGGCGCTTAAGGTGGACAATTGCTGAATGTGAATTGTCATGGTCATCTTATTGACCTTGATTTTATATATCCAAGCATTCAGTTCAGTGGCATTATATTCTTGAAGGACAATTCTTCTACGTGAGATGCTGCAAATGAGCGGGCAATCAATTTTGATAAAGGCTAACACTAGGGGTCAGTCGTGCGATGGAACGCCCTTGATCGGCCGTGTGGCTAGCCATCTCATGCCACCGGAGTTGGTGTGCCTTGTATGAAGGGCGCTACAGCACACCGCCTTGCCGCACCGCTCTTGTGACGCCCGGATAATTAGGCTACAGTAATCCCGCGTTAACGATGCCACGTCACCTCGGTTACTGTTGCTAACCTCGCGTTAGATCGAAACCGATTTAAAATCAAATTCAAAATCAATCAAACAAAATAAAAATTTTCAAATAATTAAAACTAAAATGTTCGGAGTGAACCAAATATTGTATAGGTAATTATGGTGGAGAAGCCACACCTTTATAAAATGTTTAAATACTATAAGATGAATAAAACAACAGCAAAAACAATTATTTAAATACCTTTTATAATAAATAAAAGGTCAAACTAATTTATTTGAGGACTAGACTTCTTGTGACTATGGACTAAGTTGAAATACTAATTTATATACTACGTGTATATTTTACTAAAACTAAAATAATAGGAAACAATATTAAAACAGAAAAGGAAAAGGAAAACAAGAAGAAGAAGAATAAGAGAGACCCCCCGCTGGGCCACGGCCCAGCAGGCCATCAGCCGCCAGAGCCGCCCAGCCGCACACCCCACCCCTCCTCCTTATCCCCACCGGGAAACCCTAGCCCGACCCACACCCCTCCCGATCCAGATTGGATCGGGACAACCCCCTCCCCACCCCCACTCCTCTCGCCCCACGCCTCCCGATCCATCATAAGCCGCCCGCTCCTGAGGCCACCGCCGCCGACGAGCCGCACCACCCGTCTCTCCGACTCGCCGGCCCACCTCGCCGCTCGCCCCACCACGCCCGCGCCCGAGGGCGGTCGCCGCCTGCTGCCGCCGAGGACCGCCTCCCCTGCTTGGCCTCCTCCAGCAGTGCTGGAGCAACCCCCCTCCCCATCGTCCTCCACGCCGGCACCCGAGCCTGGCACCCTGTGCCCTCCGACCGCGCCTCGCCGACAACCACAGCAACCTCACCATCGCCCGAAGCCGCCTCGCCGGAGTGCTTCCTCGCCGGACCTTCTCCTCTACATCGCCTCGTCCCCGTCCTCCTCCTCGCTGGACTGCGCTGTAACGCCCCCGATGCGGCTATATCTCCCACGTGTCGAGGCACGACTTAGAGGCATAACCGCATTGAAAGCAATGTCGCAAGTGAGGTAATCTTCACACAACCCATGTAATAATTAAGGGAAAGATACATAGTTGGCTTACAGTCGCCACTTCACACAATACATAAATAAACATCCATCATTCAGAGTACACTCAAGGTCCGACTACGGAACCAAAATAAAAGAAGATACCCCAAATGCTACACAGATCCCCGAAACGTCCCAACTGGGCACCACTACTGATCATCAAGAAAAGACACATAGTAACGACCACGTTCCTCGTCGAACTCCCACTTGAGCTCGGTTGAGTCACCTGCACTGGCATCGTCGGAACCTGCAACTGTGTTTGGAAGTATCTGTGAGTCACGGGGACTCAGCAATCTCACACCCGCGAGATCAAGACTATTTAAGCTTATAGGAAGGACAGAGTAGTAAAGTGGAGCTGCAGCAAGCGACTAGCATATATGGTGGCTACATCGCAAAAGAGAGCGAGAAGAGAAGCAAAGCGCGGTCGTGAAGCTAGTAGTGATCAAGAAGTGATCCTGGACTACTTACGTCAGACATAACTCCAACACCGTGTTCACTTCCCGGACTCCGCCGAGAAGAGACCATCACGGTTACACACGCGGTTGATGTGTATTTTATTGAGGTCAACTTTGGGTTTTCTACAACCGGACATTAACAAATTCCCATCTGCCTCATAACCGCGGGCACGGCTTTGAAAGATATTACCTGCGCAGGGTGTCCCAACTTAGCCCATTATAAGCTCTCACGGTCAACGAAGGATATTCCTTCTACGGAAGACCCGATCAATCTCGAATCCCGGACTACAAGACATTTCGACAGCAATAAAACAAGACCAGCAAAGCCACCCGATTGTGCCGACAAATCCCGATAGGAGCTGCACCTATCTCGTTCTCGTGGCACACCGGATAGGTCAGCCCACGAGTAAAACCAGCCCTCGAGTTGCCCGTGGTGGCCCCAGATCTGCCGGTTCGGGCCAGCACTCGAAGGAGCACCTGGTCCGGGGTTAAAATAAAGATGACCCTCGGGCTCGCGAAAACCCGGGGAAAAGGCTTAGGTGGCAAATGGTAAAACCAAAGTTGGGCCTTGCTGGACGAGTCTTATTCAAAGCGAACTGTCAAGGGGTCCCATAAATCACCCAACCGTAAGGAACGCGAAATCAAGGAACATAACACCGGTATGACGGAAACTAGGGTGGCAAAGTGGAACAAAACACGGGCATAAGGCCGAGCCTTCCACCCTTTACCAAGTATATAGATGCATTAATTATAGCAGATATATATTGTGATATCCCCAACAAGTAAACATGTTCCAACAAGGAACAACATCTCCATGTTCCAACAAGGAACAAACTTCAGCTTCACCTGCAACTAGCAACGCTATAAGAGGGCTGAGCAAAGCGGTAACATAGCCAATCAACGGTTTGCTAGGAAAAGGATGGTTAGGGGCTGACATGGCAATATGGGTGGCATGAAATAGCAAGTGGTAGGCATCGCAGCATAGGCATAGCAAAAGAGCGAGCAACTAGCATAGCAAAGATAGAAGTGGTTTCGAGGGTATGATCATCTTGCCTGCAATGTTCTCAGAGTTGTCGAAAGCTTGATCCTCGAAAACGTTCTCAACAGGTTCCTCGTTCACGTACTCGTCTCCCGACTCTACCCAAAGCAACAACACAAACAAAGGAACCACAATAAATCACGGTGCAATGCACAATCAACATGATGCAAAACATGACATGATATGCGGGATGCGATATGCAATGCGTATGTGCGCTCCGGAAGGAAAATGATGAACCAGGAATCAACTTGGCAAACCAAGCATGCCACTGGAAAGATGAGATGATTTCGGTTGAAATCGATATAAAGATCACCGGAAACGGATGCACGGTTTGCAAATGGCAAGCAAAACAAGAATAGCGCAAATCTGCCATTAACAGCATGATGCCACTTAGCAAGCAACAAATAATTAAGCTACTGCACCCAAACGTATCAACAAAGCACATGGCAGTGATCTACACATGATGCTCGACAAAAGATGAGCACTGAGCTACGGCTAGTTCACATCATAACAGGTTCAAACAAGCATGGCAAAAGAGCACAAAATATCAGGCTGGACATGGCAAAAACAGCATCAGGTTGCAATGTCCAGAGCAGCAAAACTACATGCTACAGGACCTTAAAATAGCAAAACAAGGCATGGAATGAATCTACTCAAAGCCTAGAACAAAAGTCCCTTACTGACCATAAGCCAAAAAGGACTAGAAAATATAGTAACACACATGTCAATATTGAAAGTCTCGTTAACAGATTCAGCAACATGGCATGTCACAAACTGATAACGAGTAGGCATGTTTACAAGCTCAATGCACTCACTACAGAGCCTCAAATGATAAAATAAGCATACATACATCAAGAAGACATGACATAGAAGACATACATGGCAAGAACAATAACATAGCATACATGGATCAACCACAACAAGCTAGGCAAAATTGAATAACACGTATACAATCTGCCAGGAAACATTTGATAGCAAAAGTAGAGCTCGATTGACTCAAGCTATGGCACGCCATAATTGCAAACAAAGGCATGGATGGATAGAGCAAGACATGTTTTACAAAACACCCTTACTGAAGTATCTCAAAATATGCATAGATCTCTTGGTATCATCAAGTAAACATGGCATCAAAATCAGCTAAACAGGGCTGAAAATCAGCAACAGCAGGACACCTACTTGCATGCTTGTGCTAGTCACCACATAGATCACAAAAATACATGGCATATACCCCTGGAAAGATGGCATGGCATTTTACAAAACACATGTAGGACTCAAATTCATAGGGTGCACACAATAATCATGGCAAAAATAACAAAAGTGCAAGTTCTGTTACGAAACAGAAACTAACAACACATAGCACTCTTCCAACAGCATTTCGGGCATCAAGATGAGCTCAAAAGAAAATGATGCAATGAGATGAAATGATCTACTCTTCGAGGCGAACATTTTGACATATTATACGCGCAAAATGGATCTACGGATGCGAAGATATACCACTTCGAAAAATGCACAAAATAACAATAGATGCAAAAACTTAGAGAAAATGGAGGGGAGAGAGAGGTCAACGGGCTCTCGTGGATCGAGGCCGGATCGGGGCCCGATCTGTATCGGCGGCGGCGGCGGTGGTGAGCTCCGGCGGGGAAGGAGGAGAGGTGGCCGGGCTCGGCCGGGAGGAGGGGAGAGGTCGCCGGCGGGGCGGGCGCGGCGTGGAGCGGGCGGCGACCAGCATGGCCGGCGAGGAAGGCGCAGCAGCGCGGGCCGGACGCGAAGCCCGGCGGTGGAGCGCCGGTGGCGGGCGGCCTGGTGCCTGCGGCGGCGCGGCGGGCGGCGGCGGCGGAGGGCGGCGGGCGGAGGCGGGCGGGCGGCGGGCTGGCCGGGCGGGCGGGCGCGGGCAGCGGGCGGGATCTGGGCCTGCTGGCTGGCTGCGGGCTGGCTGGCGGGCGGGCGTGGGGAGACAGGCGCGGCGACGTGGCGCGACCGGGTTGGAGGAGAGGCGGCGGGCGACGTGGCACAACGGGATTGGTCGGGCGAGGTGGCGGTGGGCGCGTCCGCGCCGGGCGGACGTGTCCGCCGCTGGAGGAAGAAGGGCTAGGGTTTCGGGTGGAATTGATCCGGATTTTCGGGAGGTGCTTAAATAGGCATAGAGGGAGCTAGGAGAGTCCAAATGAGGTGTAGTTTTACCACACGATCGTGATCGAACGACGGAGAGCATGGAAGTGACTTAGATGGGTTATTGGGCTGTTTTGAAGGGTGTTGGGCTGCAACTTAAAAGAGGCCTTTATGAAGAGTGCGGTTAACCGTTGGAGTACCAAACGAGCTCCAAATGACCCGAAACTTGACCGGTGGTCTACGGGTGGTATACCAAGGCCACTAGACAAACCTCGGTCCATTTCGAGAAGGTTTAATACCCGCACACGGAAAAACGTAAAAGGGACCGCCGGGGAGATAGGAGTGCCGGATTGCAAAACGGACAACGGGAAAAATGCTCGGAATCAGGAGACGAACACGTATGCAAATGCGATGCACATGATGACATAATAAAAAAAATGCATGACATAGACAAAAAGCAAAAAGAAGAAAAACCCAACCACGGAGGGAAATATCATATATCAATGCCGAAAATGGCAAGAGTTGGAGTTACAAATATGGAAAGTTACTTCCGGGGTGTTACAACACTCCACCACTACAAGAGGATCTCGTCCCGAGATCTAGGACTGAAAGAACTCCGGATACTCGAACGGAGGTGATCCTCGCGCCCGTGTAGCTTCTCGGTCGGAATGGTGTGACCACTTCACTTTCAGGAATTTGATTGACTTGTTGCGAGTCTTGCGCTCGGTTTCTTCAAGAATAGCAACGGGGTGCTCATGATAAGAGAGATCTTCTTGAAGGTCAATCTCTTCGAAGTTGATAGTGCGTTCAGGAGTCTTGAAGCACTTGCGAAGCTGTGACACGTGAAACACATCGTGCACGTTTGCAAAGTTGGGTGGAAGCTCAAGTTGATAGGCGAGATCGCCTCTTTTGCCAATGATCTTGAAAGGACCCACGTATCTAGGGGCAAGCTTCCCTTTGATACCGAAGCGACGAGTGCCTTTCATTGAGAGACGCGAGGTAGACATGGTCTCCGATTTCAAAAGCCACATCACGGTGCTTATCATCATAATAGCTCTTCCGCGCGATTATGCTGCTTTGAGATTCTCACGAATGACTTGGCACATTTCTTACGCTTCGTGATCAAGTCATTGCCAAGAAGTTGGCGCTCACTGTCTCTGACCAATTGAGAGGAGTACGACACTTTCGCCATAGAGAATTTCGAATGGGGCCTTGCCCGAACTCGCTGGAAGCTGTTGTTGTAAGAGAACTCGGCATATGGAAGACAATCTTCCCACTTCATACCGAAGGAAATGACACAAGCCCCGAGCATATCTTCAAGAATTTGATTTACTCGCTCAACTTGGCCACTTGTTTGAGGATGGAAAGCTGTCTTTGAAACGAATGTTGGTGCCCATGGCCTTCGAAAAGAATCCCGAACTTGGAGGTAAAGATGCTGCCACGGTCAGAAGAGATCACTTGTGGAATGCCGTGCAAAGAGACAATCTCGAGGTGTATAGCTCGCCAACCGAGCTGCTGTGATGGATTCTTTGATAGGAAGAAAATGAGCCACTTTAGTAAGCTTGTCAATGACAACGAAGATAGCATCATTTCCACGCTTGGACTTAGGAAATCCAGTCACGAAGTCCATTTCAATATGATCAAACTTCCATTCAGGAATAGCAAGAGGTTGAAGGAGACCAGCTGGTCTTTGGTGTTCTGCTTTCACTCTTCTGCAGACATCACATTCATTCACGAATTGAGCAATTACTCGCTTCATTCGAGTCCACCAATATGACTGCTTGAGGTCATGGTACATCTTCGCACTTCCGGGATGAATGGATAGAAGCGAATTGTGAGCCTCGCTCATAATGACTTTTCTCAGATCACCCTTAGGAACCACAATCCGTCCTCAAAGAACAGAGTGTCTTTGTCATCAACGTGGAAGCACTTATACTTGAAATGCCCTTGTCGATACCACGTTTCACCTTTTTCACCATGGTATCCAGAAGTTGAGCCTCACGAATCTGATATTCCAAAGTAGGAGAGACTATGAGGTTGGCAAGAAAGCCTTGAGGAACAACTTGAAGATTCAGCTATGGAAAGATTCACAGAGATCCGGTGAAAGGGCTTGAGGATTAGGCATTGCAGAAGCTTTCCTGCTCAAAGCATCTGCAATGACATTGGCCTTGCCGGAGTATATTCAATACTTGGGTTGTACTCTTGAATCATTTCGACCCATCGAGTCCGCCTCGAGGTTGAGGTTGGGTTGAGTGAAAATGTACTTGAGACTCTTGTGATCGGTGAAAATGTCCACTTTCCTACCCAACAAGAGATGTCTCCACGTAATCAATGCATGGACAACGCCGCCAACTCAAGATCATGAGTGGGGTAGTTCTTCTCGCTGGGCTTCAATGGCGAGAGGTATAAGCCACAACTCTTTTCTCTTGCATTAACACAGCACCGAGACCTTGAAGAGAAGCATCACGAAAACTTCAAATGGCTTGGATTCATCAGAGGAGTCAAAACAGAGCTGTGACGAGTTTCTCTTTGAGGGTATTGAAAGCAACGTCACATTCTGTGGAGACCAGACATACTTCACATGCTTCTGGAGAAGGTTGGAAAGAGGCTTTGCAATCTTGGAGAAGTTCTCAACGAATCTTCGGCAATAGCTTGCAAGACCAAGAAAACTGCGGAGCTGCTTGACATTCTGAGGAGGTTCCCAATTCACAATTGCGGACACCTTCTCGGGATTAACAGCGATGCCCTTGGCGGAGATGATATGACCAAGATAAAGCACTTCATCAAGCCAAAATTCACATTTGGAGAACTTCGCATAGAATTGGTACTCTCTGAGCTTGTCTAGCACCAATCGCAAATGTTTGGCATGATCCTTCTTATTCTTGGAGAAGACCAAAATATCATCAAGATAGACCAAGACGAATTCATTGGTGTAGGGGTTGAAAATGAAGTTCATCATCCGAGAGAATGTTGGAGGAGCATTGACGAGGCCGAAAGACATGACAATATATTCATAAGAACCAAAGCTTGTTCTGAATGCTGTCTTGGGAATATCTTGTTCACGAATGCGAATCTGATGATACCCCATACGAAGGTCAAGCTTGGAGAACACTGTAGCACCTTTGAGTTGCTCGAAAAGCTCATTGATGTTGGGAAGTGGATACTTGTTCTTGATTGTCTTCTTATTCAATGGACGGTAATCGACGCAAAGTCGGTCCGTGCCATCCTTCTTCGGACAAAAGAACACCACAACCCCAAGGAGATGAACTCGGTCCGATCAAACCAGACGCTCTTGTTCATCGAGCTGCTTCTTCAATTCCTTCAGCTCATCAGGTCCAAGCTTGTATGGACGCTTGCAAACGGGTTGATGCGGGCTCAAGATCGATAACGAACTCAAGCGGCCGATGAGGAGGCATACCCGAAGCTCTTCCGAAAGACATCTTGGTACTCACAAACGATCGAATCGAGAGATAGCATTCAGTTCGCCCTTCTCATTGAGAGAAAACAACCGAATAGTTTCATCACGAGCGGCATAGATGATCACATCATTAGAAGAGTGAGTCAATTGAATTTCACGGCAGCACAATCAAGCTGAGCTTTGTGCTGATAAAGCCAGTCCATTCCGAGAATAAGATCAATATCCGAGTCACCGAGAACAACTGGTTTAGACAGAAATCTATAATCGCCCATCTTGATACCGACATTCGGAACCACCAAGCTAGAACTCATATGCTTGCCCGGAGAAACAATTGCTAGAGGTTTAACCAAGAATTCAAGTGAAATCATGCTTGGCAAAAACGGTCTCGACATGAAACAATGCGATGCACCAAAGATCAAATAAGACTTTTGCAGAATATCATTAACAAGAAGATTACCCATGATCACATCGGAAGAATCCTCTGCTTGAGCTGCATTCATCATATTGACCTTTGCAAACTTGGGATTATGCTTGACCACGCATTGCTGGAAGATTTCACAGGGGAGGAGGCGGAAGGCGCCTCGGTTGAAGCACTTGTTCGCAGTAGTGACCCTTCTCACGACACTTGTTGCAAGTGACCTCAAAGAGCGGACGGTGGTAAGGAGCACTTGACCTTGGAGCTTGAGAATTAGACTTGTTCTGATAGCTTGGGTTGGGTGGGTGGGAAGATCCACGGCCACCTGAGTTCTTCTGCTGGTAAGGCTGACGGAACGGAGGAGGCGGAAGGTAAAACTTCTGCTGCTTAGCTGCCACTTGAGAGGAAGAAGAGGACTGAACTGCGTCCCTGATTCTCTTCTTAGAAGCCTCACATTTGAGCTGGGCAGCTTCTTGCTTCAGAGCCATGTTGTAGAAATCATCATACTTATCTGGCTCAAAAAGCACAAGAGGTAATTGCAGATCTTCTCTCAGACCACCTCTGAATTGATAGATCATACACTTTTCATCAGGTACGTCTTCCTTAGCAAAACGAGCGAGCTTCTGGAACTGGATATTGTATTGATAGACAGACATGGTGCCTTGCTTGAGATTGCGGAACTCCTCACGCTTGCTCTCAACAACACTTTTTGAATGTGATGAGCTCAAATCACGGCGGAACTCATCCTGTAATGACACGACCTCCTCTCGAATCTTTGTATTGTTGGTACCACTCAGCAGCTTGATCCTTGAGTTGAAACGATGCAAACTTGACAAAGTCCTCGTGTCCGACATTGCTATCAAAGTGCTTGCAGATGTCCACTAACCAATCATCGGCGTCTCGTGGCCTCAACACGTAAACCGAAAGACTTCGCTGATTAGCGAGGAACCGACCGAGAGTAGCAAAGTGTGGCTGATTGTTGCCTTGACCTTGATATCCTTGATTGCCTTGCCTCGAGTACGTTCTTGCAAGAGCTGCAAAATCATCGAGCATTGGCATTGGTGGCTGCCATGATAGCTTGCCAGCCTCCGGAGGCGGAGGTGGAGGTGGAGGTTCGATCGATCCCCATCATTGCGATCCGGATTCAGACGCATTGGCGGAGCCATCTCAAGAGGGTGACATCCGTTAGTCCTTTGATAGACAAATAGATAAGTAGAATCAACGGATAGAAATTGCAACATATAGTCTTCACAATAAACATTCAACAAGAATGAACGAATGAATTCCAAAGTTAATCATCACACGCCCATTAAGGTGAGAAGCCACTTAGATAAAGATATGGAAACAACATCTGTCTTAGAAACAAATCGAATATCACAACTGAAAACAAAAGATTGGCTTCTAGAATGAGCCGAACAAACACATGATAGAGATTTCGCCCAAAGTGTTCGTGGTGGGGCCCACACGGACACGACGATAGCGGACGTCACGAATGACAAACAAGACGCCCCGAATCAGCATAGCCAAGGATTCTTTAAGACGCCTCTCACCACCAGAATCGACCGTGAATGGGCGGACCACTAGACGTTGAACCCCAATCTCAAATCATACATCCGTCGGAAAGAATATCCCGTAAGCTACTAGAATTCCCACCTATAAACTCCCAAACTTTCTGGTTATGCAATCTGGTGTTGGGGATACAGGGACACAAAATATATCACCCAAACTAACAATACCTAGATCCAATTGTATCCATCCGTCAACACATAACCAAGAAATCCTCGAAATCGTGGTACCTCGACCTTGAAAAACATCCGTTATGCAAGTCATGGCAATACTCCGACTCGCCACAAGATCGGGCTATCAGGTTATCTCACCAACAACTGCACAAAAGAGATTTCGATGTCGGCAAAACTCGTATTCCAGAATCGCAACGATAAAATTGTGACGACAACACCTCGGAGCTCAACTCCCCGGACACCGCCACAACCCCTAAATGTCGAGGCACCAAGAACAATGTTCTCGCCACAAAACCATCGGAACGATTCCAAGATACCCACGTGATCCTAAAAAAATTTAGTGAAAATTGAGAAGAGGAGAGTCAAAACTCTACGTCAGAGACCTCACAGAGCGATTTAAGGGACTGGAAGTAAAAGAATCCTACTCTCCGATATATATAATCCTAAGACTCAAAACATTTTCCATTCTAGACTCAACAACGCCAAACAAACAATCAAGTAGGGGGCTCCTAAGTCGGGGAAGGCTCTGATTACCAACTTGTAACGCCCCCGATGCGGCTATATCTCCCACGTGTCGAGGCACGACTTAGAGGCATAACCGCATTGAAAGCAATGTCGCAAGTGAGGTAATCTTCACACAACCCATGTAATAATTAAGGGAAAAAGGTACATAGTTGGCTTACAATGCCACTTCACACAATACATAAATAAACATCCATCATTCAGAGTACACTCAAGGTCCGACTACGGAACCAAAATAAAAGAAGATACCCCAAATGCTACACAGATCCCCGAAACGTCCCAACTGGGCACCACTACTGATCATCAAGAAAAGACACATAGTAACGACCACGCCTCCTCGTCGAACTCCCACTTGAGCTCGGTTGAGTCACCCTGACCGCATCGTCGAACTCGCAATGTGTTTGAAGTATCTCGTGAGTCACGGGACTCAGCAATCTCACACCCGCGAGATCAAGACTATTTAAGCTTATAGGAAGGACAGAGTAGTAAAGTGGAGCTGCAGCAAGCGACTAGCATATATGGTGGCTACATCGCAAAAGAGAGCGAGAAGAGAAGCAAAGCGGTCGTGAAGCTAGTAGTGATCAAGAAGTGATCCTGGACTACTTACGCCGACATAACTCCAACATCGTGTTCACTTCCGGACTCCGCCGAGAAGAGACCATCACGGTTACACACGCGTTGATGTGTATTTTATTGAGGTCAACTTTGGGTTTTCTACAACCGACATTAACAAATTCCCATCTGCCTCATAACCGCGGGCACGGCTTTGAAAGATATTACCTCGCAGGGTGTCCCAACTTAGCCCATTATAAGCTCTCACGGTCAACGAAGGATATTCCTTCTACGGAAGACCCGATCAATCTCGAATCCCGGACTACAAGACATTTCGACAACAATAAAACAAGACCAGCAAAGCCACCCGATTGTGCCGACAAATCCCGATAGGAGCTGCACCTATCTCGTTCTCGTGGCACACCGGATAGGTCAGCCTACGAGTAAAACCAGCCCTCGAGTTGCCCCTGGTGGCCCCGCAGTCTGCCGGTTCGGGCCAGCACTCAAGGAGCACTGGTCCGGGGTTAAAATAAAGATGACCTCGGGCTCGCGAAAACCCGGGGAAAAGGCTTAGGTGGCAAATGGTAAAACCAAAGTTGGGCCTTGCTGGGACGAGTCTTATTCAAAGCGAACTGTCAAGGGGTCCCATAAATCACCCAACCGTAAGGAACGCGAAATCAAGGAACATAACACCGTATGACGGAAACTAGGTGGCAAGAGTGGAACAAAACACCGTGCATAAGGCCGAGCCTTCCACCCTTTACCAAGTATATAGATGCATTAATTATAGCAGATATATATTGTGATATCCCCAACAAGTAAACATGTTCCAACAAGGAACAACATCTCCATGTTCCAACAAGGAACAAACTTCAGCTTCACCGCAACTAGCAACGCTATAAGAGGGCTGAGCAAAGCGGTAACATAGCCAATCAACGGTTTGCTAGGAAAAGGATGGTTAGGGCTGACATGGCAATATGGGTGGCATGAAATAGCAAGTGGTAGGCATCGCAGCATAGGCATAGCAAAAGAGCGAGCAACTAGCATAGCAAAGATAGAAGTGGTTTCGAGGGTATGGTCATCTTGCTCGCAATGTTCTCGAGTTGTCGAAAGCTTGATCCTAAAACGTTCTCAACAGGTTCCTCGCTCACGTACTCGCCTCCGACTCTACCCAAAGCAACAACACAAACAAAGGAACCACAATAAATCACGGTGCAATGCACAATCAACATGATGCAAAACATGACATGATATGCGGATGCGATATGCAATGCGATAAAGCGCCGGAAGGAAAATGATGAACCAGGAATCAACTTGGCAAACCAAGCATGCCACTGAAAGATGAGATGATTTCGTTGAAATCGATATAAAGATCACCGGAAACGGATGCACGGTTTGCAAATGGCAAGCAAAACAAGAATAGCGCAAATCTGCCATTAACAGCATGATGCCACTTAGCAAGCAACAAATAATTAAGCTACTGCACCCAAACGTATCAACAAAGCACATGGCAGTGATCTACACATGATGCTCGACAAAAGATGAGCACTGAGCTACGGCTAGTTCACATCATAACAGGTTCAAACAAGCATGGCAAAAGAGCACAAAATATCAGGCTGGACATGGCAAAACAGCATCAGGTTGCAATGTCCAGAGCAGCAAAACTACATGCTACAGGACCTTAAAATAGCAAAACAAGGCATGGAATGAATCTACTCAAAGCCTAGAACAAAAGGCCCTTACTGACCATAAGCCAAAAAGGACTAGAAAATATAGTAACACACATGTCAATATTGAAAGTCTCGTTAACAGATTCAGCAACATGGCATGTCACAAACTGATAACGAGTAGGCATGTTTACAAGCTCAATGCACTCACTACAGAGCCTCAAATGATAAAATAAGCATACATACATCAAGAAGACATGACATAGAAGACATACATGGCAAGAACAATAACATAGCATACATGGATCAACCACAACAAGCTAGGCAAAATTGAATAACACGTATACAATCTGCCAGGAAACATTTGATAGCAAAAGTAGAGCTCGATTGACTCAAGCTATGGCACTCCATAATTGCAAACAAAGGCATGAATGGATAGAGCAAGACATGTTTTACAAAACACCCTTACTTAAGTATCTCAAAATATGCATAGATCTCTTGGTATCATCAAGTAAACATGGCATCAAAATCAGCTAAACAGGGCTGAAAATCAGCAACAGCAGGACACCTACTTGCATGCTTGTGCTAGTCACCACATAGATCACAAAAATACATGGCATATACCCCTGGAAAGATGGCATGGCATTTTACAAAACACATGTAGGACTCAAATTCATAGGGTGCACACAATAATCATGGCAAAATAACAAAAGTGCAAGTTCATTTAAACAGAAACTAACAACACATAGCACTCTTCCAACAGCATTTCGGGCATCAAGATGAGCTCAAAAGAAAATGATGCAATGAGATGAAATGATCTACTCTTCGAGACGAACATTTTGACATATTATACGCGCAAAATGGATCTACGGATGCGAAGATATACCACTTCGAAAAATGCACAAAATAACAATAGATGCAAAACTTAGAGAAAATGGAGGGGAGAGAGGTCAACGGCTCGTGGATCAAGGCCGGATCGGGGCCCGATCAGACGGGCGGCGGCGGCGGTGGTGAGCTCCGCGGGAAGGAGGAGAGGTGGCGGGCTCGGCCGCCGGGAGGGGAGAGGTCGCCGGGCGGGCCGGGCGCGGCGTGAGCGGGCGGCGACCAGCGGGGCCGGCCGAGGAAGGCCGGGCAGCGGGCGCGCCGACGCGAGCTCGGGCGGTGGAGGCCGGGCGGCGGGCGCGGTGCCTGCGGCGGGCGGGCGACGGGCGGCGAGGGGCGGAGGGCGCAGCGGGCGGGCTGGGGCAGGCTGGCAGGCTGGCGCGGCGCTGGCGGGCGCGGGCGCGGGCGGGGGATCTGGGGTGGCAGGCTGCTGGGCTGCGGCGGGCTGGTGGGGGAGACGGCGCGGCGGCGCGCGACGGGTTGGAGGAGAGGCGGCGGGCGACGGGCACAACGGGATTGGCTGGGCGAGGTGGCGGTTGACGCGTCCGCGCCGGCGGACGTGTCCGCCAGTATGGAGGAAGAAGGGCTAGGGTTTCGGGTGGAATTGATCCGGATTTTGGGAGGTGCTTAAATAGGCATAGAGGGAGCTAGGAGAGTCCAAATGAGGTGTAGTTTTACCACACGATCGTGATCGAACGACGGAGAGCATGGAAGTGACTTAGATGGGTTATTGGGCTGTTTTGAAGGGTGTTGGGCTGCAACTTAAAAGAGGCCTTATGAAGGTGCGGTTAACTGCTGGAGTACCAAACGAGCTCCAAATGACCGAAACTTGACGGTGGTCTACGGGTGGTATACCAAGGCCACTAGACAAACCTCGGTCCATTTCGAGAAGGTTTAATACCCGCACACGGAAAAACGTAAAAGGACCGCGGGGAGATAGGAGTCTTGGGATTGCAAAACGGACAACGGAAAAATGCTCGAATCGAGACTAACACGTATGCAAATGCGATGCACATGATGACATAATAAAAAAAATGCATGACATAGACAAAAAGCAAAAAGAAGAAAAACCCAACCACGGAGGGAAATATCATATATCAATGCCGAAAATGGCAAGAGTTGGAGTTACAAATATGGAAAGTTACTTCCGGGGTGTTACATGCGCCCGCCTCCCCGACGCCGCGACGACGCCCCGTCCCCGTCCTCCTCCCCACGGGTCGCCCTCGAGCCTCGACGCCCATGTGCCCTCAGAACGCCGGTGAGGCCTCGGCCTCCGCCTCCCCTTCCTTTCGCCCATGGTCACCGTGGTCACCGCTCGTCCACCCGCGCCCCTGCAGTCTCGACACCCCCGCCCCTAACCGTCTCCCTCACCGCCGCCCGCACCTTGTCCCGCCGCCATCGGCTCCTGCCGCCTTGATGCCGCCCGCCACGCCATGGCAGCGCCAAGACAGCCCTCCTCGCCTCGCTCGCGCTGCTCCCTCTGGGTGAGTGCCTGACGGGCGCCTGTCGCCTGCGTGCCTGCAGCCTCCTCTCGCCTCGCTGCTCCTTGATCCGCTCCTCGGCCGGCGCCGTTGGCCTCGCTCAAGCCAGCACTGGGTTCGCCTGCCGGGCGCCCACGCCTGCATCGGTAGCGCCCACACCTGCTTGGCCTATGGGTTTATGGCAAACGGGGCCCGCCCCGAAACGTTTTTTTAAAAAAAGGAATTAAAAAGAAAATAATAAAAATAAAAATGCTAATTAATTAATTAATTAACTAAGTTAATTAACTTAATTAATCATGCTTAATTAACCTAATTAATCTATTAATTAAACTATCTAGGTTAATTAGTTAACCGACCATGACAAGTGGGACCCACGGTAAGATTGAAGTTTGACTAGTCAATGTAATCTGTTGATCGCCGATCGCACATGCCGACTCAGCCCTCGGACCCCATCGTCAGTTGACGATCAACCCCTCTGCTGATCGCCGACGTCAAGATGACATCATGCTCGATGTCATAAAACCATTTTCAATTAATTAATTAATTAATTAAATTCCGTAAATTAATAAAATCTTTAAAAATCATATCTTTTAATCCGTAACTCGGATTAAAATATTTTCAACATGAAAGTTACTCGTAACGACGAGACGAATCCGGATACGCAATCCGCTCGTCCGCCACACACCCCTAACCTATCGAACCTGCAACTTTCCTCCTCGGCTCCTCGCTCTTGAAAACACGAAACACCGGAATACTTTCCGGATGTTTCTTAACCGCACCACCTCATACCACGTTAGGGCACGCCTAGCATCGTTATTTGTCATGTCATGCATCGATATGCATCTGCTTACATGTTATTCATTGTTTCTTCCCCTCTTCTCTCCAAGAGACTACGAGACCGACGCTGCGCTGCCAGTTCGACTACGGTGTCGACGACCCTCTCTCTTGCGGAACAACCAGGCAAGCCCCCCCTTGATCACCAGATATCGCCTACTCTTTCTCTATACCGCTTGCATTAGAGTAGTGTAGCATGTTATCGCTTTCATTATACCTATCCCGATGCATAGCCTGTCCTTATTACTATTGTTGTTATTTTACCGCAATCCTATATGCTTAGTATAGGATGCTAGTACTTTCATCTGTGGCCCTACATTCTTGTCCGTCTGCGTGCTATATTATCGGGCCGTGATCACTCGGGAGGTGATCACGGTATATACTATATACTTATACATGATACATGTGGAGACTAAAGTCGGGTCGGCTTGTGGAGCACCCATGAGTGATTCACTTGATTGGGGGCTGAAAGGACCTTTGTCCCGACGGCCCTCTGGATGGATCTTTGTGGCGGAGCGACAGGCAGGTTGAGACCGCCTAGAGAGAGGTGGGCCTGGCCTGCTCGGCGCTCGCGGATACTTAACACGCTTAACGAGGTCTTGGTATTTGATCTGAGTTCGCTCTGAGCTTATACGCACTAACCATCTACGCGGGAGTAGTTATGGGTATCCCGCGCCGTGGTATCACCAAGCACTTCAGACGTCGGTGTGGAGCGGCGCGCTACCGGATTGGACTGGAACGCTGTTAGGCTAGGTCTACTTCCGTCACAGACGAACGCAGCGTGTGCTTTCAGGCGATGGGCCTGCACCCTGGCGCTTAGGTTTAGACCGCGTGTTGGCTCTCTCACAGCCTAGGTGGGCTGCGACGTGTTGATCTTCCGCGGCGGGCATGACCCAGAAAGTGTGTCCGCCAAATGGGATCAAGCGTGCTGGGTAAGATGGTGCACCCCGCAGGAAGTTAATCTATTCAATAGCCGTGATCTTCGTAACAGGACGACTTGGAGTTGTACCTTGAGCTTATGACAACTAGAACCGGATACTTGATAAAACACACCCTTCCAAGTGCCGATACAACCGTGTTCGCTCTCTCTCGTGGATATGAGGAGGGATCGTCGGGTAGGATTATTGCTATGTGATGTTACTTGGAGGACTTCAGATTGCCCTCTTCTACTGTTACAAGACAGTGTCCGAGTTTAGTCTTCGTTAAGACTAGCTATCCCCTCTTATTCTCGGCATTCTGCAGTTCAGTCCACCGATATGGCCCTTTACACATATATCCATGCATATGTAGTGTAGCTCCTTGCTTGCAGTACTTTGGATGAGTACTCACGGTTGCCTTGTTCCCCTTTTCCCCTACCTCTACTCGATTGCTGCAACTGCACGATGGAGCCTGGAGCAGACGCCACCGCCGATGACGACTACTACTGGAGGTGCCTACTACTACGCAGCAGCCCGACGACGACGACCAGGAGTATCTAGGAGGATCCTGTGCGGGAGGCCTGCTCCTCTTCGATCCAGAACCCGGTTTGTGCTAGCCTTCTTAAGGCAAACTTGTTTAACTTATGTCCAGACTCAGATATTGTTGCTTCCGCTGACTCGCCTATGATCGAGCACTTGTATTCGAGCCCTCGAGGCCCCGGCTTGTATTATGATGCTTGTATGACTTATTTTATTTGTAGAGTTGTGTTGTGATATCTTCCGTGAGTCTCGATCTTGATCGCATACATTTGCGTGCATGATTAGTGTACGATTAAATCGGGGCCACAAGTTGGTATCGAGCCGATCGCTGTAGGAATCCCCCTTCCACACTCCTTGGCCGAAGTCGAGTCTAGACATTGCAAAATTTTTACTAACTTGGCTGTGAGCCTTACGGGCCCACGTCGCCATTGGGTGGTATTAGGATCTTTTACTCCTCGACCTTTACTCTGGGATTCTGAACGCTCTTCTATTCGGGTTAAGCGATTTTTATTAAAATCTAACTTTAGGTTCTCGAAAATACTTTCACCCGGAGAGGCCCTTCAGTCCAGATGATCACCGACTGCACCAGAAGATTTTGGAGATACTCTTTGATACTCTCTCGAGACTTTGTGCCCATCACTTTTGCTATTCCCGACCACCAATAAATCCGTATGGAAAACTACTTACACTTGCCATTCATACGATCATCCCCCATTGATCTTGTTATTACAAGATACCCCAAAGTTTTCTCTATTGTTCCGAGAATACTTTGTGCCTACTGCCTAGCAGTTCCTTGCTACATGAATACCCCTTCAAATAAATACTCGCACTTGTCGAGTATCCGCTCATCCCCATTTGTTCATGTGTTTCACAAAAGTCTTCATAATACTATTCGATATTCCGAAAATCCTCTGGAGCCTTTGGCTCTTGAAATTCTTGCTTGCTTGCATTATGGTTAATCCCATAAGTCTCGTAGTCATATTGACATTCCTTGTCATTATCATTTTGAGTCTGTTGACTCAATATGTTTCATGAATACCATGATCATCATTGATCCTTATAAATTACCTTTCCGCTGAGCTGCCATTCTTTAACTCGAATTGGTTCTCGACCAATCCAATTGTCGTTGATTGTACCCTAAGGCTATTCAACTTATCCATCCCTGATCGAGCATTGCTATCGATCCCTTGAATTGGGAATCATAATTCCTTTGCATTTGACAATTGAGTTAGTCATTGTTTCTATAATTTGATCTCCTTGCATTCTTCTACCTCTAGTTGAGTATCGATGCTCACGCCGATCCCTTGTGGACCACCAGATCCTTTGTTGGATTTTATCCGACAACGCCTTCATATTCAATAACCTTGTGAGCTTTTCCTCCGATACATAATGCCTTTGGTAAATTGTATCCTCTCGCTCTCAACCATGCTCGCCTTCGAGCTTGAGTTAATTATTTCTAAAGATTCGGTATATGATTCCAAGAAGCCCTATGGGTTGAACATATGCCTTCACCAAACCGTATGAACTCGAAAGTTTTCACGAACCATACTCTTCCGGTGCTTCACGGATAAAATTTTCAACCTTTACAACTACATCGAACGTGAGAAGTGAATGAAAGGTTATGCATTGGAGAAGTGGAGTCGACCTTTAACTTGTGTCCATGCCCATGGACACGATGTAGATCTTATCATTAAAGCTTCTCTTAAATTAATTATTCCTTTGGTATAAGTTCATCTTATATCGAGGATCCGCCTTTTGCAATCGTGGTTCCACCATGTTCTCTTTTAAAATACCATTTTCGTGCAAGTTTTAGCACTTGTCTTTCAGAGAGCAATAACCCCGTCCAACCTCTACTTTGATATGTCATCGAGTATTACCCCTGGTATCTCGAGATTATCATGGAACTGCATAACTTCTTATGAGTTCTTCATCAAGTGCTACCTTCCCATCGATTCCCATTTTTCACGGGCTCGAGTTATTAAACACTCAAAGACACCGATAACTGAACCGAGTCCGCACTACGGTTCAACAACTCTTTAGTAAGCTTCTATAAGTACGAGTTTGTACCCGACCACGCCATTCCTAGCCTGTTTGGCTATATCATTGTCGTGATGATTTTAACTGTGCTACCCGGTCCTTCTTCTCGGAGCGCAATTTTCGACGATGAATAACCTTACGTCGATCCTCATCGTCATATCATTTCGCCTTGAACAACAAGCTTGGTTTCGAGTTTGTGTCGTACCCTTGGTTTCAATAACCTTTCACTTCATCATTACTTTGACTTGTTGTCGTCGCCGATCGATTACATCTTCCTGAACTCTCGCAACAAAGGTGTCGTGATTGTCAACATTCTAAGCTCATCCAGGATATCAATTAAATTCATGATGGGTAATACCATCCTTGCCCCTCGATGATTCCTGTTATCATCGACCACTTTATTGCCTTCCGTTCAACACAAGTTGTTCGTGTTTTGTGTAAACCTTGGGATCCCTGCTACCCAGCAGTTGATCTTCCTTACCTCGAAGTATTACCATCTCCTTTTGTCAAGAATGTGGTGAGAATTTCACCACCTCTTAAGAATTCTTGATATCATAATACTTCTTGCCATCTTCGCTCATCCCTTGGTCCCGTGATTGTTTTCAACCGAATACCGACAATTGAGCTATGACGTGTGAATTCAAAACTTCTAGCAAGCCTCTTGGTTTGAAGTGAAATTCTTAGACTATTGATTATTGAATCACCATTCCGACGTTGGTCGTGCAACCCAGCCCATAATTCGGGCGCACCTTTCAACCAATGTTTAATTGGGTATGTTTTCCTCGAGCATACATCATTATACCATTTGAACTGACAAATGTCATCTTCTTGTTCACATTATCGTGGAAATCCATCCGTTTGGAATTCTCGATGAATTGTCGCTGAGCCCATCAGCCACCTTCTCATCCCCTCCTTGGTTTAATAATGGACTATTGCTTCAGAAACCCGCTCCCATAGTTCAATTCTCGAGAATCTTGCAATGTCATTTAAATCGGTTTGTGTTGCACCTTTTCCTCTCGGACCCCGAGTCCGAGGTATCATGACACCAATTGGATATGGATCTCGGTCGATATGATGGTTGGGACAACTTTCCAAGCGTTATGATGTTGATCCTTTGATGACCCGTAGCATGATGTCATGCCTAGCACCCCGGCTGGAGGACCTATCATTATAGATTCCTTTTCAGCAGGATTATCCATTCATCCATGAGGGAATTGTAACATGTTATTACAAGTTATTCTCGATGGATCCTTCGTGATTCCAAAGTCTGATCTTCACCAAGACCATGTCAATGCTATCTCAAGCATGTCTGTGGTACTGATTTTCAACAAGAACATTCAAGCCCAATACTAAATGTTTCTTGCTCAATTATCCAAACACCGTGGTATGGGTAACGCCATGAAATTCTCTCCTCACCTAGAGGATTTTCTACGTTATATACTATCGTGGATATCATGCTCGCTTGTCCTTGGGAAGGATATGCCCTTGAAATATGTGTTTAAACATATTTTCCTTTCCATTGTTCTGTTTTAATCTGATGATCATATTTTCCATCCATTGGTTTGTTTAAACCTTTTCTATGATCTATATGATATAAGCAGTAATAATCCACCGCTTGTGCAAACACCTCGATGTACAACTCACAAGAAGACCTTGTTACTATTGTGATGACATTTCGTAGCCACCGATGGACGAGAACCTTGCCTATTGGTCCGCCTCGCTCAACGAAGCAGGAAAGTGGTTCTCTTCGTCCCTCGCCCTGGTACCAACGTTGATGCCGACATAACCGACATGGTACTCTCGACATGACTTACTACATGATCGCAAGACGTCATCACCCATGGTGGGTCCATAACCCACAGCCCAAAGGATCTAAACCTGACTCTCCCAGACACCCTGTTCCTAAAGCTGATTCTCACGCTATTTCGTATGAAAGATCACGAGCCACCTTCCTAGTGATCTATTCTGTATCGACGCAATGCTTATTCCCGCTGTTCGAACCCTTTCACGCCTTTGTAACAGTAACGAATCTAATGCCTACCCGCTTGGAACTTCTCGTGGTACTTTCTTACTTTGCTCTCGATATTTTCTTAAGTTCAATTCGAGAGTTACTTCCTACCCCATTCCACGAGTTATGTACCGGATAGTCAACCTGGTAAGGCCCGCCTTCCCGAGTCTTTTCCCATAATCCTTTTCGTAAATACGATGTAAACTCAAGAAAGGATGACGACTTCATCATTTTGACCAAGCGTAAGTATGAAGACATCAATATATTGGATTGACCTCTTCGAGAAGAGCAGGCCAGGATGAGAAGACCAGCTATATTCGCTACCAAACCTTCCCCCCTTACTCCCCTCTTAAATCTCGGGACGAGATTTCTTGTAGTGGAGGAGAATTGTGACGCCCGGATAATTAGGCTACAGCAATCCCGCGTTAACGATGCCACGTCACCTCGGTTACTGTTGCTAACCTCGCGTTAGATCGAAACCGATTTAAAATCAAATTCAAAATCAATCAAACAAAATAAAAGTTTTCAAATAATTAAAACTAAAATGTTCGGAGTGAACCAAATATTGTATAGGTAATTATGGTGGAGAAGCCACACCTTTATAAAATGTTTAAATACTATAAGATGAATAAAACAACAGCAAAAACAATTATTTAAATACCTTTTATAATAAATAAAAGGTCAAACTAATTTATTTGAGGACTAGACTTCTTGTGACTATGGACTAAGTTGAAATACTAATTTATATACTACGTGTATATTTTACTAAAACTAAAATAATAGGAAACAATATTAAAACAGAAAAGGAAAAGGAAAACAAGAAGAAGAAGAATAAGAGAGAGACCCCCTCTGGGCCACGGCCCAAGAGCCATCGGCCGCAAAGCCGCCCACCGCACCCCCCCTCCTCCTTATCCCCACCAGGGAAACCCTAGCCCGATCAAGACACCCCCTCCCGATCCAGATTGATCGGGACGAACCCCCCCCACATCCCCACTCCTCTCGCCCCCACGCCCCCCGATCCATCGCAGCCGCGCCCCCGAGGCCACCGCCGCCGACGAGGCCGCACCACCCGTCTCTCCGACTCGCTGCCCACCTCGCCGCTTCACCACGCCTTGCGCCGAGGGCGGTCGCCGCCGCCTGCCGCCGAGGACCGCCTCCCTGCTGGCCTCCTCCAAAGAAGGCTGGAGCAACCCTCCCCATCGCCCTCCACGCCGGCACCGAGCACGGCACCTGTGCCTCCGACCGCGCCGCCGACAACCACAAGAACCTCACTGTCGCCAAGCCGCCGCCGGAGTGCTTCTCGCCGGACCTTCTCCTCTACATCGCCTCGTCCCGTCCTCCTCCTCGCTGGATCGCGCCCGCCTCGACGCCACGACGACGCCCCGTCCCCGTCCTCCTCCCCACGGGTCGCCCTCGAGCCTCGACGCCCATGTGCCCTCGCAGAACGCCGGTGAGGCCTCGGCCTCCGCCTCCCCTTCCTTTCGCCCATGGTCACCGTGGTCACCGCGCTCGCCCACCCGCTTCGCAGCAGTCCCGGACACTTCGCCCCTAACCGTCTACCTCACCACCGCCCGCACCTTGTCCCGCCGCCATCGGCTCCTGCCACCTTGATGCCGCCCCCGCCTGCGCCATGGCCGCGCCCGCCCTGGCCTCTGGCCTCGCCTCGCTGCTCCCTCGCGGTGAGTGCCGCCGACGAGCGCTTGTCGCCGTGCCGCAGCCTCGCTGCCGCTCGCTCCCGCTTGCCCGCTCCTCGGGGGGCCATGGCCTCGCTCAAGCCAGCGCTGGGTTCGCTTGCTGGCGCCCACGCGCCTTGCAGACGTAACGCCCACACTGTTTGGCCTATGGGCCTATGGCAAACGGGGCCCGCCCCGAAACGTTTAAAAAAAGGAATTAAAAAGAAAATAATAAAAATAAAAATGCTAATTAATTAATTAATTAACTAAGTTAATTAACTTAATTAATCATGCTTAATTAACCTAATTAATCTGTTAATTAAACTATCTAGGTTAATTAGTTAACTGACCATGACAAGTGGGACCCACGTGTAAGATTGAAGTTTGACTAGTCAACAGCTGCTGATCGCCGATCGCATACATGCCGACTCAGCTCGACCCCATCGTCAGGTTGACCATCAACCTCGATGATCGCCGACGTCAAGATGACATCATGCCGATGTCATAAAACCATTTTTCAATTAATTAATTAATTAATTAAATTCCGAAATTAATAAAATCTTTAAAAATCATATCTTTTAATTCGTAACTTCGGATTAAAATATTTTCAACATGAAAGTTACTCGTAACGACGAGAAGAATCCGGATACGCAGTCCGCTCGTCCGCCACACACCCCTAACCTATCGAACCTGCAACTTTCCTCCGCCTCCTTCCGCTTGAAAACATTTAAACACCGGAATACTTTCCCGGATGTTTCCCCCCTTAATCGGCACCACCTCATACCACGTTAGGGCACGCCTAGCATCGTTACTTGTCATGTCATGCATCGATATGCATCTGTTTACATGTTATTCATTGTTTCTTCCCCCTCTTCTCTCCGTTAGACTACGAGACCGACGCTGCTGCTGCCCAGTTCGACTACGGTGTCGACGACCCCTCTCTCTTGCCGGAACAACCAGGCAAGCCCCCCCCCTTGATCACCAGATATCGCCTACTCTTCTCTATACTGCTTGCATTAGAGTAGTGTAGCATGTTACTGCTTTCAGTTATACCTATCCTGATGCATAGCCTGTCCTTGTTACTACTGTTGTTACCTTACCTGCAATCCTATATGCTTAGTATAGGATGCTAGTACTTTCATCTGTGGCCCTACATTCTTGTCCGTCTGCCGTGCTATACTATCGGGCTGTGATCACTCGGGAGGTGATCACGGGTATATACTATATACTTATACATGATACATGTGGAGACTAAAGTCGGGTCGGCTTGTGGAGCACCCGCGAGTGATTCACGGATTGGGGGCTGAAAGGACCTTTGTCCCGACGGCCCTCTGGATGGATCTTTGTGGCGGAGCGGCAGGGCAGGTTGAGACCGCCTAGGAGAGAGGTGGGCCTGGCCCTGTTCGGCGTTCGCGGATACTTAACACGCTTAACGAGGTCTTGGTATTTGATCTGAGTTGGCTACGAGCTTATACGCACTAACCATCTACGCGGGAGTAGTTATGGGTATCCCGCGCCGTGGTTTCACCAAGCACTTCAGACGTCGACGGGAGGCGCGCCGCCGGATTGACTGAACGCTGTTAGGCTAGGTCTGCCTCGATCACAGACGCAACGTGCAGGTGTGTGCTCGTATGGCGATGGGCCTGCACTGCGCGCTTAGGTTTAGACCGCGTGTTGGCCTCTCTGTTGTGCCTAGGTGGGGCTGCGGCGTGTTGATCTTCCGCGGCGGGCATGACCCAGAAAGTGTGTCCGCCAAATGGGATCAAGCGTCTTTGGGTAAGATGGTGCACCCTGCAGGAAGTTAATCTATTCAATAGCCGTGATCTTCGTAACAGGACGACTTGGAGTTGTACCTTGAGCTTATGACAACTAGAACCGGATACTTGATAAAACACACCCTTCCAAGTGCCGATATAACCGTGTTCGCTCTCTCGTGGATATGAGGAGGGATCGCGGGTAGGATTATTGCTATGTGATGTTACTTGGAGGACTTCAGATTGCCCTCTTCTACCTGTTACAAGACAGTGTCCGAAGTTTAGTCTTCGTTAAGACTAGCTATCCCCTCTTATTCGGCATTCTGCAGTTCGGTCCATCGATATGGCCCTTTACACATATATCCATGCATATGTAGTGTAGCTTCTTGCTTGCGAGTACTTTGGATGAGTACTCACGGTTGCCTTGTTCCCCTTTTTCCCCCTACCTCTACTCGATTGCTGCAACCAGACGATGGAGCCCAGGAGCCAGACGCCACCGTCGATGACGACTACTACTCTGGAGGTGCCTACTACTACGTGTAGCCCGCTGACGACGACCAGGAGTAGCTAGGAGGATCCCAGGCAGGAGGCCTGCTCCTCTTCGATCTCAGAACCCAGCTTTGTGCTAGCCTTCTTAAGGCAAACTTGTTTAACTTATGTCTGTACTCAGATATTGTTGCTTCCGCTGACTCGTCTATGATCGAGCACTTGTATTCGAGCCCTCGAGGCCCCTGGCTTGTATTATGATGCTTGTATGACTTATTTTATTTGTAGAGTTGTGTTGTGATATCTTCCCGTGAGTCCCTGATCTTGATCGTACACATTTGCGTGCATGATTAGTGTACGATTAAATCGGGGGCGTCACAGCTCTCCCCCCAACCTTCTCCCATCGCTGTTGTTGGCCGCCGCCCCGCCATCCCTCTAAGCCCCACACCACCAATGAACAACTCCGGCGATCCCTTGCACCATCGCCCCTGATAAGATAGATAATGGGGTTGTGGCTTCTCCCTAAGATAGATAATGAGGCTATGACTTTCCCATAAGATAGATAGTGGGGCTGGTTCTCCGGTGAGGTGCGGCCTCCCCACCTCGTGCACTTAGGAGGAAAGGAAAAAGTTACTGACATAAAAGAAAATTAGGTACCTGAGAAACAATGAAACCGAAGAAAATTAGGCGCATGCTTACACGAACATGCACACATGCAGACTTACTCGGACATGCACACCACATCAAACTGGCGGCAACATCATTTGAATAGAAAGACCACACGCTAGAGATCCAAGTCATTATGGACACCTATTGGAGAGCCTGTTGTAGTTAGGCTATGTGGTAGTAGATCTAACCTAAAGGTTTCAAAGTGACCAGGTTGAGAGATTGAAGTTCTTTTGATGATAAAAATCTATATACAAAGAGAGAGATTTTAGGAGGCAGAGGCACAAGTGAATTGGATTGCATGGGGCGTGCATTGTACATGGGCTTAATGCCATGCCTAGACGTGCCATCAAAGTAGGAAAATTAGAGAGAAAAAGGAGAGGTCAATTTCAGTGTATATGGGCTAATGATCAATTCAGTTCATGCATGATGAAAACGGACGATACACGTGAACACAAACAACTAGGGGTGAAACCACCGATTCAAACACCATAAATCAAATAAACCAGAAATATCAGCCAACTCAATTCATTTCAGTTCTTTGTTTTTGGTATAAAAGTATTCACCTCAACCATAATAGCCCGCAAATAAAAAACTTAATTCATAACCGAGAAATGGCGCGGCAAAACCTACGTCACCCTAGTTGGACCGAATGCAGACGAAAATCATCAACCGCATGCTTGCTATAGTATAGTCAGGCCCACAAATATGTACATGCACACAGTGACCTACTCGGATATGCACCCTATAGCTAACTTCAACTTTGACTAAACATGTACCCTGTCTATGTTACATCTAGATGTGAGATAATATCTCACATCTAACTATGACATGATCCCACGTCAGCAGATAAACAAGCCCACGCCCTGTCCATTGTTTGTTTGTATCAAGTTTGTTTGTTTGTACCAATTTCATGTATTTCTCGTCAGCGGTACCGCCCCGCCCAGTTAGCGCCACGAGTCTGGGCTGTCGTGCGTCTTCGTTGGCCCTTTTTCTTCTAGCGCGTGTACGTGTGTAAAGAAGTTAGCACTTGTAGGCCGAACGTGTAAGCTGGTGTTGTGATGGAGTCTGTCACATTACGTACAAAAGAACCCTGCTGATGTGAACCCCCCCTCTCTCTCTCCCCTGTCACTTTCACCTTTATGCTTTCTTCCCTTTTTTAGCACGTGAAAAAGCAGCATGCATGCATCAATCAAGTTTGGTTTGGCAAAATAAAAAAAAATTGAAAAAAATGACATACTCGAATTTTTTTTATGGACGAGATGAATTTTTTTAAATACACGTTGAACATCTTACAAACACATGACGAGATGAATTTATTTTTTAAACATGAAGAACATTTTAAAAGTCACACGTGGAGAAAAAACCAAAAATAATCAAATTTGCATATATAGGATGAACACGCAACTGGCTCGGTTGAGTTTTGTTTCATAGGTGAAAATGCACATGCGCCCAGTTGCAAGTGAATGTATGCTTGCAACTGTGATGAAAAATAAAATAAAAACGCATGCTCCAGTTGCGAGTCAAGGGTGGGCTTGCAACTAGTATGAAAACAAAACACATGTTCAGTTGGCAGTCGAGTGTTAAGTTGCAACTCGAACAACTACAAGCCCATTTACTAGTTGAGGGTGGACTTGCAACTATGAAAAATACCAAACTATGAGCCTAGTTGCAAGTCAAGGGTTCGATTGCAACTAGGATGAAACAAACTATGTGTCCAGTTGCGAGTCAAGGATGAGCTAGCAACTGTGATGAAAAATAAATACACATACTCTAGTTGCGAGTCAAAGGTGGGCATGCAACTGGGACAACTACGAGCCCGGTTGCGAGTCGAGAGCAGACTTGCAACTGGGACAAATACAAAACTATGAGCCCATTTACAAGTCAAGGGTCGACTTGCAATTGGGATAAAACAAACTACAGACCGAGTTGCCAGTTAAGGGTGGACCTGCAACTGGGATGAAAAACAAAACACGGGCCGAGTTGCGAGTGAAGGTTAGACTTGCAACTAGGACGAAACAAACTACGAGCCTAGTTGCGACTCAAGCACGGACTTGCAACCCTGACAAATACACAAAACTACAAATACCATTTGCGAGTCGAGAGTGAGTTTGCAACTAGGACAACGACAAACTACGATCACAGTTGCGAGTCGAGGGTGGGCTTGCAACTGGGATGGAAAAAAGAACACATGCCCAGTTGCCATTCGAGTGTGGTGTTGCAACTAGGACAACTACGAGCCAATTAGCCAGTCGAGGGTGGACTTGCAACTGTGAAAACTATGAAACTATAAGCCTAGTTGCGAGTCAATGGTCCGACTTGCAACTGGGATGAAACAAATTATGTGCCTAGTTGCGAGTCAAGGGGTGAGCTTGCAACCGTGATGAAAAAACTAAAACAAGTACTCTAGTTACGAGTCGAAGGTAGGCTTGCAACTAGGACAACTACGAGCCCGGTTGCAAGTCGAGGGCGGACTTGCAACTGGGACAAATACAAAACTACGAGCTCACTTGCGAGTCAAGGGTTGACTTCAGCTGGGGAAAAACAAACTACAAGCCCAATTAGTAGTTAAGGGTGGACCTACAGGTAGGATGGAAAAAAACATGGGCCGAGTTGCGAGTGAAGGTTGGACTTGCAACTGGGGCAACTGCACAAAACTATGATACGAGTTGCGAGTCGACGATGGACTTGCAACTGAGACAACAACAAAACTATGGGCCCAGTTGCGAGTTGAGGGTGGACTTGCAATTGGGACAACTATGAATCTACAAGCCCAATTTGTGAGTCAATGGTGGACTTGCAATTGGGATGAAACAAACTACTGGCCTAGTTGCGAATCAAGGACATACTTGCAACCCTGACAACTACACAAAACTATGATATCATCGCGAGTCAAGTGTGAATTTTCAACTGGGACAATGACAAACTACGAGTTGTGAGTCGAGGGTGGGCTTGCAACTGGGAAGAAAACGAAAACACATGCCAGTTGCTAGTCGAGTATGGTGTTGCAACTAGGACAACTACGAGCCAATTAGACAAACGAGAGTGGACTGACAACTTTGAAAACTAGGAAACCATAAGCCTAGTTGCGAGTCAAGGGTCTGGCTTGAAACTGGGATGAAACAAATTATGTGCCCAGTTGCGAGTCGAAGGTGGGCTTGCAACCGGGACAACAACGAGCCTAGTTACGAGTCGATGACAGACTTGCAACTGGGACAAATACAAAACTACGAGCCCAGTCGCGAGTCAAGAGTCAACCTGCAGCTGGGATACAACAAACTACAAGCCCAGTTGCGAGTTAAGGATGGACCTGCAACTAGGATGGAAAACAAAACACAGGTCGAGTTGCGAGTGAAGGTTGGACTTGCAATTGAGAAGAAACAAACTACGTCCTAGGTGTGAGTCAACAGTGGATTTGCAACTGTGACAACTACACAAAACTACGAGACGAGTTACAAGTCGAAGGTGGACTTGCAAATGAGACGGCAACAACAAAACTATGGGTCTAGTTGCCAGTCGAAGGTGGACTTGCAACTGGGACAACTATGGAAATACAAGCCCAGTTGCGAGTCAATGGTGTACTTGCAACTAGGATGAAACAAACTACGAGCCTTGTTGCGAATGAAGGATGGACTTGCAACCATGACAACTACACAAAACAACGATACCATTTGCGAGTCGGGAGTGAACTTGCAACTAGGACAATGACAAACGAGAAGCCTAGTTGTGAGTCAAGCGTGCGCTTACAACTGGGATGGAAAACAAAACACATGCCTAGTTGCAACTAGGAAAAACGCGGACCCGGTTGCATGTTGAGGATGGAGTTGCAACTGGGACAAAAATGATTACCCTCCGCCCACTCAAATGAAGATTGCGATTCAAGGGCGGACTTGCAAGATAGTTGTTTGTCAAGTGAAACACAAAAGGCGGACCAGTTGCATGTCAGGGTGGAGTTGCACCTAGGAAAAGAAGTCTGTGAATGAAAATCACAAAAATCACAAAATCCCTAGATGAAAACACAATGCAAAAAGGCAAAAAAAAATGTATCCAAGGTCACATCACAGTCATCATTGATTGCCATCTTCTTTCATCGTGTGGACAAAGATCGAACCCCTTAGTCGTCTTCCTCCTTTCTACTCGCATCGGCTCTACTCCAAGGCAAATGGGGATGGGAGGGAGACAATGATGATGGAACTGAGGAAGCAGTGACCAACTCATGTCTTCAACTTATAAAATGCATGCCAAAAAGAAAAACGGGTCTCGAGATTGCATCACGAAGTCGGCCCAACAAAAGACGCACACGCGAACGGGATGACAAGTGGACACCGGATGTACACGAGACATGGAAGTATAAGACGCGCATGGCAAAATAATCCATGATCAAGATTTGCGCAAACATTTTAAAAGCGAACAGGTCGAGCGATCAGAAACCTAGATGAGACATTGCTAAATGTGTTGAAAAAAAGTTCATGAACTTGAAACAAATAAATAAACAAAGACAAAAAAAATGCTAATCATGGATATAAATATGTTTTTGGTGCATTCAAAAATATTGAGTGTATATTGAAATAAGTTGACATGTGCTAAAAAACGATTAAAATCGACAAAGAAACAAAGAAAAATGCAGAAACCACCAAAATAGAAAAAAGAAATAGAAAACCCAAAGCCTATAAAAAAGATGAAGACAATGAAAACTAAGAAAAAAACACAAAAGTCGAGAATGAAACAATTCAAACCAAAAAACAAAATGTAACCAATGCAAAAATAAAAGAAGGAAAACCCAAGAAAGAACCAAGAAATGAAGAAAACCAAGAAAGAGCATAATAAAGAAAAACAAAGGAAACAAAGAAAAAGGAAAAGAAATTAAAACAATGAATACCGAGAAAAGCAACAAAAAAATAAAATTAGAAACAAAATTATCATAATTGTTTTTAAAAATCATGAATTTACAAGCATTTAAATTTTAAAAAGTTCATAAATTTAACACAAATAAACAAAAAAGAAAACATAAAAGTGAAAAAAAAACAGCAGAACCGACTCGTGCATGCACCCCACCATGGAAAACAACACATCTTCTTAGGCAAGAAAAACAACACATTTAATCATGAAAGAATGAAATCGCTGTGCCTTCCTATTAATGCCCGGCAAAAGGATATGCGTATAACAGCCCAAAGCTGTGTGTGGGCATAACAGGCCAACAAAAACAAAAAAAGCCCGGCCGTGGGCACACAATCGACCGAGGAAAAACAAACAACAACGAGCACATCGATGCGAATCATGCTCGTACGAAGAAACGGGCGAACGCAGGAGGCGGGGGCAGAAAAAATGTGTGCACGAATCCTAAAGGCAGGACAAAATCCAATGGCTCTAGACTTAGATGTGAGATAGCTATTTCACATCTAGATGTGAAATAGCAAATCTGAATAAACTTGGACTAAACCTGTCCTTAGGGCAACATCAAGCAAGCACAACATGTGAGCCTTGCAATCGACTCGATTTACTCCGAGTCCGAATAGAATCACAGTCGGGATAGCATAGCTAACGCCATCGGTTGTGGATCTTCCGAGTCACTGCGTTGATCCGTATGTGGTCGGTATTTTTTGCAGGTTATCTTCCGAGCCACTGCGTTG
The DNA here is from genome assembly GCA_021605205.1 of Aegilops longissima. Classification (NCBI taxonomy): domain Eukaryota; kingdom Viridiplantae; phylum Streptophyta; class Magnoliopsida; order Poales; family Poaceae; genus Aegilops; species Aegilops longissima. The sequence goes on along the minus strand of CM038679.1, from coordinate 553,845,905 downwards.
ATCCGTATGTGGTCGCTATTCACTCCGACGGAAGTCATGGAGCGTTTGGTTACTGGATCTATCCGATGGGAGATGATAGCACGGGATATTTTTAACCGGTTTGGATGACGGTCATGTAATAGGATAGGCAATTATTTTCCTATCTTGCTCTTGCTAGCCGGTTGTGGCTTTATTTTTGTTCTTTAGCTTTTTGTGAGCATTTTTTGTACTTTGTTGAGACTTTAAGACTATCGTCGAACTGATTTGCTTGATAATAAAGGTGGCCGTATGCATCGTTTTAATGCAGAAGCTGGGATCCTCTTTTTTTAAAAAAAATACAAAACTCCATCGGTTGTGCATGGCTGGTCGATGGAATCCGGGTGGGTACGTATACGTGTATACGGAAGCGACAAGGAAACAAGTTATGCATGGTGCCGGTCAATACCCACTACGCAGCCTAGTCGAAAACGAGCTCTCATATACGTAAGCTTGATCCATACAGAGAAATGTTTGCCTAGCTAGATCTCAAGTTCTCAACCCTAGCTTCCTCCCTGCCTTCCTCGATCAACTGCGGCCCGGCCGGCAACCAGTCCAGGACCCCTCGCAAAAAAAAGGCAACCAGTCCAGGAGAAGCGAAGCCCTAGTCCAGCTCGAGCGCCATGGCTGTCGGCAAGCGACCAGCTGCCGGCCACGGGACGGAACAAGCACCAGAAATCTCCAGCTGCTAGCGGAGGCGCGTCCGCATCGGCAGCACCGCGACCTTCAAGTTCGAGGACACGCCCTGCCTCGGCGAGGGCAGCTTCGGCTCCGTCCTCAAGGCGCGCCACCGCGTCACAGGCAAGACCGTCGCCATCAAGGTCCTCCGCTCCAACGGCGATCTTGCCGCCGCCAACAAAGAGATCCAGGACGAGGCCGGCTTCCTCGAGGCCTGCAGCCCCAACCCTTACGTCGTCGGCTCCCACGGACTCTTCCGCGACCTTGAGACCTACAAGCTCTGCCTCGCCATGAACTACGTCGGCCCCAACCTCCACGCTTTCCTGTCCGAGAGGCCGCCGCTGCCGGAGGCCATAGTGAAAGGCTACATGTGGCAGCTCCTCACCGGCGCCAACAAGATGCACGGCAAGGACCGCATCGTCCACCGAGATATCAAGCCGCAAAACATCCTGGTCGGGGAAGGAGGGAAGATCCTCAGGTTGTGCGACCTCGGGCTGGCCATGTCCTTGAAGACCGCCAGGAAGCCTTACGAGTTTGCCGGCACCATGCCCTACATGGCCCCCGAGATGCTCCTGGGGAAGCCGGACTACGACGCGGGCGTCGACGTGTGGTCGCTGGGATGCGTCATGGCCGAGATGCTGACCGGCGAGATGCTGTTCAAGGCCGACAAAAAGGACGACAGGACCGCCCAGCTCTCGGCTATCTTCCGCGTCCTCGGCTTCCCGGACGAGACGACTTGGCCGGAGTTCTTCGCGGCCAAGGTGCCGCGAGTATTCTCCTACGCGCAGGCGCAGCAGCACAACACGCTGGGAAACCTCTTCCCCCGGGAGACCTTGTCCCAGGACGGCTTACAAGTCTTGAAAGGGCTTCTCGAGTGCAACCCAGCTAGGCGGCTGACGACGGCCGCCGTGCTCCAGCTCCCGTGGTTCGCGCCCAAGCTCCCCACCCCCACCGACGACGTGTCAAACTCATTGCCGCCAGTAAGGAACGTTCTGCGGATCAAGATCGTCCCGGCGGGGACACTCAAGAAGAAGAACGTGCTGCGGATCAAGTTCACTCCGCCGGCAGCACCCAAAAAGAAGAACCTGCGGCGGATCAAGGTCATCCCACCGTCGACGCCAGGAACAAAGGAGAACCCGCTGCAGCGGATCAAGGTCATCCCACCGGAGACACCACAGATGAAGAACGTGCTCAAAATACCACTAGCGATGTGGAACACTACTAGAAAAAGGGTCTATTGTCCCGGTTGATGAGGGCCTTTAGTCCCGGTTCACTAATGTCCTGGACCTTTAGTCCCGGTTCAATCCAGAACCGGACAGATGGGCCTTCACGCGTGGCCTGTCTGCGCTGAGCTCAGGCAGGAGGGCTTTTGGTCCCGGTTGGTGGCATCAACCGGGACCAATAGGCATCCACGCGTCAGCATTTTTGTGGCTGGGGTTTTTATTTTTTTTAAAGGGGGAGGGGGGTTGGGGGTTTTGGGGGGTTAATTTAGGTGTTTCATATATTGTGTTAGCTAGCTAATTAATAGACAGAAGTGTCCTCTCTTTTGTCCGGTCGACGCTACGTACTATACATACGTATAGAGAGGACTAGCTAGACACGCTAGCTAGCTAGTAAGCAAACGAAGGAAACAGAAGATCGTTATGAACATATATGCATACAGAGAGAAGTGATCTCGACCACCTCTCCTTCTCCGAGAGATTGGTCGAACAACAAGTTCTCGTATATCTATCCGACACTACCGGCTACATATATACAATAATTATCTTTTACAAATATAATCTCCTAACATACGGACGCGTGGTCCACATAGTATTCTCCGCCTTCAGCGATCACGTGGTCAAGAAAGAATGCCGCCAATTCCTCTTGAATTGCTCGATGTGATCTGGTGCTAGGAGTTCATCCCGCATCCAAACATCTAATTTTAAGAAGGGGTCAATACGTATATATATATATATATATATATATATGAATGAATGAAACTCAACATAAATGATGGTAATAAAATAAAATTGTGAATATTGTTATTTACGCACTTCATATTGTTTGTCAGAGTAGCCCCGCTCACAGGTCGTGTGGCGGATGGACTCGCAAATGTAGTATCCACAGAAATCATTCCCTTGTTCCTGCCACAACCACTTTACAAGAAATAGAGGTCAATCAAACTGATAATTAGCAAGCATGTTAAATGGTATTGATGAAACTAGCGCTTGAATCACTAGGAGATGCGTGGAATATGCTACCATAGTACTTACTTTCGGGTGTCTAAATTGCAGCTTCTTCGGCAGTCCCAGAGCTTTTTTGGTGAATTTTCTGCAAACCCTGCCATACAAAGAAAACAATTACTAGATATCAGAAATGAACAAAGTTGCTGATATGGTGGATAATGATTGATTTAACTTCTCGAGCATTTCAGTCATGTCCGCATACTCCTCCGGATTTTTTGTTTGGAGTCTAAGACAGTTACTACTCCCTGCTCAAGCTTAATCTCTAGGAGAATATAGTGGTACCTGCACACGCATGCATAACTCATCAATATTACATTACTATAACCTGGACTAATAAGGGAAACCGAATATGCCACAAGACAGTAACACTCACTTGAAGTTGTAAGGAAAGAGTATTATATCTTTGTGTTCATTTATTACCAACGATTGTAGCAAGTTGGCCTCAGTATTTTCGGCATGAAATTCAACCTCAGTTGCATCTATGAGATATGTGTTAATGAACCCAATATCACCCACTTGTCTTTTCTTCAATTCGCGATCTTCAATCTGCATAACATAGTGAGGATAATTATAAATACATGCAATGAAAGAGCTGAGTATATAGAGAGACTTAATGACGAAGTAGTACTACTTACAGACAGTAGCAGGTGATCGTTGCTTTATCGAGGGCCAATTGATTGAAAACTGATAAAACTCCTCAAATGGAATAGGCAACAGTTCAATTCCAACGAGGTCATGCTCCTTTTAACTCTCACATACAACGTAATCCTCCCCTCAGACTCTCTGCAGGTTTTCATGTACCAATCATGCAATCTTCGCATCATCATTGATAGAGATCTTTCATCTTTGACGCGATGCTTCCCGTACTCGTATCTCTGTATCTGCACCTTCAAGAAATCATAATGTACATTGTCGGGCAGGTAATCTCCAGGATTGCTATAACCAGGCACCATCCTCGGATCGACGATGTCGCTAGCAGGCACCTTGAGCGGGGGGCACGATTGCTTCGCTTGTTTGTCGAGTTGGGCAATTTGTTTCCCAGCTCATCGTTCTTTCATCCTTTGAACACTTTTAGTACTTCCCAACCTCTCCGCTTCGGCAAATGCCTTTCCAATAATGCGCTCATAGTTGCCTTTCGGCGGAGACTTGGGTGGTTTTGTCAGGGCAGCCAGAGTGCGCTTCGCTTTCACTGGATCTACCTTCTCCTCCGGAGGTGGATGTCTCTTTGCTTTGAACCCTTCAAAGAAGTCCTTCACTTCAGTCCGGGAGATCTTCGCGTTTTCCTCCTCGGTCCTCTCGTACGGTAACTTCTCTGGAGTCTTCAGAGAAGGATCGAATCTGGCGATCCATATGTCCTCCCGCCTTTGGCTGTACTGCTAGACGCCGGCAGAGCAGACGGAGCGGATGTCTTCTTTCCTTGCTTACGAGGCGGAGGAGAAGGACTACGACGCGCCGGAGCAGCCGGAGTGGCGGTGGGTCTCTTCCGCCCTTGCTGACGAGGCGGAGAAGGAGGAGGCTGGCTGCTCGGGCGCGCCGGCGCAGGCGGAGAAGGAGGCGGAGTGCCGCCACGCGCCGGAGAAGGAGCCGGCCGAGTGCCCTGATCGTCACTCGTCGGAGGAGGAGGCGGTGGAGGAGGCGGAGTGCCCTGACTCACCGGAGGAGGAGGAGGAGGCGGAGGCGTCCAGTTCGGAAGGTTGATGAGATCCTTCCGCCATAGGCATGGAGTCTTGAGCGAACCCAGCCGATACTCCCTTCACCGGTAGGGTGGTCTGCCGAGGTCCTCAAATCCTCCGTTATTTCATCCACCATCACCTTAGCATATCCTTCTAGAATCGGCCGGCAAAGTGAAAAGTTGAGTTGGGTTTAGTAGGATAAACAGAGCCAACAGCCGCTTTGACCTTCAAATTGCTCCATTCCGCCATAAGGTGGCAATTTTGAGACTCGTGATAGCATCCACAGGATAGCTGGCAGGAGCCGCCAAGGCATGCTCCGCTAAAGCAGCTCGGTGGAAGTCACGCTGCTTCTCCGCCGAGATGGCGGGTAGCCGGGGAAGCTTGGCAGGTCGCTTGCTCCGTTCGCTTCTCGCCTCTAGCCCCATTACCCTTTCGTGCAGCGCTGCAGTTGGCTCGCTCCGTTTCTTCCTCCTCTCCGGGTTTTGTAACCCCTGCGTCCAAAAAACCAACCTTCCACGGAATGGAGCTGGCGTGCCTCGTGTCCGTCCGTGGTGCTCAGATTCCCGAGGGCCATTGTGAGCTCGTCCTTCTCCCTGTCTCGAACGAACGCCCTTGCTGCGCTGCATCGATATAGTGCCAAGCTTGGTGACTGGTATTTTCAGATTGCTCGTCCGTCCAACGGCACTTCCTTGATACAGGTCCAAGGTTCCGCCAGCCTCAAGAACCAAGTCCGCAACTGTCCGCCAGTTCATTGTCTCGGTTCTATCCCTTTATCAAGCAGATCATTCTCAGCCTTGGCCCACTTAGGCTGGGCTATGAGGTAGCCACCGACCCGTGCGATGGTGAAGCTTCTTCTTCGCAGCATTTTGCTTGTTTGTCGCCGACATCTTTTTACTCTTTTCCGATGTCTTGTGGGCCACAAATGCGGGCCAGTCATCTCTGATCTTCTCATATTTGCCCTTGAATTTTGGTGTCTCTTTTTTATCGACAAACTTATTCAGGTCTTTCTTCCAATTCCTGAATAGGTCTGCCATCTTCTTAAGAGCAAAAGACTTGATTAATGGACCTATGACTGGCTTCTCCGGATCATCCTCTAGCGGTAGGGTGAAATTTGACTTCAGCTCAGTCCAAAGATCATTTTTCTGCAGATCATTGACATAAGACACATCAGGGTCTTCGTTCTTAGGCTTATACCATTGCTGGATGCTGATCGGGATCTTGTCCCTAACCAGAACCCCGCACTGAGCAACAAATGCCTTCTTTGTCCGGATGGGTTCAATCGGTTGGCCGTCGCGCGCGATTTCTATGATCTCAAACCTTTCATCCGAGCTCAACTTTTTCTTCGGGCCTCGTCTCTTTACCGAAGTCGTGCTCGATCTGGAGGGCTAGAAAAAAGAAACAAAGACGAGAGTTAATTAATATGTGTACATACCAAAACAATGAATGCATCAATTAGCTAGTCAGCACAGGCTTAACTAATATATATACCTAGCCGGACTCAGTTCGGTGATCACCGGAGCCGTCCTCACGGTCTACTTCTTCACCCTCTCCTTCTTCCACCGGCATTGGGTCATCGGAGCCATCATAATCATAGCCAGCTGCTTCTTCACCCTCTCCTTCCAGACCATCGGTGTCGTTGAGAAACATCAATGAGCAGACGGCATCACTTCCTTCTGCGATTATGTCCTTCAACAACGCTTCTTGTGCTTCGTCTCGGGGCGGGGTGTCCATAGTTTCTACAAATATTTACAACATGGCAATTATTATTCAAACATGACAGATATGGATATATTAGTGGCAAACGTAGAACTAGCTAGCTAATCACAATAAGGAATCATATTAATTAGTGGCCTCGACGCTGCTTCTCTAGGGTTTCGGGTGGCCTCGACAACGCTTCAAGGGTTAGGGGTGGCCTCGAGAACGCTTCAAGGAGGGGGTAATATCGACCCCCCCCCCCACGTGTTGAAGCTATCGGGAGGGGGTATATCGACAACAACAACGACGACACTACATCTATTCTTTCTTCTCCTCTTTTTTCTTCTTCCTCCACTTCTTTTTTTATCCTCTTCTTCCTCTCATGTTCGACGACCCTCGACCCCGATAACATACATCCATCGATATCATTCCATACATACATAGACATCTACATTATATATGAACAAACATCTATGTCCCACAAGTGACCTGGGCATTGACGCCCGTGGTAGGGTAGAGGGTCGTGGATTGCCGAGCGGTCGAGGATCAAGGGGTCGAGGATCGCCGAGGGGTCGGGAGGTTGCCTAGTGTCAAAGGATTCAATAAAACCAAGTCTTCATCATTAGGCGAAAGTAACAGGTGCATGATGGTGCAAGCTCTCCAAGTTATTTTGGAGCGGAGTCTCAGATAGGATAATTAGCTTTTGGTACAAAGTTCAGCAAGAACCTTCTGAATATCGTTATTTGGAAGGCCTTTGCTGAAATTCATACAAAAAGGCAAACTATCCTATCCGGGACTCCGTTCCAGAATAACTTTGGAGGACTTCATACCATCATGCCATGGTTACTTCCGCTAATGATGAAGCCATGGATTTCTTCAATACTTTGACACTAGGAAACCTCTCGACCTCGGCGATCTCGACCTCGAACCTCGACGACCCCGAACCTCGACCCTAGACGACCCTCGAACCTCGACCTCGATCCTCGACCCTATAGAACCCTCGAACCTCGACCTCAAACCCTCGACCCTTGACCCCTTAACCACCTCGACCTCTACCCTAGTTCCCGACCCTCGACCCTCGGCGATCCTCGACACCCTCGTTCCCGATAAAATTAAGAAGAAGAAGAAGAAGAAGAAGAAGAAGAAGAGGAGAAGAAGAAAGGAATAGCTAGAGGAGAAGATCGAAGAAAAAAAAGAAAAAAAAGAGGAGAAGAAGAAAGGAATAGTGGAGAAGAAGAGAATAGAATATTCTATTTTTCTCTCCTCTCCACTATTCCTTTCTTCTTCTCTTCTTCTTATTTATTTCTCCTTATTTATTTCTCCTTTTCTTCCTCTCCTCTTGTTCTTTCTTTCCTCTTCTTATTTTCTTCTTTCCTATCCTTCTTTTCCTTCCTTTCTTAATATCACTTAGCAAATTTTGCAACGATAGGGAGGGGGTGCTCCCATGGTCTAAAATCCGTCTATGCACGATAGAAAATTCTGAAAAAATACATCTATGATCCCTCAACGTCCTCAAGATCTCTCATGAACAAAAAAATCTGTGAATTAAAAAACATCATGTTCTATGAACAAAAACATTATATTTCATCCACATTCGTGCATACATCATATATGTGATCATCTATGAAAGAAACATCATATTCTATAAAAAAATCATTACATATATATAAAAAACAAGCATATATATATATATAAACAAGCATATATATATATATATATATATATATATATATATATATATATATATATATATATAAACAAGCATATATATGAAAAAATGCAAAGGAGGATGCGTGGCCGGACCAAGCTGAGAAGAGGATTGCTGGGTCGTGGCGAGGATGGCGTCAAGGGGAGGCGCTGGGCGACGGCGAGGGCGGGCGGGCTTGCGCAAGGCTGTAGCAGGGCGCAGCGACGGCGACGGGTGGACTGGGCGGAGCTGGGCAGGGGCGGGCTGGGCGGCAAGGCGGGCGGGGCGCTGGGCGGCACGACGACGGGCACGGGCGAGGCGACGGCGACGCGGGCGGCGACAGGCGGCGTGGGTAACGCAAGGCGTCGGCATCGGGCGGCAACTCGAGAGATGAGAGTGAAAATTTCCTTAGTGTGAACTTATATAGCAAAGTTTTAGTCCCGGTTCGTGGCACAAACCGGGACTAGCAGTGAGCACTAGTCCCGGTGATGCCACCAACCGGACCAAATGCCTTTTCAAGCAGCCCAAAGGCGGGAGCGGCGCCTTTGGTCGGTTGGTGGCACCAACTGGGACTAAAGGCATTGGTCCCGGTTGGCCAACCGACCAATGCCTCTTTAGTCCCGGTTGGTGCCACCAACCGGGACCAAAGGCCTTGTGCTGCCTGGCGCCCAAATGTTTAGTCCCACTCGCTAGTTGAGAGGAGCCGCACCTGTTTATAAGTTGCGGTGCGCCTTCCTCTCGAGCTCCTCTCTAAAGCAGGCTCGGGCCTAACTGCAATGTGTGCCTGTGGGCCTACTAGGCCTCCCGCGGGCCTGAATCCTGACCCATGGTAGGGTTTCTAGTCGTATTCAGGCCGTGGGGGCCCAGTAGGTGGCACTTTTTTTGTTTTTTGTTTTTTTTGTTTTCTTTGTTGCTTTATTTAGTTTATTTTGTTTCTACTTACAACAAAATACTTATTGTTGCTATATTTATTTATTTTTCCAGTTTTTTTGTTTTGTTTTCTGCATTATTTATTTTCTTTTGTTTTTTGCTTTCGTTTTTAATTCTTTTTGCTTTTAGTTTTAGAAAAATTATAATCTTTCTGTTAGTGCCATTAGTTTTCAAATTTCAAAACACTTCTTTTGTTTTCTTTGTTGCTTTATTTATTTTATTTTGTTTCTACTTACAACAAAATATTTATTGTTGCTATTTTTATTTTTTTTCTAGTTTTTTGTTTTGTTTTTCGCATGATTTATTTTCTTTTGGTTTTTTGTTTTATTTTTTAATTCTTTTTGCTTTTAGGTCAGCAAAATCATAAACTTTCTGTTAGTGCCATTAGTTTTAGAAAAATTATAAACTTTCTGTTTGTGCCATTAGTTTTCAAATTTGAATAGTTAAAATTTGAATTCTTTGAAAATTCGACCTAAATTCATAGTTTTCAAATGAACTCTGAAAAAGTTGGCATAGCATGTGCTTATACAAAACGGACAATGGTATCATACTCGTCTGTTACAAAGTTGGCATGGTATCATCATAATAGTTGCGCGAGAAAGTCTTCACTTTTTCTTCGCTTGTGTCATTTGTTGGGGAACGTTGCAGAAAATTAAAAATTTTCCTACGGTTTCACCAAGATCCATCTATGAGTTCATCTAAGCAACGAGTCATGGGAGAGAGATTGCATCTACATACCACTTGTAGATCGCGTGCGGAAGCGTTCACTAGAACGTGGATGATGGAGTCGTACTCGCCGTGATCCAAATCACCGATGACCGAGTGCCAAACGGACGGCACCTCCGCGTTCAACACACGTACGGAGCGGATGACGTCTCCTCCTTCTTGATCCAGCAAGGGGGAAGGAGAGGTTGAGGAAGATGGCTCCAGCAGCAGCACGACGGCGTGGTGTTGGTGGAGAAGCAGCACTCCGGCAGGGCTTCGCCAAGCACGTGACGGAGGAGGAGAGGTGTAGCAGGGGAGAGGGAGGCGCCAAGATGCAAGGGTGCGGCTGCCCCCTCCCTCCCCCCTTTATATAGGCCCCGGGGGCGCCGGCCCTTGGAGATCTGATCTCCCAAGGGGGGCGGCGGCCAAGGGGGGAGGCTTGCCCCCAAAGGCAAGTGGGGCGCCCCCCACCCTAGGGTTTCCAACCCTAGGCGCAGGGGGGCCCAAGTGGGGGGCGCACCAGCCCACCAGGGACTGGTTCCCTCCCACTTCAGCCCACGGGGCCTTCCGAGATAGGTAACCCCCGAAATTCTCCCGATGGCCGAAATAGCACTTCCTATATATAATTCTTTACCTCCGGACCATTCCGGAACTCCTCGTGAAGTCCGAAATCTCATCCGGGACTCCAAACAACAATCGGTTTGCTGCATACTCATATTCATACAACCCTAGCGTCACCGAACCTTAAGTGTGTAGACCCTACGGGTTCGGGAGACATGCAGACATGACCGAGACGGCTCTCCGGTCAATAACCAACAGCGGGATCTGGATACCCATGTTGGCTCCCACATACTCCTCGATGATCTCATCGGATGAACCACGATGTCGAGGATTCAATTAATCCCGTATTCAATTCCCTTTGTCAATCGGTATGTTACTTGCCCGAGACTCGATCGTCGGTATCCCAATACCTCGTTCAGTCTCGTTACCGGCAAGTCACTTTACTCGTACCGTAATGCATGATCCTGTAACCAATCACTTGGTCACTTTGAGCTCATTATGATGATGCATTACCGAGTGGGCCCAGAGATACCTCTCCGTCATACGGAGTGACAAATCCATCTCGATCCGTGTCAACCCAATGACACTTTCGGAGATACCTGTAGTGCACCTTTATAGTCACCCGATTGCGTTGACGCGTTTGGTACACCCAAAGCACTCTTACGGTATCCGGAGTTACACGATCTCATGGTCTAAGGAAGAGATACTTGACATTGGAAAAGCTCTAGCAAAACGAACTACACGATCTTGTGCTATGCTTAGGGTTGGGTCTTGTCCATCACATCATTCTCCTAATGATGTGATCCTGTTATCAATGACATCCAATGTCCATAGTCAGGAAACCATGACTATCTATTGATCAATGAGCTAGTCAACTAGAGGCTCACTAGGGACATATTGTGGTCTATGTATTCACACGTGTATTACGATTTCCGGATAATACAATTATAGCATGAATAAAAGACAATTATCACGAACAAGGAAATATAATAATAATCCTTTTATTATTGCCTCTAGGGCATATTTACAACAGTCTCCCACTTGCACTAGAGTCAATAATCTAGTTACATTGTGATGAACCGAACACCCATAGAGTTCTGGTGTTGATCATGTTTTGCTCGCGGAAGAGGTTTAGTCAACGGATCTGCGACATTCAGATCCGTATGCACTTTGCAAATTTCTATGTCTCCATCTTGAACATTTTCACGGATGGAGTTGAAGCGACGCTTGATGTGCCTGGTCTTCTTGTGAAACCTGGGCTCCTTGGCAAGTGCAATAGCTCCAGTGTTGTCACAGAAGAGTTTGATCGGCCCGACGCATTGGGTATGACTCCTAGGTCGGTGATGAACTCCTTTACCCAAATTGCTTCATGCGCTGCCTCCGAGGCTGCCATGTACTCCGCTTCACATGTAGATCCCGCCACGACGCTCGCTTGCAGCTGCACCAGCCATCGCTCCACCATTCAACATATACGTATCCGGTTTGTGACTTAGAGTCATCCAGATCTGTGTCGAAGCTAGCGACGACGTAACCCTTACGACGAGCTCTTCGTCACCTCCATAAACGAGAAACATGTCCTTTGTCCTTTTCGGTACTTCAGGATATTCTTGACCGCTGTCCGGTGTTCCTTGCGGGATTACTTTGGTACCTTCCTACCAAACTTACGGCAAGGTTTACATCAGGTCTGGTACACAGCATGGCATACATAATAGATCCTATGGCAGAGGCATAGGGGATGACGCTCATCTCTTCTTTATCTTTTGCCGTGGTCGGTCATTGAGCCGAGCTCAATCTCACACCTTGCAGTACAAGCAAGAACCCTTTCTTGGACTGATCCATTTTGAACTTCTTCAAAATCTTGTCAAGGTATGTGCTTTGTGAAAGACCTATGAGGCGTCTCGATCTATCTCTATAGATCTTGATGCCTAATATATAAGCAGCTTCTCCAAGGTCCTTCATTGAAAAACTTTTATTCAAGTAGGCCTTAATGTTGTCCAAGAGTTTTATATCATTTCCCATCAAAAGTATGTCATCTACATATAATATGAGAAATTCTACAGAGCTCCCACTCACTTTCTTGTAAACGCAAGCTTCTCCATAAGTCTGCATAAACCCAAACGCTTTGATCATCTCATCAAGGCGAATGTTCCAACTCCAAGATGCTTGCACCAGCCCATAAATGGATCGTTGGAGCTTGCATACTTTGTTAGCATTCTTAGGATCGACAAAACCTTCCGGCTGCATCATATACAACTCTTCCTTAAGATAACCGTTAAGGAACGCTGTTTTGACGTCCATCTGCCATATCTCATAATCATAGTATGCGGCAATTGCTAACATGATTCGGACGGACTTAAGCTTCGCTACGGGAGAGAAAGTCTCATAGTAGTCAATCCCTTGAACTTGCCGATAACCCTTAGCGACAAGTCGAGCTTTATAGATGGTGATATTACCATCCGCGTCCGTCTTCTTCTTAAAGATCCATTTGTTTTCTATCGCTCGCCGATCATCGGGCAAGTCTATCAAATTCCATACTTTGTTTTCATACATGGATCCTATCTCGGATTGCATGGCTTCAAGCCATTTGTTGGAATCTGGGCCCGCCATCGCTTCTTCATAGTTTGAAGGTTCACCGTTGTCTACCAACATGATTTCCAGGACAGGGTTGCCATACCACTCTGGTGTGGAACGTGTCCTTGTGGACCTCTGAGTTCAGTAGCAACTTGATCCAAGTACCTTGATCATCATCATTAATTTCCTCTCCAGTAGGTGTAGGCACCACAGGAACATTTTCCTGAGCTGCACTACTTTCCGGTTCAAGAGGTAGTACTTCATCGAGTTCTACTTTCCTCCCAGTTACTCCTTTCGAGAGAAACTCCTTTTCCAGAAAGGATCCGTTCTTGGCAACAAAGATCTTGCCTTCGGATCTAAGGTAGAAGGTATACCCAATGGCTTCCTTAGGGTATCCTATGAAGACACATTTTTCCGACTTGGGTTCGAGCTTTTCAGGTTGAAGTTTCTTGACATAAGCATCGCATCCCCAAACTTTTAGAAACGACAGCTTAGGTTTCTTTCCAAACCATAATTCATACGGTGTCGTCTCAACGGATTTAGACGGTGCCATATTTAAAGTGAATGCAGCTGTCTCTAGTGCGTATCCCCAAAATGATAGCGGTAAATCGGTAAGAGACATCATAGATCACACCATATCCAATAGAGTGCGATTACGAGTTCGGACACACCGTTACGCTGAGGTGTTCCAGGCGATGTGAGTTGTGAAACGATTCCACATTTCCTTAAGTGTGTACCAAATTCGTGACTTAAATATTCTCCTCCACGATCTGATCGTAAGAACTTTATTTTTCGGTCACGTTGATTCTCTACCTCATTCTGAAATTCCCTGAACTTTTCAAAGGTCTCAGACTTGTGTTTCATCAAGTAGACATACCCATATCTACTTAAGTCATCGTGAGAGTGAGAACATAACGATATCCTCCATGAGCCTCAGCGCTCATTGGACCGCTTTTACATCGGTATGTATGATTTCCAATAAGTTGGTTGCTCGCTCCATTGTTCCGAGAACGGAGTCTTGGTCATTTTGCCCATAAGGCATGGTTCGCATGTGTCAAATGATTCATAATCGAGAGACTCTAAAGTCCATCGAATGGAGCTTCTTCATGCGCTTGACACCAATGTGACCAAGGCGGCGATTGCCACAAGTATGTGGGACTATCGTTATCAACCTTACATCTTTTGGTATTCACACTATGAATATGTGTAATATTACGTTCGAGATTCATTAAGAATAAACCATTGACCATCGGAGCATGACCATAAAACATATCTCTCATATAAATAGAACAACCATTATTCTCGGATTTAAATGAGTAGCCATCTCGCATTAAACGAGATCCTGATACAATGTTCATGCTCAAACTTGGCACTAAATAACAATTATTGAGGTTTAAAACTAATCCCGTAGGTAAATATAGAGGTAGTGTGCCGACGGCGATCACATCGACCTTGGAACCATTCCCGACGTGCATCGTCACCTCGTCCTTCGCCAGTCTCCGTTTATTCCGCAGCTCCTGCTGTGAGTTACAAATATGAGCAACGGCACCGGTATCAAATACCCAGGAGTTACTACGAGTACTGGTAAGGTACACATCAATTACATGTATATCAAATATACCTTTAGTGTTGCCGGCCTTCTTGTCCGCTAAGTATTTGGGGCAGTTCCGCTTCCAGTGGCCCTTCCCTTTGCAATAAAAGCACTCTGTCTCAGGTTTGGGTCCATTCTTTGACTTCTTCCGGCAACTTTCTTACCGGGCGCGGCAACATCCTTGCCGTCCTTCTTGAAGTTCTTCTTACCCTTGCCCTTTTTGAACTTAGTGGTTTTATTGACCATCAACACTTGATGTTCTTTCTTGATTTCAACCTCTGCTGACTTCAGCATTGAGAATACTTCGGGAATGGTCTTCACCATCCCCTGCATATTGTAGTTCATCACAAAGCTCTTGTAGCTTTGTGGGAGCGATCAAGGATTCTGTCAATGACCGCCTCGTCCAGGAGGTTAATGTCCAGCTGGGAAAGCGGTTGTGCAACCTGACATTTTGAGTATGTGCTCACCGACGAACTGTTTTCCTCCATCTTACAACTATAGAACTTGTCGGAGACTTCATATCTCTCGACCGGGCATGAGCTTGGAAAACCATTTTCAGCTCCTCGAACATCTCATATGCTCCGTGTTGCTCAAAACGCTTTTGGAGCCCGGTTCTAAGCTGTAAAGCATGCCGCATCGAACGAGGGAGTAATCATCAGCACGAGACTGCCAAGCATTCATAATGTCTTGGTTCTCTGGGATGGGTGCATCACCTAGCGGTGCTTCTAGGACATATTGTTTCTGTTGGAGAACGTAGTAATTTCAAAAAAATTCCTACGCACACACAAGATCATGGTGATGGCATAGCAACGAGAGGGGAGAGTGTATGTCCACGTACCCTCATAGACCGTAAGCGGAAGCGTTATAATAACGCTGTTGATGTAGTCGACGTCTTCACGATCCGACCGATCCAAGTACCGAACGACGGCACCTCCGAGTTCAGCACACGCTCAGCTCGATGACGATCCCCGGACTCCGATCCAGCAAAGTGTCGGGGATGAGTTCCGTCAGCACGACGGCGTGGTGACGATGTTGATGTTCTACCGGCGCAGGGCTTCGCCTAAACTCCGCAACGATATGACCGAGGTGGAATATGGTGGAGGGGGGCACCGCACACGGCTAAGGAACGATCACGAAGATCAACTTGTGTGTTATGGGGTGGCCCCCTGCCCCCGTATATAAAGGAGCAAGGGAGGAGGAGGCCGGCCCTAGGAGGAGGGCGCGCCAAGGGGAGTCCTACTCCCACCGGGAGTAGGACTCCTTCTTTCCTAGTCCAACTAGGAGAAGGGGGGAAAGGAGGGAAGTGGAGAAGGAAGGGAGAGGGGGGCCGCGCCCCAAACCCCTTGTCCAATTAGGACTGGGCTTGGGAGGGGCGCGCGCCACCTCCTGGCTCCTTCCCACTAAGGCCCATTAAGGCCCAATACTCTTCCCCGTATTCCCGTAACTCCCCGGTACTCCGAAATTTACCCGAATCACTCGGAACCTTTCCGATGTTCGAATATAGTCGTCCAATATATCGATCTTTACGTCTCGACCATTTCGAGACTCCTCGTCATGTCCCCGATCTCATCGGGACTCAACTCCTTGGTACATCAAAACTCATAAACTCATAATATAACTGTCATCGAAACCTTAAGCGTGCGGACCCTACGGGTTCGAGAACTATGTAGACATGACCTAGAACTATTCTTGGTCAATAACCAATAGCGGAACCTGGATGCTCATATTGGCTCCTACATATTCTACGAAGATCTTTATCGGTCAAACCGCATAACAACATACGTTGTTCCCTTTGTCATCGGTATGTTACTTGCCCGAGATTTGATCGTCGGTATCCAATACCTAGTTCAATCTCGTTACTGGCAAGTCTCTTTACTCGTTACGTAATGCATCATTCCGTAACTAACTCATTAGCTACATTGCTTGCAAGGCTTATAGTGATGTGCATTACCGAGAGGGCCCAGAGATACCTCTCCGACAATCGGAGTGACAAAACCTAATCTCGAAATACGCCAACCCAACATGTACCTTTGGAGACACCTGTAGTACTCCTTTATAATCACCCGATTCGTTGTGACATTTGGTAGCACCAAAGTGTTCCTCCGGTAAACGGGAGTTGCATAATCTCATAGTTACAGGAACATGTATAAGTCATGAAGAAAGCAAGAGCAATATACTAAACGATCAAGTGCTAGGCTAACGGAATGGGTCATGTCAATCACATCATTGTCCTAATGATGTGATCCCATTAATCAAATAACAACACATGTCTATGGTTAGGAAACGTAACCATCTTTGATTAATGAGCTAGTCAAGTAGAGGCATACTAGTGACTATATCTTTGTCTATGTATTCACACATGTATCATGTTTCCGATTAATACAATTCTAGCATGAATAATAAACATTTATCATGAAATAAGGAAATAAATAATAACTTTATTATTGCCTCTAGGGCATATTTCCTTCAGTCTCCCACTTGCACTAGAGTCAATAATCTAGTTCACATCATCATGTGATTCAACACTAATATTCACATCTGTATGTGATTAAAACCCATAGTTCACATCATCATGTGACCAACACCCAAAGGGTTTACTAGAGTCAATAATCTAGTTCACATCGCTATGTGATTAACACCCAAAGAGTACTAAGGTATGATCATGTTTTGCTCATGAGAGAAGCTTAGTCAACGGGTCTGTCACATTCAGAGCCGTATGTATTTTGCAAATATTCTATGTCTACAATGCTCTGCACGGAGCTACTCTAGCTAATTGCTCCCACTTTCAATATGTATCCAGATTGAGACTTAGAGTCATCTCAGATTAGTGTAAAAAGCTTGCATCGATGTAACTCTTTACGACGGGCTCTTTTATCACCTCCATAATCGAGAAATATTTCCTTAGTCCTCACTAAGGATGTTCTTGACCAATGTCCAGTGATCTACTCCTAGATCACTATTGTACTCCCTTGACAAATTCAGAGCAAGGTATACAATAGGTCTGGTACATAGCATAGCATACTTTATAGAACCTATGACTGAGGCATAGGGAATGACTTTCATTCTCTTTTCTATTTTCTGCCGTGGTCGGGATTTGAGTCTTACTCAATTTCACATCTTTGCAACACAGACAAGAACTTTTCTTTGACTGTTCCATTTTGAACTACTTCAAAATCTTGACAAGGTATATACTTATTGAAAAAACTTATCAAGCGTCTTGATCTATCTCAATAGATCTTGATGCTCAATATGTAAGTAGCTTTACTGAGGTCTTTCTTTTAAAGAACTCCTTTCAAATACTCCTTTATGCTTTCCGGAAAAATTCTACATCATTTCGATCAACAATATGTTACTCACATATATTTATCGAGAAAGGCGGTAGTGCTCCCACTCACTTTATTGTAAATACAGGCTTCACCGCAAGTTTGTATAAAACTATATGCTTTGATCAACTTATCAAAGCGTGTATTCCAACTCGAGATGCTTGCACCAGTCCATAGATGGATCATTGGAGCTTGCACATTTTGTTAGCTCCTTTAGGATTCACAAAACCTTCTGGTTGCATCATATGCAACTCTTCTTTAATAAATCCATTAAAGAATGTAGTTTTGACATCCATTTGCCAGATTTCATAAAATGTGGTAATTGCTAACATGATTCGAACAGACTTAAGCATCGCTACAGTTGAGAAAATCTCATTGTAGTCAACACCTTGAACTTGTCGAAAACCTTTTTGTGACAAGTCGAGCTTTGTAGATAGTAACACTACTATCGTGTCCGTCTTCCTCTTGAAGATCCATTTATTTAACATGGCTTGCTGATCATCGAGTAAGTCAATCAAAGTCCATACTTTGTTCTCATACATGGATCCTATCTCAGATTTCATGGCCTCAAGCCATTTCGTGGAATCTGGGCTCATCATCGCTTCCTCATAGTTCGTGAGGTTCATCATGGTCTAGTAACATGACTTCCGAACATGATTACCGTACCACTCAGTGCGGATCTTACTCGAAGACCTACGAGTTTTGGTAGCAACTTGATCTGAAGTTTCATGATCATCATCATTAGCTTCCTCACTAATTGGTGTAGGAATCATCGAACTGATTTCGTGATGAACTACTTTCCAATTCGGGAGAAGGTACAAATTACCTTATCAAGTTCTTACTTTCCTCCCACTCACTTCTTTCGAGAGAAACTTCTTCTCTAGAAAGGATCCACCTTAGCAACGAATAACTTGCCTTTGGATATGTGATAGAAGGTGTACCCAATAGTTACCTTTGGGTATTCTATGAAGACGCACTTCTCGATTTGGGTTCGAGCTTATCGGTGAAAACTTTTCACATAAGCATCACAACTCCAAACTTTAAGAAACGACAGCTTAGGTTTACTGTTAAACCATAGTTCATACGGTGTCGCCTCAACGGATTTAGATGGTGCCCTATTAAACGTGAATGCAGCTGTCTCTAATGCATAACCCCAAAACAATAGTGGTAAATCAGTAAGAGACATCATAGATCGCACCATATCCAATAAAGTGCGGTTACGATGTTTGGACACACCATAACGTTGTGGTGTTCCAGGTGGCGTGAGCTGTGAAACTATTCCACATTGTTTTAATTGAAGACCAAACTCAGTAACTCAAATATTCGTCTCTGCGATCAGATCGCAGAAACTTTATTTTCTTGTTACGATGATTTTCCACTTCACTCTGAAATTCTTTGAACCTTTCAACTATTTCAGACTTATGTTTCATCAAGTAGATATACCCATATCTTCTCAAATCATCTGTGAAGGTCAGAAAATAATGATACTTGCCACGAGCATCAACACTCATTGGTTCGCATACATCGGTATGTATTATTTCCAATAAGTCAGTAGCTCGTTCCATTGTTCCGGAGAACGGAGTTTTAGTCATCTTGCCCAATAGGCATGGTTTGCAAGCATCAAATGATTCATAACCAAGTGATTCCAAAAATCCATCTTTATGGAGTTTCTTCATGTGCTTTACACCGATATGACCCAAACGGCAGTGCCATAAATAAGTTGCACTATCATTATTAACTTTGCATCTTTTGGCTTCAACATTATGAATATGTGTATCACTACGATCGAGATCCAACAAACTATTTTCATTGGGTGTATGACCATTGAAGGTTTTATTCATGTAAACAGAACAACAATTATTCTCTGACTTTAAATGAATAACCGTATTGCAATAAACATGATCAAATCATATTCATGCTCAACGCAAACGCCAAATAACATTTATTTAGGGTTAACACTAATCCCGAAAGTATAGGGAGTGTGCGATGATGATCATATCAATCTTGGAACCACTTCCAACACACATCGTCACTTTACCCTCAACTAGTCTCTGTTTATTCTGTAACTCCTGTTTCGAGTTACTAATCTTAGCAACCGAACAAGTATTAAATACTCAGGGGCTACTATAAACACTAGTAAGGCACACATCAATAACCTGTATATCAAATATACCCTTGTTCACTTCGCCATCCTTCTTATCCACCAAATATTCAGGGCATTTCCGCTTCCAGTGACCATTTCCTTTGCAGTGTAAGCACTCAGTTTCAGGCTTTGGTCCAGCTGTGGGCTTCTTCGCGGGAGTGACAACTTGCTTGTCATTCTACTTGAAGTTCCCTTTCTATCCCTTTGCCATTCTCTTGAAACTAGTGGACTTGTCAATCATCCACACTTGATGCTCTTTCTTGATTTCTACCTTCGTCGATTTCAACATCACGAAGAGCTTGGGAATTACTTTCGTCATCCCTTGCATATTATAGTTCATCACAAAGTTCTACTAACTTGGTGATGGTGACTAGAGAATTCTGTCAATCACTATTTTATCTGGAAGATTAACTCCCGCTTGATTCAAGCGATTGTAGTACCCAGACTATCTGAGCACATGCTCACTAGTTGAGTGATTCTCCTCCATCTTTTAGCTATAGAACTTGTTGGAGACTTCATATCTCTCAACTCGGGTATTTGCTTGAAATATTAACTTCAATTCCTGGAACATCTCATATGGTCCATGACGTTCAAAACGTCTTTGAAGTCCCGATTCTAAGCCGTTAAGTATGGTGCACTAAACTATCAAGTAGTCATCATATTGAGCTAGCCAAACGCTCATAACGCCTCGCATCTGCTCCTGCAATAGGTCTGTCACCTAGCGGTGCATTAAGGACATAATTCTTCAGGCAGCAATGAGGATAAACCTCATATCACGGATCCAATCCGCATCATTGCTACTAACATTTTTCAACATAATTTTTCTAGGAACATATCAAAATAAACATATGAAAGCAACAACGCGAGCTATTGATCTATAACATAATTTGCAAAATACTACCAGGACTAAGTTCATGATAAATTTAAGTTCAATTAATCATATTACTTTAGAACTCCCACTTAGATAGACATCCTCTAATCTTCTAAGTGATTACGTGATCCATATTAACTACACCATGTCCGATCGTCACGTGAGATGGAGTAGTTTCAACGGTGAACATCAATATGTTGATCATATCTACTATATGATTCACGCTCGACCTTCGGTCTCCGTGTTCGAGGCCATATCTGTTATATGCTAGGCTCGTCAAGTTTAACTGAGTATTCGCGTGCGCAACTGTTTTGCACCCGTTGTATTTGAACGTAGAGCCTATCACACCCGATCATCACGTGGTGTCTCAAAGCACGAAGAACTTTCATAACGGTGCATACTCGGGAGAACACTTCTTGATAATTTTAGTGAGAGATCATCTTAAAATGCTACCGTCAATCAAAGCAAGATAAGATGCATAAAGGATAAACATCACATGCAATCAATATAAGTGATATGATATGGCCATCATCATCTTGTGCTTGTGATCTCCATCTCAAGCACCGTCGTGATCACCATCGCCACCGGCGCGACACCTCGATCTCCATCGTAGCATCGTTGTCGTCTCGCCAACTATTGCTTCTACGACTATCGCTACCTCTTAGTGATAAAGTAAAGCAATTACATGGCTTTTGCATTTCATACAATAAAGTGACAACCATATGGCTCCTGCCGATTGCCGATAACTTCGTTACAAAACATGATCATCTCATACAATAAAATATAGCATCACGTCTTGACCATATCACATCACAACATGCCCTGCAAAAACAAGTTAGACGTCCTCTACTTTGTTGTTGCAAGTTTTACGTGGCTGCTACGGGCTGAGCAAGAACCGTTCTTACCTACGCATCAAAACCACAACGATAGTTTGTCAAGTTGGTGCTGTTTTAACCTTCGCAAGGACCGGGCATAGCCACACTCGGTTCAACTAAAGTGAGAGAGACAGACACCCGCCGGTCACCTTTAAGCAACGAGTGCTCGAAGCGGTGAAACCAGTCTCGCGTAAGCGTATGCGTAATGTCGGTCCGGGCCGCTTCATCTTACAATACCGCTGAAACAAAGTATGACATGCTGGTAAGCAGTATGACTTATATCGCCCACAACTCACTTGTGTTCTACTCATGCATATGACATCAACGCATAAAACCAGGCTCGGATGCCACTGTTGGGGAACGTAGTAATTTCAAAAAAATTCCTACGCACACACAAGATCATGGTGATGGCATAGCAACGAGAGGGAGAGTGTATGTCCACGCACCCTCGAGACCCGAAGCGAAGCGTTATAACAACGCGGTTGATGTAGTCGTACGTCTTCACGATCCGACCGATCCAAGTACCGAACATACGGCACCTCCGAGTTCAGCACACGTTCAGCTCGATGACGATCCCCGGACTCCGATCCAGCAAAGTGTCGGGGATGAGTTCCGTCAGCATGACGGCGTGGTGACGATGATGATGTTCTACCGGCGCAGGGCTTCGCCTAAACTCCGCAACAATATGACCGAGGTGGAATATGGTGGAGGGGGGCACCGCACACGGCTAAGCAACGATCACGAAGATCAACTTGTGTGTTATGGGGTGCCCCCCTGCCCCCGTATATAAAGGAGCAAGGGAGGAGGAGGCCGGCCCTAGGAGGAGGGGCGCCAAGGGAGTCCTACTCCCACCGGGAGTAGGACTCCTTCTTCCTAGTCCAACTAGGAGAAGGGGAAAGGAGGAAGTGGAGAAGGAAGGAGAGGGGGCCGCGCCCCAAACCCCTTGTCCAATTCGGACTGGGCTTGGGAGGGGCGCGCGCCACCTCCTGGCTCCTTCCCACTAAGGCCCATTAAGGCCCAATACTCTTCCCCGTATTCCCGTAACTCCCCGGTACTCCGAAATTTACCGAATCACTCGGAACCTTTCCGATGTCCGAATATAGTCGTCGAATATATCGATCTTTACGTCTCGACCATTTCGAGACTCCTCGTCATGTCCTCGATCTCATCTGGGACTCCGAACTCCTTCGGTACATCAAAACTCATAAACTCATAATATAACTGTCATCGAAACCTTAAGCGTGCGGACCCTACGGGTTCGAGAACTATGTAGACATGACCTAGAACTATTCTTGGTCAATAACCAATAGCGGAACCTGGATGCTCATATTGGCTCCTACATATTCTACGAAGATCTTTATCGGTCAAACCGCATAACAACATACGTTGTTCCCTTTGTCATCGATATGTTACTTGCCCGAGATTTGATCGTCGGTATCCAATACCTAGTTCAATCTCGTTACTGGCAAGTCTCTTTACTCGTTACGTAATGCATCATTCCGTAACTAACTCATTAGCTACATTGCTTGCAAGGCTTATAGTGATGTGTATTACCGAGAGGGCCAGAGATACCTCTCCGACAATCGGAGTGACAAAACCTAATCTCGAAATCGCCAACCCGACATGTACCTTTGGAGACACCTGTAGTACTCCTTTATAATCACCCGATTCGTTGTGACGTTTGGTAGCACCAAAGTGTTCCTCCGTAAACGGAGTTGCATAATCTCATAGTTACAGGAACATGTATAAGTCATGAAGAAAGCAATAGCAATATACTAAACGATCAAGTGCTAGGTTAACGGAATGGGTCATGTCAATCACATCATTCTCCTAATGATGTGATCCCATTAATCAAATAACAACACATGTCTATGGTTAGGAAACATAACCATCTTTGATTAATGAGCTAGTCAAGTAGAGGCATACTAGTGACTATATGTTTGTCTATGTATTCACACATGTATCATGTTTCCGGTTAATACAATTCTAGCATGAATAATAAACATTTATCATGAAATAAGGAAATAAATAATAACTTTATTATTGCCTCTAGGGCATATTTCCTTCAGTTTCTTGGCTGCTATGAGGATGATCCTCAGGTTCCGGACCCAGTCCGAATAGTTGCTGCCATCGTCTTTCAGCTTGGTTTTCTCTAGGAACGCGTTGAAGTTCATGGTGACATGAGCATTGGCCATTTGATCTACAAGACATTTTGCAAAGATTTTAGACTAATGTTCATGATAATTAAGTTCATCTAATCAAATTATTTAATGAACTCCCACTTAGATTTGACATCCCTCTAGTCATCAAAGTGTTACATGATCCGAGTCGACTAGGCCGTGTCCAATCATCACATGAGACGGACTAGTCATCGTCGGTGAACATCTCCATGTTGATCGTATCTTCCATACGAGTCATGTTCGACCTTTCGGTCTCTTGTGTTTCGAGGCCATGTCTGTACATGCTAGGCTCGTCAAGTTAACCCTAAGTGTTTATGCATGTGTAAAATTGTCTTACACCCGTTGTATGTGAACGTAAGGATCTATCACACCCGATCATCACGTGGTGCTTCGAAACGACGAACTTTAGCAATGGTGCACAGTTAGGGGGAACACTTTCTTGAAATTATTCTAAGGGATCATCTTATTTACTACCGTCGTTCTAAGTAAACAAGATACATAAACATAATAAACATCACATGCAATTATATAAAGTAGTGACATGATATGGCCAATATCATGTAGCTCCTTTGATCTTCATCTTCGGGGCTCCATGATCATCTTGTCACCGGCATGACACCATGATCTCCATCATCATGATCTCCATCATCGTGTGTCCATGAAGTTGCTCACCAACTATTACTTCTACTACTATGGCTAACACGTTTAGCGATAAAGTAAAGTAATTTACATGGCGTTGAATAAATGACACGCAGGTCATACAATAATTAAGACAACTCCTATGGCTCCTGCCGGTTGTCATACTCATCGACATGCAAGTCGTGGTTCCTATTACAAGAACATGATCTCATACATCACAATATATCATTCATCATTCATCACAACTTCTGGCCATATCACATCACATGAAAATTGCTGCAAAAACAAGTTAGACGTCCTCTAATTGTTGTTGCATCTTTTACGTGGCTGCAATTGGGTTCTAGCAAGAACGTTTTATTACCTACGAATAACCACAACGTGATTTTGTCAACTTCTATTTACCCTTCATAAGGACCCTTTTCATCTAATCCGCTCCAACTAAAGTAGGAGAGGCAGACACCCGCTAGCCACCTTATGCAACTAGTGCATGTCAGTCGGTGGAACCTGTCTCACGTAAGCGTACGTGTAAGGTCGGTCCGGGCCGCTTCATCCCACAATACCGCTGAAGCAAGAAAATTTTAGTAGCGGCAAGCAAGTTGACAAGATCTACGCCCACAACAAAATTGTGTTCTACTCGTGCAATAGAGAACTACGCACAGACCTAGCTCATGATGCCACTGTTGGGGAACGTTGCAGAAAATTAAAATTTTTCCTACGGTTTCACCAAGATCCATCTATGAGTTCATCTAAGCAACGAGTCATGGGAGAGAGATTGCATCTACATACCACTTGTAGATTGCGTGCGGAAGCGTTCACTAGAACGTGGATGATGGAGTCGTACTCGCCGTGATCCAAATCACCGATGACCGAGTGCCGAACGGACGGCACCTCCGCGTTCAACACACGTACGGAGTGGATGACATCTCCTCCTTCTTGATCCAGCAAGGGGGAAGGAGAGGTTGAGGAAGATGGCTCCAGCAGCAGACGACGGCGTGGTGTTGGTGGAGAAGCAGACACTCGGCAGGCTTCGCCAAGCACGTGACGGAGGAGGAGAGGTGTAGCAGGGGAGAGGGAGGCGCCAAGATGCAAGGGTGCGGCTGCCCCTCCCCCCCTTTATATAGGCCCCGGGGGGCGCCGGCCCTTGGAGATCTGATCTCCCAAGGGGGGCGGCGGCCAAGGGGGGAGGCTTGCCCCCAAAGGCAAGTGGGCCCCCCCACCCTAGGGTTTCCAACCCTAGGCGCAGGGGGGCCCAAGTGGGGGGCGCACCAGCCCACCAGGGACTGGTTCCCTCCCACTTCAGCCCACGGGGCCTTCCGGGATAGGTGGCCCCACCCGATGGACCCCCGGGACACTTAGGTGGTCCCAGACAATACCAGGTAACCCCAAATTCTCCCGATGGTCAAATAGCACTTCCTATATATAATTCTTTACCTCCGGACCATTCCGAACTCCTCGTCTTGTCCGGGATCTCATCCGGACTCGAACAACATTCAGTTTGCTGCATACTCATATTCATACAACCCTAGTGTCACCGAACCTTATGTGTAGACCCTACGGGTTCGGGAGACATGCGACATGACCGAGACGGCTCTCCGTCAATAACCAACAGCGGATCTGGATACCCATGTTGGCTCCTACATACTCCTCGATGATCTCATCGGATGAACCACGATGTCGAGGATTCAATTAATCCCGTATTCAATTCCCTTTGTCAATCGGTGCGTTATTTGCCCGAGACTCGATCGTCGGTATCCCAATACCTCGCTCAGTCTCGTTACGGCAAGTCACTTTACTCGCACCGTAATGCATGATCCTGTAACCAATCACTTGGTCACTTTGAGCTCATTATGATGATGCATTACCGAGTGGGCCCAGAGATACCTCTCCGTCACACGGAGTGACAAATCCGATCTCGATCCGTGTCAACCCAATGAGACACTTTCGGAGATACCTGTAGTGCACCTTTATAGTCACCCGATTACGTTGTGACGCTTTGGTACACCCAAAGCACTCTTACGGTATCCGGAGTTACACGATCTCATGGTCTAAGGAAGAGATACTTGACATTGGAAAAGCTCTAGCAAAACGAACTACACGATCTTGTGCTATGCTTAGGATTCGGTCTTGTCCATCACATCATTCTCCTAATGATGTGATCCCGTTATCAATGACATCCAATGTCCATAGTCAGGAAACCATGACTATCTATTGATCAATGAGCTAGTCAACTAGAGGCTCACTAGGGACATATTGTGGTCTATGTATTCACACGTGTATTACGATTTCCGGATAATACAATTATAGCATGAATAAAAGACAATTATCATGAACAAGGAAATATAATAATAATCCTTTTATTATTGCCTCTAGGGCATATTTCCAACATCATATTGCACCGTAACCATGGATAATCTTCATCGTTTATCAGGATGCTTGGGTCAGCCTTGACTTTGAAGGGAGGAATTTCATGAAACTTTTCATACTCTTCAGACATGTACATCTTGCCCTCCACTCCGAGGATGTCCCTTTTTCCGAAAGAACTATGTGGCGCTTTGGCTCATCGTATGATGTATTCGCTCTCTTATCTTTTCTTTTCCTCGATCTGGTAGACATGTCCTTCACATAGATAACTTGTGCCACATCATTGGCTAGGACGAACGGTTCGTCGGTGTACCCAAGATTTTTCAGATCCTTTGTTGTCATTCCGCATTGTGGGTCTACCTGCACCCGCCTCTGACAGATTGACCCATTTGCACTTAAACAAAGGGACCTTAAAATCTACTCCGTAGTCAAGTTCCCATATGTCCATTATGTAACCATAATATGTGTCCTTTCCCCTGTCGATTGCTGCATCAAAGCGGACACCGCTGTTATGGTTGGTGCTCGTTTGATCTTCGTCAATCATGTAAAATGTATTCCCATTTATCTCGTATCCTTTCCAAATCATTACAGTCGAAGATGGTCCCCTCGACAACAAGTACATCTCATCACAAACAGTGTTGTCACCTCCGAGACGTGTTTCCAACCAACTGCTGAAAGTCCCGATGTGTTCACATGTAATCCGATCGTCGACCGCTCCGGTGTTTGAAGCGCAGATTGTTCTTGTGTTCATCGACATACGGGTCACCAAGGTAGAGTTCGTAGAACTGTAGTGTGCTTGAGACCAAGAATATCCGTCCCCTGCATATTATTGAGTCCCTTCAAAGCGTGCTTTTCGGTCAGTCTCCCCTCATACCACGATTTAGGGAGACCTATCTTCTTAAGGCCAGGAATGAAGTCAACACAAAACCCGATGACATCCTCTGTTTGATGGCCCATGGAGATGCTTCCTTCGGCCTAGCGCGTTACGGACATATTTCATTAGGACTCCCATGAACCTCTCAAAGGGAACATATTGTGTAGAAATACGGGCCCCGTAATGACAATCTCGTCGACTAGATGAACTAGGACGTGCGCCATGATATTGAAGAAGGATGGTGGGAACACCAGCTCGGCCCGACAAGACATTGCGCCACATCACTCCTTACCGCTGGTACGATTTCGGATCGATCACCTTTCGAGATATTGCATTGAGGAATGCACATAGCTTCACAATGGCTAATCGGACGTTTTCGGTAGAAGCCCCTCAATGCAACCGGAAGCGATTGCGTCATAATCACGTGGAAGTCATGAGACTTTAGGTTCTAGAACTTTTCTCCGCATATTTATTATTCCTTTATATTCGACGAGAAGCCGTCAGACCTTCATATCGAGCAGGCATTCAAAGAAGATTTCTTTTCTTCTTTCAGAAGAGCGTAGCTGGCAGGACCTTCATCTCGCTTCGGAGGCATGCCCTCTTTTCGTGCAAGCATTGCAGGTCCTCCCATGCCTCGGTGTATCTTTTGTCTTCCCATACACGCCCTAGAAGCCTAGCAGGTTCACGCAAAGGTTCTTCGTCACGTGCATCATGTCGATCAAGAGCGGACCTCTAGGTCTTTCCAGAGGGTAGGTCCCAAAATATAGATTTCTTCTTCCACATGGGTGCGTGATTCTCGGCGTCATTCGAACAGCTAGTCCGCCGGGCCCTTTCCAAAGATTACGTGTAAATCATTGACCATAGCAAGTACGTGATCACCGGTACGCATGGCGGGCTTCTTCCGTGATCTGCCTCGCTTTGAAATGGTTGCCTTTCTTTCAACATTGATGGTTGGTCGGTAGAAATCGACGATGGCCCTGGTACACATTCTTCCCGCAGCTTCCGGTATATACTATCGGTGTCAAGTAAACAGTGCGTGCATGCGTGGTATCCCTTGTTTGTCTGTCCCGAAAGGTTCTTGAGAGCGGCCAATCGTTGATGGTCACAAACAGCAACGCCTTTAGGTCAAATTCCTCCTTTTTGTGCTCATCCCACGTATGTACACCGTTTCCATTCCACGGCTGTAAAAGTTTTTCAACTAATGGTCTTAGGTACACATCAATGTCGTTGCCGGGTTGCTTAGGGCCTTGGATGATATCTGGCATCATAATGAACTTCCGCTTCATGCACATCGAAGGAGGAAGGTTATACATACATAGAGTCACGGGCCAGGTGCTGTGATTGCTGCTCTGCTCCCCGAAAGGATTAATGCCATCCGCGCTTAAAGCAAACCATACGTTCCTTGGGTCCTTTGCAAACTCATTCCAGTACTTTCTCTCAATTTTTCTCCACTGCGACCCGTCAGCGGGTGCTCTCAACTTCCCGTCTTTCTTGCGGTCCTCACTATGCCATCGCATCAACTTGGCATGCTCTCCGTTTATGAACAAAGGTTTCAACCGTGGTATTATAGGAGCATACCACATCACCTTCGCAGGAACCCTCTTCCTGGGAGGCTCGCCGTCAACATCACCAGAGTCATCTCGTCTGATCTTATACCGCAATGTACCGCATACCGGGCATGCGTTCAGATCCTTGTATGCACCGCGGTAGAGGATGCAGTCATTAGGGCATGCATGTATCCACCTCCAATCCTAGAGGGCATACGACCTTCTTTGATGCGCATGTACTGTCGGGCAATTCGTTATCCTTTGGAAGCTTCTTCTTCATTATTTTCAGTAGCTTCTCAAAACCTTTATCAGGCACAGCGTTCTCTACCTTCCACTGCAGCAGTTCCAGTACGGTACCGAGCTTTGTGTTGCCATCTTCGCAATTGGGGTACAACCCTTTTTTGTGATCCTCTAAAATGCGATGAACTTCAGCTTCTCCTTTTGACTTTTGCATTGCGTCCTTGCATTGACAATGACCCGGCGGAGATCATCATCATCGGGCACATCGTCTGGTTCCTCTTGATCTTCAGCAGCTTCGCTCGTTGCAGCACCATCGTGCACATCGTCTGGTTCCTCTTGATGTTCAGTAGCATCACCGTATTCAGGGGGCACATAGTTGTCATCGTACTCTTCTTCTTCGCCGTCTTCCATCATAACCCCTATTTCTCCGTGCCTCGTCCAAACATTATAGTGTGGCATGAAACCCTTGTAAAGTAGGTGGGTGTGAAGGATTTTCCGGTCGAGTAAGACTTCAGATTCCCACATATAGGGCATGGACAACACATAAAACCATTCTTCTTGTTTGCCTCAGCCACTTGAGAAAATCATGCACGCCTTAGTGTACTCAGAGGTGTGTACGTCACCGTACATCCATTGCCGGTTCATCTGCGTGCATTATATATAATTATGTGTCAAAATCATTACAAAACATCATGAATAGATAATTAAGTGACCAAGTTAATAGAAGTTCATCATCACATAAAACCAAAGTACATACATAGTTCTCATCTAACAACATAAAGCTCGCAGAGCATCTAAATTAATTAAACCATACATTGAAACTATGTAAAACATTTCAATGCGAAACAAATGCGATCATAATCGCAACCAAGGTAACAACTGATCCAACGGCATAATGATACCAAGCCTCGTATGAATGGCATATTTTCTAATCTTTCTAATGTTCAAGCGCATTGCATCCATCTTGATCTTGTGATCATCGATTTACATCCGCAACATGCAACTTCAATATCATCTTCTCCTCCTCAAGTTTTTTTATTTTTTCCTTCAAGAAATTGTTTTCTTCTTCAACTAAATTTAACCTCTCGACAATAGGGTCGGTTGGAATTTCCGGTTCAACAACCTCCTAGATAAATAAAATCTATGTCACGTTGGTCGGCATAATTTTCATAAACAAGAAATGAACCAATAGTTATGAAAAGATAATATATACCACATCCGAATCATAGACAGGACGAGGGCCGACGAGGGCGGATACTAAAACCATCGCACTATATATGATGCAATAATAAAAGTAAGAAAATAATACAAGTATCTATCTACACATACAAGTAAGAATAGTTTTCCTTTCAGAAAGAAAATAAGAACAAGAGGCTCACCACGGTGGTGCCGGCGATGAGATCGGCGCGGGTGATCGACGGCGGTGAAGACGGGGACGGGGCGTGACGGACCGCTAAACCTAGACAAATATTGAGGAAAATGGATCTTGGCGGTCGAGCTTGGAGAGGAGAAACCTTAAGTAGTGTGGCTAGGGCATTCCATCGAACACCTTATGTGCATAGGAGGTGAGCTAGAGCACCACCAAGCCCTCTCCCCCTCGGCCAGAAAAAACAGAGCGGTGTGCTCTGCTCTTGCGCGAGGGGTATATAGGCACCACCATTGGTCCCGGTTGGTGGCATGAACCGACTAAAGGAAGCCTTTGGTCCAGTTCAAGCCACCAACCGGGACCAATAGTGGTGGGCCAGAGCCAGCCCATTGGTCCCGGTTCGTCCCACCAACCGGGACCAAAAGGTCCGGACGAACCGGGACCAATGGCCCACGTGGCCTGGCCGGCCCCCTGGGCTCACGAACCGGGACAAATACCTCCATTGGCCCCGGTTCGTGGCAGAACCGGGACTAATGGGCTGAACCGGCCTGGGCCATTGCCCCCTTTTCTACTAGTGGAACAAGGCCATGTAGTGTAGACGTAGCTAGCTAGATGCTTGCTAGCATATGTGATTCACGGTGCAAATCGTAGCATGAAGAACTCCACGTACGGTGGTGGTTTTGTCTTTCTGCTGACTTTTTGAAACCTTGTACTGTTTATTTGGAAAGGGCTTGTCATCGCCGCCCTTGTCCATCTAGCTATATGTAATTGCTTGGAGATGAGATGTCCCTCGAACTGAGCATGTTGTAAATCAGTCATGTTTAATATGTATCATCACCATTGCCCTTCTATATATGTTCTTTTGTTAATCTAGAAGAGTGGCCCTCGCAAATGCAT
The DNA here is from genome assembly GCA_021605205.1 of Aegilops longissima. Taxonomy (NCBI): domain Eukaryota; kingdom Viridiplantae; phylum Streptophyta; class Magnoliopsida; order Poales; family Poaceae; genus Aegilops; species Aegilops longissima. The sequence continues at coordinate 553,814,255 of CM038679.1, read as the reverse complement.
GGAATGTGCCGAGTATTTATTTTTATACCATGTAGATATTTTTAGTCCTATTTATCATCTTCACAATTGTATATAATACATGACATTTTGGACAGTGATACATTTTTATAGGTGTATCTCTGACCTTTATTTTCCTTACAAAGTATATCATTATATTGTTAATATTACCAAAAATACTAAGAAATATTTTTCTGTAAATTCTAATGACATCATTCCTTATTTTTTTCTTAATAAGCTACTCCCTCTGTCCCATAATATAAGAATGTTTTTCAAATTGTATTATTCGGTCAAGCGCGAGGACTAACAAAAACTTCAATAGAGAGGGGTTCATGCATAGTGCAAAAAAGGAATAAAAAGTGCGACAACGAACAACACTCCCGCTAGAAGTGTAGTTTATCCCCAGCCATACTTGTTAACTTTTCTTCCCTATCCCTTTTCTTGAACTCGAACCTGGATTGTTGTTGGATGTTGTTGATGCTTGGTGCTGTTGCTTTATACTTCGTAGAAGTGTAGTTTACCAAGGTCAAGGACAAATATATAGAGTCCAAGCGTATCTTCACACACAAAGGATATTCATGAGCAATAAAAGATTTTTTATCTCTATAGAAAAAGTCAGTGCTCTATTTAGGCAAATGCTTCATTGTTACAATTATTATCTTTCCATTGGGCGAAAATTGATAAGTTTTACATGAATATTATCAAGAAGGAGGACTTTGCTATTTGGCCAATTTTAGTATGACCCAAGAGGTTATTTATAGCTACGATAAGTGCATGCAATCAAGTTTTGTTTTACTTAGTAAATTAATTGGCAATGGCTACTATTTCAACTTCATTGAAAGAAACAAATATTTCAGTAAGGTGTAATGAGAAAAGTATGTGAATTCCTACAAAGAATTATCATAGAAACCTTTTTTCCCAGTGATGATAACAAATCAGCAGTCCATAGTTTTAAACTGATATAGTTTTGAGGTACATATCCGCAGCCATGTTCAATTTGTTTTGCATATAATACTTCAGAATAACATACGAGATTGAAAAACAAATAGAGAAAAATAAGGACTCATATATTAAATAAGGGAAACAAAAAGGTAATTCTTGGGAGTCATGGATGGCATAGCATGGAGAAAAACCGGATAAATATAGGAAAGTAACAACCACCAGACTATGCATATTCAGGGCTAACTAGGAAGGACGATAGTTTTGCAACATGCAATCTAGTGAACTTAAGGATTCAAAAATAAGTTACTCCAAAAGCAAAAAAACACGCGCACAGCAGTTCTTGCCTTTTTGCCGTAAGATTGTTTAACATGATTTCAACTGTACATAATTTCTTGGCGTCTCAAACTTCCTTTAAAATTAGCAAACATGTGCCAATATACCAATGTACAGAGAAAATACCCTCTGAGCCATAACTAAATCAGATGTGCAAAAGATGAATCAAGGACATTCACCTCGCAAAAAAAGAAGAGTATATTCGAAGTTTCAAATTAAAACAGTCATAAATAGAAAATTACTCTACTGGGCCATGAGTTAAATATTATCATTAAACTTTAATCATCATTATGTTCTGGAGTGTTTGTAGCCACAAAACTAATCAGGAATTAAGAACTTCTTTAAATCAAGCATAGTTTTTTTGTAATACCAGACCTACATCATGTAGAGACAGAATGGACAGACCAGGCGCTAGAGATCCAAGCCATTATGAACACCTATTGGAGAGCTCATTTCTATATGGCAGTAGATCTAGACTCAAGGTTGGTAAGCAACTAGGTTGAGAGACTGGAGTCCTATTGAGGATGAAAATCCGTCGAAGGAGAGTGAATTTGGGAGGCAGAGGCACGAGTGAATTGGATTGCATGGCCGTGTGCACTGTACATGAGCTTAATGGCATGCCTACACATGTCATTAAAGTAGGGAAGTTAGAAAAATGGACAGGCCCATTTTGGTGTATATGGGCTGCTGGTCAATTCAGTTCATGCATGATGAAAACGGATGACATATCTGAACACAAACAATTAGTGGCACTATTAGGAAAATGCTTATACATAGAAGTTTAACAGTAGCGTTTGTTTGTGCCCCCACACTACTGGTAATTACCAGTAACACTGGGCACAAAGAACGCTACTGGTATAGATTAGCAGCAGCCCTTATTTCCCTTGGGCACGCTACTAGTAAATATCTCCGATCATTGCCCCGTGGACAGGTCATACTACTAGCGCGGGTTTGCTAGGACGCGCTAGCACTAGAAACATAGTCGTAGCGCGGGTCGCCACATGCGCTACAACTAACCCGGCCCAGCGAGACAAGCAACCCAGCCCAACGAACAACCTCTCTCATTTTCCTCCTCTTCCGCCTGCGAACCCTCGCCGCCGCTGATAACCCACAAGTATAGGAGATCGCAACAGTTTTCGAGGATAGAGTATTCAACCCAAATTTATTGATTCGACACAAGGGGAGCCAAAGAATATTCTCAAGTATTAGCAACTGAGTTGTCAAGTCAGCCTGTCGGTGTACTAAGGTAGGGGTACCTTAATACCCCGAACCTGTGCACGGGCAGTCGCAGCGTCCCCGTGGCAAGCCTTGCCGGGCGTCTATCAAGACCCTCTGCGGCCCTTCAGAAAACAAGACTCCGGCAAGAGGAGCTTGCCGGTGAGCCATTCAAGAACAAAATAATCAGGACCCGGCAAGAGGAGCTTGCCGGAAGGCCACTCGGTATGGCGAAGGAAGCAAGGCCCGGCAAGAGGAGCTTGCCGGGAAGGCTCGTGGGCGCCGAGCCCCAAGCCGACAAGGTTCCTGCGCGGCAAGGCGCTTGCCGGGCGGGCAACCTCTCTTCATCTCCGCTCCAGCTCACCCGCCAACGTGTCACCACGGGGCTCTCTCAAGCACGCGTGTCGACGGGCTGTGCAGCCAGCGGGAGCAGCGATAAGCGGCAGCGACAAGCTACCATCGTGGCAAACGGAGGCGCATTTGACGGTCCTGTTAATTGTCGAGGCGATCGAGACGGGCATTGATGACTCTTGTCCCTTGCCGTCAGAGTTATGTATAGATTATTGTACACTGTACAAAGCGGTGTACCAACCTATGTTGTTACCATCATACCCTTGTCTACTTGCCACATGTGGTGACCCCTTGTGCCTATAAAAGGAGGCCCAAGGGCAACGTAGAAAGGGTTCGGTCCAGCTCCGGCTTAGTTCATCATATTCATACGAAACCACACTCAGGCTAGGTCTTGTAGCTCCCATTGCTCCCTAGCAAGAACACAAGATAATCCACAAAGCAGAAGTAGGAGTATTATCTCTCCGGAGAGCTCCGAAGCTGGGTAAATCCGCTCGTGTGCATCGCCTCGATCCGCTCTTTGTGCAATCTCCGCCCCCCTCCGAACCACAAGGGACCTCGGTCCCGTAGGTGCTCGTGGGACACGATCAGTTCTCCCCCGACATCTTTGGCGCGCCAGGTAGGGGGCGTCGAGGCTGTGTGAACCCGATCCGGCGGTCACACGAGCAACTTCATCGACATCTTCGTCAACATGGCACCGAAGAAGAAGTCTTCGGCAGTAGCAGAGCCATCTGCGTCGAACCCACCACCACCGGAGCTGTCAGGAGGTGGGGGAAACGCGGGCGGAGGAACCGGCGTCGTCGAGAAAGCCCACAATGCCGCCAGGTCCAAGGACAAGGCAGCACAGGCGTCGGCGTCCGAGTCCGCACCGCGTCCCTCGCAGGAGGCGCGGGACCGACAGCGTCATGATGCTCGCGGCACCATACGCTCGTTGGATCAAGGCCAAGCTGGAGGATCCCGAGGCCCTCGAGACCCGCATGCGCCTCAGCATGCCAGTACGAGTGGAGTACGGTCGCTTGGGCGGGATGCTGCTCCTCCAAATTTGGTTAGGAGTCCGAGCACATCCCGTTCTTCGCTCCGTACGCCGTTGCCACCAACCACACCAGCGGAAGCCTTGGCAAGAGCTCAGTTACTTCTAGATTACCCTCCAACGGCCGATAAGGTCGACGAATGGAGGGCCACAATTCAGAGTCTCATCGGCTTCGCCAACGGCGACGTCCCGCGGCAACCGAGTGCTTCGCAGCCACGGCGAGGCGACAAGGCGCGAGCCGATGGCGACGAGACTTACGGGGGTGCACCCACCGTACACTCCCCTTCCCGAAGGCCAAGATCGCCGACTCGCCGGATCCACCTCGACAGCGACTCCACAGCGTTGTCGGATCCGCGAGCTCGTCGCGACCAACGCCAAGTTCTTCGAGAACGGCAAGAAGAAGACGCTCGAACCCGTATTGAGCGCCGAAGAGAAGCGCGCCGTCAATCCGACCAGCGCGCCGGGCCCACTGTTGATATGCATGCGCCAGGGGAACCAGGCGACTTGCCGTACGTGGTGGGTTGCCCTGCTTTCACTCGTGAGCTGCGGCAAGTCCGGTGGCCCGACAAGAAAAACTTCAAACCAGACGTGCCGGAGAAGTATGACGGCAGGACACACCCATCGGAGTTCCTCAGCATCTACACCATCGCGGTGCAAGCTGCGGGGGGACGAGACGACAAGATCCTCGCCAACTACTTTCCCTTGGTGCTCAAGCCAAACGTCAGATCTTGGCTCATGCACTTGCCGGATGGCTCTATTTCTTCTTGGGCAGATTTGTGCCACCAGTTTGTTGGCGCCTTCACAGGCGGCCACAAGCCTCATGGCCAGGAGAGTGATCTCCACCTGCTTGCCCAGAAGGAGGGGGAGTCTCTGCGCAAATTCATCCAGAGATTCAGTCGAGTACACTACAACATCCCTGACGCCCACCTGCTAAAGTGATCGGTGCATTCCATCGTAATGTACGAAATCGCAGGATGAGGAGGAGATGGCGATGTGCAAAGTGAAAGACGCCGCGAGCTCTACACCCTGGCCGACAAGTGTGCACGCTACGCTGAAGAAGGAAGAAGACTCGAGGAGAGAATGTGGGAGCAGAGTCGACAAGTGAGGGATCGCCCGGCAAGAAATATCCCGGCGGAACAACAGGAGGAAGAAAACCAAGAAGTACTAGTTGTCGAGCAGTCCGGCAAGGATGGTGCCGCCAACAAAGCCAAGGCTGGTGGCTCCGCAAGAAGGATGCCGCTGACGCCGACCGCCAAGCTGTGGCGGCGCCGACAAGCCCGACAGCTCCAACAAGCAAGATCAGAAAATCCACCGCACTAAGGGCCACGATCTCCAGAGCTGCAAGAAAGTCGAGCAGCTTGTTGAGCTACATAGAGCTGAGTACGAGCGGCGAGACAAGGAGAAGGCCCAAGAAGGTGCAGTTGCAGCAAGTAAGAAGAGACCCGGTCGGGGAGGGCGCCGCGGCAAAGCCAAGCAGCGGCAAGGAGACAGACCTCCCCGTGGCTGCGACAAGGAAGAAGATGAAGATGAAGATGACGAGGACGATGAAGACGATGAAGCTGATGAGCAGGAGTTTCAAAAGGCAACGGAGGTCCTTTGCGTCGACGGTGGTGCGTCTCTGCATACCTCGCACCGCCAACTCAAGCAATGGATGCGTGAGGTCAATGCAGCAGAACCATCCATAGAGTCACGCAAACCTCTAAAATGGTCCAGCACGCCCATCATCTTTGACATTGAGGATCACCCGATCGCATCATCGCGATCGGTGCTCGCCGATGTTGGTCTCACCAACCATCCGCAACCTCAAAGTCACAAAGATGCTGGTTGACGGCGGGGCGGCCTGAATTTGATCTCCTCTGCAGTGCTCCCAAAACTTCAAATCCCCTGACAGCGAGCTCGAAGAAACTGGTACTTTCCAAGGAATCAACCCAGGGAGGAGCAAGCCCAAAGAGAAGATCACGTTGCCGGTAACATTCGGCAGCGAGCTCAACTTCAGAACTGAGAGGGTCACGTTTGACGTCGCCGATTTCCCATTGCCCTACAATGGCATACTTGGCCGTCCAACACTCGCCAAGTTCATGGCCGCCTCTCATTATGCTTACAACCTGCTCAAGATGCCCGGCCCGATAAGCGTCATTTCTGTCCATGGCGACAAGAAAGATGCACTTATCTGCGCCGACAAGATTTACCGGGATGCAGCTGCCGCGACAGATAGCAAACCACTTACCGCTGAAGCTCCCGGGGGAAGAAGAAGACCACCAGGTCCGGCAAGAGCTCTGTTGCCCACTCCGGCAAGCGCACTTCTTCTTGAGTGCTGCGCCACCGCCGAGGACGCACCATCGAGCTCCACCGCAAGTGCAACAAGACGATGGCAGCTCCGCCAAAGACCAAGAAGGTGCCCGCCAAGGAGGACGGCACTGGTGGTACCTTCACCATCAATGCCACGCTTGATCCTAAATAGGAAGGCGAGCTCGTTGTTTTCTGCGGGCGAATGTCGATGTGTTTGCATGGCAACCATCTGACATCCCCGTGTTCCTGTGAAAGTAATTGAGCACCACCTAGCTGTCTGTCCTCACGCACGCCCGTCAAGCAAAGAGTTAGGAAACAGCAAGGAGCGCCAAGATTTCATAGCGAAGAAATCAAGAAATTAGAAGCAGCAGGGCTTGTCGAGGAGTCCTCCACCCCACATGGTTGGCCAATCCGTAGTAAATGATAAGGCTAATGGGAAATGGAGACTTTGTATTGACTTCACCGATGTTAATAAAGCTTGTCCCAAAGACCCATTTCCCTTGCCGCGTATCGACCAGATTGTTGACTCCACGGTTGGATGCGATCTGCTTTCGTTTCTTGATGCATATTCAGGATATCATCAGATCTTCATGGCAGAAGAGGATGAAGAGAAACCGCATTCATTACACCATGTGGCATGTCTTTGCTTTATACGGATGCCTTCGGTTTGAAGAATGCTGGTTCAACCTTTGCAAGGGTAGTCCATGATGCCTTTGGACCACGGATACACGTAAATGTAGAAGCTACATGGTTGACATAGTGGTCAAGAGCAAAGACAGAGCGACTCTGGTTCAGGATTTGATGAGACGCTTGCAAATCTGCGCAAGATCAACCTCAAGCTCAACCCCGAGAAGTGCGTGTTTGGAGTCCCTTCCGCAAGCTTCTCGGTTCTTTGTGTCTCAGCGGGAATTGAAGCCAATCCCGACAAGATCAAGGCCATTGAGCAGATCGAAGCACCAAAGCGCGCCAAGGATGTCGGAGACTTGCGGTTGCGTGGCTGCTCTCAAGAGGTTCATCTCTAAGTTCGCTGAACGCGCGCCTGCCGCTTTTTCAAGATTTTGAAAAAGGCAGGTCCAATGAAATGGACTCGGCGGAGGCTGCGCTGCAGGACTTGAAGGATACTGTCCTCCGCTCCAATACTTGTCGCACCTAGGCCGCAAGAGAAGTTGCTGCTGTATATAGCGGCAACCAATCAAGTGGTTAGTGCTGCGTTAGTAGCGGAGAGGGAGGCAGATGATGAGCCGGCAACCGAGGCAAGCGCATCCAGCGACAAGCAAGGGGCTTCGCCGTCAAGCTCTGGTCCCGACAAGAACAGATCAGCGCAGGGTTGCGCCAAAGATGTCGGGGGAGAACTGATCGTGTCCCACGAGCACCTACGGGACCGAGGTCCCTTGTGGTTCGGAGGGGGGCGGAGATTGCACAAAGAGCGGATCAAGGCGATGCACATGAGCGGATTTACCCAGCTTCGGAGCTCTCCGGACAGATAATACTCCTACTGCTGCTTTGTGGATTATCTTGTGTTCTTGCTAGGGAGCAATGGGAGCTACAAGACCTAGCCTGAGTGTGGTTTCGTATGAATATGATGAACTAAGCCGGAGCTGGACCGAAACCTTTCTACGTTGCCCTTGGGCCTCCTTTTATAGGCACAAGGGGTCACCACATGTGGCAAGTAGACAAGGGTAGGATGGTAAAACATAGGTTGGTACACCTTTATGCGAGTGTACGATAATCTATACCTAACTCGACGGCAAGGGACAAGAGTCATCAATGCCCGCCTCGATCGCCCGAACAAGGTAACAGGACCGTCAAGCGCGCCTCCGTTTGCCACGATGGTAGATTGTCGGCTGCTTATCGCTGCTCCCGCTGGCTGCACAGCCCGTCGACACGCGAGCTTGAGAGAGCCCGTGGTGACACGCTGGCGGGTGAGCTGGAGCGAGATGAAGAGAGGTTGCCCGCCCGGCAAGCGCCTTTGCCGCGGCAGGAACCTTGTCGCGCGGCAGGGGCTCGGCGCCCACCGAGCCTTCTGGCAAGCTCCTCTTGCCGGGCCTTGCTTCCTTCGCGCCCTGAGTGGCCTTCCCGGCAAGCTCCTCTTGCCGGGGTCTTGATTATTTTGTTCTTGAATGGCTCACCGGCAAGCTCCTCTTGCCGGAGTCTTGTTTTCTTAAGGACCGCGGAGGGTCTTGATAGACGCCCGGCAAGGCTTGCCACGGGGACGCTGCGACTGCCCGTGCAGGGTTCGGGTATTAAGGTACCCCTACCTTAGTACACCGACAGAGCCCCGGTTCGGGCCATACACGGTGCCGAAGCGCTGTTGGGCCAGGCCCAAAAAAAGGGCACGGCACGCGCGGCCTGGGTCCAAACCAAATCCACTCTGTATCCGCCGCGTTCCCCCTTAACGGCACGCGTCAATTGCGGCGTCGAGGGGGAGGTAGGTGGCGTGCGAGGTCGCCTCACCTGTCGCCTCGGTTCCACATCCCCGCCACGTGGCTCCCATGCTCTCGGGGTCGCGGACGGTGGAAATGGGAAACTGGGCCGTTGCGAGCAGAGGCAGCAGGTCGGCCCTGATTCGCTGAGCGGGGCGGCCGAGCCCCCACCTTGCTTCCTTAAAAAGAGCGGAAGGGGAGCGCAGAAGCCCGCACTCTCCCATCTCCTCCTTTCTCGACTTCCGCTCCCCTTTCCTCATTCATCATGGAGAAAGGGAACCTTGGTTCTTCATCGGTGGCGGCGAGGGTCGCCGCTAGACAGCGCCTCCCAACCCCACGCCTGGGTGGCGGGACCAGCCACAAGAGGAAGAGGAGGGGCGAGGTCATGGACGAGGTCGAGGCGCCGGGAAGAGGCGGACGGGCGGCGTGCCGTCTCCGCCTCGCCGGGCGGTTCCCCCCTGCGACGGTCCATACTGGGGACGACCCTTGCGAGTTCTTCGTCGAGGCTGCGCTGGCGCCTCGTTGTCGCCCCGGCTTCCAGCTCCGTTCATGAAGCGCGATGGAGTCGGATCCGCCCGAGACATCGAGATCGCACATGAGGGGCTGTGGAATCAGCAGCATGCGAGTCCGTGTTGTATTCCCAGCCCCTAATGTGATGTATCTTGATCATGGGTGGAAGACGTTCACTCGCATCCACAGCTTGAGGGCGGGGTTTACCTCCATTTTAAGTTAATGGAGGTGATCTCCTCTCCGTCAAGGTCTTCGGGATCTCGGCTTTTCGGGCGAAGTGCTGCGTGGATAGCTCCTCCGACAGCGAAGATTCCCCCTCGAGCGAGAGTGACGAGGAGGGGAGCGACAGCGACGACGAGGGTAGCGGGCCCGATTAGTTGTCGGGCCGCTTCGTGCGTCACCGGCGACCCCATCATCCGCGTCGCCGGCTCCTTGAACTCTCCGGGGTCGTCTCCTTGGGCAGCTGGCGTAGGGAGGCTGCGGAAGGGGAAGAGGGATGGCGACAAGGCCGTCAAGTCGGAGTACGAGGGCGTAGTGCCCTCGACAGCGTGCTGACATCCTGCCGCCCCGTCTTCGAGCCCCGCTTCCGGCATCGCCGTCCCCGTTAAGCCCTCGGAGAGCCCCCGGGATGTTCCCTTGGTGCCTTCTGGCACCTGTAGCTCGCGTAGGCGCTCCTTTTTCCCTTCCCGCCTCCTTGACCTACCTCCTGAAGAGAGGGACAGGAAAAGGATTATGGGCATCTTATCTTTTTAATTTGTAAGCCTTCGGGCCTTATCTGCATTTAAAAAATTGTAATCCTCTCTTTCAAGTGGTTAGTGCTGCGTTAGTAGCGGAGAGGGAGGCAGATGATGAGCCGGCAACCGAGGCAAGCGCATCCAGCGACAAGCAAGGGGCTTCGCCGTCAAGCTCTGGTCCCGACAAGAACATATCAGCGCAGGGTTGCGACAAGATACAGAAAAATATTGTGCAACGCCCAGTCTACTTTGTCAGTTCCCTTCTGCAGGGGGCTAGATCAAGGTACTCTGGTGTGCAAAAACTGCTTTTCGGCCTCCTCATGGCCTCACGAAAGCTGCGCCATTACTTCCAAGCACACGAGATAACAGTTGTCACTCGCTTTCCGCTGAAGAGGATATTGCAAAATCCGAAGCAAGGCAGGATTGTCGAGTGAGCCTTTGGAACTGTCAAGCTTTGGTCTCAAGTTCGAAAGCACTTCAACTATCCAGAGCAGGGCATTGGCCGAATTCATAGCAGAGTGGACGCCAACGCAAGATGAGGAGATTCCGGAGATGAGCATCCCCGTCAAGGAGGCAAATAAAGAATGGCTGATGTACTTTGACGGTGCCTTCTCGCTGCAAGGCGCTGGTGCCGGCGTGCTGCTCATCGCACCCACCGGAGAGCACCTCAAGTACATAGTCCAGATGCACTTTCCCAAGGAACAAGCAACAAATGATACTACTGAGTATGAAGGCTTGCTTGCCGGTCTCAGGATTGCGGTGGACGTTGGGATCAAGAAGCTCATTGTCAGGGGGGACTCGCAACTTGTCGTCCGCCAAGTAAATAAAGATTATCAGAGTCCGTTGATGGAAGCGTACGTCGATGAAGTGAGGAAGTTGGAAGCGCTTTGAAAGCCTGCAAATGGAACACGTTCCAAGAGCACAGAATGATATAGCTGATGGCCTCTCCAAATGTGCCGCACTTAAGTTACCTGTGGAACCAGGGATTTTTGTGCTCAAGCTAACCCAGCCAACCGTAACACCATCAACAGGACAGAGCAAGAAGATAAAATTGGTTTCCGGAGACTACTTTCCGGCAGAACTCTCTGAAGCCGCCGCCAAGAAGGTCCCTAAAACCGACGCGAATATCACTGAGGAGCAGTCTGCTCCGACAAACCATGCAGTTTGTATCATTGAAGCAAACGCACCCGACAAGTTTCGCTCCGGCAAGCTTGCCGGGGATCATCAAGCTCCGGCGGACCCATAGGTCCTTGCCGTAGAAGCTGATGTTCCCGCAGTGATAGATGAGCCTTTAGTTCTTGTTGTCGAGCCACAGGCTCCAACATGGGCACAGCAAATCGTCCATTTTCTTCAGACAGGAGAACTTCCCGAAGAGCAAGAACAAGCGGAAAAAGTAGCCCGGCAGTCAAGTATGTACCAGTTTGTTGACAACATCCTGCATGTAAGAAGACTCAACGGAGTGAAATTGAAGTGTATTTCTTTGGGAAGATGGATGAAGCTGTTGGCGGAGATACACGGAGGCATATGTGGTCACCACATTGGCGCAAGAGCACTTGCCGCAAAGCTTTTCGGCAAGGTTTCTTCCGCCGAAGCCCTCCAGATGCAATCGCACAAGTAACCAAGTGTGAAGCGTGCGATTCCATTCAAAACAGATACACCAACCAGCTCAAGCTCTCCAGGCGATCCCTTTATCCTGGCCCTTTTCGGTCTGGGGGCTCGACATCCTCGGCCCCTTCCCCCGAGCTGTCGGGGGCTTTGAATACTTGTACGTCGCAATCGACAAGTTCACAAAGTGGCCGGAAGTGGAACCAGTGAGGAAGGTGACAGCCACGATCGGCCGTCAAGTTCTTCAGTCAATTGTTTGCCGCTTTGGGATTCCTAACGGATCATCACCGACAACGGCACACAGTTTACGAGCCGCACCTTCATGCAGTACGCCCAAGATCTTGGCGCAAAGATCTTCTTTGCTTCTATTGCTCATCCGAGAAGCAACGGTCAAGCAGAGAGAGCCAACGCTGAAGTGCTGCGAGGACTCAAGACCAGAACTTTCGACAGGCTGCGCAAGTGCGGAAGGAACTGGATCGAGGAGCTGCCGGTGGTTCTTTGGTCGATCAGGACGACGCCAAATCGAGCCACTGGCCAGACACCCTTTGCTCTAGTCTACGGAGCAGAGGCAGTTCTCCCCACGGAACTCGTGTACGGGTCACCTCGAGTGCTCGCTTATGATGAGCTTGAGCAAGAGCAGCTGCGACAAGATGACGCTGCTCCTCGAGGAAGATCGTCTTCAGCGGCTCTTATGACGAGCTGCTCGTTATAAAGCAAGCTTTGCGCCGCTACCATAGCCGCAGTTAATGCCGAAGCTTCGAGGAAGGCGACCTTGTTCTTGGCGCGCTCAATCCGCCAAGAATTCCAACAAGTTGACGCTTGAAGTGGGAAGGCCCTTATCGGGTGAAACGACTCACTAGGCCCGGCGCTGTCCGCCTTGAGACCGAAGATGGTCTTCCGGTGAGCAATTCCTGGAATATAGAGCATCTTCGTAAGTTTTACCCATAAGGCGCGGTTGCCGGAACCCGTTCCGGCAACCACCCTTTTGTACAAGTCTTGCCGCTGTTGCATGTAATCCTTTGTACAAAGCCGGGCGCAGACCCCGTGCATCAGTAAAGCCTATGTGTTGCGCACATTTTGTCAATACATGCTTTCATAATCATATATGCATGTGTTTACTAACATCTTGTGCAGCACCCGCACCCGTAAGCTTATAATGAGCCACTAGGCTCCATAACTTTATTTTCTTCTTTCTTCTCAAACAAGAAGAAGGTTCATCCACCCACAAGTTAACCGGGGGGGAGGAGGAGATAATGGTGTGGGCCAAGCGTCGCCGAGGAACTGTCGCCTTGCCGGATAATGGACAACAGAAAAGCTAACTTGCTAAGTTTAAACGACCAGTTTTAAATTTTTAAGTTATCTTCCTCGAACGATAGTACTTTGTATGGAAAACCTGTGCGCGGAGGAACCAAATCGTGACTGGTCGCGCCCTTACTTTGTTTCGAGTCCGCTCAACAACTTAAGTGAGCTGCGGCCAGTCCGCGACAAGGTTGCTTGTCGGTGGCGACCCGCCACAGGCTGCTGAAGTTCCACTTTTCGGCGCCATGGCAAGGGTGCTGCACCGCAAGTTTCCCTGAAAAGCGTAGGGCAGTAACATACAAGGGAAGAAATCAAGTAAAGGAAATAACATTGCATTCGATTGCCTAAGATAGTGTATATTACAAAAATAACTTATTGCGGCACTAGCTAAATTGTTCTCAGAACTGAAATAACAGCGAAGAGGAGAAGAAAGGTGCGCCAGCATCCAAGCCCCGGCGAGCCAGAGTTGCCGGGGGCTGCGGCAAGCCAGAGTTGCCGGAGGCTGCGGCAAGCCAGAGTTGCCGGGGGCTGCGGTATCAGATAAGCCTTTCGTCCCTTCTCAAACACCCTTTTTTTTTCATTAAAAAACATTCTACTCGGATACAGTCCGTGGAGAATGAAAAACATGAAAGAGAGGATTACAATTTTTTAAATGCAGATAAGGCCCGAAGGCTTACAAATTAAAAAGATAAGATGCCCGTAATCCTTTTCCTGTCCCTCTCTTCAGGAGGTAGGTCAAGGAGGCGGGAAGGGCAAAAGGAGCGCCTACGCGAGCTACAGGTGCCAGAAGGCACCAAGGGAACATCCCGGGGGCTCTCCGAGGGCTTAACGGGGACGGCGGCGCCGGAAGCGGGGCTCGAAGACGGGGCGGCAGGACGTCAGCACGCTGTCGAGGGCACTACGCCCTCGTACTCCGACTTGACGGCCTTGTCGCCATCCCTCTTCCCCTTCGCAGCCTTCCCACGCCAGCCGCCCAAGGAGACGCACCCGGGGAGTTCAAGGAGCCGGGCGACGCGGATGATGGGGTCGCCAGACGACTTGCAAGCGGCGCCCGACAACTAATCGGGCCCGCTACCCTCGTCGTCGCTGTCGCCTCCTCGTCACTCTCGCCGAGGGGAATCTTCGCTGTCGGAGGAGCTATCCACGCAGCACTTCGCCCGAAAGTGCCGAGATCCCCAAGACCTTGACGGAGAGGAGATCACCCTCCATTAACTTAAAATGGAGGGTAAACCCCGCCTCAAGTTGTGGATGCGAGTGAACGTCTTCCACCCACGATCAAGATACATCACATTAGGGGCTGGGAATACAACACGGACTCGCATGCCGCTGATTCCACACCCCTCATGTGCAGTCTCAAGTGTCTCGGCGGATCCGACTCCATCGCGCCATGAACGGAGCTGGAAGCCGGAGGCGACGACGAGGCGCCGGGCGCAGCTCGACGAAGAAGAACTCGCAAGGTTCGTCCCCCGTATGGACCGCTGCAGGGAGGGGAACCGCCGGCGGAGGCGGAGACGACACGCCGCCCCGTCCGCCTCTTCCCGAAGCCTCGACCTCGTCGCGACCTCGCCCCTCCCTCTTCCTCTTGTGGCTGGTCCCGCCACCCGGGCGTGGGGTTGGGGGGCGCTGTCTAGCGGCGACCCTCGCCGCCACCGATGAAGAACCAAGGTTCCCTTTCTCGATGTGAATGAGGGAAAGGGGAGCAGAAGCTGAGGAAAGGAGGAGATGGGAGAGTGCGGGCTTCTGCGCTCCCCTTCCGCTCTTTTTAAGGAAGCAAGGTGGGGGCTCGGCCGCCCCGCTCAGCGAATCAGGGCGGGGAATCAGGGCCGACCTGCTGCCTCTGCTCGCAACGGCCCAGTTTCCCATTTCCACCGTCCGCGCCCCGAGAGCATGGGAGCCACGTGGCGGGATGCGGAACCGAGGCGACGGGTGAGGCGACCTCGACGCCACCTACCTCCCCACGACGCCGCAATTGACGCGTGCCGTTCTGGGAACGCGCGGATACGGAGTGGATTTGGTTTGGACCCAGGCCGCGTGCCGTGCCTGTTTTGGGCCTGGCCCAACAGCGCTTCGGCACCGTGTATGGCCTGCACCGGGGCTCTGTCGGTGTACTAAGGTAGGGGTACCTTAATACCCGAACTCCATGCACGGGCAGTCATGGCCCCCGTGGCAAGCCTTGCCGGGCGCCTATCAAGACCCTCCGCGCCCTTGAAAACAAGACTCCGGCAAGAGGAGCTTGCGGTGAGCCATTCAAGAACAAAATATCAAGACCCGGCAAGAGGAGCTTGCGGGAAGGCCACTCAGTAGCGAAGGAAGCAAGGCCCCGGCAAGAGGAGCTTGCCGGGAAGGCTCTGTGGGCGCCGAGCCCCTGCGCGACAAGGTTCCTGCCGCGGCAAGGCGCTTGCCGGGGCGGGCAACCTCTCTTCATCTCCGCTCCAGATCACCCGCCAAGCGTGTCACCACGGGCTCTCTCAAGCACAGCGTGTCGACGGGCTGTGCAGCCAGCGGGAGCAGCTATAAGCGGCGCCGACAAGCTACCATCGTGGCAAACGGAGGCGACTTGCGGTCCTGTTACCATTGTTCGGGCGATCGAGACGGGCATTGATGACTCTTGTCCCTTGCCGTCGAGTTAGGTATAGATTATCGTACACTGCATAAAGCGTGTACCAACCTATGTTTTACCATCATACCCTTGTCTACTTGCCACATGTGGTGACCCCTTGTGCCTATAAAAGGAGGCCCAAGGGCAACGTAGAAAGGGTTCGGTCCAGCTCCGGCTTAGTTCATCATATTCATACGAAACCACACTCGGGCTAGGTCTTGTAGCTCCCATTGCTCCCTAGCAAGAACACAAGATAATCCACAAAGCAGCAGTAGGAGTATTATCTCTCCGGAGAGCTCCGAAGCTGGGTAAATCCGCTCGTGTGCATCGCCTCGATCCGCTCTTTGTGCAATCTCCGCCCCCCTCCGAACCACAAGGGACCTCGGTCCCGTAGGTGCTCGTGGGACACGATCAGTTCTCCCCCGACACAGCCACACCTGGATAACTTAATATTTACAGCAAAGTGTTTAGTAGCAAAGTGATATGATAGTAGTGGTAACGGTAACAAAGGTAACGGTAGCAAAAGTAATATTTTTGGTATTTTGTAGTGATTGTAACAGTAGCAACGGAAAAGTAAAATAAGCGGAAAACAATATGTAGAAAGCTCGTAGGCATTGGATCGGTGATGGATAATTATGCCGGATGCGGTTCATCATGTAACACTCATAACATAGGGTGACACAGAACTAGCTCCAATTCATCAATGTAATTTAGGCATGTATTCCGAATATAGTCATACGTGCTTATGGAAAAGAACTTGCATGACATATTTTGTCCTAGCCTCCCGTGGCAGCGGGGTCCTAATGGAAACTAAGGGATATTAAGGCCTCCTTTTAATAGAGTACTGAAACAAAGCATTAGCACATAGTGAAAACATGAACTCCTCAAACTATGGTCATCACCAGGAGTGGTCCCGATTATTGTCACTTCGGGGTTGCCGGATCATAACACATAGTAGGTGACTATAGACTTGCAAGATAGGATCAAGAACACACATATATTCATGAAAACATAATAGGTTCAGATCTGAAATCATGGCACTCGGGCCCTAGTGACAAGCATTAAACATAGCAAAGTCATAGAAACATCAATCTCAGAACATAGTGGATACTAGGGATCAAACCCTAACAAAACTAACTCGATTACATGATAGATCTCATCCAACCCATCACCGTCCAGCAAGCCTACGATGGAATTACTCACGCACGGGGGTGAGAATCATGAAATTGGTGATGGAGGATGGTTGATGATGACGACGGCGACGAATCCCCCTCTCCGGAGCCCCGAACGGACTCCAGATCAGCCCTCCCGAGAGGTTTTAGGGCTTGGCAGCGGCTCCGTATCATAAAATGCGATGATTTCTTCTCCTCTATTTTTTTCTCCCCGAAAGCAAATATATAGAGTTGGAGTTGGCGTCGGAGGAGCTCCAGGGGGCCCACGAGGTAGGGGGCGTGCCCTAGGGGGGAGGGCGCACCCCCACCCTCGTGGACAGGATGTGGGCCCCCTGGTCTTCATCTTTTTCAATGATTTTTTATTATTTCCAAATAGACGTTCCGTGGAGTTTCAGGTCATTCCGAGAACTTTTGTTTCTGCACATAAATAACACCATGGCAATTCTGCTGAAAACAGCGTCAATCCGGGTTAGTTCCATTCAAATCATGCAAGTTAGAGTCCAAAACAAGGGCAAAAGTGTTTGGAAAAGTAGATACGACGGAGACGTATCAACTCCCCCAAGCTTAAACCTTTGCTTGTCCTCAAGCAATTCAGTTGATAAACTGAAAGTGATAAACAAAAACGTTTACAAACTCTGTTTGCTCTTGTTGTTGTAAATATGTAAAGCCAGCATTGATGTTTTCAGCAAAGATTATGACTAACCACATTTGCAATAACTCTCAGGTCTCATGTTTACTCATATCAATGACATAATCAACTAGCGAGCGATAATAATAAATCTCAGATGACAACACTTTCTCAAAACAATCATAATAGGATATAACAGGATGATATCTCGCTAGCCCTTTCTGTGACCGCAAAACATAAATGCAGAGCACCTTTAAAGATCAAGGACTGACTAGACATTGTAACTCATGGTAAAAGAGATCCAGTCATACCCAATATAAATTAATAGTAATGAATGCAAATGACAGCTGCGATATCCAGCTAGTGCTTTTTAATAAGAGGGTGATGACTCAACATAAAAGTAAATAGATAGGCCCTTCGCAGAGGGAAGCAGGGATTTGTAGAGGTGCCAGAGCTCGATTTTGAAATAGAGATAAATAATATTTTGAGCGGCATAATTTCATTGTCAACATAACAACTAAGAGATGGCGATATCTTCCATGCTACACACATTATAGGCGGTTCCCAAACAGAATGGTAAAGTTTATACTCCCCCTCCACCAACAAGCATCAATCCATGACTTGCTCAAAACAACGAGTGTCTCCAACTAGCAACAGTCCCAGGGGGGGGGGGGGGTTTGTTTGCAATTATTTTGATTTAGTTTGCATAAATCATGGGACTGGGCATCCCGGAGACCAGCCATTTTCTCATGAGTGAGGAGCGGAGTCCACTCCTCTTGAGAATAACCCGCCTAACATGGAAGATACGGACAACCCTAGTTGATACATGAGCTATTCGAGCATACAAAACAGAATGTTTATTTGAAGGTTTAGAGTTTGGCACATACAAATTTACTTGGAACGGCAGGTAAATACCGCATATAGGAAGGTATGGTGGACTCATATGGAATAACTTTGAGGTTTAAGGGATTGGATGCACAAGCAGTATTCCCGCTTAGTACAAGTGAAGGCTAGCAAAAGACTGGGAAGCGACCAACTAGAGAGCGACAATAGTCATGAACATGCATTAAAATTAATAAACATTGGATGCAAGCATGAGTAGGATATAATCCACCATGAACATAAATATCGTGAAGGCTAGGGTTATTTGTTTCAACTACATGTGTGAACATGTGCCAAGTCAAGTCACTTAAATCATTCAAAGGAGGATACCACCCCATCATACCACATCACAACCATTTTAATAGCATGTTGGCACGCAAGGTAAACCATTATAACTCATAGCTAATCAAGCATGGCATAAGCAACTATGATCTCTAATTGTCATTGCAAACATGTTTATTCATCATAAGCTGAATCAAGAACGATGAACTCATCATATTTACAAAAACAAGAGAGGTCAAGTTCATACCAGCTTTTCTCATCTCAGTCAGTCCATCATATATCGTCATAATTGCCTTTCACTTGCACGACCGAATGATGTGAATAATAATAAGAGTGCACGTGCATTGGACTAAGCTAGAATCTGCGAGCATTCAATAAACAGGAGAAGACAAGGCAATATGGGCTCTTGGTTAAATTAACAGTAATGCATATAAGAGCCACTTCAACAATTTAATCATGGTCTTCTCCTACGACCCCAAAGAAAATAAATAAAAACTATGTACACGGGAAAGCTCCCAACAAGCAAAAGAAGAACGGGAAATATTTTTTGGGGTTTTATTTTAATTATTACTACTACAACAAGAAAGTAAACTAACTAAAAGTTACTACTAATTTTTTTGATTTTCTTAAGGTTTAACAAACACACAAGAAGAAAGCAAAAAAAAGATAAACTAACATGGATATTACAATGAAAAAGTATGAGCACCGACATCTAGCAATGAGTGTGTAAACATAAATGTAATGTCGGTGAGAAATACGTACTCCCCCAAGTTTAGGCTTTTGGCCTAGGTTGGTTCATTGCCAAGGATGGCCTGGCGGATATCCATAGGTGTAGTTGGGGTCGTACTGAGATGAAGAGGACTCTGGCTGCCACTGGCTGGCAGTCATCTCCGGATCCCAAAAGTAATCAGACTGTCGTGGAGGCTCAAATTGTGGTTCCGGCTCCGGGGCTGGTGTAGGGTTCCGGTAGGCTTGAATGGTCACCCACGTAACGAGATACGGACCTTCAGATAAATTAAACAAGGAAGGAGCAGGCAAGGTGATAGTCTCAGGGTGATGTTTATGAAAAAAAATTGTATTTAAGCTCCCCTTCCCTATTCTTAACAATAAAATCATGCTCTAACATACTCTTATAATCTAAATAAGCACTAGGCAGCAATTTTTCTTCTTTCTCATAGAGCCTAATAGGTATGTTAAAATGTGCAGCTAGGCGTGAAGCATAAATGCTTCCAAAGATGGGGCCCTTAGTACGGTTCAGACTTAACAGTTTAGCAACGATACTGCCCATACTAACAGTGTATCACGGAATAAACCATGAAACAAAATGAAAATATCAGGAACACTAAGGTTTCCACAGTTTCCGCGACCAATTAAGCAATGACTAGCAAATATAGCAAAGTAGCGTAAAATAGGAAAATGTATGCTAGTGATTGCATCGGAAACCTTCCTAGTTTCCCCCATAGTAATGGTGTCAATAAACCCGTCCACATCTTTACGATGTGGTTCATCTAAGGTACCCTCGAAAGGTATTTTGCAAACCTTGCAAAATTCATCTAGTGGCATCTTCTTAACAACATCATATAAATGAAACTCTACTGAAGGAGGTGTTTCCTTAGGAAAACAGTAGAAGTTTTGCACAAAAGTATTAGTGAGTAAGGGATACTGATGACGTTGGTCGCGGAGGAAGTCGGTGAGGCCAACATTCTCAGCCAATGAATAGAAATCATCATAAATCCCGGCTTTTCTCAAGAAATCATCGGAAGGCCATTCACACAGCCGGACCTCCGCGGTGCGAGGCAAATTACATTTGGCCCTCTGTGCTTCTTCATTTTGCTTTTCCTTCGATCTTCGGCTCGATGAGCCCCTCAAAATTCTCTTCATTATTTTCTGAAATATTCTGAAATTTTTAGTAACTTCAAACAAAAGTGAACCAAGCTCCACAAAATTGATAGCAACTACTCCTACAAGTGCCTAGAGACTATATCAAGCATTAGAACTACTTGAAACATATAAATTTGACATGCAAGCTCAAGAACATGGTCACCTAGGCAGCACAAATTTGCAATGAATAGAGCACTAGAACAAAAACTAATTGGACCAATGGAGGAGTCACATACCAAGGAACAATCTCCCCAAGCAGTTTTGTGAGAGGTGCTTTGAGCAAGGAGATCGAAAATCGCAGCAAAATGAGCTAGAACTCGTGCTTGAGCTGGATATTGGAGTTTGTGGGAGGAAGGAGTGTATGGGTGCAGGAATAAGTGGAGGAGGGCCACCGTGGGCCCATGAGGCAGGGGGGCGCGCCCTCCATCCTCGTGGCCAGGTGGTTGACCCCCTACTGTGTTCTCAGTACTAGAAATCCTCAAATATTCTAGAAAAAACCATATTTCATTTTCAGGGCATTTGGACAACTTTTATTTTCGTGGTTATTGCACGGATAAACCAGAAAACAGACAGAAAAATACTATTTTTACTTTATTTCAACTAAATAACAGAAAGTAGAAAGAGGGTACAGAAGGTTGTGCCTTCTAGTTTCATCCATCTCATGCTCATCAAAAGGAATCCACTAACAAGGTTGATCAGGTCTTGTTAACAAACTCATTCCGACTAACATGGAACCGGAGAAATTTCGAATAACACTATGTTACCTCAACGGGGATATGCACATCCCCAATAATAAGAATATCATATTTCTTCTTGGCAGTAGGAAGAGGAAATTCAAAACCTCCAAATATAATCGACGGAATTTTTCCAATAGAGTTGATGCTATGAACTTGAGGTTGTTTCCTCGAAAAGTGTACCGTATGCTCATTACCATTAACATGAAAAGTGACATTGCCTTTGTTGCAATCAATAACAGCCCCTGCAGTATTCAGAAAAGGTCTTCTAAGAATAATAGACATACTATCGTCCTCAGGAATATCAAGAATAACAAAGTCCGTTAAAATAGTAACGTTTGCAACCACAACAGGCACATCCTCACAAATACCGACAGGTATAGCAGTTGATTTATTAGCCATTTGCAAAGATATTTCAGTACGTGTCAACTTATTCAAGTCAAGTCTACGATATAAAGAGAGAGGCATAACAATAACACCGGCTCCAAGATCGCATAAAGCAGTTTTAACATAATTCCTTTTAATGGAGCATGGTATAGTAGGTACTCCTGGGTCTCCTAGTTTCTTAGGTATTCCCCCCTTAAAAGTATAATTAGCAAGCATGGTGGAAATCTCAGCTTCAGGTATCTTTCTCTTATTTGTAACAATATTTGTCATATACTTAGCATAAGGATTCATTTTGAGCATATCAGTTAATCGCATACGCAAAAAGATAGGTCTAATCATTTCAGCAAAGCGCTCAAATTCCTCATCATCCTTTTTCTTGGACGGTTTGGGAGGAAAAGGCATGGGTTTCTGAACACATGGTTCTCTTTCTTTACCATGTTTCCTAGAAACGAAGTCTCTCTTATCATAACGTTGATTCTTTGATTATGGGTTATCAAGATCAACAGCAGGTTCAATTTCTACATCATTGTCATTACTAAGTTGAGCATTATCATGAACATCATCATTAACATTTTCACTAGGTCCATGTTCATTACCAGATTGTGTTTCAGCATCAGAAATAGAGATATCATTTGGATTCTCAGGTGTTTCAGCAATAGGTTCACTAGAAGTTTGCAAAGTCCTATCATTTTTCTTTTTCTTCTTTTTAGAAGAACTAGGTGCATCAATATTATTTCTCTGAGAATCTTTCTCAATTCTCTTAGGGTGGCCTTCAAGATACAAAGGTTCCTTAGTCATTCTACCAGTTCTAGTAGCCACTCTAACAGCATAATCCTTTTTCTTACTATTCATTTCATTAAGCAAATCGTTTTGAGCTTTAAATACTTGTTCTACTTGAGTGGTAACCATAGAAGCATGTTTAGTAATGAGTTTAAGTTCACCTTTAACTCTAGACATATAATCACACAAGTGTTTAATCATATCAGAATTATATTTCAATTGTCTACCAAAATAAGCATTGAAGTTTTCTTGTTTGACCATAAAGTTATCAAACTCATCCAAGCATTGGCTAGCAATTTTAGTAGGAGGGATTTCAGCTCTATCATATCTATAGAGAGAATTTACCTTTACTACCTGTGTCGGGTTATCAAGACCATAAGTTTCTTCAATAGGTAATGGATTAAGATCATATGTTTCTTCAACAGGCGGTAGATTAAGACCATGTATTTCTTTAATAGGAGGTAAATTCTTAACATCTTCAGCTTTAATACCTTTTTCTTTCATAGATTTCTTTGCCTCTTGCATATCTTCAGGACTGAGAAATAGAACACCTCTTTTATTAGGAGTTGGTTTAGGAATAGGCTCAGGAGCTGGCTCGGGAAGTGTCCAATTATTTTCACTGGTCAACATATTGTTCAATAGAATTTCAGCTTCATCAGGTGTTCTTTCCCTGAAAACAGAACCAGCACAACTATCCAGGTAATCTCTGGAAGCATCGGTTAGTCCATTATAAAAGATATCAAGTATTTCATTTTTCTTAAGAGGATGATCAGGAAAAGCATTAAGTAACTTGAGAAGCCTCCCCCAAGCTTGTGGGAGACTCTCTTCTTCAATTTGCACAAAGTTGTATATATCCCTCAAAGCAGCTTGTTTCTTATGAGCAGGGAAATATTTAGCAGAGAAGTAATAAATCATATCCTAGGGACTACGCACACAACCAGGATCAAGAGAATTAAACCATATCTTAGCATCACCCTTTAATGAGAACGGAAATATTTTAAGGATATAAAAGTAGCGAGATCTCTCATCATTAGTGAACAGGGTGGCTATATCATTTAATTTAGTAAGATGTGCCACAACAGTTTCAGATTCATAGCCATGAAAAGGATCAGATTCAACCAAAGTAATTATATCAGGATCAACAGAGAATTCATAATCCTTATTGGTAACACAGATAGGTGAAGTTGCAAAAGCAGGGTCGGGTCTCATTTTGTCATTAAGAGATTGCTTATTCCATTTAACTAATAACCTCTTAAGCTCATCGCTATCTTTGCAAGCTAAAATAGCAGCAGAAGCTTCTTTATCAAAAATATAACCCTCAGGAATAACAGGCATGTTTTCATCATCAATTTCATCAACATGATCAGTTTCAATAATTTCTTTCTCTCTAGCCCTAGCAATTTGTTCATCAAGAAATTCACTAAGTGGCACAGTAGTATCAAGCATAGAAGTAGTTTCATCATAAGTATCATGCATAGTAGAAGTGGCATCATCAATAACATGCGACATATCGAGCGAATAGCGAAGCAGGTTTAGGTGTCGCAAGCTTACTCAAAACAGAAGGTGAATCAAGTGCAGAGCTAGATGGTAGTTCCTTACCTCCCCTCGTAGTTGAGGGATAAATTGTTGTCTTAGCGTCATTCAAGTTCTTCATAGTGACCAGCAGATATAAATCCCAAGTGACTGAAAGAATAGAGCTATGCTCCCCGGCAACGGCGCCAGAAAATAGTCTTGATAACCCACAAGTATAGGGGATCGCAACAGTTTTCGAGTTTAGAGTATTCAACCCAAATTTATTGATTCGACACAAGGGGAGCCAAAGAATATTCTCAAGTATTAGCAACTGAGTTGTCAAGTCAGCCACACCTGGATAACTTAATATATACAACAAAGTGTTTAGTAGCAAAGTGATATGATAGTAGTGGTAACGGTAACAAAGGTAACGGTAGCAAAAGTAATATTTTTGGTATTTTGTAGTGATTGTAATAGTAGCAACGGAAAAGTAAAATAAGCGGAAAACAATATGTTGAAAGCTCGTAGGCATTGGATCGGTGATGGATAATTATGCCGGATGCGGTTCATCATGTAACAGTCATAACATAGGGTGACACAGAACTAGCTCCAATTCATCAATGTAATGTAGGCATGTATTCCGAATATAGTCATACGTGCTTATGGAAAAGAACTTGCATGACATCTTTTGTCCTACCCTCCCGTGGCAGCGGGGTCCTAATGGAAACTAAGGGATATTAAGGCCTCCTTTTAATAGAGTACCGAACAAAGCATTAGCACATAGTGAATACATGAACTCCTCAAACTATGGTCATCACCGGAGTGGTCCCGATTATTGTCACTTGGGGTTGCGGATCATAACACATAGTAGGTGACTATAGACTTGCAAGATAGGATCAAGAACACACATATATTCATGAAAACATAATAGGTTCAGATCTGAAATCATGGCACTCGGGCACTAGTGACAAGCATTAAGCATAGCAAAGTCATGGCAACATCAATCTCAGAACATAGTGGATACTAAGGATCAAACCCTAACAAAACTAACTCGATTACATGATAGATCTCATCCAACCCATCACTGTCCAGCAAGCCTCACTACACCACAAACCCCTCTATAGCTACGCATGCCTTCCAACGAAATAGCCATGTGTTGCTGGAATTGCAGCTCCCACTTCCTACGACTATTAACCACTCCCTACGACAGTTAAGGAAATATCATTTTTCCAAAATAAAGAGTACAGGAAACAACCCACTCCCTCCCGATAGGTAGGCACACCGCACACGTTGCCAACGCCGCCTACCTTCGTTCTGTCGTGTGATCCCTGATCCGGATTCCTCCGGTTCGTCTCCCTCCTCCACACTCGGTCGCCTCAACTACGCCCCATGATCCCGATGTCGAGGACTTCCCCATCTATCTCTCCAACACCTCCCCTCCCACCCAGACCAATCGAGGATAGCCCCCCCCCCCACCCACCCACCCCTCCCTCCCCACAAACGCCAACCTGTGGCGTGTCGACCGCCGCGGCGGTGCAAGCCGGCGAGCCGGCGACTTGCCAGACCAGATGGTGCGGAACCTTCTGGAGCAGGAGAGTCTTCGTCGGAGGCAAGACTACCTGCATCTCCTTCTTCTCCATCCTCGTAGCCGCCATCCACTTGTTTGTGTTTGCCCAGCGATTCCGCCAGTAGCAGATCCTCGCCCAAGGACTTCTCCAACTCAACGCCATGGTAATTTTGTTTTTTCTCCCCGAGTAATATCACAGGAAGTCATAGAACTTGCACTCGATGTTCAGTTTGGTGCTAGAACTTTAAAAATATGGATTTTTGGTCACCTAACTTCACAACGCGTGCAAATATGGTCACAAAATACGCATGCAGCGTATTAGGGCGTATGACCCCACCTGTCAATGAGTGATGTTGCTCGGCTGACTAACTTTTGCACAAAACACCCTCACATTTTTTTTATTTGCGAAAAAAGCTGACTGTTGTGCTACATATAAGTACAAAAATTAACACAAAAAATGGGTGAGAAGAGACTTAACCCGTTGCCAATGTTTACGACACAAGCCAGAGCCACTCCATCCAACTCACCCTTCCCGTTCGCATCTCATGTATGGATAGCAAACTTAGATTTACTGAACGCGCTACTTAAATGACATTTTTTTTTTCTGCATCTATGAGGAATTGGTGTACATCTGCAACCCATTTAAGCTATTTTACCGGTCCTTTTTTTACCTGAAATATGTCGAGGCACGTATTGTCGTACTACTACAGTTGATTCCGTTAATCAGGACCAGAAGTCATATTAGGTAGGTCGACACATTAAGATAAAATATAATGCCATCAACATAGTACTTACAAGTGGAGCAGTAAAACAAGGGGAGTGATACTAATTGGCTAATTGCACATCAAGACGGTTTGACAGAGCTGTAAAAGTAGGTTATATCATTTGTATGTACAATATTTATAGCACATGTTTAGACATTAATTTTATTATTGTAATTATAGTTTACGTAATATTTACATATTTCCAGTACATTAAGACTAGTTATTCACCGTAGACGCGTATAGGTGTAGGTTGTAGCGGTTAGAACGTCCTGTGTGCTACCCTTTGGTTGTTTGTTCGAGAGCTGGCGGTCACACTTTTTCCTGTTAATTTTCAATGTATAATGACAGGCAGGACCCACTGCTCATAGGTACGAAAAAAATAAATGTCATTTAAGCTCCATGTTCAATATATCTCAGTTTGTTATCCATACTTGAAATACGAACGTGAAGGGTTCGTTGGTTGGCTAGAGTGACTTTTGTCCTTAATTTGGGTCATGTGTTCGAATCCTGCCTCACTGATATTTTAGTTAATTACCGTACCTATATGATGTACAGTGGTCGGCCTTTTCTATTAATTTTCGTACCAATATGCTGCTGCACAGTGGTTGGCCTTTCCCGCAAATAAAAAATTGTAAGGTTGTTTTGTGCAAAAAATCAGTCGGTCGAACGCCATCACTCACTGACAGGTAGGCCCATACACCTTGATATGTCCGCATGCGTATTTTGTGACAGTATTTGCACGTGATGTCAAGTTAGATGACCACAAATCCGTATTTTTAAATTTCTAGCACCAAACTGAACATCAAGCGCAAGTTCTATGACTTCTGGTGATATTCCCCTCTCTCTTTGCTTCATGCATGTTCACTCGATCGGTACAGGTTTTTGGTATTTGCGAGACAAGCAGACACTCATGATGGCTATTAAAATGGAGACTTCCAATTCTTGGTGTTTTTGTAGGTATGCGGTACTACTTTTCTGATATGTGGCTGGTTGATGGAACCTGTATATTCCCAATCCTTTTGGAATACAGATTCTACTTGTGCTTCATCTTATAGAGATTCTACTTTCTTTCCTTTTTGAAAGAAAAGGTAGATCATGTTCTACCTTATGCATTCAAAACAGGCCGTAGCCTGAGCGACCAAAGTCGTTTTACATGAAGGCGTTATGAGCGCAGCACAGAACGTGCAGCAGGCCAATGCCAAGCCTGAGAAGAAGAACAAGGGAAGGTAGGAAGGAAGGGAAGAAAAAGAAATAGGGTGCAGAGAAAAAGAAAAAGCTTTGCAGCTATTCTCGCACCATTACATCAGCCCAAGAAGATAAATGTTCCCTGACATTTCCCGCAGGTGCTCGCAGAGTCCATAATTTGATCAGGTCGGCCACCTCAACAAGCACCCTTCCAGATGTCCAGCACTTGTTGTGGAAAACTTGCTCGTTCCGAGCATGCCAAAGCGCAACAGCAGCAGCTGCAAAGAAAACATTCCAGAGATTTCCATGTGCCTCCTTTGGTATGTCAGAGCCCAAAAAATCTGCTGTAGACTCACATGAAACTGCCAGCTCCAGAAGGCCGGCCTTTGCCCAAATAGTTTGTGCAAATTTGCATCTAAGCAGAATATGATGCATAGTCTCGGCTCTTTGGGCATAGATCACATCCGTTATGTGTTACTAGCCTCGCCCAAAGGCTTCCTTATCATGTTATTCCAGGTGTTGTGCCTGTCCTTGAGGGCCAGCCATAGAAAGACACGGTGCCGTTTGGGTATGATTCGGTCCCAAATATAACGAGCCAACGGGCAGTCCCTGCCCCTGAACGTAAGCATCTTGTAGAAAAAAGCCGTAGAAATCTTGCTGTCAAAGGCAATTGGTCTCCTGACGTCTGCTCTAGCAGTTGTTGGTGAGTTGCAACTAAGTACCTGGGTTAGTCTTTCAAGCTCCCGCAGCGCTGTGTAGGATAGATTGGGATGAAGCTGAATCATCCAGTGTCCAGAGACGTACTGTGAGGCAACTGTGCAAGACTTGCATCGGGCAAAGGTGAAAAGGGTTGGAAAGGAGTTGGATAGCCGGCCACTCGCAATCCAAAGATCATACCGGAATGATATAGTGGTGCCATCCCCAAGTTCACACCTTGTGGACTGTATGACAAACTGAATAGAAGATTTGATGCGCGCCAAATGGCGATTATCCGTAAAGCGACCGTAAGTGGTATTTCTTTATGACAATATGTTGATGAAAACCATTGGTAACATGGCACATCACTGGGCTGTAGGATCCTTGTCATGATCTTGCTTATCATTGCCAAGTTATGTGCATCAAGGTCTCGTACGCCCAAACCTCCATTCTGCTGCTGCAAGGTAACATAATCCCATGCCACCAGGCACTGCCCACCTTGAGCGTGATTCTTTCCTTGCCATAGAAAGCCCCTCATAATCTGCTCTAGCTGCTGTAAGGATTGCTTGGGCCAGACGAAGCAGCCCATGAAGTAGCTGGGGATCGCTGCCAGAACAGCATTAATCAATGTTAGCCGCCCTCCCCAAGAAAGGAAAGTGGCCAGCCAACCTGAGAGTCGTTTGTCCACTTTGTGAATAACAGGCATTAGCAGCTCGTGAGTGATCTTATGTGTTGAGAGGGGCAGCCCAAGATAAGTGCACGGGAAAGCAGACGGTTGACACTGCAGAATTTGAGCAATCTGTTGACAAACTGCCGGATCAACGCAAATAGGGACGAAGGAGCTCTTCTGGAAATTAATTGATAGGCCAGTGAAGGCTGAAAAAGATTCAAGGACCCTCTTGATGATGCCAACTTGTTGTGTGTCCCCTTGTATCAAAAGGAGGGTGTCGTCTGCGTACTGTAGGACAGGGAAAGGCCCCTCCCCCCCGAGCGGATGTTTGAGCAGACCAGCTTGATGCTCTCTGTCACAACACCTTTGTAGAACATCAGCAATTAATATAAAAAGGTAAGGTGACAGTGCATCCCCCTGCCTGAGGCCACATTTGGATTGTATCTTCTCCCCAATCTGGCCATTGAGAAGGACTTGAGAGGAGCTTGACTTGAAAATGCTGGAGATCCAGTGTTTCCAACGGTTCCCAAAACCCCTTGCTTGAAAAATTTGGAGAAGGGCATCCCAACTGACACTGTCAAAAGCCTTCCGAAAATCCAGTTTCAGAACAATCATAGGTTTCTTTCTCTTGGCTGCTTCTTGTACCAACTCAGCTGCTAAAATAAAATTCTCAATAATGCATCGCCTGTAAAAACCGGACTGCAACGGATGAATCATGGCTGGGAGGAGGCGTTGCAGTCGTGCGGCAAGCACTTTAGTTATCAGCTTGGGCAAGCTGTGTACCAAGGAGATGGGGCGGAAGTCTCTGATATCCGTTGGTGCGTCTTTCTTGGGTATAAGCACAATGTTTGCCACATTGATGCCGTGCAAGCTGCTACCCAGTTCATAAAATTCCTGAAAGAAACGCATCAGATCCTCCTTCAAAACCTCTTTGAAGCAGTTGTAGAACTCATTTGTGAAGCCATCAGGTCCCGGGCTTCTATTGTTCGGACTCTTCTTGATGGCTGTAACAATCTCCGCCCATGTGAACGGTTCTTCCAGCACCCCAAGGTCAGCACTGTCATATAGCTGGGAGAGGTCAATCGTTGGCAAGGAGGGGGATGTTTGTCCCAGCAAAGCCCTGTAGTACTCTGTTGCAATCCGTAGCTTGTCATTCTCTCCAAAAAAACTGGACTCGGTCTTGTATTAGGAGCCTCACTTTATTCTTTTTGTGGTGCTGATTAGCCGCAGCATGGAAAAAACGTGTGTTCTCGTCCCCGAGTGTGCAACCCCGAATCTTTGCGCGGCGCCTCCATGCCATTGTTTGCCAGAGGATGAGCTGTTGTGCTTTTGCATTCGCATGCTTTCTTAAAGAGATCTCCAGCCTTGTTAAGTGGCGCCGTTCCTCCACTGTATCCAAAAACTGAACCACATGCTTACAATTATCCAGTGTTAGCTGCAGTGGTTTTTTGGCCCTGTCCCATTTCCTCACAGCAGCCTGGACCTGTCTCAGCTTGAAGTTAAGAAGAGTTGCCATTGAAGCAAAAACCCGGCTGCCCCTTTGCCAGTTCTCATTGATCAACTCTCGTGCTTCCGGCATCAGCAGCCAATGGTTCTCGAACCTGAAAAACGAGCACTTGGGCGCCTCTCTGCATATGTCTACTCCAATGAGAATGTGATCTGATGTTACAGCTGGTAGGGCGGTCGCTGTAGTGTCCGCGAAGTCGAAGTTCCACTCAGCATTGACAAGAACTCTGTCCAGCTTTACAAGAGTTGGCTGCACCCTTATGTTAGACCATGTAAACGTGCGGTTGGAAATCTCGATATCGTCTAGTGCATGCTCTCGAATCCAGGAGTTGAAGGTGTCCATGAGTGCCCAGTTTCTTCTGCCCTTGGATTTTTCATGCTCAAACCTATACATGTTGAAATCCCCTACAAGAATCCAGGGTCCACTGACTGCCGCAGCCATCTCAGACATGGCTTCAAAAAACTGCGGCCTATCACCATCTTCACATGGAGCATAGATAGCAAATAGTGCAAAGCTGTTATTATTCTTGCTGATCGGGCGCATGGTAACACAAAACCTGTTTTGGCCACTTCCACACCGTAAGTCATCATTCCAGGCCACAATAATCCCCCCCGAGGAGCCTGAGGCAGGCATATAAGCAAAATTCTTCAAGTTGTGAGGGAGGAAGGCAGCAGCCTTCCTCCTGTCCACTGCCTGCAGCTTGGACTCCTGCAAGCAAACAACACTCGATCTACTAGCCAAGAGAGCGTCCTTGACTGAGGGTCGAAGATCGCCAGCAGGCAGTGTTCTATGGTTTGTGGGTGGCCGCCGGGCTCGGAGCGAGCGTCGGCGTGGTGACCGAGCGCAGGGCTATCGCCGGCGATATGCGATGGCCGCCGGGCTCAGAACGAGCGACGGCGGGGTGCGGTGGCCGCCGGGCTCGGAGCGAGCTACAGCGGTGGGAGCGGTGGGCTAGCGCTTACCTGCAACCAATTGTTTCGTCGGGCTCAAATGCTGTCTTCATCGCAGATTCTACTTTCTGATAGGTGACAGCAGAAGATAAGGTTTGTGACTGGAAAATAAGTATGCTGTTTGGACATTTCCGTTTTTATATGTTCTGCTGATGGCCGACTTTCAGTAATGATTAAGGTGTCCGCCTTGTAGAAAAAATTACCAATCATCTAGCAATTTCCTTTAAGTACTATTGTATTCCTGATCCACCGTTGTGGTTGTTGGCTTGCACCGTTGTGTATGTACAAGATAACGGCCGGCTGGCTGCAGCTAATTACTCATTAGCCAATTGTTAATGAACTAGCACGAAATTAGAGAATCCCAAAGCCAGCAGGCAATAGCCCATGTACGATCGTGGCTGGCTTATTTTTATCAATGAATCAATCAGATCGTGACCTGTGTATGTGCATGTTCTGCACTTTCGCCGGCTGGATATAGTAACTTCGGTTAAGATTTGATTGTCGCGTCATCCTAGAGCATAGTAGTAGCTGCTGCTAGCAGCCTAACGCTTGAGCACTTGGTGTAGCGCTGCAGCATCGGTCTTCACAACAGTGTGTTTGCTATGCGTGGTCTTCCACGACGCATTGATCCTCGGAGTCTTTGAACCTGGCGTCACAACTCATGTGAGTCAACCTTAAACTTACGTATATCATTACAAATTTATATTGTTGTTAGAACTTTTAAAGATTGCTGGTCAGTGTTTTTGTTTGATCTACTTAAAAGTGCTTGCAAGTGCTTATCAAATGAATCCGTCACTCTTTACAGGGCAAAAATTTCTTGCATATTCATCTTTGGGAGAAAGTTCGAAGGAGGTACGACTGCATGAATAATGTTGGCTTGTAAAGCTGTAGGTGATTTAAGTGAAAAAGATTTTGCATTCACTCAGATTACTATTGTTTTCAATCATATATATATAAACCAAAATCACAAGAAAAAAAATCAAAATCACTAGAAAACACACCTGTTAACATTTAATACAGCCACCTGATTTAGCTTTGTGCGAATTATTTTCTATCAACTTGAAGTATTTCTGGAAATTTTTAAATCTCTGCATTATATGCACTGTTTTGGTAACTACAGATCTGTGTTTGCAATGAAGCATGCTCTATTTGTCGGTACACATATTTTTTGGGCATTTACCTCACTGTATATTCATTATATTCTTTGTAAGGTGTTTATTAACTCAATTAACATATGAATGGTATGTTCATAAGGCTCTCTTTTCTCTATCTATAGAGCTCAATGCTATGGCTGGGACTGTAAAAAAAATATTCAATTTATGATATATCAAAGCCCTTCACAGGTGATGACGTATGTTGGATGATGGAATGATTATTCTGTTCCAGTGCTTGCTTTGACTTTGGTGTTCAGAGAAGTAAAACTTCCAACTAACGTGTTTGGTGAAGCAACATATTGTATCTGAAGTGAAACTTTCTCTTTGATACGGAGATGTGTGCATCAAACTAATATCCATCTAAAGATAGGGTATGCTCATTTCTCTACTGTTTGGAATTCAACATGCTTGGGCAACAATTTATTATTGATCATTCTTTTTTGCAATATGAATGTTCATTGTAGTTCCTGCTTAGCTTGGGAGATCTAAACAAGAATGTTGCTCTTGCTACACTCCAAAGTACCGACCTAGAACAAAAATTGAGAGTGTTGAACTTGGTAATTGATTCTTAGTTGATACAGCCATTAAAACAAATATGTTGCCCTTTGTTTGAATTTTACTGCCCTATTAACTTGATTATATTTGATGGCACCTTATTTTTCTCATTTCTTTGTTGTTGTAGATTGCCAAGATAAATCGATGATCCATGACTCGGTAGTTGATTGCAAGATCAAGAAGGTGGCTACTACTAGATAGTTTGAGATTAGGTTATTACAATGTCATTCAGGTCAATGTTTCAAACATTATGTTTTAGATGGCTGACATGTTGATTGCAAGGTTGAGAATCAGACTATTACTAGATAGTTTCCTATACTGTAATCTTTGTATCATGTTCTTTGTAAAGCAACCGAGTTGATTTAATATATGTGACTTTTCTGATTATTATGTTTGTGTCTCCTATGCATTATCAGCATTGACATAATAATTTAGAATTTTGATATACAAAATACATTAATTGTCCAACCTATACAAAAATGCTTCAAGAAATTATAAGGATCTTTTTCTGGGCAGCCACCAACGCATACAAAGTGTTGTTAGGCTCTAACTCTATACGTTGCTGCCTTACAACACATATTCATGCTGGTTACCAACGTATTTATATATGTTGTTGTAGACCTTTGCAATGCCACCAACGACAACGCATATAAATCCGTTGGTGTAGACCTTAGCAACGCTTATATGGACATACGACAACATATCGATGCATTGCTGAAGGGGGGTTCTTGTTGTAGTGCCTACGATGGAATTACTCACGCACGGTGGTGAGCATCATGAAATTGGTGATGGAGGATGGTTGATGATGAGGACGGCGACGAATCCCCTCTCCGGAGCCCCGAACGGACTCAGATCAGCCTCCCGAGAGGTTTTAGGGCTTGGCGGCTCCGTGATCGTGAAAACGCGATGATTTCTTCTCCTCTATTTTTTTCTCCCCGAAAGCAAATATATAGAGTTGGAGTTGGCGTCGGAGGAGCTCCAGGGGGGCCACGAGGTAGGGGGCGTGCCCTAGGGGGGAGGGCGCACCCCCACCCTCGTGGACAGGGTGTGGGCCCCCTGGTCTTCATCTTTTTCAATGATTTTTTATTATTTCCAAATAGACGTTCCGTGGAGTTTCAGGTCATTCCGAGAACTTTTGTTTCTGCACATAAATAACACCATGGCAATTCTGCTGAAAACAGCGTCAGTCTGGGTTAGTTCCATTCAAATCATGCAAGCTAGAGTCCAAAACAAGGGCAAAAGTGTTTGGAAAAGTAGATACGACGGAGACGTATCACCGCCACCAACGACGGGCGAATCCGGCTACTTCCCGCGGCCCTCGCCGGAGCAAAGCACACTCATGAGTTCTCCTGGCGACGGCGCTTCCTTCCCTCCGGCCAGATCCTCTCCTCCCGGTCGCAAGCGCTCGTGCGCAACCCCTCCCCACGGCTAGGGTTTCGGCTGCCTCCAACTCCAGCGCGGTGAGCTCTCCTCTTCCCTTGATTCATGCCCTCCTCTCTCCCCTTATTTCTTCTCTCCCTGCCCCCCTCACTAGTTTCTTCAATTCGGTGCCGCAGCCACCCTCCTCCATGGGCGAGGACGACCACCATGGCATGCACATGATCGAGCTTGCCGTCGTCTGCTCCGGTGCAGTGTTGGGCCAACGACCTCCGCCTCCACGGCTCCTAGCTTGGGTAAGCACCCCCATCACCATGGTCATTTCACTTTCTTCCTCCTTTTTGCATCATGTTCTTGCTGATCCATTGATATGTTCATGGAGGCCATAACTCTATCCTTTTGCTGCATCTAAAAGTTGGTACTCTGCCAGTCCTGATAATACACATGGACTCACATTTGGATCTCTGTATGATTGGCGTTTTATTAGATGTTCAGATGCATGGTCTTGGCAGCACTGTTGGACACTATCATCTTGTACTGTTGTCACACATGGAATTGACCAAACAGTGAACACAAGTGATAACCCACAAGTATAGGGGATCGCAACAGTTTTTGAGGGTAGAGTATTCAACCCAAATTTATAGATTCGACACAAGGGGAGCCAAATAATATTTGAAGGTATTAGCAGCTGAGTTGTCAATTCAACCACACCTGGAGATTAATTATCTGCAGCAACGTGATCAGTAGCAAAGTAATATGATAGTTTTGATAATAGTGACAGCAGTAACGGTAACGGTAACAGTGATAGCAGTATTTTGTAATAAGTGTAACAGTGATGATATCAGTAGTAACGCAGCAAGATCAATATAAGATAAATTCGTAGGCATTGGATCGGTGACTTGTTGGATGATATTCATCATGTGACAGTTATAACCTAGGGCGATACGACACTAGCTTCAGTTCATCGATATAATATAGGCATGTATTCCGTAAATAGTCATACATGCTTTTTTAAAAGAACTTGCATGACATCTTTTGTCCTACCCTCCCGTGGCAGCAGGGTCCATATTGGAAACTAAGGGATATTAAGGCCTCCTTTTAATAGAGAACCGGAACAAAGCATTAACACATAGTGAATACATGAACTCCTCAAACTACGGTCATCACCGGGAGTGGGCCCGGTTGTTGTCACTCCGGGGTTGCCGTATCATAACACGAAGTAGGTGACTATAACTTGCAAGATCGGATCTAAAACATGGATATAATGATGAATTCATAAATGGTTCAGATCTGAGTTCATGGCACCCGGGCCCAAAGTGACAAGCATTAAGCATAGCAAAGTCATAGCAACATCAATCTAAGAACATAATGGATACTAGGGATCAAGCCCTAACAAAACTAACTCGATTACATGATGAATCTTATCCAACTCCTCACCGACCAACGAGCCTACGAAGGAATTACTCACTCCCAGTGGGGAGCATCATGGAATTGGCGATGGATAAGGGTTGGTGATGACGAAGAACGAAGATCCCCCTCTCCGGAGACCCAAACGGACTCCAGATCTGCTCTCCCGAGAAAGAACAGGGCTTGGAGGCGGCTCCGTCTCGTGGAACACGATAATTCTTTCTCCCTAATTTTTTTCTGAAAATATGTGAATTTATAGTATCAGGGGGGCGTCAGCGGGGCCACCAGGTGGGTACAACCCACCTGGGCGCGCCAGGAGAGGGGGGCGCACCCTGGTGGGTTGTGCCCAACCAGGGGCCCCTCTCTGGTGGGTCTTGGCTCCAGAAATTCTTATTATTGATATAAAAAATCCTCGCAAAGTTCCGTTCCATTCTGAGAACTTTTATTTCTGCACAAAACAACACCATGGTAGTTCTGCTGAAAACGGCGTCAGTCCGGGGTTAGTTTCATTCAAATCATGCAAACTAGAGTCCAAAACAAGAGGAAAAGCGTGAGAAAAAGTAGATATGTTGGAGACGTATCAACAAGCCCATGCTTCGTGAACTCTTTGGGTAAGCACAGGTAGCAATCGTCGAAGCAGTT
The DNA here is from genome assembly GCA_021605205.1 of Aegilops longissima. Taxonomy (NCBI): domain Eukaryota; kingdom Viridiplantae; phylum Streptophyta; class Magnoliopsida; order Poales; family Poaceae; genus Aegilops; species Aegilops longissima. The sequence continues at coordinate 553,778,199 of CM038679.1, read as the reverse complement.
TGATTGGTGCTTATATGTGATAAATATTGCAGTACTTCATAGTAATACCGTGTGCTAGGTACCCGATGCATTCATTTATAACTGAAAACAATCTTGAGGGTCTCAGAAAAACAAAAGGTTAATTGAAGAAGAAGAAAATCAATACTGAAGGAATTAACCAGCAAAATATGAGGATGATTACTGTGGGGGTTTACAGTACTGCACAATAATTTTCTGTCAAAAAACTAAAGTTAGTGACAAAAGAAACTGAAGTAATTGAAAACCAAAGCAATTTTAGGAGCCTCAACTAGTTATGTAGTAGTAGTACTACCTAGGACCATCGTCCAGATTTGTCTAAATTTATACACATCAAACAGAAAAGGGACACGTTGAATATGCAACCACAGCAGAGAGCATGACACAATCTATAATGTCCTCTGCTCTCCAGAGGGATCGGAGCTACAAAATTAGTTTCCTTTGTAAATCGAAGATGTAGGCGTCAATAACAAAATGTGCTAAGATTTCATGATTATCCTAGCAGTACTTCTTCCTCAATAATAATCAACTAAGGCCAGGCATGTTATTTCGCAGACTAGATTAGTTCAGTAGAATTCATACTGCATAGTACATCACCTATTATTAATGGTCCCAAGTACATTAATGGTTACATAAAGATCAGGTCTAACTAGTAGAGAGGAAGATTAATTACACATCTTCTATCAACTACTAAGGCTTCCTGTGTTATTTTGCAGACTAGATTAGTTCAGTAGAATTCCAATTAGATCAGGTACAACGTCTGTTGATGGTATCAAGTACATATGGGGATGAGTAGTAGTAGTTGGAACCAGTCAAGGGGAAATTGCTATTAGGACAAGCAGAGTACAGTAGGTGGTGATCAGGATGCCCGAAAGTGTTTTGACAAGGCTAGCCTTCTGTACGACCAGGTAATGCTGTTCTCAGTTCATTTCAAAGTTACAATATTAAACATGTCTTCAAAGTGATTCTGAAGCTTGTGTCATGGGTTCAATCTTGTGGCAGCAATAACAAAGTTCAATATGTTGGCTTATTGTGAACAAAATGATAGAGTTGTATATTCTCCTATTTTTGTTTTGGTGTTTGTTTACGCTGTTCCCGTCAACCTGCCAATACGATAGCCAACTTTCACTATAATCAGAAGGAGTCTGTTTGCCATAATGTGTAGATGCTATTTCTATGTTATTTTTCTGTCTACTAACTCCTTGTTGCTAAAACAGTGACCCTTGGTAAAAATTAATCTAGTATAAGCATAATCTACTTTTTGCTGCATTTTACTGGAGCGTGGCACCGATATGATAGCTTTATTCAATTTCTGCTGTTGATCAGCATGCTATCATTTGTAGCTATTATTGCATTTTTGACAAAAGTCGGGTTTATTTTTAAAAAGGGTCTCGCTGACTGATTTGTGTTCTCACCCAGGCTCATGAAAGGTATTTATCCTTGAAGAAACAAACAATGGAAGACAAAGCAACTGCAGTTGAGGATGTAAGTTCCTTTCTTTATTTCACATTATCAAACTTTTGTTAGAAGCCATGATCACTAACTAGCTCCACAGTGCCAGATCATCATTTGAGCAAGCTCATTACAACCTAGTAGGTGTACTGCTTTCCTGTATCCCTATTCACTGGATCTCTATTTGAGCAAGCCAGATTTGGACGCTGACGCGTACTAACAAGTTTTTACTTTCTCGACTTGGCCGCAGGGGTGATCGAGACGAAGTACCGCAGCCTGGTGGGCGTCGTGCTCTTCAACCACTCGGAGGTGGACTTCACCGGGAAGCCCGGCGATCGCGTCGCACAGATGATCGCGACGCCGGAGTTCGCCGAGGTGGAGGACCTCGATGCCATCGTTCCGCGGGGGGGGAAGGAGGGAGGGAGGATTCGAGTCCATTGGCTTCTGCACTCCGAGTCTTGGTAGATACATCTAGATAAGTGATCTAGTTGTTTGTGTCTAATTTTAAATGGGATGTCATGATCTCTTTGAGTTGAGATGTTCAATGTTTCATCCATGAATGTTGCAATTCCTAAGATGGTTCTGTGAGCTTAAGGGCTGTTTGGATCTCGACCAAAACCAGCCCGACCAAAAAGTTGGTGTCGGTGTCAAAACCGGCGGATCTCGGGTAGGGGGTCCCGAACTGTGCGTCTAGGCGGATGGTAACAGGAGACAAGGGACACGATGTTTACCCAGGTTCGGGCCCTCTTGATGGAGGTAAAACCCTACGTCCTGCTTGATTGATATTGATATTGTGGATGTTTACAAGAGTGGATCTACCACGAGATCAAGGAGGCTAAACCCTAGAAGCTAGCCTATGGTATGATTGTAAGGGTTGTCGTGATTGTTGTCCTACGGACTAAAGCCATCCGGTTTATATAGACACCGGAGAGGGCTAGGGTTACATAGAGTCGGTTACAATGGTAGGAGATCCACATATCCGTATCGCCAAGCTTGCCTTCCACGCCAAGGAAAGTCCCATCCGGACACGGGGGGAAGTCTTCAATCTTGTATCTTCATAGTCTTGGAGTCCGGTCGATGATGATAGTCCGCAAATGATAGTTCGGTGATGATGGTAGTCCGCTATCCGGACACCCCTAATCCAGACTCCTCAAGAGCCCTGAACCAGGCTTCAATGACGATAAGTCCGCGTGTATATTGCTTGGCATTGCAAGGCGGGTTCCTCCTCCAAATGATAGAAGATTGGGAACACCAGATAGTGTCCGCTCGCAAAATAAATTCCACATTCCACCGTAGAGAGAATAATAATATATACACAAGCTCAATCTGTCGACGTTTTCCGTGGCATGACGTCACACCACTACCAAGCCATTACTCAATTGTTTTTTACTTTACCACCTCACAAGATTTAGCGAAGCGGTTTCTTGGCACGCCTTGTCGAGCAGTAGATCGTGTTTCCCTTAATCCAGGATTCTCATCAATACGGGCGTGGGTAACCCAACCGCATCATTGATGGTGACGCTTGGGAGATAAGCGAGTTTTACCAGGCGGTGGGGACGCGTGAGATTTCGCCTACCATATAAGGGATAAGGATTCACCTTCTCACCCACGCCTTCTTCCTCCTTTGCTTATCCATTTCACAAGACTCGAGCTCCAGCGCCCAAGTTCGCAAGATCTCGTCTCAACCTTCTCCGACCATGTCCGGAGCGGAGGTAAATGGTTGGCCTCCACCGTTAAGGAGGAGCAATCGCCAAACTCAAGGGCGCGGATACCTCTCCGCGATATCACAGACCACCGCCCGACGAGGGGCAGCTCATCCCCACCCCTAGGCCCCATGAGAGGGTTGTCTTTCTTTCCCACTTCCTCCATGGATCTGGGCTTTCCACTTCACCCCTTTGTCCGGGGCTCATGTTCTACTACGGCCTGGATTTCCATGATCTGGCGCCAACTTCATCCTCAACATCTCGGCGTTTATCGTCAGGTGCGAGTCCTTCCTCTGCATCCAGCCCCACTTCGACTTGTGGCTCAAGACCTTCAATGTCAAGCCAAAGGTAGTGAAGGGCATTCAAGCGGAGTGCGGAGGCGCCATGTTGGGCAAGATGCCCAACGTCCTTTGGTTCGAAGGGGCCTTTGTGGAATCCGTCAAGGGGTGGCAATCGGGTGGTTCTACATCACCGAGCCGCACGACCCTAAATGGGCGGGCGCCCCGAAGTTTAGATCTGGTATCCCCACGCAGCTCACCTCCGGAAAGAGAAGGGCTTCTGTGGGGCAGTTTGAAGGAGCCGCGGGACTCGGACACTGTATCAAGAAGTGGTGAAGAAGCTCAGGCTGGTTAACGTGGTCCAAGTCATGCTCGTCGCCGGATTCTCCCATGCCAAGAGCGGGCATTCAATCTATGGGAGTTCGATCCGGAACAGCACCAGGCGCTGAACAAGCTCTTCGACACAACGTACGAAGGCGCCTGGAAGGTGTTGTTCAAGGGCGCGAAGCCCCCGCATCCGCGACTGAAGATCGCGGATTTCGCTCGCAGCGCCAGGCTGACGAGGTAAGTGATTCTACCCCTTTACGGGACACTTGTTTTTCATAGTTTGACTCTATGCGGTTTTAATTCCCCTTTTCCTTTGACAGACTGGATGAAGAAGGCGGAGCAGATTACTGTCCGGCCCTATGCCGAAAATCCAGAGACGCCGTCTAGCGAGGCTGCTGGTTCCGCACCGCACGTGGTGCCGGAGAAGAAGGCCAAGAAGGAGGCCACGGTGCTCGAAAGAGTGCCCGTTTTCAAGTGTCCGACGACTGGGGCTGACTCCTCCCCGAAAATGAGGAGGAGGAAGAGGATTCTCTCCGCAGGAGGAGAGAGGAAGAGGAAGGCTTCCCAACTGGGGAGGCCGGAGGGTCCAAGAGGGGAAGGACTATTCCCCCGGACAGCTCTGCCAACATCAACGTTGGCGAGGAAGAATGGCCTTCAAGGGCCAGGCCTCCGGCAAGATCGTAAGTATCCGGATTCCTGAATGATTTATAATTTCTGTTTCTGCGCCACATAGTGTCATTCTAATGCCGCATGCTGCCCGCAGTCCGCCGATGATGATCTCCCGCTTCATCGGCGGGTCGTTGGCTTCGCCGGATGTAGACTCCATCCCGACCGCCTCCACCTCGCGACGCCGAAGACGCCGGGTGGGATCCCGAAGGACCCACCAGGGGAGGCTCGAGGCGCCACAAGGCCCTCCGGACTTCGCGCCGGACTCACAACGGAACCCGCAGTGGTTCGGAGTCCGGCAGCGCCCTTCGATCGAAGGGCAAGACCGTGACACCGGCGGCTTCCGTCCAACCGGAGGCGCCGGGCAATTTGTTGGAGGCGCTGCAGAGCGCTTCCATCGAGGAAGAACACCGCACTATTATGAGTGCGGTGATTCAAAAGGTGCAGCTCGCCAAAGGCGGGCTGACCGAAGCCTGCAATAGCCTTCTATCAGGCTTTGAGGTAAGAAGTTAAAAACATGCAAAGTAATACCACATAGACAGTAGCCCCTGATGCTCAGTTTGGTGTTCGGAAAGAAAAGCCGGACTGAGGATCTTAAAAAAGATATGCGCAGGGTTGCTAAAAAATTATGTCAATATGGGTTGCAGGTTGCGCTGCTGACCTCTGCCGCACTGACTGCGGAGGTCGGTGCGTTGAAGCAGGAGCTTGAGCGGTCCAGGCAAGAGCTCGGCCGCGCCAGGAAGCAGCTCCAAGACAAAGAAGGTGAGTAACACCACTTTGAATTTGTACCTTCTGTAAAAGGATTTAGGTTGCGACAAAAAATAACAAGGATAACATGGGTTCTGCAGGGGCCACGAACGAGGTGGCGGCCCTGAAGGAGGCCGTGTCCGCGGCCGAACGCAATGCGGCCACGGAACGGGCAGAGCGAGAAAAGCAAGAGGCGAGGGTGGCGGTGGTTCAGCAAGAGCTCCAGGCTCTCATGGAAAAGCATGAGAGTTTGGAGCGTGACTCAAAGACTCGAGAGTCCGAGCTTGCCTCGGCTCTCGAAAGTGCCAAGACCGCCAAGGCCGAGGCCCATAAGGCCCTTCAGGAGGTTGAATTGATGAAGAAGATAGCGGCGGGTAAGGCATTTTTCATGCAAAGCAAGCATGTGAATGTAAATTACGTGATACTTACCCGAATTCGGAGCTCTCCAGGGGCGTTTGCAGATCTGCCTCGCAGCGTGTCTGATGCCGCCGCATTCTACCGAGCCGAGGAGGGAGCTCAACGGAGAAGGTCTTCGGTCTCGAGATCTTGAGGCCGCCATCCAGTGCCCCTAGCGACCAGTGAAGCAGCTGGTCGAGCTTCACAAGGTGGCCGAGCAGGCCATGAAGGGCTCATAGTCCGGTGGGCCGGAGAGGCCATGCCTGGAGCTACTTCGCCTCGGCGACGGCTGGTGGATGTGTGCCCTGGGTGGAGGTTATCAAGCGCTCCGCCTGTATTGAAGGTGCTCGTCGGGCCCTTGCCCGCAAAAGGTGCATTGGGGCAAGCTGGATGCGGAGAAGCTAATCATCGACGCGCCACCAGCGGGCAAGGAGCATCGACGCCCAACTTTACTATAAGGCTGTCTGAAGGGTGCCCGCAAGATTGCGGATGAGTGCCCTGGGGATGTAATTATTGAGTGAATTCACAATGTGTTATCCTGTGCGCTGAAAACTTTGTTCATATGCGCTAAGCAACGCTTGTTTAATTTAAAATATTACCTTCTGTGTGGCCGTTCATTAAATCTGAGAGATGGCAAGTCGTCGGCTTCAGCCCCCATGCCACGAGTGCTGGGGTGTTCGGGATAAACTTGAGCACTCTTGTTCCCATTTTTGGGTCCATCTAGGGAGGCGCTCAACACAATGAACCAGGCAACCGGACTTATAGTGCTTGAACACTCTCACTTAGCCATAGAATTCTACAATTTTAAATTTCGGCGAAGCCCCTAGTATTCGGAAGACCGAATTGGGGCGCTATCCACGCCTTCATCGGACATAATCCGAACTTCACTCAAGCGGCGAGGTCTTTAAGGACCCGAAGGACCTCTCGAACAGCGACCAGTCTCACGCCTTATCATGCCGGTCAGTTTTAGCTTTCCATCGAGGCGTTAACCGGCTCAACCGGGGCGCAATCGCAGTGGTTCTCCTAGTGCTACCTTAGCCGATAGAACGGAAACGTAAGGTGCCAAACATGGGAGCCGGGCAAACCCAACTATTGACCCAAGACATGATTCGGAGCCGATTCATATAATGATATAAGTTCGGGGTGCCGCACTTGTGAAAGTGTGCGGACTTTATCACACCATAAAGCGGAGGACATAAGCCCCTGGTGTGTTTGGCCGTACCAAGATGCACGGGTGCAACATGTCATAAATGAACATATATATATATATATATATATATATATATATATATATATATATATATATATATATAAAGTAATGCAATTAAAGGCAAAAAGTGCTGCATTTTATTCGAGAAGATACGCTATCAGTGCGGAATGATACAAATAGTGCGGAAAGCAAGGGATTGGACGATTTAAAGGCATCTCCCTCCAGGGGTAGGCCGCGGAATGTTGTATTATAACAAATTTAATGCTCGTGATGGAGACCACCTGAGTGTTCGTCGCGGCCTTTGTCCTTCCCTGGCTGTTGCATCATGAGTTCGGCCGGTTCGCCGCCGGACTGAGTTCTGTATAAAAAAGAGAAAAATAAAACAAAAAAGAGTGACACACTTGGGAGCCCCTGGTGTGCTCGAGCCGCACTCTGGGTCTGTTGTGGTGGTGCCCTTCCCCCTATGCCCATGGTATCTCCAGGGCGTAATTGTGTACGCGGAGAGTTTGTCTTGCAATTTTGCGACGGCTGGGGTTGGGGCCGCATTGCTACGCGTGCACGGAACGTGCTAGGTGGTCTTGGTTGATGTTGCTCCGGGCGCGTTTGGTCGTGTCCGGTCGTTTAACGGCCGGACTCGAGAATTGCCTTAAAAGGCTGCTCTGTACTTCTGCCGCGAGAGCCGCTGTATGTTCCTCCGTTCGGAGGGAGCGTTCCGTGTTTCCATTGACCGTTATGACTCCACGAGGGCCTGGCATCTTGAGCTTAAGGTATGCATAATGCGGCACTGCGTTGAACTTTGCAAACGCGGTTCGTCCGAGCAGAACGTGATAGCCGCTATGAACGGGACTATGTCGAAGATTAACTCCTCGCCGGAAATTATCCGGGATCCAAGACCACTTCAGCAGTAATCGAGCCTGTATAATTGGCCTCGACACCTGGTATGACGCCTTTGAAGGTCGTTGTTGTAGGTTTAATCCTTGAAGGGTCTATGCCCATCTTGCGCACTATATCCTGATAAAGCAGGTTCAGGCTACTGCCGCCGTCCATAAGGACTCTCGTGAGGTGAAATCCATCAACGATTGGGTCTAAAACCAATGCGGCGAATCCGCCATGGAGGATGCTGGTCGGATGGTCTCTTCGATCGAAAGTGATCGGGCAAGAGGACCATGGGTTGAATTTTGGGGCGACTGGCTCCATCGCTTATCGCCCCTTAGTGCACGCTCGCTCCCTCTTGGGAATATGTGTTATGATATCATGTTTACCGTCCGAACTTGAGGGGGGAATCCCTTTTGTCCTCTGTTGTTCGGCGGCCGGGTCTCTTCCTCGTCATCGCTGTGTAGCCCCTTGTCACTGTTTTCGGCGATTAATTTGCCTGCCTGCTTGAATACCCAACAATCTCTGTTGGTGTGGTTAGCTGGCTTTTCGGGGGTTCCATGTATTTGACAAGAGCGGTCGAGTATTCGGTCCAAATTGGACGGGCCCGGCGTGGTTCTTTTGAATGGATTCTTCCGCTGACGGGTTTGAGCCTCGAATCCGGCGTTGACTGCCGATCCTCATTGTTGTCGCCAGCACGCGGCGTTTGGTTTTGTTTCGACGCAACCTGCCATTGCAGTCCTTAGTATCCGGACTGCCAGCGTTTTTGCTTAGGTTGTTACTGCGAGCGAGCCAGCTATCCTCTCCCGCACAGAAGCGGGTCATGAGGGATGTGAGGGCTGCCATGGATCGGCTTCTCCTGTCCTAGGTGCCGGGCCAGCCACTCGTCACGGATGTTATGTTTGAAGGCAGCGAGTGCCTCTGCATCCGGACAATCGACGATTTGATTTTTCTTTGTTAGGAACCGTGTCGTAATTGCACGCCGATTCGTCTCGGCTGCTGGATTATGTGGCTTAGGTCATCTGCGTCGTGGTCGCACATACGTGCCTCTGGAAGTTGTCGAGGAATGCGGCTTCCGTGTCTTCCCATCATCCAATTGACTCTGCGGGCAGGCTGTTAAGCCAATGCCGAGCTGGTCCTTTAAGCTTGAGCGGAGATATTTGATGGCGTGAAGATCATCGCCGCTGGCCATGTGTATATGGAGAAGATAATCCTCAATCCGACCGCGGGTCTGTTGTGCCATCGAGGATTCGATATTAACGGGTTTGAACCCTTCAGGATTTGATGATCCATTACTTCGTCATTGAAGCATAGTGGGTGTCTGGCGCCTCAGATTAAGCAATATCGCGACGTAGCTCGAGAGAGCGTTGTCTGCTGTGTTCGCCCGGCCGAGTAGTTGTATCCGTGCGACGGTATTCGCGTGGGTCGTGGGCGCCCACGTGATCCATAGATAGATCTGGATTGTCTTGCCTTGTCCTCCAATATATCTCGCAAGTCTGGCGCGTTCCCCCGCGTCTTCTTGCTTTTAGAGCGATGCCGGGTACGGTTTTGGTGGAGGGCTTACACGCCTCTATCGCGCCACGGGTGGTCGGTCTGCCGACAGTAATCTGGTGATGCTGCCTCCTCTAATCGGGGAGCAACTTGCGTTTTGGGTAACTTTTGGAGGGGCGTTCGAGTTCATACTCTTCGCCGCGAGGACCTCGGTCCATCTGTCGGCCAGTAGGTCTTGATCAGCTTGAAGCTGTTGTTGCTTTTTCTTTAGGCTGTTTGCCGTGGCCATTAGCTTGTGTCTAAAACGCTCTTGCTCGACGGGATCCTCAAGCACGACAAATTCGTCGTCGCCGAGGCTTGCCTCGTCTCCGAGGGAGGTAAGTAGTTGTCATCCTCGACCTCTCGCCTCGCCGCCTCTCCCGAGGGCTTGCTTTCGCTTCCTCCGCGCTGGATCGTCTTTGGAGGGAGTTGTCTTCGCACTTTCGGGGTGTTATTATCTCTGTGCGGAATCTCCATTCTTGCTGTGGCGGGATTTAGAGCGGCGCCACGAGGTCGGCGCTTGGGCTGTTTCTTTAAGGAATCGGCCTCCGCCGCTTCTTCGCCGTCCCCATCTTTTGGGGTGTCCACCATGTATATGTCGATGACGAGGTGGTTTTCGGTGCAGTGAGGCACCGGTTCTTAGTAGTCTCCGCATCGCCGTCCATACCGTCGATGTCTTGAGTCGTAGTCGAGTACGTCGGTTAAATCGTCGACGGTGGCTACGAAGTGGGTGGTGGGTGGGATCTGAATTTCTTCGTCATCCGCATCCCAACCGTCCTGGCCGTAGTTCGGCCAGGGTTCTCCGGATAGCGAGAGATGCTTCAATGAATTTATGATATCGCCAAAGGGCGAGTGCTGAAAGATGTCCGCAGCGGTGAATTCCATGATCGGCGCCCAATCGGATTCGACTGGCAGGGGCGCAGGAGGTACGGAGTCCGGCAGGGAGTCCGGCACCTCGGAGTCATGGGGTTTATGTGGGACAAGGTAAGTGTTCGGCTCCATCGCCGTAGAAATTGCAGCTCCCGAGGCGGTGTCCAGCCATCCGTCCTCGATTCGAGCGATCGGCTCCGGACTATGAGTCGGAGCGGATCCGGGTGCGGCCTCCAAGGTGCTGTCCGGCGGCAGAGTTAGGTCATGCCCATCGTGACAGCGCGGCGCGCTCGGCTGTGGCTCAGATCCATCGAGGATCAAGTCCCCGCGGATATCGGCCGTGAAGTTTAAGCTTCCAAACCTGACCTGACGGCCAGGGGCGTAGCTTTCGATCTGCTCTAGATGGCCAAGGGAGTTGGCCCGCAGACTGAAAGCCGCCGAACACGAAGATCTGTCCGGGAGAAAGGTCTCACCCAGACTGCGTCGTTGTTGATTGAAGAGGCCATCAAGCCTATCGGTGACGACTACGAGGAACTCTCAATGAAAGCACCAATGTCGGTGTCAAGACCGCGGATCTCGGATAGGGGTCCCGAATCGTGCGTCTAGGCGGATGGTAACAGGAGACAAGGGACACGATGTTTACCTGTGTTCGGGCCCTCTTGATGGAGGTAAAACCCTACGCCCCGCTTGATTGATATTGATATTGTGGATGTTTACAAGAGTGGATCTACCACGAGATCAAGGAGGCTAAACCCTAGAAGCTAGCCTATGGTATGATTGTAAGGGTTGTCGTGATTGTTGTCCTACGGACTAAAGCCATCCGGTTTATATAGACACCGGAGAGGGCTAGGGTTACATAGAGTCGGTTACAATGGTAGGAGATCCACATATCCGTATCGCCAAGCTTGCCTTCCACGCCAAGGAAAGTCCCATCCGGACACGGGGGGAAGTCTTCAATCTTGTATCTTCATAGTCTTGGAGTCCGGTCGATGATGATAGTCCGGCAAATGATAGTTCGGCTGATGATGGTAGTCCGGCTATCTGGACACCCCATAATCCAGGACTCCCTCAGTTGGCAAGCCCATAAAATTTGGTGACCGTTTGGATCGCTACCAAGGAATTGGCACGCCCATCGTGCATGCGGGACGCCGTTGTAAACTTAGCCAACTCACGGGCGAGTTGAGGGCGGTGAAAAGCTCCGCCAAAATTTTGGCATCCCACCTTGCACTCTCTGTCTTGTTGGGTCCCAGGTAACTATCCCTTTATTTTATTAGTATCTGGTGCATGCGGGCTATACTTAAATCTGTGGGTCCTCACGACCACAGTGTAGGGGCCAAAACATGAACGGCTACAATCCAAACAATGATCACTTACCAAAATTTTGGTCATGCCCTCACATTGGTCATGCCAAAAAATTGGTGGGGCTAGATGGGGCACAATCCAAACAGCCCCTTAGTTTATTGCACTGGCCATGTCTTGATTTGCTAAAAAGTTCCTACTGCATCTGACTTTTTTTTTGTTAATTTCTAATTAGATAGCTGTAGCGTGGGTGGGCAATGGCACGCTACTAGTGCTCAGGATAGCAGTAGAGTGGGTGTGGAATAGTGGTAGCGTGGGTGGCACCACGCTACTACTAACTTTTTAGCTGTAGCGCGGGGTAAAAAACGCACTAGTAGCGCCTTAGTAGTAGCACGGGAACCCACGCTACTGGTATGCAGAAAACCAATGCTACTGGTAGTGTTTTTCCTAGTAGTGTGATGAAAACACCAAACCGAACATCATAAATCGAATAAACCAGAAATATCATCAGCCTATTCAGTTCAGTTCAGTTCTTTGTTTTTGTTATAAAAATTGTTCACCTCTAACCGTAATAGCCTGCAAATAATTTTTTGTAACTTATGACTGAGAAATGGTGCGGCAAAGCGTATGTCACTCTCTAGTTAGACTGAAAAGCAGACGAAAATCATCAGCCAAATGCTTGTTATGTACTCCCTCCGGTCCTTTTTAATTTGTATATAAAATTTATCTGAAGTTAAACCTCGTAAACTTTATCAAGTTTATAGAAAAAATTACCAACATTCAGAATGTGAAATTAACAACATTAGATGTGTCATGACTTTAGTTTCATCCTGTATAAGTTTAGCATTGTATAAGTTAATATTTTTTCATACAAATATGGTTACGAAGTTTGACTTCAGACAATTCTTATATGGCAGGGACTGGAAGGAGTAATAGTATAGTCGGGCCCACATATATGTACATGCGCACACACACAGACCTACTCGGCCATGCGCACAACAGCCAACTCCAACTTTGACTAAACCCGTCCATAGGGCAACATCCTTTGGCTTGTAGTGCAAGCTAACACAACACACAAGCCATGCAATTGATTCGATTTACTCCGAGTACAATCACAATACGGATAGCATAGCTAGCTCCATCAGCATCCATAGCCAGAGCAATATCGAACTCCATCTGCACGCGGTTTGCTTAAAGAATACGCTGATGGATGGAATCCGGGTGGTGCGCGGTCAGTACCCAGTACGTAGCCTAGTCGATCGCGCATTCATGCACGATCTATATATACAGAAATGTTTGCGTTGCTCTAGCTCAACCCTAGCTCCCTCCCCCCTTTCCTCGATCTCCTGCTTCCACCTCCGATCCATCGCCAAGCCCCGCATCAAGTCCACGAGAAGCGAAGCCCTAGTCAAGCTCGAGCGCCATGGCTGCCGGCAAGCGACCAGCTGCCGGCCACGGGACGGATCAAGAACCAGAAATCTCCTGCTGCAAGAGGAGGCGCGTCCGCATCGGAAGCACCGCGGCCTTCGAGTTCGATGACACGCCCTGCCTCGGCGAGGGCAGCTTCGGCGCCGTCCTCAAGGCGCGCCACCGCGTCACGGGCAAGACCGTCGCCATCAAGGTCCTCCGCTCCCACGGTGATCTTGCCACCGCCAACAAAGAGATCCAGGACGAGGCCGGCTTCCTCGAGGCCTGCACCCCGAACCCTTACGTCGTCGGCTCCCACGGACTCTTCCGCGACCCTGAGACCTACAACCTCTGCCTCGCCATGGACTACGTCGGGCCCAACCTCCACGCTTTCTTGTCCGAGAGGCCGCCGCTACCGGAGGCCATCGTGAAAGCCTACATGTGGCAGCTCCTCACCGGCGCCAACAAGATGCACAACCACCGCATCCTCCACCGCGACATCAAGCCCCACAACATCCTGGTCGGGGAAGGAGGAAAGATCCTAAAGTTGTGCGACCTCGGGCTGGCCATGTCCTTGAAGACCGCGAGGAAGCCGTACGAGTTCGCCGGCACCATGCCTTACATGGCCCCCGAGATGCTCCTGGGGAGGCCGGACTACGACGCGGGCGTCGACGTGTGGTCGCTGGGATGCGTCATGGCCGAGATGCTGACCGGCAGGATGCTGTTCAAGGCCGACAAGAAGGACGACAGGGCCGCCCAGCTCTCGGCCATCTTCCGCGTTCTTGGCTTCCCGGACGAGAGCACGTGGCCGGACTTCGTCGCGGCCGAGGTGCCGCGAGTGTTCTTCTCCGCGCAGGCGCAGCAGCACAACACAAGCACGCTGGGAAACCTCTTCCCCCGGGAGACCTTGTCCCAGGACGGCTTCCAAGTCTTGAAAGGGCTCCTCGAGTGCAACCCGGCGAAGCGGCTGACGACGGCCGCCGCCCTCCAACTCCCGTGGTTCGCGCCCAAGCTCCACACCGACGACGTGATCGAGCCGTTGCCGCCAATAAGGAGGAACGTTGTGCGGATCAAGATCGTTCCGGCGGGGACACTCAAGAAGAAGAATGTGCTGCGGATCAAGTTCACTCCGCCGGCGACACCCAAGAAGAAGAACCTGCGGCGGATCAAGGTCATCCCACCGGCGACGCCAGGAACAAAGAAGAACCTGCTGCAGCGGATCAAGGTCATCCCACCGGCGACACCACAAATGAAGAACGTGCTCAGAATACCACTTGCGATGTGGAACAAGGCCATGTAGTGTAGCTAGCTAGATGCTTGCTAGCATATGTGCTTCCCGGTGCAAATCGTAGCATGGTGGTTTTGCCTTTTTGCTGACCTTTTGAAACCTTGTACTGCTATTTTGGAAAGGGCTCGTCATCGCCGCCCTTGTCCATCTAGCTATATGTAATTGCTGGGAGAACTGAGCATGTTGTAAATCAGTCATGTTTAATACTGTATATATCATCATCATTGCCCTTCTACTTCATATATGTCCTTTTGTTAATCTAGCGGAGTGGCCATCGCAAATTTGAGGGCATCATACTAAGTGCATGAAACGTGCTAAATATTTATTTATATACCATTTAGATATTTTTACTCCTATCACTACACCACGGTTGATATTTGAAGGCATTCTAAAATGCCTCTAAACGAGTGAATAATGCCTCCAAATGTTTCTCACGGCGTTTTCAAGAAACGCTAGAAATGGTAGCGAAGAGAATGGTCAAGCGAGGCATTTTCTGATAATGCCTGGAAATCTTTCAATCAGTGGCGTTTTAGCATCGCCTCCAAAATTCTGCAGCATTTTCCTAAAACGCCGCTAACAATGCCTGGAAATCTTTCAATCAGTGGCGTTTTAGCATCGCCTTCAAAATTCTGCAGCATTTTCCTAAAACGCCGCTAACTTGTGAACATAGGAAAAAAGCATCTAATCTAGACAGGCTATATATACTAGTATTATGCAACGGCACCACCTAATGACTTTTCATCTATTTTTAAACTCAGGCTGTACTGGCCCATTAAATTAATCAACCTTAATCTAACCCAATTCAGAGAGAGATATATGTCACTTGTAGATGTCAACTTGAAACAGTACCGCCGTGATCTCTTTTAAGTATGTCGAACTCTTACTCGCTAGGCGGTATGGGACTAATCAGGTTGAAATATGGAATATCGCAGGAGCAAAAAAACATACTAGCATGTACGAGGACTCGAACTCAGCACCGCATGGTACAAAACATAGCAAGCTTACCAGTAGGTCAATCAAAGATGCTGTGCTGTCAAGCAATTCATATCATTTTTATCAATAAGACATAGACCCGCGGGACGAGCAGCCGTCTTCTCCATCGCCGGCCTGGTCGCGCGCTCGGTTATCCCGACAACAGACGGGACGCGCTCGACGGCTGCTCCATGCATGAGCGCCACAGCAGCTCGCCGATCTGCTCTCACCGGACCAGCTACAATACCGGCGAGCTCGCCGCATCTCCTAGTCTAAACGAGCATCCCGTGGCGCCGGCGCTGTTCAGGTCCTCTGCGTGTCGCCGGCGTTTGCTACAGCCCCACGGGCAACCAACGTACTCTTCAAGGCAGAGTTGTAGCTCAATTTTAAGAAACACATCGATCAACTAGGAGGCGCTTTCGAAAATAGCCTCAAAATCTCTATCAATTTGAGGCACTCCTCGAAAATGCCTTCAAAGCTCTATACAGTCCGAGGTGTTTTCTAAAAATGCCTCCAAAGCTCATACATTCCGAGGCGTTTTCCAAAAATGCCTTCAGTTAGAGATGATTTTAAGGCAGACTTCTCAAAATGCCTCCTTCAACACCAATTTGAGGCATTTAGAGAAAATGCCCTTATTAAAGTGCCTTCAATTAGCGACCGTGTTGTAGTGTATTTGCCCTCTTCATTGCATCATACTCCCTCAGTAAACTAATATAAGAGCATCTAGATCACTAAAGTAGTGATCTAAACACTCGTTTATTAGTTTACAGAGGGAGTACATGACATTTTGGACAGTGATACATTTCTATAGGTGTATATACACCCTATATGAAAAACATAGTAATTAAATAAAAACTCAAAAATTCTGAAAATATTTTTGAAATAAACTTGACCTTGCATGGTACTTGTAAAAAAATCCACAAAAAAGAAAAAAACCATTAACTTCTTTTCAGGATAAACAAATATTTCAACCGAAATAGCGTGAATAGTGACCTATAATAGTAAATAAATCTTGTTTTTTGCCCTAAAGTCAACGCTAGTTTTTTATTCATGAAAATTTATATACTAGTGCAAATTATTCGAAAAAAGTTCTAAACTTTTCGACTTTCTTAAAATTATTAATTCGTTTCCCCATATTAGGTGTATATACACCCAGGAATTAAAGGCTATTTTCCGAGGTACATGCATACTACATGCAATTAGCAATTCCCAAAAAAAGGAATAAAAAGTGTAACAACGAACACCACTCCCACTAGAAGTGTACTTTACCAAGGTAAAGGGCAAATATAGTGTCAGAAGCCCATGTTCACACACAAAGGAAAATTAAATCTGAAAAAAAAAAATTTAAAAACATTTAAAAATAATCTTTGAGATGCTTATGGATAGTCATGAATAAACAAACATTGTTATTTTTATAGAAAAAAATTTAGTGCTCCATTTAGGCAAATGCTTAAGTGTTACAATTATTATCTTTTCGTTGGGCGAAAATTGACCGGTTTTACATGAATAGTATCAAGAAGAAAGAGGACTTGGCTATTTGGCCAATTTTAGTTTGACCTGAGAGGTTATTTATAGCTACGATAAGTGCTTAATACTGACAAATTTGCGCCAGCGTTGAGGCTACTATGTCCATGGTATGACTGGACAGAGCCAACAAAGTTGTGGGTTGGCATGGGAAATCCATGTGACCAGAACGACCTTAACTTCTTCTATGCATCCACCACCATATCATTTTGGGCAATTGAGCTAAATCGCCTTTGTGGGACTCCCCTTGGCTCCTCGGCCGCAAGCCTAGGGACATCGCCCCTTCATCAAGACGTGTCCAGAAGAAAAAGTTGGAAGGTGCGTGAGGCCGGCAAGGAAAATGCTTGGATCTTCAAGATCAACCCAGCCACCATGGTGGATCGCAGAAATTTTATTTTCTTGTTACGATGATTTTCCACTTCACTCAAATTCTTTGAACTTTTCAAATGTTTCAGATTTGTGTTTCATTAAGTAGATATACCCATATCTGCTCAAGTCATCTGTGAAGGTGAGAAAATAACGATATCCGCCGATGCCTCAACATTCATTGGACCACAAACATCAGATGTATGATTTCCAACAAATCAGTTGCACGCCCATAGTTCCGGAGAACGGCGTTTTGTCATCTTGCCCATGAGGCACGGTTCGCAAGTACCAAGTGATTCATAATCAAGTGATTCCGAAGCCCATCAAGATGGAGTTTCTTCATGCGTTTTACATCGATATGACCTAAACGGCAAGGCCACAAATAAGTTGCACTATCATTATCAACTCTGCATCTTTTGGCTTCAATATTATGAATATGTGTATCACTACCGTCGAGATTCAACAAGAATAGACCACTCTTCAAGGGTGCATGACCATAAAAGATATTATTCATATAAATAGAACAACCATTATTCTCTCGATTTAATGAATAACCGCCTCGCAATAAACAAGATCCAGATATAATGTTCATGCTCAACGCGGCACCAAATAACAATTATTTAGGTCTAAAACTAATCCGAAGGTAGATGTAGAGGTAGCGTGTCGATCGCGATCACATCGACTTTGGAACCATTTCCAACGCCAAGATCGTCACCTCGCCCTTAGCCAATCTTCGCTAATCCGTAGTTCCTGCTTCGAGTTGCAAATATTAGCAATGTAACCAGATCAAATACCTGTGTACTATCATGAGTATTAGTAAGGTACACATCAATAACATGTATATCATATATACCTTTGTTCACCTTGCCATCCTTTTATCCGCCAAATACTTGGGGCAGTTCCGCTTCCAAAGGTCCAAATTGCTTGCAAGAAAAACACTCGGCCAGTGCTTAGGTCCAGACTTGGGTTTTTCTCTTGATCAGAACTTTCTTGCTGTTCTTTTGAAGTTACCCTTCTTCTTCCCTTTGCCCTTTTCTTGAAACTAGTGGTCTTGCTGACCATCAACACTTGATGCTCTTTCTTGATTTCTACTTCATGCTTTCAAAGATCGCGAAGAGCTCAGAATTGTCTTAGTCATCCCTTGCATATTATAGTTCATCACGAAGCTCTTGTAGCTTGGTGGCAGTGATTGAGAATTCGTCATGACACTATCATCCGGAAGATTAACTCCCAGCTGAATTAAGTGATTGTTATACCCGCACATTTTGAGTATGTGCTCACCGATGTAACTATTCTCCTCCATCTTGCAGCTATAGAACTTATTGAGACTTCATATCTCTCAATCCGGCATTTGCTTGAAATATTAACTTCAACTCCCTCGAACATCTCATATGCTCCATGACGCTCAAAACGCCGTTGAAGACCCGGTTCTAAGCCGTAAAGCATGGCACATCGAACTATTGAGTAGTCATCGCTCGCTTGTCGACGCTCACAACTTCGCTCAAGATTCGCAGCAGGCCTGTCACCCAACGGTGCTTCCAGATTTAATTTTTCAGGCAGCAATGAGGATAATCTCAAGTTACGGACCCAGTCCGTAATTGCTACCATCATCTTTCAACTTTGCTTCTCAAGGAACGATTAAAATTCAACGAACAACAAAGACGAGCCATCTATCTACATCAAACATAGACAAGCAAAATACTATCAGTACTAAGTTCATGATAAATTTTAAGTTTAATTAATCATATTAAAACCTCCCACTTAGATGACATCTCTAGTCATCTAAGTGATCACGTGATCCAAATCAACTAAACCATGTCCGATCATCACGTGAGATGGAGTAGTTTCAATGGTGAACATCACTATGTTGATCATATCTACTATATGATTCACGCCGACCTTTCGGTCTCGTGTTCCGAGGCCATATCTGTTATATGCTAGGCTCGCAAGTTTAACTCGAGTATTCCGCGGTGCAACTGTTTTGCACCCGCTGTATTTGAACGTAGAGCCTATCACACCGATCATCACGTGGTGTCTCAAAGACGAAGAACTTTCGCAACGGTGCATACTCAGGAGAACACTTCTTGATAATTTTAGTGAGAGATCATCTTATAATGCTACCGCCAATCAAAGCAAGATAAGATGCATAAAGGATAAACATCACATGCAATCAATATAAGTGATATGATATGGTCATCATCATCTTGTGCTTGTGATTCCATCGCCAAGCACCGCCATGATCACCATCGCCACCGGCGCGACACCTTGATCTCCATCGTAGCATCGTTGTCGCCTCGCCAACTATTGCTTCTACGACTATCGCTACTCCTTAGTGATAAAGTAAAGCAATTACATGGCGCTTGCATTTCATACAATAAAGCGACAACCATATGGCTCTCGCCATTGCCGATAACTCGTTACAAAACATGATCATCTCATACAATAAAATATAGCATCACGCCTTGACCATATCACATCACAACATGCCCTGCAAGAACAAGTTAGACGCCCTCTACTTTGTTGTTGCAAGTTTTACGTGGCTGCTACGGCTGAGCAAGAACCGTTTTACCACGATCAAAACCACAACGATATTTCAAATAGACTCCGCTTTAACCTTCTCAAGGACGGGCGAGCTACATTCGATTCAACTAAAGTGAGAGAGACAGACACCGCCGTCACCTTTAAGCAACGAGTGCTCGGAGCGGTGAAACCAGTCTCGCGAAGCGCACGCGTAATGTCGGTCCGGCCGCTTCATCTCACAATACCGCTGAACCAAAGTATGACATGCTGGTAGGCAGATGACTTGTATCGCCCACAACTCACTTGTGTTCTACTCGCGCACATGACATCAACGCATAAAACCAGGCTCGATACCATCGCTGGGGAACGAGTAATTTCAAAAATTTTCCTACGATCACGCAAGACCATGGTGATGGCATAGCAACGAGAGGATAGAGTGTCCGCCCACGCACTGTGAGACCGAAAGCGGAAGCGCTATAACAACGCTGTTGATCCGCCTAGCACATCAGTCAATTCTTCACCTCATGGATGCTTATTAATGATTTCCATTTTGATGACCACATCGAGGATGACATCGTGTCGAAGCTTGCGGAGAGTGGGCACTACTCTGCGGCCTCGGCTTATCGCGCGCAATTCTTGGGGAGAGTCATGTCACCTCTGGACTCCGTGCTTTGGAAGGCTTGGGCGTCGCCGAAAGTCAATTTTTTGCTTGGTTGGCCATCCAAAACAGGATCTGGACGGTGGATAGATTGGCCAAGCGAGGTTGGCCAAATTATGGTCTTTGTCCTCTTTGCAAAAGGGTCCAGAAAACCGGAGCACACTTGCTTTTCAATTGCTGGTTCACCTTGAGGTTATGGAATTTGATCAAAGAGTGGCTCCACCTTGATGGCATTGACAACCACCAGACTGCATATTTAAGGCTAGCTAGTAAGGACGATAGTTTTGCGACTTGTAGTAGAGTGAACTTAAGGATACAAAAATAAGTTACTCCAAAAGCAGAGAAGAAAAACACGCGTGCAGTAGCTCTTGCCTTTTTGCAATAAGATTGTTTAACATGATTTCAACTATACATAATTTCTTTGGAGTCTCAAACTTCCTGTAAAATTGGCAGACATATGACAATATACCAATGTGGGCGTGCCCGGACGTGTCTGGGACTCTCAAATTCGTCTCAGATTTGAGCTGGATATGGGGAGTGTTGGTCAATCCAAGCGTTTGAGCCGGTTATGGGCAGCTCGTTGGGTGTCAAACTTCTATCCGGTCGTTTGAGATGGATATGAAAAGCCTAGTTATAGATGCTCTAAATTGCCCCACCATTTGGTCATAGAATCTAAACCAGTTTGACAAATTAGTGTAATCTAAACTAGTTCATCAAATTAATTTAAACCGCAAAGACTTTTGAGCAAACAAGAGAGAAATAGCCTACAAGACCTGACCGACGTCCAACCGACACCCTCTCTTCTTTCTTCTGCCGTTTATTTAAGAAGAGAGAATTCCTTATTTGACACTCCCTTAAAATCATGTTCCTTATTTGACACTGGAAAAAATTTCTTCCCTATATGACCTATAGTTTTAATTTCTTTCCCTATATGACACTCTAGTTCATTTTGTACACGTGAAAAGACTTGTTTACCCCTGTACATAATGTGACCAAAAATATGTAGCATTGAGCCTAATTAGGTAAAATTCGTTTCTGAGAATGAGCACAGCTGAACATGTTATCTCCTTCGCCCGGGGCTTGGCCTGTCGACACGTAGACGATGGCCGCCGACGTTGCGGGGGCGCTTGTGTTCGCCTGCTTCGTCCTCGTCGCTCATGCTCGATGGTCACGCGGTAATTATCGCCGAACCGAGAGTCCTGCAGGCTATTGGTGCGGAGGAGTGTGGAGAGCACGTGGAGGCGGCGAGCTGCGGGATGGCGAACGACTGGACGTAGTGCATCTTGAGGAGGACGGAGGAGGGAACAAAAAAAGACGCTGGCGAGAGACGGAGGTGAGGCGCACGACGAAGCAGACCCCGCCGTTCATGCGCACGCCGGACGGGTGCAGCACGACGAGTGGGTGCGTGTTAGTGCACCCCTTGTTCACCTCAGCATCGAGAGACGTATCCTCACCTTGCCCATCCACTTGATGGTTTTGCCGGCCGCGGTGTTGGCTTTGCCGAGGTGGCAGTTGGAACATGGCCAGCGTGATCACCGTGCAGGGCTGTAGAACTACCACTTGGACTGCTCGTTCCGCCGTGGGCTACACGAGTCGACGACGTAGCACGTGCACACTCACTTATGCCCGTATTTGACCGCGCAGTACGCGTCGGTGGTGCTCCCCGGACACGATCGGCATGGCGACGCGAAGGTCGCAGAACCGGCAATTCAGCTTGTCAAGGCGCTGCCGCTCGGCCTCCACGTCAGAGCAGAGAAGGACCCCGCGAGCCAGAGGCGTAGCCAGGCCCCAGGCTACTATGGCCATGGCCTGGGGCGTGGCTCTACGATCCTTTGTATATTGTAGGTATTTTTGGCACTGTAGCCTTTGCAAGTACCGTAGATACAAGGGCTGACCCAGGGCGTAGGCCAGCCCTGCCTACGCCACTGCCTGCGAGC
Organism: Aegilops longissima; assembly: GCA_021605205.1. Taxonomy (NCBI): domain Eukaryota; kingdom Viridiplantae; phylum Streptophyta; class Magnoliopsida; order Poales; family Poaceae; genus Aegilops; species Aegilops longissima. The sequence continues at coordinate 553,756,161 of CM038679.1, read as the reverse complement.
CACAGGTACACCACGTCCTTGTTGCGGATGGCCGGGCCGTCTTTGGCGGAGCGAACGCAGCTGTGAGGTGGCTGCAGTCCCGCCTCGGGCAGAGCTTCCCGGTGCCGGCGCCGTCGCAGGTCATCTCATCGGGTCAAGATGTAAGTCTCTAGCTTCAGTTTAGACACAGTGGAGTTTGCTGGGTTGGTTAGCTGTACCAAAAAATCTGAACGATCCAATCACCTGTACGCTGATGTGTCAAGATTGGGTCAAAACCATTGTCCATGTCACACAAAATCCACCGAAAGTGGTACGAGGGACTAAAGTTATCCGGTTTGAAAAGTTGAGGGACTCGGTTTTGCTGGTTTTAAAATTAAAGGACTATTTTTACACTTTCAAAAGAATTAAGAGATAAAAAATATACTTATCCCTTATACATATGGGTAAAATGGTCTTTTCACGTGTACAAAATGCACTAGAGTGTCATATAGGGAAAAAAATTAAGACTAGAGATCATATAAGGAAGAAAATTTTCTCCAGTGTCAAATAAGGAACACAAATTTAAGAGAGTGTCAAATAAGGAATTCTCTCTATATTATACTCCCTTCATTCCTAAATATTTGTCTTTTTAGAGATCTCAAATGGTTATCACATATGGATGTATATAAACATATTTTATAGTAAAAATCATTCATTTTGTTTTGTATGTAGTCATTTGTTAAAATCTTCGGAAAGACAAATATTTACGAAAGGGAGTAGGACGGAGGAAGTAGTATATCAGGGAGAAAACTGTCGCTGTCGGGACGCTCCCACCTCCACCCAACAACTCTGTGACTGTGAAGTGTATCAGCAAAAGTCCGTAAACAGATACCACCATTTGAACGCGACAAACTCGTTCATACACAAAAATGGCGCACCGATTGGTCCAGCGCGAATGAACAGCTTTTATTTTTGCAAAGGAAGAAGTTCATCGCCTGAAAAAACATCAATGAAAGCAAAGAATAAATCTACCACAGAAGAGAGAAGGCAGGCACGGATCTCCAGAAGTACCCACCGGCTTGTCCGTCCTCGTGCTCTCCGCGCTGTTCCCCGGGCCGCCGCGTCGCTCCAAGAAGCCAGCGGCACCAAGGCCCTGCCGAGTGAGTGAGGGATAGCAGAGTAGGAGTGCCCCGTGAAGCCTCCTGTGACCCGAGGAAGCGGCGGCCTGAGCTCCGAAGCAGCTCGGCCGACCGCCGGATCTCCCGGCCGACCGCGCGCGCCGGCGCGGCTCTCCCGGTTGGTTGCCGACGCCTGACGGGGGCAGAGTGGTTGGTGGAGGAAGGGGAAAGGTGGGGTCTCGCTTCCTTCTCCCTACTTTAGCGTCTTTTCTCGCAGATGTCAAGTTTGGGATCTTTGCCTCTTCTAACAGACGCCAGCATTTCCAGTCCTCCTGTGTATGATCCTACTGTTACTGATCCGAGTGGTTAATCCCGTTTAATTTGCAATTGCCTGCCCATGGTGTCATCGGGGCTGATGAATTCCGTGCATTGTTTGGGCGAATTGAGCCTCAGGGCGTCGTCTCACTGGCTAATTATGCACGATTTTCGGCATCTGATGGGCAAACCCTCCGCGAAATGGCGAGCTTGCAGAACCAACACACAGAAGTATCCTGATTTTGCTTTTGTATATGTTCTGCTAGGTAAGGAAGCATGGCGGCGAGGCATCTCCTCCTCCTCGCGCTTGTCTGCCTGCATGCTCCCCACTCGGCTTCGGCTCAGCAGCCGGAGGAGGCGACGGTCATAGTTAAAGGATCCACTAAAATTGCTCAGACGGATGTGAATTACATCTGCGCCACCATTGACTGGTGGCCGCCGGAGAAGTGCAACTACAATCAGTGCCCCTGGGGCCAATCTTCCATTCTGAATTTGGTACGCTTATTTTCTTGACTTGTTGTCAGTAAGTAATAGGCTGCTACTGCAGCACATTGTGGTTCATGGACTTACTTACTTTTCGTGTTCATGCCGTTTCCAACAACTGGTTTGTTCAGGATTTGGATCACCCCTTTCTGGCTCAAGCCATTCAAGGTATAGATACTTGCCTATAGAACTTGCCTCTGGGTCAATGTTAATTGTTTTTCTAAACTATGTACTACTAAGATCTATGTTTCATAATTTGCCACCTGCTGTGAATTTTGTATTCCAAAGCAAGTTATTCTTCTCTCTTTATGCAAGTCCTCCAGAATTTTGACATAATACAATGTGTAGCATATGTAGTTGAAGTCATGTCAGTGGATTGAACTTAATATTAGTTGCAGAAATCTTTCGTAGTTGTAAGCGTTAGTTGGTTAGTCTGATGAATATATCAAAAGTTCTTTATTCTGTCTGCAGAAATCTCTCGTAGTTGTAAGCATTAGTTGGTTAGTTTGATGAATATATAAAAAGATCTTCATTATTCTATCTGCAGAATTTCATAATTTGAGGATTAGGCTGGGAGGCTCTTTGCAAGACCGAGTTGTTTACGACGTTGGAACAAATAGTCCATGCTCTCCATTCACAAATGTGTCAAATGGTTTGTTTGGTTTCTCAGCCGGTTGTCTAAGTATGGATAGGTGGGACAAGCTGAATGATCTATTCCAAAAAACAGGGTGAGGCGTTTAATATCAAGTTTTTTGAATTTAGCATGCATAACTTGTGTCAGATGTTCACATATTTGTGCTCACATAGCCATAACCATGTGATATTGCATTTCCATCATTGTTCTGGGTGTTTTTTATAACCTACTGATAGTTGAAGGAATCGCTAGCAGCGTCGTTTTTTCTGCATGTGTTCAACATTATATTTTGTTTAGGGAGGAGATATGGTAAAAGTGAAACCAGGCCAGATGAAGTTATCAACATAACTAAGTGAAATATATGTAAGGAACATATGTGCACAATAAGGGACATGTGCTTGTTTAGCATCATTTGTTCATTTTATAAGTGCTCAACAGAACCAGCTCATGGGTGAACACAAATCTATCTGCAGAGCAATTATCACATTTGGTCTGAATGCACTCCATGGAAGGTATAATGTCCAACGTTCCTTCTGGGCGGGGAAGTGGAACTCTACAAACACCTATGATTTTGTCAAATACACGATCTCAAAAGGATATCCAGTTGACTCGTGGGAATTTGGTAATCTACTGTATTTTTTTGTTATGTGCTCATCTCTTCTATGTTATCCCTTCTGAGTTCTGAAGGCATGAATATTTTTTTCTTGTCAGGTAATGAGCTGAGTGGGCATGGAACCGGGGCAAGAGTTGACGCCAAACTTTATGGAAAGGATGTAATTGAACTTAAATCCATACTCCGGCAGTTGTATAGGACACCGCTCTCCCAGCCACTCCTGTTAGCCCCTGGAGGATTCTTTGATCAACAGTGGTACACTCAGTTACTTCAGACTTCCGGTCATGGTGTTGTTAATGCCTTGACGCATCATATTTACAATCTTGGTGGAGGTACGTGATATGTTTCTTTTGCTCTGGTGGCATTTAGAAAAGGCTCATTGTGTTGCTCCAAAATTATATCTTGATGCTTTGCATGGTTTAGAGATATCAGAAGAAATGATGCTGAGAATTTTGTAGGCGGCACTTTACTAATGTTATGTCCATGTCTTACTAAGGGTTGTCTTCTGCAAAGAGAATAATATATTGCCGTGCTGTTTTAATCTGGGTGCTTCTTGTGATACATAATGTGACGGAAAGGCCATGAAATTCCTAAATAAAAAGTCTTACATAGGAATAGCATGGCCTTTCTTAGAAAGTAGAAATAGTGGTGAATAGCATCCTAATAGTATTTATTCAACCAGTTAATGTGATTTATATATATAATGCATCAGCAGTGACACTTTGTTTTCAGGGGATGATATCCACCTTATGAGGAAGATAGTAGATCCTAAGTACCTAGATCGTGCAGAAGATACTTACAGGAACATGCAACTTACCCTCCAAAGGCATGGAACATGGGCTTCTGCTTGGGTTAGTGAAAGCGGTGGGGTGTTCAACAATGGCCGTCAACTGGTGTCAAATACTTTCATGAACAGCATCTGGTCAGCTCTCAACATTTTCTCATGAACTTTACACAAGTACAACATTGGTATAGATGTATCTTTTTTTTTGCAAAGGGTGTAGATGTATCTTGTGTGAGCAAAAAGTCATGACGTAATTTCGAAGCAAACAGGTACCTCGATCAACTTGGAATGGCATCGAAGTACAACACAAAAGTGTTCTGCAGGCAGACTCTCATCGGTGGCAACTACGGTCTGCTTGACATGCAGACGTTCTTGCCAAATCCTGATTACTACAGGCAAGACTCACATTTGTAAACTTTTTGTAGGCGGACACCGCAGTGTTTTCCAGAACGCGGCTCTTATGTGCTTTTTAAATTCAAGGATACCGGCTCTTATGTGCTGACCCCTCCCTTTGTTCGCAGTGCTCTGCTATGGCATCGGCTTATGGGCAATGGAGTTCTGTCAGTCGATATAAATGCACCGCGTAAGCTGCGTGCTTATGCCCACTGCACCAAGCGACACGTAAGAATCCGACGCTGTTCTACTTAATTTGCCAAGTTAGTTGTGTCTGAAGAGTTGCTTCAACTACCATTGAAACATGTGCTAGATCAATCATTTCTGGTGTTCTGAACAAAGCTTGCTTATTCCACAATGCAGAAAGGAATCACTATCCTCCTGATCAACCTAAGCAACAGCACCGGGTACAATGTGACCCTCCAGAACGACCTCAACGTGAGCGTTGAGAGAAGAAGCGGCCACCGGAGGCACGGCGGCGGCCTCAGAAGAGCGGTGTCATGGCTGGGAAGCAAGCCGTCGAGCGAGAGCACGAAGAGGGACGAGTACCATCTGACCGCCAAGGACGGCGACCACCAGAGCAGGACGATGCTGCTCAACGGCGTCCCGCTGGAGCTGGGTGAAAACGGCACCAGCGTGCCAGCCCTGAACCCGGTGCCCGCCGCCGTGGATTCGCCGGTGCACCTGGCCCCGACGTCGATCGCCTTCGTGGTCCTGCCGAGGTTCGAGGCCAAGGCCTGTTCTTGAGACAATAAGCTTCTTTCTGTTCGTTTTGTTGTGTAGAGATAGAATCGTATAGTACATGAGGACATTATTACAGTTCTAGAAACAACCACCATCTCTCAAACCAGCTGCTCACACCTTTCAAATTATAATTATAAATTAATAAATCAGTAGTAAAAGTTTGAATTCATGTTTGTTGGGGCCTCCTCACAAAGAGGAGGCGCCCTTCAAAAATTAAGGTATGCTGCTTAGTGTGGCGTGCACACGGTATTCTTTAGTAAAAGGCGAAAGAATAGTTCGCTTTGTGCTCACCACGCAGCTGCTTGCCCTCTCCATTCCACCACGGGTGCTATTTGTATCCGTCCTAGGCACCTGCTCTTCTCTGCCCGGGCGAGGTGGTACTAAACCATCCTCCTCCCCCGCGTTGATGCTGCTGCACTGAGAAGAGGCTGTGGCCTCTCCGAAACCACGATGGGCCAGTCAATGCAGGCCCGGCCAGAGCTTGAACCATGAAGGCCCGTGTGGTCCGTCGTAGGCGCCGAGCTTCAGTTTCCTTCTTCGTTTTCGTTTTGCCTCATTGTCCAGGTCCAGCCAGAGCTTGAACTAGATTCAAAAAAAGAATATAAAAAATCCAGGGCTTGAACTTGAATTTCGAAATGACAAAACTAGATCAGGACTGGTAAATTTTGGACCGCAGAAAAAAAAATGGAGACAGTTGTGAGTTGTTGCACTTTCTAGCTAGCTAGCTAGCGTGGTGCCGTTCAGTCCGATGGATGGAAGCGGCCAACTAATTCTAATTGTGTGCGCACGCGCGCACGCTCCATGGGTGCATCGGTCTTTCAGCCCCTGTGATCATACCGGTGCCTGCCGGCCACTGCCCAAAGCCCCAAAGCATGGTGGAGTAGTAGTAGTTCCATAGCTAGCCATGCATGCTCGGATCCGCCGCAAAGGCCGCAAGAGACAGACGTGCAGGCACGGTGCGCGGTGAATCGGATCGGACGACCACTCCATCATGCCGCGCGCCTCGCTTCCGTGCGACGATGATCACCGCGGCCGCGGCCAGCATGCCGGCCGGCAGCGGCAGCCTGGCCGCCGCGCTTTCTGTCCCGCCTCGCGCCCCTGCCGGCGCTATCTCTCCCCGTGCTCGACGTGCCCCCGTTCTCCTGCACGGGCACACGGCAGGCCCCACCGGCGCGATCGATCGATCAATCGATGATCCAACGCACGCCCGCACTCATCGCTCACATTCCTTCCACGTACATCTCCTCCTTTGCTTCTTAGTTCTTATCCGCTTCGCCTCGCACTCACGCGTCACTCGAGCGATTGGTCGGCTCCTTCCTAGCTACTCCCTGGTCGTTTATTACAGCAAAATTGTCTCAGGTGAAACCAACCGGATAGAGGCGCGTATGGGGATTGACATGTCGTTGGACGCAAAGCCTTCCGAGGAGACGGACGGACGCCTGAAATGATGGCCGGACTTTGGAGCTACCTACGGTGTGGCAGTCACTGACCGAGCACCCATCCATCCAGCGAGTGGGAGCGGAGAAAGCTCGACCTGCACTGCACGCACGTCCGACGGCCCGGGTTCCACGCGCCGCCGCTCCGTTGGCCTGGCCTCGGCCGCCTGAAAGAAAAACGCCATTGTGGTTTGACTCCATCGCGTACGTGTGGAAGAAACCAGCAGGAAAAGGAATGTCATTCTGCACGTACGATGGATAAAGATGCATCATGCATGGCATGATTGTCATGCACGGACGGTAAGAGGGAGGTGGAGCACAAGAAAATCTCGCCGAAAACAACCGCGTGCGCTACGAGGATTCACATTCGTGCACGCACGCCGGTTCGCGGTAAGTGGGTGAGAGGGAGCGGAGACGATAGGATGCATGGGTCATGGGCAGTGACTGGTCAGGGGTGCGTACGTTTGCTTAGTTGCACCATGCATGCATGGATGGTTCGTTGGTTGGTGAGTGGGTACAAACTCGGAGAAAGCAGGAGGCAGTATCATGGATCACTCAAAAAGTTTAGGAGGGCATTGTATATCATGGAGTTCTGTCGCGTCAGGATTTGGGTCGTGTCGCGTGTTCATGTGGTTCCCGCAAGATAGGAACACATGCATGCATACCTGTCCGTCCGTTGGTTCACACCAGCGATCCACTAGTTTGATGGATAGATATAGATAAATTCATAGAAGGATGGATGGATATGATGTACTAGCTGGTAGCAAAGCACGATGGCGTGGATGGAGCTATACTTCGCTCATGTCAAAACAGGCTTTACCCCACTTTACATTAATATATGAAGCCACACGCCTAATAAACAATAGAATGTATTGAGGAAACGGGCTAATGTGCTACTCCCTCCGTTCCTAAATGTAAGTCTTTTTAGAGATTTTAATATGGACTAGATACAGATGTATATAGACGTAGTCATTTTGCTCTGTAGTGTAGTCCATATTGCAATCTCTAAAAAGACTTATATTTAAAAACGGATGGAGTAGATGTCTATACTTCCATTGCAACGCACGGACAATCATCTGGTTTTATATAAAACCCTAATAATCTTTGTGTCATGTGCAAATATAAATCTATACAGGTAGGTATTTTTTTTGTACTCAAGGTAATTTGTATTTTTCATTCTTTGTGAGTGCTCAATCCGTAACTTCCCTTTCGTTCATGACATTCCTTAACTTGTCAGGTGTAAAACTACATTAAGGTTTGGAGTGTGGTTTTTGTATATATTTGGAGGTTCTCAAAAGATGCGAAACAACCCAACCCACGGGGTGATGACAAAATAAGTTGTCAGCCAGTATGATCATCTACTTCCATACATAAAACACAAAACATAAATGTGTTCCCTTGTCTTTTTATCCACGGATGACATAAAGAGTCATATAATATTTATGAAACTAGATGATACCCCACATGCTGCTGCGGAGATCTCTTGCAAAAAAAAATTGATGAAATTTGAAATAGATATGATACATTGTATTTGATTAATATATAGTTGTGGATGTATATAGAATATAGGTAGTATTTTTCATGCATGTTGAGAGAAATATAATTAGTTTGATTGGTGAGGTGGCATGTCTGGAGAGTTGAGATATGTGCATATTGGGAGAGAATATAAATAGCATTTTACATGCATGTTAAGAGAAACAATTAGTGGGACGATGATGTGGCCTGTTTGGTGAGGTGGCATGTGTGCATGTTCAGAGAACTGAGATAATGGGGATTAGCAATTTAGGTATATAGAATTTTACATGTACTCCCTTTTATTAGTGATCTAAAAGATCTTATATTTCTTTACAGAGCGGATAGGTCATAGTATTCCCCCTTTTTTTAAATGGGCATAAAGAGTCATATTTTGTACTCCCTCTGTTCCACTATCTAGTGCGTATAGATTGTGACTCTTATACCAATGAATATGCTGGCCGTTGTCCTTTGGACAAGATAGCCCTGCCTCCACTGCATGTGACCCACCCACCACGTGCATGCCGCTGCGGGGGATAACTCCTGCAATGATTCCATTTGAGGTCAGTTTTGTCCAAATTTGTTTGGTCAGGCAAACACATATTACAATCTGGAATTTTTAGCAAAAAACTTATACGCAATATAAAGAGAAACGGAGGGAGTATAAGATTTGGGTGTTATCAATTCATAGCACTACTTGTGTTCATTAATGGCTTCTAAGAAGTACAAAGGCCAGAAATTCAAAACGATTTTCTAGAACCGATCCAGAGATACTCACTGCTTGCCAAATATATATATATATATATATATATATATATATATATATATATATATATATATATATATATATATATATATATATATATATTATATATAGAATAAGTTATTCTTCACCGAGGTAATCTTACGATCGCTTCCTAAATAAATTACGTTTGAAATTCAAAAGTTACATTCTTATTGATTCACTACGTCAAATTTGGCATAAGAAAATAAAAATGTAGGTCATAAGACAAGAAAATTTGTAGTTTATGTATATTTTACACTATGTTTTTACGTTTGTAAATTTACATAACATAAAATATTTTTTACGGTGACTATATGTTTTCTTACAGTCTCTTTTTACATCAGAAATAAGAAAAAATTTACGGAACGTAAAATTACGGTGCATTGATGGTAAAATAGAGGGGGGTGAAGAATAACTATTCCTCACCCAGGGTGACGAATAGTCAATCCCTATATATATATATATATATATATATATATACTCTTTTGTACTCCCAGGGGTACATACTTCCATCCGTTAACAAAAAAAAAAATGATGCATGCAGTAGCCACCGTGTGCATGGGGTTCCCTGATCCTATAATTAGGGGTGGTAACATGCAAGAACGGCGCGTGCATGCTTTTGGATGCATAGAACGTTTTTTTAAATAGTAGACCATGTGGCTCATCTATAACTTTTTCCAACGAGTCTGAGTACATACATTTTTTTACGGTCCAATATATACTACATTTTTTAGGGGTATATATACTACATTTTGTGAGGTTGCATATAACACATATTTTCGTGAAGATTAGAGAAAATAATACATACTTTTGTGAGTTAGTACATACACTTTTGTTAGTCAGTATATTTTCAAGGAGTATATACTAGATTTCTAAAAAAAGGAGTATATACCGCATGATTTTTGAAGGGTATAAATTACAATTTTTTTCAATAGGTATAAACTGCAAAAAGAATCAATGGGTATATACTACCTTTTGAGGGATAAGCTACATTTTTTCAATGGCCATATAGTGCATTTTTTAAATGGGTGCTGCACTGTTTTTCAAGGAGTATATACTGCAGATTTTTAATGGATATATACTGCATTCCTGAAGGAGTACTATACACTATGTTTCAACTGATAAATGCTGCAATTTTTTTCAGTGGCTATATACTGCATTTTGAGGGATAAAATGTAATTTTTCATTGGCCATATACTGCATTTTGGAAGGGGTATGTATATGCTGCACTGTTTTTCAAGCAGTATATACTGCACGATTTTAGTAGATATACTGAAATCTTGAAGGGGTATTATACCATTTTTTTCAACTCATAAATACTGTATGCTTTTAAGGAGTGCTAATCAGAAAGTGTATGCATATACGTGCTTCACAACAAAGTTGGATCTAAGCAGGTCCAATTGGAACTAGCTCGCATGCAACCATGCATGTGTGGTACGTCATGGAATCTGGGCATCGCCAAGAATCGTCGTTCTCTTCATGTCAGCATAAGCTCGGTTCTCGCTTCTCGCCGTCTTGCACGTGTGCCCGAATGGCCATGCGACGCAACTGGCAGTTGGTAGCTCATAACGTTTGATTGATCGCCATCGCATGGATGTACTGCCATAAATTATTACCCCCATGAGATACTACTATGACGAACGCATAGTAGAAACACATATAGTAGAACCTAAAGAAAAGAAAAAAAGAAATATTTATATTTTGGAGCATACCTCCATAACATGACGAACAAAATATGCGACTAGATGAGAAAGGATACTTTTGTTGTCGTCGTCGCCGGTGTTGATTTTGGGTCGAACTGGGCAGCCACGGCTCAACGTCGTCGTCGTCGTCGCCGGTGCTTCCACTCACCATGTGACATAGGCGAGGGAAGGTAGCCTATGAGCACAGGGCTATGAACCAGATCGATGCCATGTCGTTAGTGCCCCGCTGATGGACTGCTTTTTCGGAAAATGAAACAAACCTAGACTAATAAGCGGGGTGAGTATGATTGTAACTGTGTGTGTGCTTATCCCAACTTATACGGAGGTTGTTTCCCAAATCTACGTGAGGACGTGGCGTGTGATTTTGGATGTAATTAATTAATTAATTGGATGCTGAACGGGTTTGTTACGTTGATGTGAAGAACCAAACAAGGACCGTGGGGTGAGAGTATGTACTCCTAGGAGCACCAACCCATTTTCCTATATATTGCATGTATTATTATTTTTGCAAAGTCAAAGTTGGTAATCTCTGCTCAAGTGTATGCAAAATAATATAAACATTTACAACACCAAATGTATTCCATATGAAAATATATTTTATTATGAATCTAATAGTACTGGTTTGGTATTGTCAATGCGGATACATTTTTCGTAGACTCGATCAAAGTTTACAGGGGTTTGATTTTGAAAAAATGCACTATAATATGTCAAGGTGAGAGTATGTTTAAAATGATTTTAGAAAAGAAGCTTTGATTTTTCTACCGAAAAAAAAGAACTTTGACTTTTTCTGTTGTTTGCAAAAGACAGCGCAACCCTACATCTATACCTAACATCCGTCGGCTCTCTCTCCAGTCTCGCCTTTATATAAGGGATAGGTGGTCGTTGTGCACACACACAAGCAAAACACAGATGAGCGAGAGGAGAGGGAGAGAGAGCAGATCAAAAAGAGAGGGAGAGGGAGAGAGAGCACGATGAGTCAGGCGAGCAGATTCAAGCGGATGTGCGTCTTCTGCGGCAGCAGCCAGGGCAACAAGAGCAGCTACCACGACGCCGCCATCGACCTCGCCAACCAGCTCGTATGTACTACTACTCTCTACTATACATGCGTGCATCTCCTCTTGGTCAGCAGTACTACCATGCTTCTCGATTCGCAAGGGGGTTGTGGGAACGTTCCTTGTTCGTAATCACGCGGTCTAAAGGAAGCCGGCAGGGAGACTTTTTAGCTAGCACTAATTGCTGAATGATTAAGCAGCCGGTCGTTGGTCCTTGATGAGATCCGGAATCTGAATATGCTTACACTTGATGATGGATGATTACGGAGGAGGAGGGAAAACACGCGCACCTGCTGCACATGCATGGCCTGGACGGTCTTCTCTCCTCTCGTTGACATGCATTAATCCGCTTATTAGTTTGCACCGGTTGATCACGAAAGCGGCTGTTAAGTTAATAGTAGCAGCCAAGCTTAATGTGTACGTAGATGCCTAGCTCTATGTCAAAACTCAAAACTACACACTTTTACAGTCAGGTGACTTTAATTGCCAGCGGCACAGAGCACAGCTGCTAACCCTGGTAGGACAGGTCGGGCAGAGCTTGTCATTTATCTAGCTCCTCTAAAATACTAGTACTACGTACGAACACAACTTGAACGGCATGTACACGCAAGGCATCAGCATGCATGCACTCGTCAGCTTGAGTGCTTAGTATCGATGGGAGCATCACTTTGCTACCGTCAGCACGTAGTAGTACCCCCACCGCATTCAAACATGTGTAGTGCAAGTGCGACAAGTCTTGTCTACACGTACAACGAGTTCACTCCATCATGTACATACTGATACCGTCGGGCAGCCGCGCGCGCCTAGCTTAACGTACGTACGGTGGGAGGTGCTAGGCAATTAACGTTGAATGGTGGGTGGCAGGTGGGTGGGGGCATCGACCTGGTGTACGGCGGCGGCAGCATCGGGCTGATGGGGCTCGTCTCCCAGGCCGTCTACCACGGCGGCAGGCACGTCATCGGGTAAGTTTCACCCACAGTTTATGCATGCATGGTACCAGTAGTTGACTATCACTAGCCTAAGTATAAGAAAGTTGTCTCATGTTGCTGTCTTGCGCGTGCAGGGTCATTCCCAAGACTCTCATGACACCCGAGGTACGTACTGTACTGCTTGTCTCCTCCTACTACTACTACTTGCTCGGAGCAGAAACAGACATGGCATGCTCATCCATTTCGAGTTTCCATCATGACACTTCTACTTCACTGGATCTTGGAACGCCCACTTGTATCACTGGCTCCTCCCTCCCTTCCTAAATATTTATCTTTTTAGAGATTTCAACAAGTTACTACATGCGGAGCAAAATGAATGAATCTACACTCTAAAATATGTCTATATACATCCGTATGTGATAGTCCATTTAAAATCTCTAAAAAGACAAATATTTAGGAACGGAGGGAGTAGCTAGCTAAGACTAACTAATTAATTACTAGTCTATTCTCAGGCAGTACGAGTCCGCCTCGTCAGTTTGGAGGATTTTCATAGGAGAAAACACAGGAAATACTATTTATTTTCTCTATTTTTTAGGCAACAACATATCCACTCAAAATTTTATTTTACACATGGAAACGAGGCAAGTCAATTGTTCTACGGTTTAAGATGCCTATACTACTCCTAATTCTTACGTTTTGGTTTTCTCCAAACCGAACGAGCCCCTGTTGAGATTGTTCCCTTTTCCTAATCCAAGGGAATAGAACACAACGCAGCAGAGGTAGACGTTGTTGTCCCGCCACAAAATTGAAAAGACAATCCACAGAATCACCAAACCCCACGTTGGCACAGACCCAAACCTGCAGGCGTGAGCATAAACAAACTCTGCATTGCGTGATGATTCCATTCCGTTCCCCGGCCAAAACAGACATACTCCTCGAGAGAAAGATTTCTTTGGGTCATGCTTAGCCCCGTACATACAGACAGACAGGCGTGCTAATTAAATAGTTTGATGGCTACCTGCATCGTGGTCAACAACTGATCCGGACAGGTTGGACTGACTTCACTGTCCACAGTAGCATTCGCCTGCACGAATTAACCAGCCTGCATATGATAATAACTCGACGCCTGACCTGCGGCACTGCCCTGGTTACACATGCTTGTCGGTAGCGCGTCTCAGCTCGTGGAAATTAATCAACAGTGCTGAAGCACTCTGATTATCATCACATGGAATGTGGTGGATACCATCATAATACCGTTAATAAGCCCTGCAGGCTGTAGAGCAATTTGCGTGCCGTGTCGTGCAGTGCAGCATTGGTTGCACCAGCAGCAGCAGCCTGGTCCTCCGATCTTCGTCTCTTATCCTTTAGTGCCTGTGAGAACTGAGAACATCGAATGTACTTCTCCAACCCAACCGGCAAGCGATGTTGTTTGTCTCGCGTGCCGACATGCGCCATCACCATCATACATACAATCAAGCTCTGCATCTGCGCTTTCAGTGTGATTTCTGCTAGCTGCTGCTGTGTTGGTACTTGGTGCAAGTAAAAATTGGATAAATGGATGTTTGTTGCTGTGGCAGATCGTCGGGGAGATGGTGGGGGAGGTGAGGCCGATGGCCGACATGCACCAGCGGAAGGCCGAGATGGCCAGGCACTCGGACGCCTTCATAGCCCTGCCTGGTACGTGCTGCATGCTATGCTCCCCCCTGCATTATTGCCTCGTTGATTACCGCACTGCATTACATCTTCTCAGCCTATCGGTCAGGTCTCGCCGGCTAGGAACCCCAAAATTTATGGCTCTGTAACTGTAATACTCCTCCATTAATGCCTTTGACATGTTGTCGTCGTAGTACTTGGATCCAATGGACTTATTTTAGTTTGACTAAAAATAGTTTTTTAAGAGGCTAAAGTTCCAAGCACCCCTGACTAAAGAGGGGCTAAAACTAGTCTTGAGACTAAAATTTTTTAGTCAGGGATACCCCTACTAAAATGTGAATTAGTCTTCTCTCTCCTTATTTAACTCCTCTCGTTTAACACATGCGAGTTCTAGATTGGAGGATTTGAAGGATAATAAATGCTCATTAACTTGATTTTAGTCTCTTTAGTATTTGGATCCAAGCATGGATGGAGCTAGCAAGTTTTAGTTCCACTACTTTTAGTCATGGGACTAAAACGTATCCAAGCACCCTCTAACTAGCTAGTAACATAACACATCCCAAAACAAATATGCTTATGTGGCAAAGAGTTAATGAGGAGAGAGGTGTTTGCGGTAACATACTACGTTACTGTAACATAACGCACCCAAATGCAAAATGAGTCTACAACCTAATAAATGAAGTCTTGCATGACACTAAACTTATGTTATTCCTATAAAAATAGTAACATAGACTAGTAACATATACATGTTACTACTCTAAGTTACTTCCCACTATGACTAGCCTAAGAAATATCATGCATGCATTCCGCACGTGTGAAACTGTACGCGGTACTTAGTAACATCTCACCCATTCAGGAGGGTACGGGACGCTGGAGGAGCTGCTGGAGGTGATCACGTGGGCGCAGCTAGGGATCCATCACAAGCCGGTGCGTACCTGCGTACATAGGTCAAATGATCCAACAACATAACCTAAGCTACAAACATGCATGTGATCTCACATGGCAGCATGTCAATTCTTCAGGTTGGTCTGCTGAACGTGGAGGGGTACTACGACTCGCTGCTGACCTTCATCGACCAGGCCGTGGAGGAAGGCTTCATCAACCCCGCCGCCCGCCGCATCATCGTCTCTGCCCCCACCGCCCACCAGCTCATGGAGAAGCTCGAGGTGCATTCACAAAAATTCAGTGAAACAGTACCCCATCAAGCTATGTGCCATGACAATCTGATTACTTGATTAATTAACTCGTGTGCGTCTGTTAATCCCCAGAAGTACGTGCCTTACTACGACATGGTCGCGTCCGGGCTGGACTGGGAGATGGATCGCCTAGAGTTCTGATCATCGAGAAGACACATCCGCCATTTCTCTCAGCGTGATGCATGCATGGATGCAGATCGAAGGAATGGTTTGCTGAAGATTAGCGTAAAATAATTAGTAGCTAGTTCAGCTGTACTCGATCGGTCTCGGTGGGCTTCTTCTGTAAGGGCATGGTCAGTATGAACTTTCGGTAGGTAGCTAGGTGTCAACCTTTATATATCTTGATTAAGTATCCCTCAAAAAAAATCTAGATTATTACTAGTAGTTCCAAAGATCGAGCAGCTAGCTGAGATTGACTTAAGCGAGTACTCCCTCCGTTCTTAAAAGAGTATACTTCTAACTTTGTTGGAGAGTTAAACTATTTTAAAGTTTGACCGAGTTTGTGCAAAAATATATCAATGTTTGTGAAACCAAATAGGTATATGATGAAAAATATATTTTATCATTAATCTAATGCTACTAATTTGATGGCATAAATGTTGATATATTATTGTATAAATACGGTCAAATATAAAAAAGTTTTACTTTTCAACAAAGTTGGAAGTATACTATTTTAAGGACGGAGGGAGTACAGTTCTTGGCAATGAATAATTATCTATATCCGTAGTTATTTGAGTGTAGTGGTGAAAGAACTTAAATTCAAGTTTCAAGTTGTAAATTTGCTGAAGCCGATGTAGCCCAAAACAGATCCGAGATGGCTTTACCAGGCCAACTTTATTAGTGGCAGGCCTCTCAATTAAAAAAAGACTAACCCAAGGGCTAATCCTCGAGCACCGCGCGTCCAAGCCTGGACTCGAACTCGGGTGGGCTGATAGCTACCCAGCTGCTCAGTCAACGGGTCAACGCCCCGTCCTCCAGGCCTCTCAATTATGCCACTGATAAAACTGGCCACGACGCTACAAAAAAAGATCCTATTGGACGAATATGAGCGTCAAATAGGAGAGGCTCCGCCTGAAGCCAGGAAAACAGGCCAGCCCACTCTGCCAGCAAACGGATACTTTTTTTTACTTTTGATTTTTCACCAAAAAATGGCTCTGGTTTTTTAGGAGCTCGATCTAAATCACTTACTAAAAAATAGACAAGTAGTATCATAGAAAATTGTTAAGTATGTGTTTTAAAATTAAAACTTCACTATATATTAAAAAAAGTTCACCATATAATAAAAAATGTTCATTGTGTATTTTTTGTATAATTTAAAAACTTGAATGCATATTACTAAAAATGTTTGTCATGTATTCTAAAAAGAGTGTATTTAAAAATATACTAAAAAATTAGAAGAAAAAACCAATCTGGAAGGAGGAACATAAAAAATAAAGGGAAAAACAAGAAAAAAACTGAACGAAAAAACACAGAAAAAAAACTTCTAGTGAATGAACAAAAAAAAAGCAACAGAAAAAACAAGCGAGAAAAAAAGAAGCAACAAATGACACGTTGCCGCGGACTGGGCGATCCTCCTACCGGGGATGCGGGTGAAGCGACCCCTATTTGCCGCCTGCAGGTGGCATATAGAACCCACCCCAAAATACGCACACGGGTCAGGGAGTGGAAACAAAAGGCAACATCATTGTTGATCAGGGTCTACTTCAAGCACTTCCCTCAAGCCCAAACCACAACAATTAAATAGCACTCCTCTGAACGCTCTTATATTTCTTTATAAAGAGAGTATCATTTTGCGAGGAACTAGTAAGGATGGAGCCAATTTTCTATCATAAGAAATTCATGGTGTACTAAAAAACTCATGGTATCCACAATATATGGTTTGTGTGGCTTGCCTGCTCCACAGTCATGCTTGCATACGTGTTTTCATGCAACTTATTTATCCCATGCACTCCATTTTCCTGCTCTAGTCGTTTTTCCCTCAAAAAATCTAGGACTAAACATGCTTTCCACTATCCTCTCAGTGTGGACGACGGAGCTCAAGTTGCGCCTCGACGACCAACCTGCATCGTGATCTACCAAGAGATCACCTCACTTGTGCTTCATGTAGACTCAAAGCTCAGTGCTGATCAGATGAGTTTGGTGTTGCCCTAGTTTTAGAGGTTCCATTGTGATGGCTCCATATTTTACACATTTTCACAGGCTCCGTATATCAAGTTATATCATGTCCCATTGAGCCAGTTACATGTCATGATTTCCAAATTTTATCCTTTTCACCGTGAGCATTGCATAATCTTTATTCTTTGTTAGTGTTTATGAGTTTTCTTTGTCTTTGTGTGTTTTGTAGGTGATGAGGACTTCTCATGCACTTAGCACGATGAAAGTAGTTCAAATGGTGGACATTCAGACCCCAACTTAGCGTTTCGGAGAGTAAAAAAAATCATTTTTTCACAGTGCTCAAAACAAATATCTAATAGCAGAAATGGATTGGCGTCGCTCACATGAATCCAACGAAGCCAAGAACGTCAAATTTTGAGTTCGTGTGAAGACACGGCGACCGATTTACCAAAGAGTGCCATAGTATAAGACAACGTTTCATACGACCATTGTTGGTTGTACGCGCAGTCGTATGGAAGGAAATCAGGCTCGAAAGTTGGCTCTTCAGATGAGATTCTTCCCCGATTTCATCCCTGTTTATTCCTACTCCTTTCTTGTCCTTCAAGGAGTGTTTTGGGAGAGGATAAGGCTCATCTAGAGCCCTTGGTTCAAAGGGGATATGCTACATCAGCGAAAGAGGCTATGGGAGAGGGAGAGGTCATATATGCATACACCTTCAACTCTAGCCGCCTCCATCAATCTTCATCAAGTCTCAATTATCATTCATCTCCACGTCCTTCCGCCGTCCACATCAAGAACACCATTATTTCAACCAAGAGGTCTACCGGAAGGGATCCGTCGCGCCACCACCATCATCATCATCTGTCATGCCACCTCTATCACCACCATCATCAACCTTCTTTCTCCTCCATCACGGTCTCCGTGATGGGTTGTGACAACTCTTAAACCCCCTTGATGTGATGTTATTTAAGTAATTGTTGGCTATAGGTGGATTGATTAGTAAGTGGTTATTTGATATGTTTATAGTCTATTTATGCGTGTTGCTTATTTACCTTTGCGGTAATTCAGTGATTGGAGACGTTCAATCTATTGGCGTCATTGGTGTAGTTGGAGATGCTCAACTTTTAGGCCACACATGAAGTTGATGGTTGTAAAGACCGGCAGACCTGTGACGTGACATGTGCTGACATTTTAAGGGAAACACAATTATTGTAGGAGCATGGTTGTCCGTAGAACCTATTGCCTTCGTTCAGTCCTCGTGGCCTTAATGTTTTTTGAAGGAAATATGCCCTAGAGGCAATAATAAAGTTGTTATTTATATTTCCTTATATCGTGATAAATTTTTATTATTCATGCTGGAATTGTATTAACCGAAAACTTAGTACATGTGTGAATACATAGACAAACAGAGTGTCCCTAGTATGCCTCTACTTGACTAGCTCGTTAATCAAAGATGGTTAAGTTTCCTGACCATAGACATGTGTTGTGATTTGATGAACTGGATCACATCATTAGAGAATGATGTGATGGACAAGACCCATCTGTTAGCTTAGCATTAATGATCGTTTAGTTTATTGATATTGCTTTCTTCATGACTTATACATGTTACTCTGACTATGAGATTATGCAACTCCTGAATACCGGAGGAACACCTTGTGTGCTATCAAAAGTCACAACGTAACTGGGTGATTATAAAGATGCTCTACAGGTGTCTCCGATGGTGTTTATTGAGTTGGCATAGATCAAGATTAGGATTTGTCACTCCGTGTATCGGAGAGGTATCTCTGGGCCCCTCGGTAATGCACATCACTATAAGACTTGCAAGCAATGTGACTAATGAGTTAGTTACGGGATGATGCATTACGGAACGAGTAAAGAGACTTGCCGGTAATGAGATTGAACTAGGTATAATGATACCGATGATCGAATCTCGGGCAAGTAACATACCGATGACAAAGGGAATAACGTATGTTGTTATGCGGTTTGACCGATAAAGATCTTCGTAGACTATGTAGGAGCCAATATGATCATCCAGGTTCCGCTATTGGTTATTGACTGGAGATGTGTCTCGGTCATGTCTACATAGTTCTCTAAACCGTAGGGTCCGCACGCTTAACGTTCGATGACGATTTGTATTATGAGTTATGTGATTTGATGACCGAAGTTTGTTCGGAGTCCCGGCTGAGATTACGGACATGACGAGGGGTCTCGAAATGGTCGAGAGGTAAAGATCTATATATTGGAAGGTTATATTCGGACACCGGAATGGTTCCGAGGTGTTTCGGGTATTTTTCGGAGTACCGGGAGGTTACCGGAACCCCCCGGGAGAGCAATGGGCCTTAATGGGCTTTAAGGGAAAGGAGAGAGGGGCCTCAAGGGGTGGCCGCGCGCTCCCCCATGGGCTGGTCCAAATTGGACTAGGAGGGGGCGGCGCCCCCCTCCTTCCTTCTCTTCCCCCTTCCCTCCTTCTCCTAGTTGGAATAGGAAGGGGGGGTGCGAATCCTACTTGGATCAGGAGTCCAAGTAGGACTCCCCCCTTGGCGCGCCCCCTCTAGGGCCGACCTCCTCTTTCCCCCTCCTTTATATACGTGGGAGGGGGGCACCCCAAAGACACACGAAGTCTTCTCTTAGCCGTGTGCGGTGTCCCCCTCCATAGTTACACACCTCGGTCATATCGTCGTAGTGCTTAGGCGAAGCCCTGCACCGGTAACTTCATCATCACCGTCTCCACGCCGTCGTGCTGATGGAAATCTCCCTCGTCCTCAACTGGATCAAGAGCTCAAGGGACATCATTGAGCTGAACGTGTGCTGAACGCGGAGGTGCCATACGTTCGGTGCTTGGATCGGTTGGACCGTGAAGACGTTCGACTACATCAACTGTGTTACTAAATTTTTCCGCTTTCGGTCTATGAGGGTACGTAGACACACTCTCCCGTCTCGTTGCTATGCATCACATAGATATATCTTGTGTGATCATAGGCAATTTTTTGAAATACTATGTTCCCCAACATTTTTATGTTAGCCACCGCTGGTATGGGACAAGAAGTAGGACAAATGAGTTATCTCAATATGGCGCATCTTGGGAGATAATGTTATGTGATGGACCACCCACCATCAGTAGATTGTGGTATCCTATAATGCAGATATTGACTTAGCCACTACATGGCATAGTCGTAAAGCTTAACTCCATTCCCTTCCCGTACCAAATGAGACCGTACCTAAATGCGAGCAACCTCATCTAAAACATCAGATACTTCTCTTAGTTTATTTCCTTCATTTAGTTTAGTATTTATTTTCCATTCGTTCTAGTACCTTAGTTTAATTCTTCCTTTTTTCATTCCCTATCAACCTACTTAAGTAAAAAAAATTACAAACTTTGGTTTGGGCGTGAGCGAAGTTGTGTTAAGTGACAACACAGGTACAGGGATTGTGGTGCCATCCTATTCGCCCCTGAGGATCGACAAACCTTACTTATCACGAAATTGCTACATAACCTGTGCACTTGCATGCCATCACATTGGTTCTTCCATAGCATACACTAGTGGAGCTTAGTGTAAGTCAGGGGGCACCCTTGAAAGCACAAGTGCTCCCTAGGTGATTTTGGTAATTGATGTCAACATATTTCTTGTTGGGCTAATATCTTCATCTAGTGTATTTCAGAGAGTTCAACAATGGCATGGCATGGACAAGAGGATGTGGAACCCCTTCAAGATGCAAGGATAAAGATTGGCAAAAGCTCAAGACTCTTCAATTCTATTTTAGTGATCCAAGATCACACTGAGTCCGTAGGAAAAGGCAATACTATTAAAAGGGGATGAGGTGTTGCTTAATGGTCTACTTGCTCAAAGTGCTTAGTGATATGCTCCAAAGCCCTCAACCACTTTCTTAATTCCAAATATGTCCAAAACCTAAAGTCAAACTCGGCCCAACTGATTTGATCTATCCGGCGCCACCGAGTTCCTTTGACATAGCCATAACCAGAAACCCTAATCAGTTCGGTCCCACCGATAGGGATTTCGGTCTCACCGAGATGGGATTGAAAACTCTCTGTTTCCCTTCGTAACGTTTCGATCTCACTGAAATGAGTGATCGGTCCCACCGAGTTCGCAATGCAAACTCTCTTATGCCTGTTGTAATTATTTTAGTCTCACCGGAATAAGAAATCGGTCCCACTGAGTTTGCCTGACCAACTCTCTGGTTTGCTTATTGCTGAAATCGGTCCCACCGAGTTCATGCAATCGGTCACACCGATATGAGGTTTTGCCCTAACCCTAGCACATTGGTCCAACCGAGTTGATCATGTCGGTCCCACCGAGATTCCTAACGTTCACATTTTGAACTAAATCGGTCTCACCGAGTTCTCCTATTCGGTCTGACCGAGTTGGGTCAAATGTGTGTAACGGTTGGATTTTGTGTGGAGGCTATATATACCCCTTCACCCCCTTCTGCATTTGAGAGAGAGCCATCAGAACGTGCCTACACTTCCACTACTCGTTTTCTGAGAGAGAACCACCTACTCATGTGTTGAGACCAAGACATTCCAATCCAACCACAAGAATCATGATCTCTAGCCTTCCCCAAGTTGCTTTCCACTCAAATCATCTTTCCACCATAGCCAAATCTGTGAGAGAGAGAGTTGAGTGTTGGGAAGACTATCATTTGAAGCACAAGAGCAAGGAGTCCATCATCAACACACCATCTATTACCTTTTGGAGAGTGGTGTCTCCTAGATTGGTTAGGTGTCACTTGGGAGCCTCCGTCAAGATTGTGGAGTTGAACCAAGGAGTTTGTAAGGGCAAAGAGATCGCCTACTTCGTGAAGATCTACCCGAGTGAGGCAAGTCCTTCATGGGCGATGGCCATGGTGGGATAGACAAGGTTGCTTCTTCGTGGACCCTTCGTGGGTGGAGACCTCCGTGGACTCGCGCAACCGTTACCCTTCGTAGGTTGAAGTCTCCACCGACGTGGATGTACAATAGCACCACTTATTGGAACCACGCCCAACATCTCCGTGTCTTCATTGCGTTTGCACACTCCAATCCCATCCCTTTACTTTCTTGCAAATTGCATGCTTTACTCTTTCCGCTGCCTATACTCTTGCCATGCTTGCTTGAAATGTATTGTGAATATTTAAACTTGTGCTAAAACTCCACCTCAACTTAAAGAACTTAAAAACTGCTACTTTTGCTTGTTGAGAGTCTATTCACCCCCCCTCTAGACACCTCTTATCGAGCCTTTCAACCCCTCCCCGTGAATTTTGAACGATGTGAAGATTTTTTTTGAGAAAGCAGAGATTAGAGAAGTGTTTTGCCCCCTCTCCCCCACAAAAAAATTCTACCAACCACTGTCATATATGGTAGTCTACCTAGCGCACGAGAGGAAGAAAGTTGTGGGTAAGCGTTTGCAGCACTCACTGGTACGATTTCTTTGACACGCTCATCTACTACTTAGTCAAAAAGCTTTTGGTGGTAATGGTTCACAGGCGTGGCAACATGTACGTAGCGATGCGAGACGAGGTGTGTGTCGCCTGTGTTGGGAACGCAGCATGCAATTTTAAAAAAATCCTACAATCACGCAAGATCTATCTAGGAGAAGCATAGCAACAAGAGGGGGAGAGTGTGTCCATGTACCCTCGTAGACCAAAAGCGGAAGAGTTAGGTTAACGCGGTTGATGTAGTCGGACGTCTTCACGATCCAACCGATCTAGTACCGAACGTACGGCACCTCCGAGTTCAGCACACATTCAGCTCGATGATGTCCTTCGAACTCTTGATCCAGCAGAGCGTCGACGGAGAGTTTCGTCAGCACGACGGCGTGGTGATGGTGATGGTGATGTGATCCACGCAGGGCTTCGCCTAAGCACTATGACGCTATGACCAGAGGAGTAAACTGTGGAGGGGGCACCGCACACGGCTAAGAGAATAATTGTTGTGTTTTGGGGTGCCCCCCTGCCCCCGTATATAAAGGAGGGGAGGAGGAGGCCGGCCACCAAGGGGCGCGCCAAGGGGGGGGGGAGTCCTACTAGGACTCCACTCCTAGTAGTATTCGCCCCCCCTTTTCCTTTCTCATGGAGGGGAAAGAGAGATGGGAGAGGGAAGAGGAGAAGGAAAGGGAGGCGCGCCCCCTCCCCTAGTCCAATTCGGACTCCCTATGGGAGGGGGGCGCGCCACCCCTTGTGGGCTGCCTCCCCTCTCCCCTATGGCCCATGAAGGCCCATTACTTCCTCGGGGGGTTCCGGTAACCCCTTGGTTCTTCGATAAATATCTGAAACGTCCGGAACCATTCCGGTGTCCGAATACCTTCGTCCAATATATCAATCTTTACCTATCAACCATTTAGAGACTCCTCGTCATGTCTGTGATCTCATCCGGGACTCCGAACAATCTTCGGTCAAAACACATAACTCATAATACAAATCGTCATCGAACGTTAAGCGTGCGGACCCTACGGGTTCGAGAACTATGTAGACATGATCGAGACACATCTCCGATCAATAACCAATAGCGGAACCTGGATGCTCATATTGGTTCCTACATATTCTACGAAGATCTTTATCGGTCAAACCGCAATAACAACATACGTTATTCCCTTTGTCATCGGTATGTTACTTGCCCGAGATTCGATCATCGGTATCCTCATACCTAGTTCAATCTCGTTACCGGCAAGTCTCATCATCCCATAACTAACTCATTAGTCACATTGCTTGCAAGGCTTATAATGATGTGCATTATCGAGAGGGCCCAGAGATACCTCTCCGATACTCGGAGTGACAAATCCTAATCTTGATCTATGCCAACCCAACAAACACCTTCGGAGACACCTGTAGAGCATCTTTATAATCACCCAGTTATGTTGTGATGTTTGATAGCACACAAGGTGTTCCTCCGGTATTCGGGAGTTGCGTAATCTCATATTCACAGGAATATGTATAAGTCATGAAAAAGGCAATAGCAATAAAACTTAACGATCATTATGCTAAGCTAACAGATGGGTCTTGTCCATCACATCATTCTCCTAATGATGTGATCCCGTTCATCAAATGACAACACATATATATGGTCAGGAAAATTAATCATCTTTGATTAACGAGCTAGTCTAGTAGAGGCATACTAGGGACACTTTGTTTTGTCTATGTATTCACACATGTATCAAGTTTCCGGTTAATACAATTCTAGCATGAATAATAAACATTTATCATGATATAAGGAAATATAAAATAACAACTTTATTATTGCCTCTAGGGCCTATTTCCTTCAGTCTCCCACTTGCACTAGTGTCAATAATCTAGTTCACATCGCCATGTGATTTAACACCAATAGTTCACATCACCATGTGATTAAAACCCATAGTTCACATCGCCATGTGACAAACACCCAAAGGGTTTACTAGAGTCAATAATCTAGTTCACATCACCATGTGATTAACACCCAAAGAGTCCTTAGGTGTGATCACGTTTTTCTTGTGAGAGAAGTTTAGTCAATGGGTCTGCCACATTCAGATCCATATGTATTTTGCAAATTTCTATGTCTACAATGCTCTGCATGGAGCTACTCTAGCTAATTGCTACCACTTTCAATATGCATCCAGATTGAGACTCAGAGTCATCCAGATCGGTGTTAAACCTTGCATCTACGTAACTCTTTACGATGAACTCTTTATCACCTCCATAACCGAGAAATATTTCCTTAGTCCTCTAAGGATAATTTTGACCGTTGTCCAGTGATCTACTCCTGGATCACTATTGTACCCCTTTGCTAAACTCATGGCAAGGTACACAATAGGTCTGGTATACAACATGGCATACTTTATAGAACCTATGGCTGAGGCATAGGGAATGAGTTTCATTCTCTCTCTATCTTCTGCAGTGGTCGGGCATTGAGTCTGACTCAACTTCACACCTTGTAATACAGGCAAGAACCCTTTCTTTGACTGATCCATTTTGAACTTCTTCAAAACTTTATCAAGGTATGTGCTTTGTGAAAGTCCAATTAAGCGTCTCGATCTATCTCTATAGATCTTGATGCCCAATACATAAGCAGCTTCACCGAGGTCTTTCATTGAAAAATTCTTATTCAAGTATCCTTTTATGCTATCCAGAAATTCTGTATTATTTCCAATCAACAATATGTCATCCATATATAATATCAGAAATGCTACAGAGCTCACACTCACTTTCTTGTAAATACATGCTTCTCCAAAAGTCTGTATAAAACCATATGCTTTGATTGTGAAAGCCTAGATTTTGCCTTCTCTTTTTTTTTCCGGACTTGGTTTTGCCTTTGCCTTGGATTTGGATTTTTTTTGGAATCAATTCAAATGGACTTGTCATTGGGCATGCCCTTGACTTTCACCCAAGTGACCTATCTACTTCTCCTTCAACTTTACTTCTCTGAAAAATCCCCAAAATAATCAAATGAATATTTTTCATAAAAGAAAAATATTCATTTTCTCCTTTGAAACTCATTTCAGAAACTAGTGCTGCAAAGCAACCCCCATTTTTATTGCTCCAAAAATTCTGAAATAATTCCTGAATATTCTTTGAACCATGGCTCACCTTCTCCAGCAAAAATATTGCATGACTTTTTGTAATATTTTTGCTATAGAAAATAATTTCTCTTTTGGCCCAAAATTGCACTTTGTACAACAAGTGCATTTTTCCTTGATCCTTTGGCCCTGATTTTTCTTGAGCCTCATCACCCTCCTAAGAAAACCTTAAACGCAGGAGATCAGCCCTAATGGCCATCTAGAAGCTATCCAAACGTAGCAACCAAGTTTCTGTCCAGAAACTTGCCAAGATGGTTGAGTCACATCTGGTCGGACTGGCATTGTGTCCTCAGCTTCCCTAGACCCTTCATGGACTTTAGCCCAGACAAGGTTTGGCCGATCATGGGCGTCGTTTTGACCATGCCAGTGTGGTGACCGCGTGTGGACACGGGGTCTGGCAGGTGTTCGACGCGCTCTGAGTAGCGCCAACGCCTCTGTTCGGCGCGTGCTCGAGCCAGAGCTCGCCGACAACTGCCGCACCGCGCCACCAGCCTCGACTCATCACCTTTGACTCCTCCCTGGCACTCGCCGACGCCGGAGACGCCGCAGCGAGCACGGGCACGTCGCGGCCAAAAGCCACAATGCGCTCTTGCCCTTGTCTTCTTCTCCCCTGCCTCCTGTGCTCATCCGCGAGCGTGGACAGCCCCCGCCTACTCACTGAGCCCTTGCCCCCTCCCTCTGGTGCCTTTCGTCGGCTTTCGCCGGTCCCCAGAGAACTTCGGTGGCGCCACGCACCCCCCATCTGCTCCGGCTATATATAGGGCCATTCCCTCCGCTTCGAAGCCTCACAACGCACCACACAACCTCCACAACCACGTAGAAGAGCCATAGCCCGGTCGGGCAGGCCTCTGGCCGTCGACCTCGACCAGAGATCGCCAGCGATCCCCACAGCCCAGCCACCCCGCTCCAGAGCCCCTCTAGCCCTAGCAACCTCTCAGGCGCGTCGTTGGGGATCCTCTGTTGTCGCCTTTACGCAGCTCAGGCCCTGGAGTCACCCCTCGCCGTCGCCTTATTCCTCTTCGGCAAGCCCCGTCCGCCATCGCCACTTGCGAGCTTGCTTGCGAGCAACTCCGGCCATCCCCCGGCAAGCCACGGGTGCGGGCAGGTGCGCCACGACCCCCTCTCCATTTCTATCCCTCTGGTTTTTCCCAAGACCCACTCCTCGCAGGCATAGACTCCGGCGGAGCGCCACCGCGCTCTGTTTTCCCTCTCCCTCTCTCTCTCCTGACCGGTGGGGCCTGGTGTCAGCCTCACCACTCGCACCTGAAGTGGTACGAGTGGAGGCGTATTCTGGCTTTACGCCATCGACGTCACCCCCCAGGTTTTCTGATTTATTCAAAATAATTCAAATATTTGACCACAACTTCGACCAGTGATAACTCCTAGCCCATAAGTCCAAATGAGTTGATTCTATTTGCATTGTGTTTGTTTCAGAAAGCTCTAGTAGCACACCAAAATGTGGAATTTTCCTTGCTGTCTAGAATTTCTGGTGATTTTCAGAATGGTTTTTGATATTTTGTTTTGTGGTTTTTAAATATTTTCAGAAGGAGGAACTTTCCTTGAGGATAACCAGGAGGAGTGTGACCCTCCTCTGCACTAAGGCAAGCCACACCAGCATTTGGATGGTGTCATTTCAATATCTATGATTTTTCTACTTGAACATGATTTCTTATATGCATTTAAAAAATTGTTAAATAAATATGGTTGCTTGCTAGTTACTTTGTCATGCTTGAAATGCTTGTTTAAGTTACTGGTTGAATGCATGGACTAGTTTGGCCTAGTAGAATAAAATTTTGCCTTAGTCATATTGTTATGATAAATAATGATAGTTCTTTTGTTAAGTGATATCTTCATATAGGATTTGAGCTAATAAAAATATTGCATGATAATAAAAATGAGGTAGAACCAGTAAAGTTTAATCAAGAGTAGTGCAAGAAAATTATGTTGATAAGTTTGATCCGTGCATGGGAATTGCATGCTTTGCATGTCCAGTAGTTGCATGATCATGGCATCGTATGACTTGGTAGATAGATTGCTTTTATCTTCAAGTTAAACCTGTTAATAAGTTCAACTTGAATATGATGTTGATCAAGTCATGGTGCCACTGAATCGGGTTTTCTCAGTGCGACCACATTTACCTTGTGGGAGGTCTTGATTCGGTCCGTTGTTGTGCCTCTCGCCAGTGCCTCCAACGAGGGAAGGTTATGGGCGTGCATACCCTGGCCCGGTAAGCAGACATAACCTTGTGTGCCCGTTTGTTTTTATGGTACCTTGTCCCCGTTTGGGACCGTTTTGCCACGACGGTGGCCGTTGGTGTCTTTGGTAGACACGGGGCCACCCAGGACATAGCCCTGAGAGGGAGTTTGTTGGAGTGGCCGGGAGTGTCATGACAAGGGGAGGGTTTCGTTGGAATGCCGTGGTTCACCCGAATGGGAGGGCAAGGCCGTGGATTCTATTGTGTGGGTAAAGTGCGCTACCTCTGCAGAGTGTATTAAATCTATCGATAGCCGCGTCCTAAGTTATGGGCACAACTCGGAAGTAAGTCACACCATGGATCAACTTTTATAATTAATCTTGCACACTAAATAACTGTTGATGGCACCGATGATTCCGGAGATCATGAGCTGATCATGAGTGATTGGTTTCAATTGTGATCCGGGTATGATCACCGTTTGGTTACAAGGTAACCCGTTAGGTAAGCGAGTCCGCGGGACTCGGTGCACATGTTGGTTTCACCGCATTAGTAGCATTACTTGCATTACATCAACCTGATTAATTGTCATGATATTGTTTGTCATTATGCTTATGTTTGTTGTGAGCTTGCAAGTACATTCAATGTACTGACCTGGCATGTCATGCCAGTTTTCAGGCAAGTCATTTCGCATCGGAGAGCTTCTCGCGTCTAGGCCGTGTCCACGTTGGTGTCCCTGTGCTATGGAGTTCCACTTCGTCGTTCTTCCGCTGCCTCGTAGTTTGTGTAATCAAGGCCCCTTTATGTTCATTAAATAATGTACATACTGTTCAGCCGCACCGTGTGTGCGGCTTGGCCTCTTATCTCGATGTAATATCCAACCCGTGTAATCCACTAGCATCAATAAAGCAGTTGTTTCTATACCATGTTGTTGTGTGTTGCCAGAAGACTTGATCTCTGGGCTGGCAATGCAAGGTAAACCGGTTGCTCTGAGCGGGGGTGCCACAACGCTTAGTATCAGAGCCGCGCTGATTGTAGGACACGCTAGACCGTTAGTGCGTTAGTGGAATGATAAATAGTTTCGTTTGAGTGCCGGTAGTCATAGAAATTGGTTGCTGCATTGCATGCATGTTTATCTGTTGTTATTACTAACCGTATGGTGGTTGTGAGTGTATATGGCTCCAGTTCCGATCTTGTACCGTCCTGAGCCAGCTTCGTACACATCGCCGCACCTTCTTCAGAACGTGTGGCGACGACTCTATCCAGAAGGTGCTGATCCAGAGTATCAGATGTATCGGGAGCATCTGGCAGGAGCATTGTATGAGTATTATGATGAGGTCACTCTATACCACAGTTCCCCTTCCGGCGCTTACACTCGTTCTACTAAGGGTGGTCTCGCTTCTACGCCATCTCAGGCGGTCCAGTTTGCTGCAATCGAAGCTCTTGTAGACTTGCGCTACAACGAGGTTCGCATGCACACCCACCCAGGTTTCTTTTACTACCCATCTCTGCACGAGAATGGGCGTATCCGCTTTCCTTTGATTAATCTGGCGTGCAATCGTCCTAGTAGCCACCTTTCCCGTTATATCACTTCCAGTTATCTCCTGAATTACGAGTTAGCTCGGGAGTTAACCCGCGCCCGGATAGCTCTCGCTGCTGCTCGTAATAGGAACCCTCTCCCTACTGTCGGTTTCACTCCATACGTTCCTCCAGCTTCTGCCACCACTCAAAGTACCACTACTTCTTTGGCAGTAAACCCTCACAGTGCTCCTGCTGCGTGGGCTTCCCATGTCGCTACTCCTGCAGCTCGTATGCTTAGATCCCATCCCGCACCTGCCCCTGAGGGAGAGTCCTTGAGGCAACGCCGTCACGTCTCTCTTAACCCGGAGGTCACCATTATCAGTTCAGGATCTGGGTCCGGCTCAGGAGAGGAGCCCGCAGCAGCACCATCTGAGCAGTAGATCGCTAGAGTATCTCTGTCGTCCTGAGTATGATGTATGGATGTAGTCGCACGTGTTATGATGCTTAGTTTCATGTATGAGGGTAGTGACCCTGTCATGATGTTTAACTTTCATGTTGAGTCTATGTATAATTATGTTGGAACTCTCTTTTATTCGCCTTGGTTTCTTTCGTTGTTTTCTTCTGGTTTTGTCACTGGCTTTCCTCCCATTTTTGGATATTTCTCATCGCGGTTGCTTTGCATTGGGAAAATAAATAATAGGATGCCGGGAGGAGGCAGCAGCAGCCAAGCTTGTGAGGATGTCCCTGTTCGTCGCTCCGCAAGACAGACAGGACATTCCCCCTGAGCCGTATCAGCCACCTCCGCCTCCACCTCACATCCGCCTTCTACTGAGCAAATCATGCGAATGTTTGAAGAAAGAAGGAACAACGATCTGATGGAACTACTGAAAAGTGTGCAAGTTATGGTTGGGCAGAATGGACATCAGAATGGTCATTACTCCAAGCTGTCAGATTTCCAGCAAACCAAGCCTCCCAGTTTCAGTCAAGTTATTGATCCATTGGACGTTGATGATTGGTTAAGGACTATTGAGAAGAAACTGGAAATTGCTCGCACTAAAGAAGGAGACAAGGTTCCTTTTGCGATGCATTATCTTGAAGGAGCTGCCACGATATGGTGGGATATTGCTAAGGCCATGTGGCCCGCAGATGAGGAAATTACTTGGACTAAATTCAAGGATCATTTCCGCAAGTACCATATTCCTTCCAGAGTCATCAAAATCAAGCAGCGCGAATTCCTCTCTCTCACTCAGGGAAGCATGTCAGTTAACGAGTACCTGAATAAATTCAACAATTTGGCCCGCTATTCCCTCTATGATGTGGCCACCGAAGAATGGAAGGTCGACATATTTCTTGGAGGACTGAATCAGCATCTCAGGTGCACTCTCAGCATGTTTGATTTTCTGGACTTCCAAACTCTGGTGAACAAGGCTCTCATCGCAGAAAGGGAACACAAGCTCATGCACGACAACAAGCCAGCTAATAATGACCACAAGCGCAAATTTGAGCCTAAGAAGGATATGCAACCCGTGCAGAAGGCTCGTACGTGGCAACAGACTCAGGTTGAGTACAAACCCAACTGGCAGCAAAATGTCAACAAGACCACCACTAAAGTCAAGAATATCATGACCAGCCCGGTACGTGAAGATTGCCAGCGCAAAAATTCCTATTTCACTTGTGGGCAAACCGGACATTACGCCAGACAGTGCCCCAAGAACGGCAAGCCAACAGCTCCATTCCGTCCGTAAGTCAACTATCTGGAGCCATATTCCGGCCCAAGTGCCATCCAAGGCCAAATCCATCATATCTCCGCCGATGAAGCCCAAGAGGACCCGAAAGTCGTCATTGGTATGTTTCCTGTTAATAACATACCTGCCATAATTTTATTTGACTCTGGGGCTTCCCACTCTTTTATTTCACGGAGTTTTGCTGCCCAAAACAAATTTCCTTGCTCAATTTTGGGAAAACATATGCTGGTACAATCCCCGGGATCCTTGCTCCGAAGCAATCTGGTCTGCCGTAATTTGGAAATTGATATCAAGGTGGGTGAAGTTCCCAACGTCTCTGATAATCATCGATTCAGACAAATCGGGTATTATTCTAGGAATGAATTGGTTGACCCAATACCAAGTATGCATCAATTGTGCGACCAGAGAAGTTACCATGGAAAATCAGGAGGGTCGCACCGCAAGTTTTATGCCCGCAAAAGCATACCCAAGAAGGATATGGTCTTCACCGCCGTGGCTGAAGAGGTAGAATTGATTCCCGTGGTCAGTGAATATCCCAATGTATTTCCTGAGGAATTACTAGGAATGCCGCCAGACAGAGAACTGGAGTTTGCAATTGACTTGGTGCCTGGAACCATACCGATACACAATAAATATTATCGGATGCCTTCATCAGAATTGGTGGAATTAAAGAAACAGTTGGATGAGATGCTGCAGAAAGGATACATCCACCCAAGCTCTTCACCGTGGGGGTCACCCGCGATATTCGTGGATAAAAAGGATGGCAGTCTCCGAATGTGCGTAGACTACCGACAGTTGAATGACGTCACCATCAAAAATAAATATACGCTACCAAGGATTGAATATTTGTTTGATCAACTCAGTGGGGCCAAGGTATTCTCCAAAATTGATTTGAGGACCGGCTATCATCAACTCAGAATCAAGAAGGAAGATATTCCCAAGACCGCGTTCACCACTCGGTATGGTCTCTATGAGTATACCGTTATGTCATTCGGTCTCACCAACGCCCCAGCCTTCTTCATGCATATGATGAATAAGGTGTTTATGGACTTCTTGGACAAATTTGTGGTGGTGTTCATCGATGACATCCTCATTTACTCAAAAAGAAAAGACGAACACAAGGACCACCTCCAAGCAGTTTTGCAGAGACTCCGTGATCATCAGCTTTATGCCAAGTTCAGCAAATGTGAGTTTTGGCTCAAGCAAGTTGGATTTTAGGGCATATTCTCTCGGCAGAAGGAATAGCCGTGGATCCAAGCAAAGTAAAAGATGTGCTTGATTGGTCCGCACGCACGACAGTCTCAGAAATCCGAAGTTTCCTTGGACTAGCCGGATATTATCGCCGTTTTATTGAAGGATTCTCCAAGATTGCCAAGCCCATGACAGAGCTCCTAAAGAAGGATAAGAAGTTTGAATGGACTGAGGACTGCGAACGGAGATTCATGGAGCTAAAGACCAGATTGACGTCAACACCAGTATTGACTCTTCCCGACATCTACCGCAGTTTTGATGTCTACTCTGACGCCTCCAGAAAAGGCCTTGGATGCATGCTTATGCAAGATGGCAAGGTTGTGGCTTATGCATCCCGAAAACTACGGCCACACGAAGGAAATTATCCCACTCATGATTTGGAATTGGCCACGGTGGTGCACGCTTTGAAGATTTGGAGACACTATCTTATTGGCAAGAGGTGCGAGATATTTACCGACCATAAGAGTCTCAAGTATATATTCACTCAGCCCGATTTGAACCTTCGTCAGCGAAGATGGCTCGAGTTGGTTAAGGATTACGACCTCGATATAAATTATCACCCGGGCAAAGCTAATGTGGTTGCTGACGCTCTCAGCCGCAAACCGGCCAACCTGAATGCTCTAATGGAATCTTTGCCTCCTGAGCTTTATGAAGAAATTGCCCAGCTTAATTTGGTAATCATGGATGCCAGTCTTGCTAGTATATTGGAAGTTGCTCCTACCCTCGAAGAAGAAATTCACAACGCTCAAGCAAATGAAAAATCATTGCAATTATATGCCAAGCGTATGCAAGAAGGACAGACACATGATTTCTCTAGAGATCAGCAAGGTATGCTAAGATTCCGAGGAAGGATTTGCGTACCCAATCAAGAAGGTCCGAGGAAGAAAATATTGGCAGAAGCACATGAATCACCGTACTCAATTCACCCAGGTGGCACTAAAATGTACGAAGACCTTCATCAGGTATTCTGGTGGAATGGAATGAACAACGACATCGCTTACTTTGTGGCTTGTTGTGATATATGCAACAAGTAAAGGCGGAACACCGAAAACCCGCCAGACTTCTTCAACCCTTACCTGTATCCCAATGGAAATGGGACGATGTCTGCATGGATTTCATCACCGGTTTACCAAGGACTCACCGAGGAAATGACGCAATATGGGTCATAGTGGACACCTTAACGAAGGTGGCACATTTTCTTCCCATCTGGACCACCTACCGTGCCGATCAACTTGCACAATTGTATGTGTCCCGAATCGTCAGTCTGCATGGAGTACCAAAGACTATCACTTCAGATAGAGGATCTCTCTTCACTTCAACATTTTGGTCCCGACTACATCAAGCCTTGGGGACTGCTCTGAAATACAGCATGGCTTATCATCCCCAGACAGATGGACAAACTGAACGAGTAAACCTAATACCCAAGGATATGCTCCGGGCATGTGCATTGGCCCAAGGACCCAAATGGGAAGACTATCTGCCACACGCCAAGTTTTCCTACAACAACAGTTTCCAGACTAGCTTAAAGATGTCACCCTTTGAAGATCTGTATGGCCGTAAGTGCCGCACTCCGCTGAATTGGTCCCAAACTGGAGACAACCATATTTTCAGGACCGATTTGATGATCGGAGCTGAGAAGCAAGTCAAGGAAATCCGAGACAGACTGCAGTTGGCCAAATCTCGACAGAAGAGTTATTATGACACCAAACACCGTCAGATCAGTTTTGAACCCGGAGAATACATCTATCTCTGAGTTACCCCTATGAAAGGAGTTAAGAGGTTTCAGACCCGAGGAATATTGGCACCTAGATACATCGGTCCGTTTCCAGTCATGGCCAGAGTCGGAACAGTTGCCTATCAATTGGAATTGCCACCCAAACTGTCAGAAGTACACAATGTGTTTCATGTCTCACAACTAAGGAGATGTATCTCGCCACCGGAGAAAAGGACTGATATGGCAGAGATAGAACTGGCTAAGGATTTGATGTATGAGGAAACACCAATCAGAATATTGGATGAGATAGAAAGAGCCACTCGTAGCAAAGTGATAAGATTTTACAAGGTTCAGTGGGAACATCACACCAAGGAAGAGGCAACCAGGGAAAGAGAGGAATTTTTAAGGACTGCCTACCCAGAATGGTTTTCCCAAGCAACCGAATCTCGAGGACGAGATTCATCCTAAGTGGGGGAGGTTTGTGACAGCCTGGATTTTGCGTTCTCTTTTTTTCCGGACTTGGTTTTGCCTTTGCCTTGGATTTGGATTTTTTTGGAATCAATTCAAATGGACTGTCACTTGGACAGCCTCCGCCTACTCACTGAGCCCTTGCCCCCTCCTTCTGGTGCCTTTCATCGCCGTTCGTCGGTCCCCAGAGAACTCCGGCGGCGCCACGTACCCCCCTCTCGCTCCGGCTATATATAGGGCCATTCCCTCCGCTTCAAAGCCTCACACCGCACCACAAAACCTCCACCCCCACGTAGAAGAGCCGTAGCCCGGTCGGGCAAGCCTCTGGCCGTCGACCTCGACCAGAGATCATCGGCGATCCCCGCAGCCTAGCCACCCCCCTCCAGAGCCCCTCTAGCCCTAGAAACCTCTCAAGCGTGTCGTTAGGGATCCTCTGGTGTCGCCTGGACGCAGCTGAGCCCCTGGAGTCGCCCCTCGCCGTCGCCTTCTTCCACTTCGGCAAGCCCCGTCGGCCACCGCCGCTTGCGATCTTGATTGTGCTACCTCTTGAGCACTGCGTTGGTTTTCCCTTGAAGAGGAAAGGGTGATGAAGCAAAGTAGCGTAAGTATTTCCCTCAGTTTTTGAGAACCAAGGTATCAATCCAGTAGGAGGCCATGCACGAGTCCCTCGCACCTACACAAACAAATAAATCCTCGCAACCAACGCGATAAGGGGTTGTCAATCCCTACACGGTCACTTACGAGAGTGAGATCTGATAGATATGATAAGATAATATTTTTGGTATTTTTATGATAAAGATGCAAAGTAAAATAAAAGGCAATAAAAATAACTAAGTGTTGGAAGATTAATGTGATGGAAAATAGACCCGGGGGCCATAGGTTTCACTAGTGGCATCTCTCAAGAGCATAAGTATTTACGGTAGGTGAATAAATTACTGTTGAGCAATTGACAGAATTAAGCATAGTTATGAGAATATCTAGGTATGATCATGTATATAGGCATCACGTCCGAGACAAGTAGACCGAATCCTGCCTGCATCTACTACTATTACTCCACACATCGACCTCTATCCAGCATGCATCTAGAGTATTAAGTTCATAAGAACAGAGTAACACTTTAAGCAAGATGACATGATGTACAGGGATAAACTCATGCAATATGATGTAAACCCCATCTTGTTATCCTCGATGGCAACAATACAATATGTGCCTTGTGCTATGTCTCGAGCTTGCGTTGGTTTTCCCCGAAGAGGAGGGGATGATGCAGCACAGTAGCGTAAGTATTTCCCTCAGTTTTTGAGAACCAAGGTATCAATCCAGTAGGAGGTCACGTGCAAGTCCCTCGTACCTGCACAAAACAATAGCAACTCGCAACCAACGCGATTAGGGGTTGTCAATCCCTTCACGGTCACTTACGAGAGTGAGATCTGATAGAGATAATATTTTTGGTATTTTTGATATAAAGATGCAAAGTGAAAAGTAAAAGCAAAGCAAGTAAATAAAGTAATGGAGATTGATATGATGAGAATAGACCCGGGGGCCATAGGTTTCACTAGTGGCTTCTCTCAAGAGCATAAGTATTCTACGGTGGGTGAACAAATTACTGTTGAGTAATTGATAGAATTGAGCATAGTTATGAGGTTATCTAGGTATGATCATGTATATAGGCATCACGTCCGAGACAAGTCGACCGAAACGATTCTGCATCTACTACTATTACTCCACTCATCGACCGTTATCCATCATGCATCTAGAGTATTAAGTTAAAAACAGAGTAACGCCTTAAGCAAGATGACATGATGTAGAGGAATAAATTCATGCAATATGATAAATACCCCATCTTGTTATCCTCGATGGCAACAATACAATACGTGCCTTGCAACCCTTTCTATCACTGGGTAAGGACACCGCAAGATTGAACCCAAAGCCATGCACTTCTCCCATTTCAAGAACTACCAATCTAGTTGGCCAAACCAAACGGATAATTCGAAGAGACTTGCAAAGATAACTCAATCATACATAAAAGAATTCAGAGAAGATTCAAATATTATTCATAGATAAGCTAGATCATAAACCCACAATTCATCGGTCTCAACAAACACACCGCAAAAAGAAGATTACATCGAATAGATCTCCACGAGAGAGGGGAGAACATTGTATTGAGATCCAAAAGAGAGAAGAAGCCATCTAGCTACTAGCTATGGACCCAAGGTCTGAAGTAAACTACTCACACTTCATCGGAGGGGCTATGGTGTTGATGTAGAAGCCCTCCATGGTGGATGCCCGCCCGCGGAGCTCGAACAGGCCCCAAGATGGGATCTCGTGGATCAGGAAGTTCTGGCGGTGGAATTAGGTTTTGGCTCCTCTCGATCGTTTGGGGTGCGTGAGGTATATATAGGAGGAAGGAGTGCGTCGGTGGAACTCCGAGGGGCCCATGAGGTAGGGGGCGCGGGCGCCTCCACCTCGTGACCTCCTCGGAAGCTTCTTGGAGTAGGGTCCAAGTCTCCTGGATCACGTTCGGTTGGAAAATCACGATCCCGAAGGTTTCATTCCGTTTGGACTCCGTTTGATATTCTGTTTCTTCGAAATACTGAAAAAGGCAAAATACAACAATTCTGGGCTGGGCCTCCGATTAATAGGTTAGTCCCAAAAGTAATATAAAAGGGAAAAATAAAGCCCAATATAGTCCAAAACAGTAGATAAAGTAGCATGGAGCAATAAAAAATTATAGGTACGTTGGAGACGTATCAGGCATCCCCAAGCTTAATTCCTGCTCGTCCTCGAGTAGGTAAATGATAAAAAGAGAATTTTTGATGCGGAGTGATACTTTGGCATAATTTCAATGTAAATCTCCTTAATTGTGGTATGAATATTCAGATCCGAAAGATTCAAGACAAAAGTTCATATTGACACAAAAATAATAATACTTCAAGCATACTAATCAAAGCAATCATGTCTTCTCAAAATAACATGGCAAAAGAAAGTTCATCCCTAAAAAATCATATAGTTAGGCTATGCTTCATTTTCGTCACACAAAGATGTTCCCAACTTCTATACCCCCGATGACAAGCCAAGCAATTGTTTCATACTTAAATAATCTCAAACTTTTTCAACCTTCACGCAACACATGAGCGTGAGCCATGGATATAGCACTATGGGTGGAATAGAATATGATAATGGGGATTGTGTGGAGAAGACAAAAAGGAGAAAGTCTCACATCAACGAGGCTAATCAATGAGCTATGGAGATGCCCATCGATTGATGTTAATGCAAGGAGTAGGGATTGCCATGCAACGGATGCACTAGAGCTATGAATGCTCAACAAAAGAAAACTAGTGGGTGTGCATCCAACTTGCTTGCTCATGAAGACCTAGGGCATTTTGAGGAAGCCCATCGTAGGAATATACAAGCCAAGTTCTATAATGAAAAATTCCCACTACTATGAACAAGACAACTTAAGAGACTCGCTATATGAAAAACATGGTGCTACTTTGAAGCACAATATATGAGACTCACTACATGAAGAACAAGGTGCTACTTTGAAGCACAAGTATGGAAAAAGAGATAGTAGCATTGCCTTTTTTATTTTTATTTTTTATTTTTTTGGGGCCTTCTCTTTTTTATTTTGGCCTCTCTTTTTTTTATTTGGGCAATGCTCTAATGATGATCATCACACTTTCATTACAACATATGAATTACAACTCGATACTAGAACACGATATGACTCTATATGAATGCCTCCGGCGGTGTACCGGGATGGTGCAATGAATCAAGAGTGACATGTATGAAAAATAATGCATGGTGGCTTTGCCACAAATACGATGTCAACTACAAGATCATGCAATGGCAATATGACAAAAGTAATGCATGTCACGATGATGATGGTGGAAGTTGCATGGCAATATATCTCGGAATGGCTATGGAAATGCCATAATAGGTAGGTATGGTGGCTGTTTTGAGGAAGATATAAGGAGGTTTATGTGTGATAGAGCGTATCGTATCACGGGGTTTGGATGCACCGACGAAGTTTGCACCAACTCTCAAGGTGAGAAAGGGCAATGCACAAGATCAAGAGGCTAGCAAAGGCGGAAAGATGAGAGTGCGTATAATCCATGGACTCAACATTAGTCAAAAGAACTCATATACTTATTGCAAAAATTTAGAAGTCATCAAAATCAAGTACTACGCATGCTCCTAGGGGATAGATTGGTAGGAAAAGACCATCGCTCGTCCCCGACCGCCACTCATAAGGATGCACAAGCCAGGTACACTTCATGTTTCAAATTTGTTACACAACTTTAACCATACGTGCATGCTACGGGATTTGCAATCTTCAACACAAGTATTTCTCAAATTCACAACTACTCAACTAGCACGACTTTGATATTATCACCTCCATGTCTCAAAACAATTATCAAGCATCAAACTTATCTTAGTATTCAACGCACTCAAAAGAAAGTTTCACATATCTTGAATACCAAGTATATTAACATTAAGCAAATTACCATGCTATTAACGACTCTCAAAATAATCTAAGTGAAGCATGAGAGATCAAGTTTCTTTAAAACAAATCCACCACCGTGCTCAAAAAGATCTAAGTGAAGCACTAGAGCAAAAATATCAAGCTCAAAAAGATATAAGTGAAGCACTATGAGCAAAACTATCAAGCTCAAAAGATATAAGTGAAGAACATAGAGTATTCTAACAAATTTCAATTCATATATGGCTCTCTCAAAAGGTGTGTACAGCAAAGATGATTGTGGTAGACTAACAAGCAAAGACACAAATAATATAAGACGCTCCAAGCAAAACACTTATCATGTTGGTGAATAAAAATATAGCTCCAAGTAAATTACCGATGGAAGTGGACGAAAGAGGGGATGCCTTCCGGGGCATCCCCAAGCTTTGACTTTTTGGTGTCCTTGCATTATCTTGGGGGTGCCATGGGCATCCCCAAGCTTAGGCTCTTGCCACTCCTTGTTCCATAATCCATCAAAAGAATTCACCCAAAACTTGAAAACTTCACAACACAAAACTCAATAGAAATCTCGTGAGCTCCGTTAGAGAAAGAAAACAAAAGACTACTTTAAGGTACTGTAATGAACTCATTCTTTATTTTTATTGGTGTTAAACCTACTGTATTCCAACTTCTCTATGGTTTATAAACTATTTTACTAGCCATAGATTCATCAAAATAAGCAAACAACACACGAAAAACAGAATCTGTCAAAAACAGAACAGTCTGTAGTAATCTATAACTAACGCAAACTTCTGGAACCCAAAAAATTCTACCAAAATTAGACGACCTGGAATTTTTTTATTGATCAGAAGCAATTGGAATCACTATTTTATAACGTTCTGGTGATTTTTAACAATTCGGGCACTGAGCGCAAAGATTCTGGAAATTACAGCAAGATCAAATAACTATCTTCCAAGAAGATCTAATAGGTTTAACTTGGCACAAACACTAATTAAAAGATAAAACCACATCTAAATAGAATCTATATGGATTATTTATTCCTAAACAGAAGCAAAAACAAAAAACACAAAATAAAATTGGGTTGCCTCCCAACAAGCGCTATCGTTTAACGCCCCTAGCTAGGCATAAAAGCAAGGATAGATCTAGGTAGTGCCGTAGTAATAAGATAGATCGGTGAAACTCAATTCATATTCTCTACGTTCGGCAGCAAGTTTTCTTTGAGGCAAGCAAAAGTAATCAAAAGGGCTAAATTTAATAGGACAAAAGTCCCCAAGATCAATTTTAGGAGGTATAGGTTCCTCTTTCGGCCCTTCATATTGCACAACCAATTCATCGTTATAAGCATTCTTTTGACAGAACTTTGTGAGCCTATACTCAAGAGAGCATCCTAGCTCATTATTTCGAATAGCCAAATCATCATTAAGCTCAGATATTCTATCAATTAAAATATTGGTAGGCACTTTCTTTCTAAGATTTTCATTGAAAGCAACATAGTCGATAGAATGAAAACGCATTATTTCTTCTTGATCAAAGAGGATAGATTCTATGGGAGGACGGCCAACGTCCACCCTATAATGCGCAAAGATTTCTTTGGCTTCTTTTATTATAAATCTGAATTCATGAGCCAAAAAGATAGTAGCGGCACGCTTAACAGAGGAGTGTTCAATATTAGAAAACTCCAGGAAAATTCTTTGTATAGAAGGGTTCATATGCATAAATTGCCTTTCAAGTTCAACGATAAGCATGGCAATAGCGTCCGCAAGACTACTAGTTCTATGGAGAATAGAACCATCCATAGAGGGTAAAGCACCAGCACAAGTAAAGAAATCTTGAATAACTCCTTTTCCAATAATATTACCACTACCGATTCAAAATCTTTTTGTGTGATAGATAGGGGATTCTTCAGCAAGAGCTTCAGAATTTTCCATATTATTATCGCCCATATCGGCGATAATTTCCCAAATTTCAGACATAGTGACAAGCAAGCAAACTAACACACGAGCAAACAAACGGACGAGGAAAAGGCAACGGAAAGAGAGGAGGAGATTGGGAAAGAGAGGGCGAATAAAAAGGCAAGGGTGAAGTGGGGCAGAGGAAAACGAGAGGCAAATGGCAAATAATGTAATGCGAGAGATAGGGATTGTGATGGGTACTTGGTATGTTGACTTTTGCGTAAGCCTCCCCGGCAACGGCGCCAGAAATCCTTCTTGCTACGTCTCGAGCTTGCGTTGGTTTTCCCCGAAGAGGAGGGGATGATGCAGCACAGTAGCGTAAGTATTTCCCTCAGTTTTTGAGAACCAAGGTATCAATCCAGTAGGAGGTCACGCGTAAGTCCCTCGTACCTCCACAAAACGATAGCAACTCGCAACCAACGTGATTAGGGCTTGTCAATCCCTTCACAGTCACTTACGAGAGTGAGATCTGATAGAGATAATATTTTTGGTATTTTTGATATAAAGATGCAAAGTGAAAAGTAAAAGCAAAGCAAGTAAATAAAGTAATGGATATTGATATGATGAGAATAGACCCGGGGGCCATAGGTTTCACTAGTGGCTTCTCTCAAGAGCATAAGTATTCTATGGTGGGTGAACAAATTATTGTTGAGCAATTGATAGAATTGAGCATAGTTATGAGGTTATCTAGGTATGATCATGTATATAGGCATCACGTCCGAGACAAGTAGACCGAAATGATTCCGCATCTACTACTATTACTCCACTCATCGACCGCTATCCAGCATGCATCTAGAGTATTAAGTTAAAAACAGAGTAACGCCTTAAGAAAGATGACATGATGTAGAGGAATAAATTCATGCAATATGATAAATACCCCATCTTGTTATCCTCGATGGCAACAATACAATACGTGCCTTGCAACCCTTTCTGTCGCTGGGTAAGGACACCGCAAGATTGAACCCAAAGCCATGCACTTCTCCCATTGCAAGAACTACCAATCTAGTTGGCCAAACCAAACGGATAATTCGAAGAGACTTGCAAAGATAACTAAATCATACATAAAAGAATTCAGAGAAGATTCAAATATTATTCATAGATAAACTGGATCATAAACCCACAAATTCATCGGTCTCAACAAACACACCGCAAAACGAAGATTACATCGAATAGATCTCCACGAGAGAGGGGGAGAACATTGTATTGAGATCCAAAAAGAGAGAAGAAGCCATCTAGCTACTAGCTATGGACCCGAAGGTCTGAAGTAAACTACTCACACTTCATCGGAGGGGCTATGGTGTTGATATAGAAGCCCTCCGTGGTGGATGCCCGCTCCGGCAGAGCTCCGGAATAGGCCCCAAGATGGGATCTCGTGGATATAGGAATCTACGGCGGTGGAATTAGGTTTTTGGCTCCTCTCTGATTGTTTGGGGTATGTAGGTATATATAGGAGGAAGGAGTACGTCGGTGGAACTCCGAGGGGCCCACGAGGTAGGGGGGCGCGCCCAGGGGGCGCCCTCCACCCTCGTGACCTCCTCGGAAGCTTCTTGGAGTAGGGTCCAAGTCTCCTGGACCACTTTCGGTTGGAAAATCACGATCCCGAAGGTTTCATTCCGTTTGGACTCCGTTTGATATTCTGTTTCTTCGAAATACTGAAAAAGGAAAAAACAACAATTCTGGGCTGGGCCTCCGGTTAATAGGTTAGTCCCAAAAGTAATATAAAAGTGAAAAATAAAGTCCAATATAGTCCAAAACAGTAGATAAACTAGCATGGAGCAATCAAAAATTATAGGTACGTTGGAGACATATCACCTTGCTGCCCCTACTGTCACTGGGAAAGGACACCGCAAGATTGAACCCAAAGCTAAGCACTTCTCCCATTGCAAGAAAGATCAATCTAGTAGGCCAAACAAAACTGATAATTTGAAGAGACTTGCAAAGATAACCAATCATACATAAAAGAATTCAGAAGATTCAAATATTGTTCATAGATAAACTTGATCATAAACCCACAATTCATCAGTCTCAACAAACACACCACAAAACAAGATTACATCGAATAGATCTCCACGAGAGAGGGGGAGAACATTGTATTGAGATCCAAAAAGAGAGAAGAAGCCATCTAGCTAACAACTATGGACCTGAAGGTCTGAAGTAAACTACTCACACATCATCGGAGAG
Organism: Aegilops longissima; assembly: GCA_021605205.1. NCBI lineage: Eukaryota > Viridiplantae > Streptophyta > Magnoliopsida > Poales > Poaceae > Aegilops > Aegilops longissima. The sequence continues at coordinate 553,712,693 of CM038679.1, read as the reverse complement.
GCTATGGTGTTGATGTAGAAGCCCTCCATGATCGATGCCCCCTCCGGCGGAGCTCCGGAACAGGCCCTAAGATGGGATCTCACGGGTATAGAAGGTTGCGGCGGTGGAATTAGGTTTTTGGCTCCGTATCTCATAGTTTGGGGGTACGTAGGTATATATAGGATGAAGGAGTACGTTGGTGGAGCAACGTGGGGCCCACAAGGGTGGAGGGCACGCCCAGGGGGTAGGCGCGCCCCCTACCTCGTGGCTTCCTAGTAGCTTTCTTGATGTAGGGTCCAAGTCCTCTGGATCATGTTCGTTCCGAAAATCACGTTCCCGAAGGTTCCATTCCGTTTGGACTCCGTTTGATATTCTTTTTCTACGAAACTCTGAAATAGGCAAAAAAACAACAATTCTGGGCTAGGCCTTCGGTTAATAGGTTAGTCCCAAAAATAATATAAAAGTGTATAATAAAGCCCAATAATGTCCAAAACAGAAGACAATATAGCATGGAGCAATCAAAAATTATAGATACGTTGGAGACGTATCAAGCATCCCCAAGCTTAATTCCTGCTCGTCCTCGAGTAGGTAAATGATAAAAACAGAATTTTTGATGTGGAATGCTACTTGGCATAAATTCAATGTAATTCTTCTTAATTGTGGTATGAATATTCAGATCCAAAAGATTCGAGATAAAAGTTCAATATTGACATAAAATAATAATACTTCAAGCATACTAACTAAGCAGTTATGTCCTCTCAAAATAACATGGCCAAAGAAAGTTCATCCCTACAAAATCATATAGTTTAGTCATGCTCCATTTTCGTCACACAAGAATGCTCTCATCACGCACAACCCTGATGACAAGCCAAGCAATTGTTTCATACTTTAGTAATCTCAAACTTTTTCAACCTTCACACAATACATGAGCATGAGCCATGGACATAGCATTATGGGTGGAATAGAATATGATGATGGGGGTTATGTGGTGAAGACAAAAAAGGAGAAAGTATCACATCAACGAGGCTAATCAATGAGCTTTGGAGATGCCCATCGATTGATGTTAATGCAAGGAGGGATTGCCATGCAACGGATGAACTAGAGCTATAAATATATGAAAGCTCAACAAAAGAAACTAAGTGGGTGTGCATCCAACTTGCTTGCTCATGAAGACCTAGGGCACTTGAGGAGGCCCATTGTTGGAATATACAAGCCAAGTTCTATAATGAAAAATTCCCACTAGTATATGAAAATGACAAAACAAGAGACTCTCTATCATGAAGATTATGGTGCTACTTTGAAGCACAAGTGTGGTAAAAGGATAGTAACATTTCCCTTCTCTCTTTTTCTCTCATTTTTTTGGGCCTTTTTTATGGCCTTTCTCTTTTTTTATATTCCTCACTTGGGACAATGCTCTAGAAAATGATGATCATCACACTTCTATTTATTTACAACTCAACGATTACAACTCGATACTAGAACAAGGCATGACTCTATTTGAAAGCCTCCGGCGGTGTACCAGGATATGCAATGAACCAAGAGTGACATGTATGAAAGAATTATGAACGGTGGCTTTGACACAAATACTATGTCAACTACATGATCATGCAAAGCAATATGACAATGATGAACGTGTCATGATAAACGGAACGGTGGAAAGTTGCATGGCAATATATCTCGGAATGACTATGGAAATGCCATAATAGGTAGGTATGGTGGTTGTTTTGAGGAAGATATAAGGAGGTTTATGTGTGAAAGAGTGTATCATATCACGGGTTTTGGATGCACCGGCGAAGTTTGCAGCAACTCTCAATGTGAGAAAGGGCAATGCACGGTACCGAAGAGGCTAGCAATGATGGAAAGGTGAGAGTGCGTATAATCCATGGACTCAACATTAGTCATAAAGAGCTCACATGCTTATTGCAAAAATCTACAAGTCATCAAAAACCAAGCACTACGCGCATGCTTCTAGGGGGATAGATTGGTAGGAAAAGACCATCGCTCGTCCCCGACCGCCACTCATAAGGAGGACAATCAAAGAACACCTCATGTTTCAAATTTGTTACATAACTTTACCATACGCGCATGCTACGGGACTTGCAAACTTCAACACAAGTATTTCTCAAATTCACAACTAATCAACTAGCACAACTTTGATATCACTACCTCCATATCTCAAAACAATCATCAAGCATCAAACTTCTCTTAGTATTCAGAACACTCATAAGAAAGTTTTTACTGATCTTGAATACCTAGCATATTAGGATTATTTAAGCAAATTACCATGCTATTTAATACTCTCAAAATAATCTAAGTGAAGCATGAGAGATCAATAGTTTCTATAAAACAAATCCACCACCGTGCTCTAAAATATATAAGTGAAGTACTAGAGCAAAAACTATATAACTCAAAAGATATAAGTGAAGCACATAGAGTATTCTAATAATTTCTGAATCATATGTGTCTCTCTCAAAAGGTGTGTACAGCAAAGATGATTGTGGTAAACTAAAAAATAAAGACTCAAATAATACAAGACGCTCCAAGCAAAACACATATCATGTGGTGAATAAAAATATAGCTCCAAGTAAAGTTACCGATGGAAGTAGACGAAAGAGGGGATGCATTCCGGGGCATCCCCAAGCTTTGGCTTTTAGGTGTCCTTAGATTATATTGGGGGTGCCATTGGCATCCCCAAGCTTAGGCTCTTTCCACTCCTTATTCCATAATCCATCAAATCTTTCACCCAAAACTTGAAAACTTCACAACACAAAACTCAGCAAAAAATCTCGTGAGCTCCGTTAGCGAAAGAAAACAAAAGACCACTTCAAGGTACTGTAATGAACTCATTCTCTAATTATATTGGTGTTAAACCTACTGTATTCCAACTTATCTATGGTATATAAACTATTTTACTAGCCATAGATTCATCAAAATAAGCAAACAACACACGAAAAACTGAATCTGTCAAAAACAGAACAGTCTGTAGTAATCTGTAACTAACGCAAACTTATGGAACTCCAAAAAATCAGAAAAAATTAGGACGACCTAGACAATTTGTTTATTGATCAGCAGCAATTGGAATCAATATTTTATCACGTTCTTGTGATTTTTAACAATTATTTTCGTGAACAGAAAGTTTCTGGAATTTTCTGCAAGATCAAATAACTATCATCCAAGAGGATCCTATAGGTTTAACTTGGCACAAACACTAATTAAAACATAAAAACACATCTAACTAGAGGCTAGAACAAATATTTATTCCTAAACATAAGCAAAAAGCAAAAAAACTAAAAATAAAATTGGGTTGCCTCCCAACAAGCGTTATCGTTTAACGCCCCTAGGTAGGCATTGAGATTTAAATGATGCTCACAAGAAAGACAAGAATTGATGCACAAAAAGAGCATCATAAAACACGTGACAAACACATCTAAGTATAACATACTTCCTATGCATAGGCATCTTATAGGCAAACAAATTATCAAGGCAAGCAAAAACTAGCATATGCAAGGAAGCGGAAAGAAGCAATAGCAATCTCAACATAATGAGAGGTAATTTAGTAACATTAAAATTTCTACAACCATATTTTGCTCTCTCATAATAATTACATGTAGGATCATAAGCAAATTCAACAATATATCTATCACAAAACATATGCTTAACACGATCCACATGTACGCAAAGTTGACACTCTTCCAAAATAGTGGGATTAACATTGACTAAAGTCATGACCTCTCCAAACCCACTTTTATCCAAAATTTCATAAGATTGAACATTCTCCAAATATGTGGGATCTAAAGTTGACACTCTTCCAAACCCACTTTCAATAATATTGCAAACACTATTATCAATCTCATATTCATCATGGGGCTTAAATAAATTTTCAAGATCATAAGAAGAACTATCACCCCAATCATGATCATTGCAACAAGTAGAGGATATAGCAAAACTAGCATCCCCAAGTTTAGGGTTTTGCATATTTTTTTTAGCACAATTGACATCAATAGAATTTATAGTAAAATCATTGCAATCATGCTTTTCATCGAAGGAACTACCAAGTATGGGTGCAATAGCAACGATCTCATGTTTAACATAAGGAACTATAGCAAATTCATCTTCATAAATATTGGCATCATGGCCACAAGAATAGCAAGCATCATGTTCATCAAGGGATATTTCAATCAAATCATCGGAATCATCATTATCTATAGATTCATGCATATCATTATTTTCTTCCAAAGCAACGGTCATTCTCTCAATAAATTCTTTGACATAGACATTATGAGCATAATTTTCATAGCAATATTTAAGTATGTCAAAATTTTCTGATTCGTAAAGAGTAATATCATACTTTTCAATCAAAGAAGCAACTTCATAAGCACCTTTAAAAGCAACAAATTCTTCAATTTGTTTGATATCATAGTAACTATAAACACCCTTTGCATAAGAAGATAAGATTTCATTTTAAACTCACATAGGTAAGGAAGGTGTTTTTTAGGGTTCTTAGAGCAACAAGTAAAATCATAAATTTAACAAAGATTCCAAGCATAACACAACAATCTGTTTATTTGATTCCATAAGAGTCTCCCTTTTTCAGACAAACGGTGACGCACAAAATGAGCATGCTCATCTAAAAATTTCCCATCAACTAGGCTAGTTGGGGTTTCAGCACGAGCGCATAAGGATCGAAGATGATCCAAGTAGAACACTTTAAGTGGATCCATATCAATAGATTTTTAGCAAGCAAAGATGCAAGCAAATAGAAGGCACATGGAAACACAAACAAAAAGACATACGGGAAGAAGGTGAAGAAAGGGCGAATAAAACGGCAAGGGTGAAGTGGGGGAGAGGAAAACGAGAGGCAAATGGCAAATAATGTAATGCGGGAGATAAGGGTTGTGATGGGTACTTGGTATGTTGACTTTTGCGTAGGCGCCCCCGACAACGGTGCCAGAAATCCTTCTTGCTACCTCTTGAGCTCTGCATTGGTTTTCCCTTGAAGAGGAAAGGGTGATGCAGCAAAGTAGCGTAAGTATTTCCCTCAGTTTTTGAGAACCAAGGTATCAATCCAGTAGGAGGCCACGCACGAGTCCCTCACACCTACACAAACAAATAAATCCTCGCAACCAACGCGATGAGGGGTTGTCCATCCCTACACGGTCACTTACGAGAGGGAGATCTGATAGATATGATAAGATAATATTTTTGGTATTTTTATGATAAATATGCAAAGTAAAATAAAAGGCAATAAAAATAACTAAGTGTTGGAAGATTAATATGATGGAAAATAGACCCAGGGGCCACAGGTTTCACTAGTGGCTTCTCTCAAGAGCATAAGTATTTACGGTGGGTGAACAAATTACTGTTGAGCAATTGACAGAATTGAGCATAGTTATGAGAATATCTAGGTATGATCATGTATATAGGCATCATGTCCGAGACAAGTAGACCGAATCCTGCCTGCATCTACTACTATTACTCCACACATCGACCGCTATCCAGCATGCATCTAGAGTATTAAGTTCATAAGAACAGAGTAATCCTTTAAGCAAGATGACATGATGTAGAGGGATAAACTCATGCAATATGATGTAAATCCCATCTTGTTATCCTCGATGGCAACAATACAATACGTGCCTTGCTGCCCCTCATCCACGGGAAAGGACACCGCAAGATTGAACCCAAAGCTAAGCACTTCTCCCATTGCAAGAAAGATCAATCTAGTAGGCCAAACCAAACTGATAATTCAAAGAGACTTGCAAAGATAACCAATCATACATAAAAGAATTCAGAAAATTCAAATATTATTCATAGGTAAACTTGATCATAAACCCACAATTCATCGGTCTCAACAAACACACCGCAAAAGAAGATTACATCGAATAGATCTCCACGAGAGAGGGGGAGAACATTGTATTGAGATCCAAAAAGAGAGAAGAAGCCATCTAGCTAATAACTATGGACTCGAAGGTCTGAAGTAAACTACTCACACATCGTCGGAGAGGCTATGGTGTTGATGTAGAAGCCCTCCGTGATCGGTGCCCCCTCCGGCGGAGCTCCGGAACAGGCCCCAAGATGGGATCTCACGGGTACAGAAGGTTGCGGTGGTGGAATTAGGTTTTTGGCTCCGTATCTCGTAGTTTGGGGATACGTAGGTATATATAGGAGGAAGGAGTACGTCGGTGGAGCAACATGGGGCCCATGAGGGTGGAGGGCGCGCCCGGGGGGTAGGCGTGCCCCCTACCTCGGCTTCCTGGTAGCTTTCTTGACGGAGGGTCCAAGTCCTCTGGATCAGGTTCGTTCCGAAAATCACGTTCCCGATGGTTTCATTCCGTTTGGACTTCGTTTGATATTCTTTTTCTGCGAAACTCTGAAATAGGCAAAAAATAGCAATTCTGGGCTGGGCCTTCGGTTAATAGGTTAGTCCCAAAAAAATATAAAAGTGTATAATAAAGCCCAATAATGTTCAAAACAGAAGATAATATAGGATGGAGCAATCAAACATTATAGATACGTTGGAGTCGTATCAGATTGCGAGCAACTCCAGCCATCCCCCGAGAAGCCACGGGTACGGGCAGGTGCGCCACGACCCCCTCTCCATTTCTATCCCTCTGGTTTTGCCCAAGCCCCACTCCTCGCCGGTGTAGACTCCGGCGGAGCACTGCCGCGCTCTGTTTTCCCTCTCCCTCTCTCTCTCCTGACCGGTGGGGCCCGGTGTCAGCCTCACCACTCGCACCCGAAGCGGTACGAGTGGAGGCGTATTCGGGCTTTACGCCATCGACGTCACCCCCCAAGTTTTCTGATTTATTCAAAATAATTCAAATATTTGACCACAAATTTGACCAGTGATAACTCCTAGCCCATAAGTCCAGATGAGTTGATTATTTTTGCATTGTGTTTGTTTTAGAAAGCTCTAGCAGCACACCAAAATGTGGAATTTTCCTTGCTGTCTAGACTTTCTAGTGATTTTTAGAATGGTTTTTGATATTTTGTTTTGTGGTTTCTAAATATTTTCAGAAGGAGGAACTTGCCTTGAAGATAACCAGGAGTGTGACCCTCCTCTGCACTAAGGCAAGCCACACCAGCATTTGGATGGTGTCATTTCAATATCTATGATTTTTCTACTTGAACATGATTTCATATATGCATTTAAAAAATTTGTTAAATAAATATGGTTGCTTGCTAGTTACTTTGTCATGCTTGAAATGCTTGTTTAAGTTACTGGTTGAATGCATGGACTAGTTTGTCCTAGTAGAATAAAAATTTTCCTTAGTCATATTTTTATGATAAATAATGATAGTTCTTTTGTTAAGTGATATCTTCATATAGGGTATGAGCTAATAAAAATATTGCATGATAATAAAAATGAGGTAGAACCAGTAAAGTTTAATCAAGAGTAGTGCAAGAAAATTATGTTGATAAGTTTGATCCGTGCATGGGAATTGCATGATCATGGCATCGTATGACTTGGTAGATAGATTGCTTTTATCTTCAAGTTAAACCTGTTAATAAGTTCAACTTGAATATAAGGTTGATCAAGTCATGGTGCCACTGAATCGGGTTTTCTCAGTGCGACCACATTTACCTTTGTGGGAGGTCTTGATTCGGTCCGTTGTTGTGCCTCTCGCCGGTGCCTCCAACGAGGGAAGGTTATGGGCGTGCATACCCTGGCCCGGTAAGCAGACATAACCTTGTGTGCCCGTTTGTTTTTATGGTACATTGTCCCCGTTTGTGACCGTTTTGCCATGACGATGGCCGTTGGTGTCTTTGGTAGACACGGGGCCACCCAGGACATAGCCCTGAGAGGGAGTTTGTTGGAGTGGCCGGGAGAGTGTCATGACAAGGGGAGGGTTTCGTCGGAATGCCGTGGTTCACCCGAATGGGAGGGTGAGGCCGTGGATTCCATCGTGTGGGTAAAGTGCGCTACCTATACAGAGTTTATTAAATCTGTCGATAGCCGCGTCCTCGGTTGGGCACAACTCGGAAGTAAGTCACACCATGGATCAACTTCTATAATTAATCTTGCACACTAAATAACTATTGATGGCACTAGTGATTCTGGAGATCATGAGCTGATCATGAGTGATTGGTTTCAGTTGTGATCCGGGTATGATCACCGTTTGCTTACAAGGTAACCCGTCTGGTAAGCGAGTCCGTGGGACTCGGTGCACATGTTGGTTTCACTGCATTAGTAGCATTACTTGCATTACATCAACCTGATTAATTGTCATGATATTGTTTGTCATTATGCTTATGTTTGTTGTGAGCTTGCGAGTACATTCAATGTACTGACCTGGCGTGTCATGCTAGTTTTCAGCAAGTTGTTTCACATTGGAGAGCTTCCCGCGTCTAGGCCGTGTCCACGTCGGTGTCCCTGTGCTATGGAGTTCCACTTCGTCGTTCTTCAGCTGCTGCGTAGTTCGTGTAATCAAGGCCCCTTTATGTTCACTAAATAATGTACATACTGTTCAGCTGCACCGTGTGTGCCGCTTGGCCTCGTATCTCGATGTAATATCCGACCCGTGTAATCCGCTAGCATCAATAAAGCGGTTGTTTCTGTACCATGTTGTTGTGTGTTGCCAGAGGACTTGATCTCTGGGCAGGCAATGCAAGGTAAACTGGTTGCTCTGAGCCGGGGTGCCACATTGATCACACTATCAAAGTGTATATTCCAACTCCGAGATGCTTGCACCAGTCCATAAATGGATAGTTGGAGCTTGCACACTTTGTTAGCACCTTCAGGATCGACAAAACCTTCTGGTTGCATCATATACAACTCTTCTTTAAGAAATCCATTAAGGAATGCAGTTTTGACATCCATTTGCCAAATTTCATAATCATAAAATGCGGCAATTGCTAACATGATTCGGACAGACTTAAGCATCGCTAGGGTGAGAAGGTCTCATCATAGTCAACTCCTTGAACTTGTCGAAAACCTTTCGCAACAAGTCGAGCTTTGTAGACAGTAACATTACCATCAGTGTTAGTCTTCTTCTGGAAGATCCATTTATTTTCTATGGCTTGCCAATCATTGGGCAAGTCAACCAAAGTCCATACTTTGTTCTCATACATGGATCCTATCTCAGATTTCATGGCCTCAAGCCATCACTACAAAAAAAGACACATCCGTGACATTTTGGGCCGAACGAAAAAAAATTCTGTCATGCTTATGACACTTCTATGATGATAATTGTGACAAAACCCGGTATCATCATAGATGTGGTGGGGTCCTACTTCTATGACAAAAAATCATGACAGAAAATGGGCTTTTCGTCTTGGGCGGGCCGGAGACGCAGCTGTATGACATTCTTTGGGCCGTTCATGACAGAAAAAACCGTGGTAGAAGCGAGGGCGAGGAAAATATCGGGGAGTTCCCGGTTACGGTGGGTGGTCGGGGGCCGAGCGATGCGCGTTTCTCTCGTACGTACACGCGTGCGTGCAAGGGGTTGGGCTCTAACTAAACCCGAGTGATTGCACTGCAGGCTACGTGTTACTGAACCCGAGCGATCGATCGATCCCTTGCTGTTAACTGAACCCGAGTGATTCCTTCGCTACTGCTGCTAACTGAAGCCGATTGATGCTGGCTCTGGTTGAACAGTGAGCATTGTTGGGAGGTTTGGATGAACAGTTCCCGGTGGAGGGTTGGATGAACAGGACCCCGTGGTAGTAGAGGCCGTTGCCGCTGGATGAACAGGACCCCGATCGGTCGAGCCTGTTGGGGGTGGATGAACAGGACCCCGTGGAGGGCTGGATGAACAGTAGCCTATGGAGGGGTGGTTGAACAGGACCCCGTGGACAGGGCTGGTTGAACAGTAGTCGGTGAAGGAGCGTGCGGTGGAGGCTGGATGAACAGTCACAGGTGGAGGCTGGAGGAGGTCAACGGTGGATGAACAGTAGCCCATGGAGAAAGTCGATGGTGGAGATGAATAGTATCCCGTGGAGTCCCGTTTTGCGGTACGCCGCACCCCTCCCGATGAACAGGACCCCCGTTTCGACCATAGCGCTCCAACACAAGTTCGTTTCCTTCGTTTTGCGGTACGCCACACCCCTCCCGATCAACAGGCCCCGTTTCGACCGTTTTGCGGTACGCCAGACCCCTCCCGATGAATAGGATCCTGTTTCGACCATGGCCGGTCGAACACAAGGCTGTTTCCTCCGTTCTGCGGTACGTCAGGCCTCGTTTCCATCGGCTGTTCCGGCCAAGCCGATTGGCTCCCAATGAACAGCACACGTTCCGTTGCCTCCCGATGAACACGACGCATTCGGTTTCCTCCCCATGAACACGATGACGACGCAGTTTCTCCATTCCGACCCAGCCATGTACACGAGCCCTAGTCGTACGTATGCGCGAGTAGGCGTTCGAGACCCCGCCCGTATGTACGTATGTGGCCGTATTACTTTCTTGCACCCTTGCCGCTGTACGTACGTGTACATGCTACATGCGCGCCTCTACTACGACGCACATGCGCGCCTCTACTACGACACGTGCCCTTCCTTACATGGCCACGGTTTATCGCTGTAGCCTGCAGACAGACCGATCGTATGTACGTACACGTTCGCGACCAGATTGACAACACTACGTACGCTTCGACCAGGTGGGTCCCGACTATCAGGCACTTCCTTCCGTGCGAAGATGTAGCTGGTGGGTCCCAGCAGTCAGGGGGCGAATCATTTTTTTGCCCATAATATGGACGCACTTCCTTGGGTGCGAAGATATAGCTGGTGGGTCCCAGCAGTCAGGGGGAAACATTTTTTTTGCGAAATAGGATGGCCCATCCGGTGGGTCCCTGCTGTCAGGTGGAGGAATCATTACTTTCCGCGTAATAAGGAGGCACTTCCTTGTTGCGGCCATGGACCCAGCTATCAGCCTCTCCACGTACAGTACTCTTTCGACGGAAGTCGTTCCTTGACCATGTTGACCACACCGCGCCGAGAGCACTAGGGCGGTGGACAACGACGAGGCCTAGGAAGGGGACGACGCGGAGCCGGGGAGTACGAGGGTTCACTGGTTCAGCTGCGGTGTGAGGCTGCCGTCGCGGCAGGGACTGGCCAGCGGTGGGAGTAGTAGGGGGTGGTGAGGCTTCCGCGGCAGCACAGCCGGCCATGGAAGGCAGGAGCAGGCGGCACGACCGGAGCTGCTTTGGGCAGCTGGAGCAAGAAGACTAGAGGTTGAAGAAGCACTACGGCCGTTGGATGGACATCGTACGGTCACTGGAGCTAGAATCGTTCATGTTGACAAAGCCCTCCGTCCCTGTCAACTTAGTAGGCCCACAAGTCAGGCTCCCATTATGCTGGGTCCCAGCTAGCAGGGGGGTATTCATTTTTTTGTGCGTAATAAGGAGGCACTTCCTTGCGTGCGAAGATATAGCAGGTGGGTCCGAGCTGTCAGCGGCGGGAACGTTTTTTTGCAAAATACAGAGGTCCTTTCGGTGGGTCCCAGATGTCAGGTGGAGGAATCATTATTTTGCGCGTAATAAGGAGGCATTTCCTTGCGTGCGGCCGTGGACCCAGCTGTCAGCCTCTCCACGTATAGTCCACTTCAGATGCATGTCAGTTGTTGACCATGTTGACCACGCCGTGCCGAGAGCACCAGGGCGGTGGACGACGGCGAGGACTAGGAAGGGAATGACACAGAGTCAGGGAAGACTCGGCAGTTGTTTCCCATGCGGAGGGGAGTACGAGGGTTTACTGGTTCGTCTGCCGTTGTCGGAGAATAACAGCAGGTGTGGGTGAGTAGAGGGATGGCTAGGGCAGCGATGGGAGTACGGTGTGGCGGTGAGGCTCTTGGCAAGCACTGGCCGGCCATGGGAGGAGGGAGCAGGCAGTCCCGCCGGCGCTTGTTTGAGTGGCTGGAGCAGGAAGAGCAGAGATTGAAGAAGCACGGCGGCCATTGGATGGACATCCAACAGTGACTGCTTGTGCGTCAACCTTTTTTTAGGAAAGCCTCAAATCTGTGGAAAAAAGCATACATCCCATCTGCCATTATTTCTAATAATTTACAGCCCATTTGCTAATTCTTAAGGTTTTTTTGGAGCCCATATTCTTTTTGTTAGCATTATAGCCCATATTGTGGCCACAGTTAAAAATTATACGAAATTTTGCATATTTCGGTGCGGTCCAAACTGTTTTTAATCCCGAAATTTTGAGTCACATTCAAACCGATTTAAAAAATAAATGTATATCAATATAAAATCCAACAAATTGTCCATGCATAAAAATCAATGCAATTTAAAATCTTGAAATGAAAAAAAGGAAATTTGAAACTAATTGCCGGTTTGATGTGTTTTAAAAATGTACAGCCCGGTTCTCATTGCTGATAGGCCATTTTCTCGGCCAGCCAAATGAAGCTCTCCTCGTCTTGAAAGATTTGCAGCCCAACAGGCCTGACAAAGCGACTTACTTGACAAATCACAAAAAAATGGGGCTAGCCATTTTCAGAAAGAAAAAAAACTACTGGGCTGGTCTGTGGTAAACATAAAAGAAAAGGCTGTCTAGACAGGCCAGAGTGCCCCACACAGCCCAGTTTACACCCTGCTTCCTTCTCAAAAACAAATTAGATAAATGCCACTCCAATTATGACGATTCATAAAAATGCCACTCCAATTATGACGATTCATATAAATGCCACTCCAATTATGGCATTTTTCAAAGTTTGGAAATTGCAGTGGCATTTCTCGGAATCACCAGATTTGGAGTGGCATTTATCAAATTAACCCAAAACAAAAATAACCGGGCGAGCTTTGGGTCCACGGTGTCACCGCTCACAGTAATTCTCTCGCTTATTGACTACGTTGACAATGGCATGGGACCCAGATGTCAGAAATCCATTAGGAGGAGCCATTTTTTATTGACCTGAAATAAGGAGGCACTTGCTTGCGTACTGCCATGACCTTGGCGGGTCCCTGCTGTCATCCTCTCCACGTACAATCATCTTCTGATTGTGTACGCGTCAACCTGGTAGGCCCACAAGTCAGCTTCTAAACCCGTGGCGGACAAATACAACCCATTTAAAAAAATAACAGCCCATTACATATGTTCAAACGGAAAGTTCAACATTCAGAGCAAAGTAACAGGTCTGATCCAGATATAGAGTACTGAACTTTCACGTTGACAACCATCGTAGCCAAGTTAACTATCTACTGCCACTAATACTCTAGTAGTGTACAAGTACTAACTTACTCTTAGCTAACTAGGCGATGCCAGCCGCCATCTGCGGTACACGCTAAACGCCGGCACTGGCGTCCTCCGCCTTGCCTCGGACTTGCCAGAGGTGCGATAGGGCACATTGCTCGCGCGCGTTGGCCCTTTCCATGCCGGCGTGGTCCACCGAAGCTTCGGCTTCTAAGCGAGAAACCCATTTGACAAGCTTGTAGTAAAATTCAGCGTCGCGAACGCGTGTGTGCCCGACAGCCTCCAGGGCTATTTGTCGGGCGCCGGCCTCCACGTAGTCGGCCTAGTTGCGGGCGCTCTGCTCGCGACTCAGAGCGTCGGTGCGCTGCTGCTCCATGTCTCGCTGGCGATGCAAATCGGTGATACGCTGCTCCTCCGCTAGGCGGTCGCGCTCCAACAACTCCTCATACTCCGCATGGCCATCTAAAGACCGATAGAATGCCTCCTCCCTCCGTCTGTCTTCCGGTGAAAAACCGAACACTAGTTCCGGCGGTGACCGCCTCCGGCGTCGCCTATCGCGGACGGGCGGGGCATGGCGGACGTGGAGAGAGCGAGGATAAGTGGCGAGCGACGTCGGGCCGGTGGGGGCTTATGAGGATAGGGCGAGTTGGGTGATGGTGCAACCGGAGAAGCCTGGGAAACAGTAATTATAGGCGGAAGGTAGGCTAACTAGCGTGTCGCGGGAAACGCGACGGTCATCACGGTCATCGGAATTCAATGCATAAGCCGGCATGGCTTAGCATGCCAGCTTGCCGTGGAAAACTAGAAAAAATAAAATTATGACTGTGTCGTCCCGTCCCGTCAGTGGTGCATCCCGTCCGTGTTGGGTCGCACGCCGGCATGACGGTCAAACGAGTGCACTTGAATCATCCATATGATGTACTCCCTCCTTGTCAAAAACCATTCCACCACTCATCATCTACCTTGGTTGGTGAGATTTTTGAATTAAGCCCTGCAAACCGGAAAGGAGGTAGTACGTGTGTGATCCGCTTTATTCGTGTAGGATCGAGTAGGTCGTTTTTTGAATTGAGCCCTGCAAACCGGAAAGGAGGTAGTACGTGCGTGATCCACTATTTATCCGTGTAGGATCGAGTAGGTCGGATAGTGTACGTGTAGGATCGAGTAGCTCGGATGGTGTACGTGTACGATCACATTAGCTGATGAACGTTTGCTAGGAGATAAGGCATTTGCGAAAGTTTTTGCTGGCAGTTTCTTCAGATTCGCATGGCATTTTCTTCAGAGCAGCTTGTCAGTTTCTTCAGAGGTAGGCATTTTTATTCAAAAAACTGCCACTTCAAATCTTGCGTCGCAACTAAAACTGCCAGGAGCGCATTAGTAGGCTAGCTAGTGATCGATCAGTAACTTGTAAACACTTAGCGAACAGAAATAAGGAACTGTTAGTAACTTGTATACACTGAGAACACAGAAATAAGGATCATGCTGTGCACAGCAGTAAGAGCCGATCCGTTCGAAATGTTCACACGAGACTCACAGGCCTGACATTGTAATATGTTCACATTAGTAGCCCAAATTCAAAACCAACTAGTACGATTCCCATACATAAGATCAACATGTTAATGCATCTTAATGATTCACAGATCATATACAAATATGTAGCTCCAAAAGCAAAGATCTAGAAAAAACATCTGTTCTTCCTACTAACATGGATGCTTCTCTTGGCCAACATTCAGTACAGAGTGAAATACAAATTTGTTTGTGAAGTCTACAATTCCTCTTGCAAACGTAAGTAGTTTCACCAACAGCTGGAACCATGAGAATGAACCACACATGATGGAGGAACATCCACTGCAATCTGATTTGGTCTTCTCTCGATCACACAGCGAGACTATTTTCGGAATACAAACTTTAACTTAGGCAAAACGATGCCCATTGTATAATCAGACCAAAGCAATGAAGCACCTAGTGTTGGCTAATAAATAGTACAGTACTACTTTTCTGCAGTCCATGAAGTGACTATCCAATCTTTCTGTGTCTATTTCCTAATGGCACTGCATGCAGTGACTATACTATTCTCTTGTGCAGTTCAACCAAAATTGCGGTCACTTTGTTTGTTTGCCAAATAGTAACGAGCAGACATCTCTGTCTGCACAAATATCAAGCAGCTAGTAAACATATACCGACCTTTTATTTTTGGTTTAAACACATCTCTTCCGCTTAGCATCTATCATGTTTTTCACTAGACAATTTGATACAGTCATGTTTTGCCCTGGACAATTTCATACTGAATTGATTTGCTGGTTCAAAGCAGAAATATAGCGCATATTCTTCATCAGACCAAGGATATCCATGTTCGCAGTGATGGAAGAGGTGAAATCGATACAACCAAAATTGAGCATCCAATCATTGAATCCTGTCCTGCACCTCCAATGTAGGTCCACCCTGCCAATAAATTCACATGCAAACTACTAGTATTACTATCTAATGACAGTACAAAAAGAGTAGCAAGATAGTAGCAAACCATGTACCTCCGTAATGAACAGCTCATAGTGCCACCAATTGGATATAAAGGTTTGGAAGAAAACATGCTCCTAATGTTGAAGCATTTGGACTTTTTGTGCAGTTCCACTAAAATCGAGCATCCCTGTTTGCATAGATATTTAAAGTGTGATTACTATAAAAGTGGCACTAGTTGAAGCATAGACTCACAAATATAAGCATTCCAATTTCTTAATGGGAAAAGGTAGCAAGACTGTTTCTAATCACCTGTTTGAAGCAATAAATAAGGCAACAGCGGCTGATGTCAGGAAGGCATACATAGTTTTTCTGAAAAATTCAGCCATTCTTGACCTTTCCTCTTCTTTTAAGCATATTTTGTGTAGTTCGACTAAAATAGGATGCCATCACCGCCTTGAAAATTCCGTGACATTGTACAAAAGGAAATGACTTAACATTACATCATGATGTCAGGTATCTAGTCGACAGGCATTAGAGACAAACATACAGACCTCCTCTGATAACATAATGAACATTAATTTTAACAAAGGTGTCACTAGCTTTACCGGGATAATTTGAGTGAACTCTACACCCTCAGTTCCTTAATATAAGACGTTTTCGCAGTTCAATTTAAAGTACTCAAACGTCTAGTATTTAGAAAAACAGGTAGTAGTTTTCTTGAGCACATAAATGGGAAAGCTTGCCACACTTTATATATGTCCATACGCTAATGCAACACCATTCAAATAGTACAAATATACACTAATACAGTGGCTAGTGCAACAGTAGAGTAGTTATTTTATTACAGGGTACAGTACAATGGTTTTACTGAACAGATTTCCATAAGCTCTAGCACTGGAAGATTTCTATAAGAATTAACAATACAAAATGTAAAGGTAACAAATTTCAGCATTGGTATACTAGTTGTGCAAGAGCATTAAACCAAATACAAAAGTCTGAAGGTAACTAGCATTATTAACTAATGACAGTATAAAAAATCCTTCAAGGTAAATATCATTTCGAACTCGAGAGGACCTAAAAATTGCTATCCCAATCTTGATAATCAATCAAACATAAAAACTTGATCGAACGAATCAGGAGAACAGCCGGAGGAGGAGGTGCCCACTCTTGACCTTTCCTCTTGACACTGTACAAAAAAATTGACTTATCTCATGAAAGTGAGGTATGTAATCTATAAGCATTAACAGTGTAAAAATCTGAAGGTAGTAACAAGATTCATCCTTGGTATACTGGCTGTGCAACATCATTAGAATGCCTTAGCTGAAAAATCTTTAACACATCCACAATCAACAACTAACCTTGAAATAATCCAGTGACATTAAATGGCATTGCTTAAATTTATCGGTGGCATTAGACTGAGTGCGACATTAGTTAAATGTGGCATCACTTTAACAGTAACATTGCTTGACTTGACCGCTGGCGTTATACTAACAGCAAAAAAGTGGCAATAAGAGCATGGGAGGCCCATTCGGACAGTGGGCGCACCAGTACGATGTACCTCCACGGACGCATAGAGTGGTGAGGGAGGTATGGTTGCCCAGATCAACAAATATCCAGGCAACATATGTGGACTACATCCCATTTTTGTTCTCTTTAGCTACTGATTTCCCCCTTTTCAACCTAGATGTGGGTTCGATGCCTAGTCTCTTGGACAGTACAGTCTCCCTTCCTTTCCTTATTCAACCCAGACATGGATTATTCTGCATGAAGTAGGGTTTCCTTTAATAGTGCAAGTTAAGGTTTTCGTCTGCGTGACCAGCAGAGCAGAGGATAGCAAATTGGGAAGATGGTGGAGTGAAAAAGATCCACATGCAGCGACGTGGCAGATGGGGCAATAGAACAAGGGTATGGTTCGAAAAGAGGTAGCATACCTGAGGGTCGGCGGGAAGTGGCTTCGCTCGTGGTCGTCGTCCTCCACACACACTACGGCAGTGAGCTTGGGGAAGGAGGCCATCCCGTGCGGGGGCTCAGTTTGAGAGGACGGCCTTGTCGTCAGTGCGTGACCTCGCTCGCCGACGACGAGTGCGTCAACGCTGCACATCCTTTTCTTCCCCGGCGGATCTGTGACCACCGGTGAGGAGGGAGGGAGAGGCCGTCTTTTTTAGATCTGGAGAGAGGGTGATAGTGTGAGAAGCAAGTGGGCAGCCCTTAGCAAGAAAGTGCTGAAGCTCCAGCCTATATATCTTTTTTATACTACTAGTACTAGAGATTGGAGTAGTGGTAGAGTAGCTTATATTTTCTCTGCATACAGTACCAGTTAGTCGTGCTTCAAAACTGAACGGCACGCCATTAAAAAATAAATAAAAGGCCAATAACTAATGCGGCACCTCGGGCCAACGCGGCCAGATCGCATTTTGCATGAGAAACTACACACCATGTTTCGTTGACATGTGGTCCCGTTCGGACATGTTAGTGAGGCGACGACGACTCCTTTTGTACAATTTCCGAACGGACGTCTATGTAGGCCGGGGCTCCTCTTCATGTACCGTGGCAACCGTCCACCAACTCTTCGCCTTTCCCTCTTGATTTGGAACTGCTGTGTTGTAGCACGCTCTTCCTCCCTCCTCCATTTGCCTTCACCCTTCCTTCTGACATTGTTCAATCGTCTTCTCCATGGAGGGAACAGGCCGGAAATGACCCCGTTATTCCTGCCCCAATCTGAATGATGACTCGGTGGAGGAACTCATTGATCGGTGCGACGTCATCACCTCGGCTAGCATGGCAGGTTCATTCAAGACCTTTCTCAACTCAACTAATAACATCATTACAAGGAACCCAAGGGTCCAGGAGCGGTTTGATCTCCCCTATCTTCTTCGCCGTGACCCTGCTGACTGGCGCGCGGACGACGGAGGCCTCGCCTTGTGCAAGTTGGTGCCGCTTGATAATGATATGTGTGATGTTAAGATGACATCGCCTGAGGGTAAGTCTTGGGCAGGCGCAAATGGAGATTGGGTAGTTTATATTGGGTACAACCGCGAGTGGGAACTTGTGAATGTGTACACTTGTCACCGGGTTTCACTTCCAAAAATCTCAGACTGCCCAGAGGTTGAGTACACCGGTATTCTACGCGAGTTCAAATATGATCATGGTGACTGTCGTCTACGGAAGATAGCAATTTGTCGAGTTCCCAACCACTTTTGAGATTACACGAACTATGAAGTTGTTGCTATCTTCGACAAGCTTGTTGCCGTCCTTACTTCCACGCCTCGATGGATATTGCTCAAAAATCAATTTCTGTACACGGATGAGTACTGTGATGCAATTCAATACGAGGGTCTTGTGTTTGCTGCCACCACTTGTGGCATTGTTTTTGCATGGAATCCTGATGCTTTCGGTACGTTTGTCTTCCACCGTAATTATAATTGTTTCATCCACATGCACGCGGGTTAACTAGTTTCCCTTTACTAATTAACCTTCTTGTGTTTCCAAGGTCATGTGAACATTCTGTTGGGGAACGTAGTATTTTAATTTTTTTGCCTATGATCATGCAAGATCTATCTAGTTGAAGCATAGCAACGAGCGGGGAGAGTGTGTCCATGTACCCTCGTAGACCGAAAGCGGAAGCGTTTAGCAACGTGGTTGATGTAGTCGAACTTCTTCGCGATCCAAACTATCAAGTACGGAACGCACGGCACCTCCGCGATCTGCACACGTTCAGCTCGGTGACGTCCCTCGAACTCTAGATCCAGCTGAGGCCGAGGGAGAGTTTCGTCGGCACGACGGCGTGGTGACGGTGATGATGAAGTTACCGGCGCAGGGCTTCGCCTAAGCACTACGACAACATGACCGAGGTGGAAAACTATGGAGGGGGGCACCGCACATGGCTAAAGATCAACTTGTGTGTCTTTGGGGTGCCCCTCTCCCATGTATATAATGGAGGGGGGAAGAGGAGGCCAACCCTAGAGGGGGCGCGCCAAAAGGGGGAGTCCTACTTGGACTCCCCGTCCAAGTAGGATTCGGCCCTCCCTTTCCTATTCCAACTAGGAGAAGGAAGGGAAAGAGGAAGAGGGGAGAAGGAAGGAGGGGGGGCGCCGCCCCCACCTAGTCCAATTCGGACCAGCCCATGGGGGGGGGCGTGTGGCCACCCATTGAGGCCCTTCTCTCCTTTCCCGTATGGCCCATTAAATCCCACTACTTCCCCCGACGAATTCCCGTAATTCTCCGGTACTCCAAAAAAACCCGAATCACTCGGAACCTTTCCGATGTCCGAATATAGCCTTCCAATCTATCGATCTTTACCTCTCGGCCATTTGGATACTCCTCGTCATGTCCGTGATCTCATCCGGGACTCTGAACAAACTTAGGTCATCAAATCACATAACTCATAATACAAATCGTCATCGAACGTTAAGCGTGCGGACCCTGCGGGTTCGAGAACTATGTAGACATGACCGAGACACATGTCCGGTCAATAACCAATAGCGGAACTTGGATGCTCATATTGGCTCCTACATATTCTACGAAGATCTTTATCGGTCAAACCGCATAACAACATACGTTGTTCCCCTTGTCACCGGTATGTTACTTGCCCGAGATTCGATCGTCGGTATAATCATACCTAGTTCAATCTCATTACGGGCAAGTCTCTTTACTCGTTCTGTAATGCATCATCCTGCAACTAACTCATTAGTCACATTGCTTGCAAGGCTTATAGTGATGTGCATTACCGAGAGGGCCTAGAGGTACCTCTCCGATACACGGAGTGACAAATCCTAATCTTGATCAATGCCAACTCAACAAACACCTTTAGAGCATCTTTATAACCACCCAGTTACGTTGTGACGTTTGATAGCACACTAGATGTTCCTGCGGTATTCGGGAGTTGCATAATCTCATAGTCAGAGGAACATGTATAAGCCATGAAGAAAGCAATAACAATAAAGCTAAACGATCATTATGCCAAGCTAACGGATGGGTCTTGTCCATCACATCATTCTCCTAATGATGTGATCCCGTTCATCAAATGACAACACATGTCTATGGTTAGGAAACATAACCATCTTTGATAAACGAGCTAGTCAAGTAGAGGCATACTAGGGACACTTATGTTTTGTCTATGTATTCACACATGTACTAAGTTTCCGGTTAATACAATTCTAGTATTAATAATAAACATTTATCACGAAATAAGGAAATAAATACCAACTTTATTATTGCCTCTAGGGCATATTTCCTTCAGTCTCCCACTTGCACTAGTGTCAATAATCTAGTTCACATCGCCATGTGATTTAACACCAATAGTTCACATCACCATGTGATTAACACCCATAGTTCACCTTGCCATGTGATCAACACTCAAAGGGTTTACTAGAGTCAATAATCTAGTTCACATCGCTATGTGATTAACACCCAAAGAGTACTAAGGTGCGATCATGTTTTGCTTGTGAGAGAGGTTTAGTCAATGGGTCTGCCACATTCAGATCCGTATGTATTTTGCAAATTTCCATGTCTATAATGCTCTGCACGGAGCTACTCTAGCTAAATGCTCACACTTTCAATATATATCCAGATCGAGACTTAAAGTCATCCAGATCGGTGTCAAAGCTTGTATCGACGTAACTCTTTACGACGAACTCTTTATCACCTCCATAACCGAGAAATATTTCCTTATTCCTCTAAGGATTATTTTGACCAATGTCCAGTGATCTACTCCTAGATCACTATTGTACTCCCTTGCCAAACTCAGGGCAGGGTATATAATAGGTCTGGTACACATCATGGCCTGCTTTATAGAACCTATGGCCGAGGCATAGGGATTGACTTTCATTCTCTTTCTATCTTCTGCTGTGGTCGGGCTTTGAGTCTTACTCAAATTCACACCCTGCAACACAGGCAAGAATCCCTTCTTTGACAGTCCCATTTTGAACTACTTCAAAATCTTGTCAAGGTATATACTCATTGGAAAAAAAATCTTATCAAGCATCTTGATTTATCTCTATAGATCTTGATGCTCAATATGTAAGCAGCTTCACCGAGGTCTTTCTTTGAAAAACTCCTTTCAAATACTCCTTTAAGCTTTCCAGAAAATTCTACATTATTTTTGATCAACAATATGTCATTCACATATAATTATCGGAAAGGCTGTTGTGCTCCCACTCACTTTTTGTAAATACAGGCTTCACCGCAAGTCTGTATAAAACTATATACTTTTATCAACTCATCAAAGCGTATATTCCAACTCTGAGATGCTTGCACCAGTCCATAGATGGATCGCTGGAGCTTCCACATTTTGTCAGCACCTTTAGGATCTACAAAACCTTCTAGTTGCATCATATACAACTCTTCTTAAATAAATCCATTTAAGGAATACAATTTTGACATCCATTTGCCAGATTTCATAAAATGCGACAATTGCTAACATGATTCAGATAGACTCTAAGCATCGATACGAGTGAGAAAATCTCATCGTAGTCAACACCTTGAACTTGTCGAAAACCTTTTGCGACAATTCGAGCTTTGTAGATAGTAACACTACTATCAGTGTCCGTCTTCCTCTTAAAGATCCATTTATTCTCCATGGCTCACCGATCATCGGGCAAGTTAATCAAAGTCCATACTTTGTTCTCATACATGGATCCCATCTCGGATTTCATGGCGTCAAACCATTTCGCAGAATCTGGGCTCATCATCGCTTCCTCATAGTTCGTAGGTTCATCATGGTCCAGTAACATGACTCCCAGAGTAGGATTACCGTACCACTCTGGTGTGAAACATATTCTGTTTGACCTACGAGGTTTGGTAGTAACTTGATCTGAAGTTTCATGATCATCATCATTAACTTCCTCACTAATTGGTGTAGGCATCACTGGAACTGATTTTTGTTATGCACTACTTTCCAGTTTGGGAGAAGGTACAATTACCTCATCAAGTTCTATTTTCCTCCTACTCACTTCTTTCGAGAGAAACTCCTTCTCTGGAAAAGATCCATTCTTAGCAACGAATATCTTGCCTTTGGATCTGTGATAGAAGGTGTACCCAACAGTTTCCTCTGGGTATCCTATGAAGGTGCATTTCTCCTTTTTGGGTTCGAGCTTATCAGGTTGAAGCTTTTAAGCATCGCAGCCCCAAACTTTAAGAAACAACAGCTTAGGTTTCTTGCTAAACCACAGTTCATACCGTGTTGTCTCAACGGATTTAGATGGTGCCCTATTTAACATCAATGCAGCTATCTCTAATGTATAACCCCAAAACGATAGTGGTAAATTGGTAAGAGACATCATAGATCGCACCATATCTAATAAAGTACGGTTACGATGTTCGGACACACCATTACGCTGTGGTGTTCCAGGTGGCGTGAGTTGCGAAACTATTCCACATTGTTTCAAATGAAGACCAAACTCATAAATCAAATATTCACCTCTACGATCAGATCGTAGAACTTTTATTTTCTTGTTACGATGATTTTCCACTTCACTCTGAAATTCTTTGAACTTTTCAAATGTTTCAGACTTATGTTTCATCAAGTAGAAGTACCCATATCTGCTCGAATCATCTGTGAAGGTCAGAAAATAACGATACCCGCTGCGAGCCTCAACACTCATCGGATCGCATACATTAGATTGTATTATTTCCAATAAGTCAATTGCTCGCTCCATTGTTCCGGAGAACGGAGTCTTAGTCATCTTGCCCATGAGGCATGGTTCGCAAGCATCAAGTGATTCCTAAAGCCCATCAGCATGGAGTTTCTTCATGCGCTTTACACCAATATGACTTAAATGGCAGTGCCACAAATATGTTGCACTATCATTATCAACTTTGCATCTTTTGGCATCAATATTATGAAGATGTGTATTACTACGATCGAGATTCAATAAACCATTCACCTTGGGTGTATGACCACAGAAGGTTTTATTAATGTAAACAGAATAACAATTATTATTTGACTTAAATGAATAACCGTATTGCAATAAACATGATCCAATCATATTATGCTCAACGCAAACACTAAATAACATTTATTTTAGGTTCAAAACTAATCCCGAAGGTAAAGGGAGTGTGCGATTGTGATCTTATCAACCTTGGAATCACTTCCAACACTCATCGTCAACTTGCCCTCAACTAGTCTTTGTTCATTTTGTAACTCCTGTTTCGAGTTACTAATCATAGCAACTGAACCAGTATCAAATACCCAGGGGCTACTATGAATACTAGTACACATCAATAACATGTATATCATATATACTTTTGTTCACTTTTCCATCCTTCTTATCCGCCAAGTATTTGGGGCAGTTCCGCTTCCAGTGATCATTTGCTTCGCAGTAGAAGCACTCAGTTTCAGGCTTGGGTCTAGTTTTGGGCTTCTTCATGGGAGTGGCAACTTGCTTGCCATTCTTCTTGAAGTTCCCTTTCTTTCCCATGCCCTTTTACTTGAAACTAGTGGTCTTGTCAAACATCAACATTTGATGCTTTTCTTGATTTCTACCTTCGTCGATTTCAGCGTCACAAAGAGCTCGGGAATTGTTTTCGTCATCCCTTGCATATTACAGTTCATCACGTTGTTCCAGTAACTTTGTGATAGTGACTAGAGAATTCTGTCAATCACTATTTTATCTGGAAGATTAACTCCCACTTGATTCAAGCCATTGTATTACTCAGACAATCTGAGCACATGCTCACTGGTTGAGCTATTCTCCTCCATCTTGTAGGCAAGGTACTTGTCAGATGTCTCATACCTCTCGACTCGGGCATGAGTCTGAAATACCAATTTCAGCTCTTGGAGCATCTTATATGCTCCGCGGCGTTCAAAACGTTTTTGAAGTCCCGGTTCTAAGCCGAAAAGCATGTCGCACTAAACTATCAAGTAGTTATCATACCGAGCTTGCCAAGCATTCATAACGTCTGCATTTTCTCCTGCAATAGGTCCGTCACCTAGCGGTGCATCAAGCACATAATTCTTCTATGCAACAATGAGGATAATCCTCAGATCACGGACCTAGTCCGCATCATTGCTACTCTCATCTTTAAACATAGTTTTTCTCTAGGAACATATCAAAATTAAACGGGGAGCTACATCGTGAGCTATTGATCTACAACATAGTTATGCAAATACTATCACGACTAAGTTCATGATAAATTAAAGTTCAATTAATCATATTACTTAAGATCTCCCACTTAGATAGACATCCCTCTAATCATCTAAGTCATTACATGATCCATATCAACTAAACCATGTCTGATCATCACGTGAGATGGAGTAGTTTTCAATGGTGAACATCACTATATTGATCATATCTACTATATGATTCACGCTCGACCTATCGGTCTCAGTGTTCCGAGGCCATATCTGCATATGCTAGGCTCGTCAAGTTTAACCTGAGTATTCTGCGTGTGCAAAACTGGCTTGCACCCGTTGTATGTTAACGTAGAGCTTATCACAACCGATCATCACGTGGTGTCTCGGCACGACGAACTGTCGCAACGGTGCATACTCAGGGAGAACACATATACCTTGAAATTTTAGTGAGGGATCATCTTATAATGCTACCGCCATACTAAGCAAAATAAGATGCATAAAGGATAAACATCATATGCAATCAAAATAAGTGATATGATATGGCCATCATCATCTTGTGCCTTTGATCTCCATCTCCAAAGCACCGTTATGATCACCATCGTCACCGGCTTGACACCTTGATCTCCATCGAAGCATCGTTGTCGTCTCGCCAACTATTGCTTCTACGACTATCGCTAGCGCTTAGTGATAAAGTAAAGCAATTACATGGCGATTGCATTTCATACAATAAAGCGACAACTATAAGGCTCCTGCCAGTTGCCGATAACTTTTACAAAACATGATCATCTCATACAACAATTTATATATCATCACGTCTTGACCATATCACATCATAGCATGCCCTGCAAAAACAAGTTAGATGTCCTCTACTTTGTTGCTGCAAGTTTTACGTGGCTGCTATGGGCTTAGCAAGAACCGTTCTTACCTACGCATCAAAACCACAATGATTTTTCATCAAGTGTGTTGTTTTATCCTTCAACAAGGACCGGGCGCAGTCACACTCGATTCAACTAAAGTTGGAAAAACAGATACCCACTAGCCACGTGTGTGCGAAGCATGGCGGTAGAACCAGTCTCATGAACGCGACCACGTAATGTCGGTCTGGGCCGCTTCAGCCAACAATACCGCCGAATCAAAGTATGACATGCTGGTAAGCAGTATGACTATTATCGCCCACAATTCTGTGTGTTCTACTCGTGCATATAACATCTACGCATAGACCTGGCTCGGATGCCACTGTTGGGGAACGTGGTATTTCAAAAAATTTGCCTACGATCACGCAAGATCTATCTAAGAGAAGCATAGCAACGATCAGGGAGAGTGTGTACACATACCCTCGTAGACCGAAAGCGGAAGTGTTTAGTAACGCGGTTGATTTAGTCGAACGTCTTCGTGATCCAACCGATCAAGTACCGAACGCACGACACCTCCGCGATCTGCACACGTTCAGCTTGGTGACGTCCCTCGAACTCTAGATCCAGCTAGGCCGAGGGAGAGTTTCGTCAGCACGACGGCGTGGTGATGGTGATGATGAAGTTACCGGCGCAGGGCTTCGCCTAAGCACTACGACAATATGACCGAGGTGGAAAACCGTGGAGGGGGGCACCGCACACGGCTAAAGATCAACTTGTGTGTCTTTGGGGTGCCCCTCTCCCATGTATATAAAGACGGGGGGAAGAGGAGGCCGGCCCTAGAGGGGGCGCGCCAAAAGGGGGAGTCCTACTTCGACTCCCGGTCCAAGTAGGATTCGGCCCCCCTTTCCTATTCCAACTAGGAGAAGGAAGGGAAGGAGGAAGAGGGGAGAAGGAAGGGGGGGTGGGCGCCGCCCCCTCATAGTCCAATTCGGACCAGCCCATGGGGGGGGGGCACAACCACCCCTTGAGGCCCTTCTCTCCTTTCCTGTATTGCCCATTAAGGCCCACTACTTCCCCCGGCGAATTCCCATAACTCTCCGGTACTCCGAAAAATACCCGAATCACTCGGAACCTTTCCGATGTACAAATATAGCCTTCCAATATTTCGGTCTTTACCTCTCGACCATTTCGAGACTCCTCGTCATGTCTGTGATCTCATCCGGGACTCCGAACAAACTTCGGTCATCAAATCACATAACTCATAATACAAATCGTCATCGAACGTTAAGCATGCGGACCCCACAGGTTCGAGAACTATGTAGACATGACCGAGACACATCTCCAGTCAATAACCAATAGAGGAACCTGGATGCTCATATTGGCTCCTACATATTCTATGAAAATCTTTATCAGTCAAACCGCATAACAACATACGTTGTTCCCTTTGTCATCGGTATGTTACTTGCCCGAGATTCGATTGTCGGCATCATCATACCTAGTTCAATATCGTTACCGGCAAGTCTCTTTACTCGTTCCGTAATGCATCATCCCGCAACTAACTAATTAGTCACATTGCTTGCAAGGCTTATAGTGATGTGCATTACCGTGAGGGCCCAGAGATACCTCTCCGATACACGGAGTGACAAATCCTAATCTTGATATATGCCAACTCAACAAACACCTTCAGAGACACATGTAGAGCATCTTTATAATCACCCAGTTACGTTGTGACGTTTGATAGCACACAAGGTGTTCCTCCGGTATTCGGGAGTTGCATAATCTCATAGTCAGAGGAACATGTATAAGTCATGGAGAAAGCAATAACAATAAAACTAAACGATCATTATGCCAAGCTAACGGATGGGTCTTGTCCATCACATCATTCCCCTAATGATGTGAACCCGTTCATCAAATGACAACACATGTCTATGGTTAGGAAACATAACCATCTTTAATAAACGAGCTAGTCAAGTAGAGGCATACTAGGGACACTTATGTTTTGTCTATGTATTCACGCATGTACTAAGTTTCCGGTTAATACAATTCTAGCATGAATAATAAACATTTATCATGAAATAAGGAAATAAATAATAACTTTATTATTGCCTCTAGGGCATATTTCCTTCACATTCCACCACCTATACTTGAAATTTTTTATAACCAAGTGGGAGATGACGATGCTGATGATCACAAGCATGAGGACGAGCAGGACCATATACTCAGTGGCGCCTGGCAACTTATTCCAATGGATCACCTCTTCTTGTCTGTATACAGGGCACTGCTGATGTTACTAAGGAGGCAGGTTTTGTCTCGCATGGTCGCACTCTCCGGACCTATTCCAACATCGGTTGCAGGGTATTCGGGATGGATACTACTGTGCTAGCACCAACACCTTCTCCCTGGTTTAGTATTGATACTCTTGGAGGAAACTCGCTCTTCCTTGGACAAAACTATCCAATGATGGTGAAAGGCGATCTAGCTGCTATTGATGCAACGTTGCTACCATTTATGAGAAGCAACTGTATCTATACCTCGGACATTGCTATGCTTCCCTACCATCCCAATATGGGTCCTGACATTGGCCGCTTCAGCCTGGATGATCAGTCTTGCATTGTACTCGAGATTGAAAGTAGCTGTCCCTTCCCAGAGAATCACTTCTGGTTCAAAGCAAGCGTTTCCAACGCTGATGAGTGGTTGAGCTGAAGTTCATTTCATTGCTTGTTATTTTTTGTGTGATGAAAACTTTAGTATTTATAATGTATCCTCGTTGTCGCTGTGGGTTGATGACCTATTGTATGTAATAAAATGATATGACTGTGATAAACTTACTAAATTTATTAATGGCTTTCGAGTCGCTTCTCTGAGTGGGTGCTGCGACGAGGCAAAAAAATATTTTCCGAATACATAATTATACGTGCATTTCAACAGGTTATCGGATGAGTCCAATCAACAATAGTACTACTACTATTTGTACTAGCTTCACATGCTTCGCGCGTCGGGCGGTTGTTTTTACTGTAGTTGCGAATCCCATCATCCTAGGTCCTCGGATGAGTCCAGTAGAAATTGCATTCTGATGTTTGGGTTCAAACTTTCAAAACGGTTGCACTATCTCTATGTCTATGTATACGTAATACAACAAGTTTTAAGCTTGAGACCAGCCACCCACCCTCACAATGAACACTTTTTAACCTAGCACAGACTCCAGGAAATTTGGCCACAGTGTGAGGTGGGCCATATGTTAATGTGTGTCGGATTTCGGGTTTCGGCATACCCTCTAGGTTCGAACTCTGGGGTGCACGCGGAGATCGCACCTCCTACCTACCTACACTTCGTCGCCTCGCAAGGATCTAAACTACGAACGATGAACAACGCAAGGGACGCAAGGTTTATACTAGTTCGGGCCACCGTTGTGGTGTAATACCCTACTCTAGTTTGTGGTGTGGTGGATTGCCTCTGGGGCTGATGATGAACAGTACAAGGAAGAACAGCCTCGCGAGGGTCTGTTCTTGGCTGGTGCGATGAACTGCTAGGGGGAGTTCAGTCACTTCTCTCTCTCTCTCTCTCTCTCTCTCTCTCTCGTTTGTTCTCTTGCTACCTTTTTCAATGCCCCTACCCCGTGGGTGGCTAGTCCTATTTATAGGCAGAGGCCCTGGGCCTCTTCCCAAATATTGAGCGGGAAGGGCGCCAACAATTGGCCATTTGAAGGGGAACATCTAGTACACTTATCTGACTAAAGTTGGTCCTCGCTTTGCCAAAGGCTCGACGATGACGCCGGCATGGGCTCCACGATGACCTCCTTCCTGCCGTTGTGTTGGTCTTGGTCTTGTTGCACCGAAATGGCTGCCTTTGCTTGATACTCTCGCCTGCGCTTTCCTCCTTTGCATCAAAGAGGAAATGAGGACACTGCGCGGGCTGGCGCCCGCCCGGCTCCCGTGGTCGTCATGGCTTGCGTCATGGGCACCTTGTGAGGTACCCCGCCTTGATCTCTCCGCCTCCTCGCGAGCTAGCCTGACGAGGTCGTGCCTGAGGAGGCTTCGTGTCGTCCGCCCCGCGAGGCTTGGCCCCTCGCGAGGGTCTTGAGCTTGTGTTGATGAAGATGGGCCGTGCTGGGCCACCCTTGAGCCACGCTGCCTTGCCGCAGAGCAAGTCTGGTACCCCGTTCCTGAACGCCGACAGTAGCCCCCGGGCCCAAGGCGCGCCTGGACTTGGCTTGGCAGAGAAGCGAAGGGGCAAGTGCGAAGCGCCGCGGGCCCTGGGCGCCGCGTGGCGATTGATTGGACGTGGGTGTCTCCGCCTCCCCACGACGCCTTGACAATTGCACGAATCGACAATGGAGCGGCACCCATCCTAGGCTTTTCCTCCCTTGCCTTCTCCAGTCATTGCCCAGATCCCCTTTCTTGCGCCTATCCTTCCTGCTTCCGAAATCCCCGGATCTACTCCGACCGCGTGCCCTAGCAAGATATGGCGCGTCGCTAGACCCCGGCCGGAGATTAGAACTCGCCCGCTTTGGACTCCCCGAATGTGTCGGAGAAGAGCCTTGCCCGGGCGCGCCGGATGATGGCGGCGCAAGGCGTCGACGGGGCGGTGGTGCTCAAGGCTGGCTCTGCCCTTCCTGAGGACCAAGGAAGCACCTTCTATCCGCTCTTCGTGAGCGCCATTGCCGCTGGTCTGATGCCTCCCTTTTCCGAGTTCTTCTTTTCTGTCCTCCGCCATTACAAACTGCAGGCTCTGCACCTCCACCCCAACTCTGTGCTTCTCCTGGCGATTTTCGCCTACTACTGTGAGGCTCACGTTGGAGTGCAGCCCTCAGTGGCCCTGCTGCGCCACTACTTCTACCTCCGGACCTCTCGCGGCCCCGTCACCGCGTCCGCGAGCTTCGTCGCGTACGGCAGCTCCAGCGCCATCTCGAAGCCCGGGAAGAGGATCGAAGGCTTCAGGAGCAAGTGGGTCATGGTAGAAGCTGGGCGCATCCATCCTCGGCTGATCCTGCCCACGGAGCAGCCCACGTCCATCGACGCTTGGTCTCACGCTGAACTCGTGGATTCCCGCGTGAAGCCAGTGCTGGAGAAGATGGACGCGGACCTGTGGCCAGGCAACATGGCGATGGTGAAGCTGACCGAGGCGTCGCTCCTGAGGGAGTTCCTGGAGCACCGGGTAGCCCCGCTTCGGTAATACTCGCTTCCGCTGTGGAGGCCTTGGCCGAGCCCTGTAGCCTTGGCCGATGAAGATCTGGCCGCGGTCCTCAAGTCTTTGGTCGGGGGAGACGTGGCGAGGCTGGAGGGTGCCCCCGTACCCCTGTTCCTTCGAGACGATTGGGAGCAGGTGGTGGACTCCATGCCCGCTTTCAACGGGGATGGGCTTGTGCCCGCGGAGGTTCCCGAGAACCCGGCAGCCCTGGCGACGGTGAACGTGTCCTCCGGCGACTCCAGTTAGGAGTTGGAAGGAAAGGCGCGGGAGGAGGGGATCGACTCCGAGGCGACTGACGGGGAGTCGAGAGCGCCCCTCCCTCGGCGCAGGTCCCGCACCCTCCGCCTCTTGCCGGACGACGATGAGGATGGCGATGAGCGAGGTGGCGAGAGCACGCCCCTGATCCTGAAGAAGGACAGGACGGGGCTGGTTCCCCGCGGGTCTGCCCGGCTCCGAGGCGATCTGCACACGCGCCTCCTGCTCCTGAACTTCTTGAGGCCGATCCCTGCAGCCGGCTCTCGGGCTTCAAGTTCGGCCGGAGGTTGCCCGAGCCCGCGAGCGATGATCAGTAAGTGCTCGATTCATGTTTTGCTTCTTGCTTTGTTGTTGAGGCTTGGTATCCGTATCCCTTGGCTAGGTTGGCGCCTGCGGCGAAAAAGCTGAAGGGGGCTCCTGAGGCTTCGCCTGGGACAACGGCTCCATCCGCGGAAGAAGGGGGCGGCAAGACGCGGGCCTCTCATACCCGGTCATCCTAGCGTGGCCTGGCGGGGCTAGCCGGAGCGAGCTCAGCCCCCATGGCCCAAGTGACTCCCGAGGTATCCTTGCCTGATGCCACTGCCGCAGTCGCCGGGGCGCAGAAGGCCCCGAATCATGGTGCTGTGATTACGCTGCCGTCCTCTGCTCCTACTCCGCCAATTGCCGTTTCTCCGACTCCTTCTACTGTCCTGGATTGTGCTGCTGCTGAACTGGACCGGCTGTGGAAAGATCTTCTGGGCGCCGACCCTCGCTTGGTGGCCGGACGTCTGGAGCTGGCCTCCGGCTGGGTTCGCTCTGATGCTTCGATTCGAGCGGGGCTGGTTCAGGCCGCGACGGCTTGCGACGAGGAGAAGCAGGCCGTCCTCGGGGCAAAGGCCGCTCGCGATGCTGCCTTGGGGGAGGCAGCCGATGCCGGAGGTCGCTGCAAGGCGCTGGAGAGCGAGCTGCAGGGCCTGCGCGACCAGCTTGCCAAGGAGGCCCGCGCCCGCCAAGAGAAGGAGGAAGGCATGAAGGCTCGCGAGGCGGCCGCCAAGGACCGGGAAGCCAAGCTTGGCGAGCGCCATGGCCGCTTGGGTGCGCTGGAGCAGGAGTTGGAGGCGAAGAGGATCGAGCTGGACGGCAAGGCGCGGGTCCTGGTCGAGGATCGCGTGGCCTTCGCGAAGCTGGAGGTGAAGGCTCGCACCTTGCTGAGGTCGCTTTACGACAGCGGCCTGGAGAGCCCGCTGGCCGACGCCAAGGACGGCCCCGCCAAGCTGCTTCCCTTCCTGGTTCGCGCTCTTGAAGATGTCACCCTTGGCCTCGGCCCCACGGCTGAGGCCGAGGCGCGTGTCCTGTCTTCTGCAGCGCTGCCGCGCGTCTTCACCCACGTCTACCTTCGTGACTAGCGTTGATCTTGACAGCCTCTTTGGAGCTCGTGAGCGGCGAGCTTGCCGCTGCCGCTTTGAGGCCGTGAAGGGTCGGCGGAGGCTCTCTTGGCGAGTTCAGGCCTTGACGCACTAAGCAAGCGCGGCGCTGCCGATCTGAGGCTTCACGAGGCGGACCGCCCGGCGCAGCTCGCCGCCAGCGATGGTGCTGCCAACAAGTGACTCGCCGTGGCTCTGTCCTGCTTTCGACTCTGCAACATGCATCATGCCTCGTGGGCGTTTAAACTTGCGTTTGGCGTTGTGAAAACAGTTATGGACTGTAATATTTGCTTTTGAATTCCTTGAGATTTGCGCTTTTCCTTCCTACTTGCTTATGTTCTCGTCGGCGAGCCATTACGCATACCTCGGCCGCCGTTAGCCCGACCAGAAACCAGGACGGGACCAAGGAGTGAGGGGCTACGTGACAAGTTAGGCTCCTGAGTTGCGATGCTCAGGAGTCCCCCTTAGCGCACGAACAACAAGTAGGGAAGTGAGATGTATGGGTGAAATTACCATTCTACGTCGGCAGGGCCCGGCCCCGCGCATACCTCAACCGCCGTTAGCCTTTGGAACTAAGGGGTGAGGGCTACGTGACCGATTAGGCTCCTGAGTCGCGATGCTCAGGAGTCCCCCTTAACGTCCAAACAGCCTTCGTACCTTGGCTCCGCTCGGGGAGAGACGTGCGACGAACCAGGCCCGAGGGGCCTGGCTGAGTGGCGTGCGTCTAGGCGTGACCAGTGTAGCCCCGTGCCCAGCCCCTCGCGTGGCACTCGAGGGCGTTCTGATGAGGCCAGGCGTTGAGCTCTGGGCTCCACGAGGTTGATGCGGCCGGGGCCACCCTCGATTATTTATCACCAGCGGAGCATAAGCGCTTCCAGATGTGTCTGGGCATAGCCACTCCTCGGCGGTGTCGTCAGCCAGCGGAGCATGGTGCTTCCACAGTGCGTGGGAGGGGCTCCCCTCCGGGAGGAGCCCCAGGCGTGGCAGCCCATACGACACGTGGCTGGCACGGTAGGGCTGACGAGGTGTATCTGGGCACCCGTGAGCCAGCGCGGGACTCACGGGGCCCTACCTCAAGGCGGGTTGCGCCTGGCTCTAGGCCTTAACTTGTGATGTGTTCCTGCAAATTTGGTTAGATGTCGATGCTTTACTTCCTCAGGTCCCGGCCCTCGAGCGGGGCTCAGCCATCGCTGGTATGCCAGGTCGCGATGCCGTGGACAAGGCCAGAGGGTGAGGGCTGGAGAGCCAGTAGGAGCCCATGAGTCGCGATGCTCAGGTACCCCCCCTTTAACGTGCAAGTGGCCGACATGGAGGAAGAGGGGTGCCGTGGACCGGCACCAAATAACAATCATGATGGGTCAAACGCACAACCCAAATAAACGTGAGAGGGATACATTCCACTGGGTCTGGCCCGAGTGGCTTGGGGATGGTGCAGCCCGAGGGGCGCCCCAATAAAGTAAACTAAAAACATGAAGCAAAAGGGAACACGCCGCAGGGACGGACCCACGCGGCCTGGGAATGATGCAGCCCTGGGGGGGCGCTCCCAGCTGAAAATGAAACTCGAAGGATGTCACCTGATAATGTTGAGGATGAAGGGATGCTGAAGTAGCGGACGCCGTGCGCTGCGGAAGCCGATCTTCACGAGCCCCCAGGCCCAGGGGCCTCGGGAGGCTCCGGAGGCGCTGGTGGCTCCTCGCGGACCATCTCCATCTCCGCCAGGACGGCGGAACTCCTGGCCACTTGAGCCTCCAAGATGCTCCTCATGAGGCGCTGGCGCGTGGCAGCCGCGTTCGGCAAGCCGTAAGGCATGCGAACATAGCTGTGGGGTGGACCTTCACAGCTCCCCACGCGTGAGGGCCAGAGGCGCTCCTGAGAAGCGGCTCGGTTGAGCCCTGGTATGTCGATGTAGACGTGTAGCCCACCATCCTCACCTGGATGGGGAGCTACGGCGGGTAAGCGGCAGCTGCCACTCATGACTCTTGACTCCTGCAGCTCCTGAATGATCTTGCTGATGAACTCCTGAGGGTTTGGCCCTCCTTGCCTCGCTCCTTCCTGAGGGAAACGTGCTTTGAAACACGCCTCCAAGTGGTGCCCAAGCGCCTCCCTCGTGATCTTAGCAAAGTCGGTGGCCCTCCAGGAGAGAGCCCCCGAGCCTTGCTCGAAGAGGGCGTCGGGCGCGCCTTCCTATGCGACAGAAGGTGGTGCCCCCTGAACAGGCGCGGACCCTGAGGGGCCTGCCTCCTGAGGGGTCGGGCCAGGCAATGTCTTCTTCTTCTTGGGAGCAGCCTCGGGGAGCCTCCCGCTCCTGTCGTCTGGGTCTTCAAGTGACGCAGCTTGAAAGGCATGCTCCAGGGAACACACTGCGTCTCTCTCTTCACAAGGCACCGTGATGACTCCACCGCTTCCTGGCATCTTGAGGACATTGTAGCCGTGATGAGTCACGGCCATGAACTTGGCCAGAGCTGGGTACCCGAGGATGGCATTGTACGGCAGGTGGATGTTGTCGGTGTTCTGGGAACGGGGGTCCCCAGACTTGCCTGCCTGCGGCCTGCAGCGTGGCTCAAGGAGGGTCCCAGCACGGCCCATCTTCACCAACACAAGCCCAAGACCCTCGCGAGGGGCCAAGCCTCGCGGGGCGGACGACACGGAGCCTCCACAGGCACGGCCTCATCAGGCTAGCTCGCGAGGAGCCGGAGAGATCAAGGCGGGGTACCTCAAGAGGTGCCCGTGACGCAAGCCATGACGACCAAGGGCGCCAGGCAGGCGCCAGCCCGCGCAGTGTCCTCCCTTTCCTCTTTGGTGCAAAGGGAGCAAGCGCAGGCGAGAGCATCAAGCAAAGGCATCCGTTTCGGTGCAACGAGACCAAGACCAGCCCAACGGCAGGAAGGAGGTCATTGTGGAGCCCAAGCAGGCGTCACCACGAGCCTTTGGCGGCGAGGACCAACTTTAGTCAGGATAAGTGTACTAGATGTTCCCCTTCAAAATGGCCAATTGTTGGCGCCCTTCCCGCTCAATATTTGGGAAGAGGCCCATGGCCTTTGCCTATAAATAGGACTAGCCACCCACAGGGTAGAGGCATCTAGAGAGGCATCGAGAGAGGCATGGAGAGAGGACCCAACACCTGGAATCCAAAGAGGGAGAGAGAGAGAGAGAAGCGACCGAACTCCCCCTAGTAGTTCATCGCACCAGCCAGGAACAGGCCCTGGCGAGGCTGTTCTCCCTTGTATTGTTCATCATCATCAGCCCAAGAGGCAACCCACCACACCACAAACTAGATTAGGGTATTACACCACAATGGTGGCCCGAACTAGTATAAACCCTGTGTCTCTTGTGTTGTTCTTTCCATAGCTTAGATCCTAGCAAGGAGGTGGGGTGCAGGTAGGTAGAAGACGAGATCTCCGTGCGCTCCCCAGTGTTCGAACCTCAAGGGTCTGCCGGAACCCGAAATCCGACATTTGGCGCGCCAGGTAGGGGGGCGCCGGAATTCGTCTTACACCGCCCTGTTCTCCCCCGACCATCGCGTCCATGTCTGATGCTCGTCGGGCCCGCGCCGAGCGCCGAGCCGCTCACGCTTCCCGCGTCGCCCAGACGGTGCCCGTCGGCGGGCGTCCTCGTCGTTCCCCGTCACCTGCCGTCAACGCCGCCACCGGCCCGGCGGGGAACGAGCAGCAAGCGTCGTCTCAAGACCCGCTCGTGCGGCAAGACGGCCGCACCGCTACTCCTCGCCACCCGGCTGGTTCTTTCGTCGCGCGCTCCGCGCTCCATGGAGGCTCGAGCTGCGCCATCGCGCAAACGAAGCTTCTGCGCTACAAATCCCGTCGACGACGTCTACGAAGAATGGCTCGACCGCGTCGCCGAGCTCGTCCGTGCCGCAGGGGGCTCTTCTGCGCCGTCCGTCCCATTGCACCGCACCCCGCCCTACGCGGGCGACGAAGCTCCAGGGGCACCCCAGCCGCTTCCTCCCCAAGAAGGTGCCCTGGCTCCAAGGCGCATGGCCCCTGGGCGGAACCCGCTCCGTCAGGTGCCAGCGCGGCAAGAGCAGAGCTGCCAAGAAGTCCCTCGCCCGCAAGAAGCTGCCCGGGTGCTCCTCGCTCCAAAGACGTCGTGACCACGCTCCAGCGCCCAGCGTCAAGACCCCTGCTGCTGCTCCCTGCGGCGCCACGGGGACCCGCAAGACCAGGCTCTTCGTCACCCAAGGCCTCCTGTGGCCACGGCAAGCTGCCGTGCCTTCACCACCGAAGCTACATGGCGTCGCGTGGCCCGGCAAGTTCAAGCCAGACCTGCCTCCTCGCCACTGACGGTGCACGGCAGACCCATAAAATTCCTCCAGCTCTACGAGCTGGGCATCGAAGCCGCCAACGGAGACGAGAAGGTCATGGCGAACTGGTTTCCCATGGCGCTCAAGGAGGGGCCCGCACCTGGCTCCTGAACCTGGCCCCAGGCACGTCTCCTCCTGGGACGAGATGCGCACCCGCTTCATCGCCAACTTCCAAGGTACTCGCGACCGGCCACCCGTCGTGAGCGACATG
This sequence comes from Aegilops longissima, assembly GCA_021605205.1. Taxonomy (NCBI): domain Eukaryota; kingdom Viridiplantae; phylum Streptophyta; class Magnoliopsida; order Poales; family Poaceae; genus Aegilops; species Aegilops longissima. The sequence goes on along the minus strand of CM038679.1, from coordinate 553,675,831 downwards.
CGCCATATCAAGCAGCAGCCAGGAGAGACCCTGCAGAAGTACATCCAGCGCTTCAACAACGCATGCCTCAAGATTCCCAAGGTGACCGAGGAGGCCATCATCTCGGCCTTCTCCGACGGCGTGCGCGACGTCAAAATGAAGGAGGAGCTGGCGATGCATGAAGACCTGTGCACTTCCTTGGAGTTGTTCAACTTGGCGACCAAGTGCACCAGGGCTGAGGAAGGGCGCCTCTCCCTCCTTGAGCTACCTGCCGCAGACCCAGAAGAGAAGAAACCCAAGGCCAAGGATGTGAAGCGCAAGGGGGCTGCCGTGCTCGCGGCAGAACCAGACACCAAGCGGGGCAGAGATCAGCCCGAGTCCTCCAAGGGCAGCCGGTACCGTGTGTACCACGACCTCCACACCCACAACACCAACGAATGCCAAGAGCTCCGAGCCGTGCGTGAAGGAAGGATCGACCGATGCCCCGACCGTAGCGACCGTGGCTACGGTCGAGGAGGAGGAAGGAACGCAGGACGCTGGGAAGACCGTGGCCCGCGCCAAGGGTGGCGCGATCGACCTCGCGAGGACCACTAGCAAGACCCGCCTCACGAGGGAGACTGGAGGGATCAGCCTCGCGAGGATCGCCCGCAAGGCAACGCAGGCCTCCCTCCGCTGCCTCCGCAGCCCAGGAGAAACGAGGACCGTCATCAGGATGAAGGGACTGGGGGCTTCCAGGAGCCACGCGCGATCGCCTGCATCCTGGGCGGAGCTCAAGCCCCAGCCTCTCAACGCATCTTCAAGCAGTTCGCCCGCGAAGTGAATGCAGTCCTCCCCAAGCTCGAAGCCACACGCCCTCTCAGGTGGTCGGCGTGCGCCATCACATTCAGCTCAGCGGATCAGCTCAAGTGCACGGCCACAGCCGGAGTCCTCCCGATGCTTTGCTCCCCAATCATCAGCAACGTGCTGGTCACCAGGACCCTCATCGATGGTGGGGCAGGGCTCAATGTTCTGTCCGTGGATACATTCAACAATCTCCAAGTGCCCTACAATCAGCTTCAGCCAACCAAGCCTTTCTCCGGAGTCACCGACGGCTCCACCGTCCCGATTGGGTAGGTCCGCCTCCCTATCACCTTCGGGGCATGCGACAACTACCGCACCGAGCTCATCGACTTCGACGTCGCCCACATTACTTTGCCGTACAACGCCATCCTCGGTACCGTGGCTGGCCAAGTTCATGGCCGTGACTCACCATGGCTATAACGTCCTCAAGATGCCAGGAAGTGGTGGAGTCATCACGGTGCCCTGTGAAGAGAAAGACGCAGTGTGTTCCCTGGAGCGAGCCTTTCAGGCCGCGTCGCTGGAAGACCCGGATCACGGAAGCAGGAGGCTTCCGGAGACCGCCCCGAAGAAGAAGAAGACATCGTCAGGCCCGACCCCTCAGGAGGCAGGCCCCTCAGGGCCCGCGCCTGCCCAGGGGGACCCTCCTTCCATCGCATAGGAAAGCGCGCCCGACGCCCTCCTCAGGCAGGGCTCGGGGGCTCTCCCCTGGAGGGCCGCCGACCTCGCCAAGGTCATGAGGGAGGCGCCTGGGCACCACTTGGAGGCGTGCTTCGCGGCACGTTTCCCTCAAGAAGGAGCAAGGCAAGGAGGGCCAAACCCTCAGGAGTTCGTCAGCAAGGCCATTCAGGAGCTACAAGAGTCAAGAGTCATGAGAGGTGGCCGCCGCCTACCCGCTGTGGCTCCCCATCCAGGCGAGGATGGTGGGCTACGCGTCTGCATCAACATACTAGGGCTCAATCGAGTCGCTTCTCAGGAGCACCTCTGGCCCTCGCGAGTGGGGCGTTGCGAGGGTCCACCCCACAGCTACGTTCGCATGCCTTACGGCTTGCTGAACGCAGCTGCCACGTACCAGCGCCTCATGAGGGGCATCATGGAGGCTCAAGAGGCCAGGCGTTTCGCATCCCTGGTGGAGATGGAGATGGTCTGCAAGGAGCCACCAGAGCCTCCGGAGCCTCCCGAGGCCCCTAGGCCTGGGGGCTCGTGAGGATCGGCTTCCGCAGCCCATCGAGTATGCTACATCAACACCCCTTCATCCTCAACGTCATTAGGTGACATCTTTCAAGTTTCATTTCCAGCTGGGAGCGCCCCCCAGGGCTGCATTATTCCCAGGCCGCGTGGGTCCGTCCCTGCGGCGTGTATCCCTTTTATTTCATGCTGTTAGCTTACCTTATTGGGAGCGCCCCTCGGGCTGCATCATCCCCAAGTCGCTCGGGCCAGACCCTGCGATGTCCGCCTTCCCAGCTTCTGTTTGAATGAATTCACTCCTTCACAACTAATGTGTTGACCTAGTTGCCTGCTCAACTGACGCCAACTGACGGAGCTGCTCCTAAAAACGGCACGACGCTTGCGCATGGGTCCGTCCCTGCAACGCCGACAAACCTGAACGGCTGAGCTCTGGCCGCGCAGCCCCGCATAGCGTCACCTCGTCAAGCCTTCAGTGCCTCATCACCCCTCCAGAGCAACCAACGGCTGACTGTCAATTGTCATGGCAACCCCTTGTTCTTTCTATGATGGGTCTACAGGATCTCCTAAAGGAGCGGCGTCAGGCGAGGCCCTTGCGGTGTCTCCTTCACTCTCATCCGCGTGAACCGCTTGCACGTTAAAGGGGGGTGCCTGAGCATCGCGACTCAGGGCTCCTACTGGGTTTCCAGCCCTCACCCTCTGGCCTTGACCACGGCATCGCGACCTGGCATACCAGCGACGGCTGAGACTCGCTCGAGAGCCGGGACCCGAGGACGTAGAGCAGAAAGGGGAGCAAAGGCGAGAGGGGAGGGACACGCGAGGACCTCGCCAAGCAGCTTCGCGCCAGCCGATGCACGGACCCGGCGGCACGCCAGGAAGCGGTCCCTGATTCTCGAGATAAGTCACCACCCGGAAGCGCCAACTATCATGACACCATCCCCGCACATGATGCAATCCCGTGTTAGCAACGTCGCTCTCCTTTCTCGCCGAACGATGGCTGCTTGAGTGCCAAAGGGCACCTCTTGAGCATCGCGACTCAGGGGCTCTTACCGGACCCCAGGTCGCTCACCTCCTGGCCTTGACCACGGCATCGCGACCTGGCATACCAGCGACGACTGAAGCCGCCTTGGGACTGGGACCTGTCGGCGCAGAGCACCAAGCTCTCATGAGGTTCGAAAGGGAGAGCTGAGCTAAGACGGAATGAGCAACTCGCACTATTCCATAACAAGGGTTATATTAACAAACAGGATCACATGCGCCTTACAAGCCCCCGCGGGGCGCGTTTTTGATTCCTCGCAGGGAACATATCCTAAATAGCACTAACTACACGCGCCCCTGCAAAAGACACCATCATCAACAGTGGGCCGTCAAGCATCGGCACCAACCCCATCCAGATCAGAGGTGGCGACGACCTGACGAGCCAGCCCTGCTCCGGGATCGGCGCCGACTCGGGGGCTCGTAGCTGTCGTCGCTCGTCTCCGGAGTCGCCAAGAGCTTGCCGGAGTCGCAGGATCCTCCGCCGCCTCCGCCGCCTGAGGAGCTGCCGAGGGAGCGGTCGGCGGGCCTAGTCCTTGCCGTTGCGGGGCCCCGATCACGTCTCCCGGGGCAGCACTCCAGCCGGCGCCCGTTCGCGTCAAAGACCATGAAGAACACCACCGAGGCACCGTCGTACTCCAAGTGGATCGCGAGAGCGCCTCTTGTCCTGCAAACTCGAGCAATTTTGCCCCAGCGTCGAGTCATGAAGGCCTCGCCCGGGGCGACGACCGCGACCTCCGCCTCGGTCGCAAGGGCGCTGCAGCCGGCGTGCTGCAGCCAGAGCTCCAGGAGTTCCCCCTGCGGAACGGTGGAGGCGAAGAAGGTAGGTAGGCGAATCCAAGACTGAGGAGGCATGGCGGTGTGGAGCACGCACTCTCGGGAGGAGCCCTCGGTGTGGACTCCAGGAGGGACAACCCACACCTTCGTGATTCGACGGCGGCGTCGCCCGCGGCGTTCGGCGTCATCTCCTTCAGAGCCCTCGATGCGGGCGTACAGGGGAAGCGGGAACCCCGGCGGTGGCCGCTCGCACCAAGGCCTCGACACCACCTGATGGGCCCCCTCGTCTCGGCGACAGAGGGTGAGCCATTTCTTCGGCGGGAGCGGGTCTGGCCCCTCTCGGGGAGCCTTTCCCTTCTCTGCCGCCGAGAACCTGCGAATCGGAGCCATTGCAACAAGACGGAGCAAGGACCGGGAAGAAAGAGAAGCAAGAAGAGATGGACTGGAAGAACGCGTGTCGCTCCGTACTTATGGCCGATGAAGGCCAACCGCCGGCCTCCACGATCACAGGTAATCATGACCCGTTTTTGCATGCAGGGACTTGTCCAATCCGCACAATTGCCGAGGCGTCATGGGGAAGTGGAGCCGCCCACGTCCACTCAACCGCCACGCGGCGCCCAAGGCCGCAGGCTGTTAGGGCCCACGGCGCTTCGCCCTTGCCCTTTCGCCTCTCTGCACGGCCAAGCCCGGGCGCGCCTTGGGCCCGGGGGCTACTGTCGGCGTTCTGGGAACGGGGGTCCCCAGACTTGCCTGCCTGCGGCCTGCGGCGTGGCTCAAGGAGGGGCCCAGCACGGCCCATCTTCACCAACACAAGCCCAAGACCCTCACGAGGGGCCAAGCCTCGCGGGGCGGACAACACGGAGCCTCCACAGGCACGGCCTCATCAGGCTAGCTCGCGAGGAGGCGGAGAGATCAAGGCGGGGTACCTCAAGAGGTGCCCGTGACGCAAGCCATGACGTCCAAGGACGCCAGGCGGGCGCCAGCCCGCGCAATGTCCTCCCTTTCCTCTTTGGTGCAAAGGGAGCAAGCGCAGGCGAGAGCATCAAGCAAAGGCATCCGTTTCGGTGCAACGAGACCAAGACCAGCCCAACGGCAGGAAGGAGGTCATTGTGGAGCCCAAGCAGGCGTCACCACCAGAGCCTTTGGCAGGCGAGGTGTAACGCCCCGGATTCGATGCGCCAGGTGTCTACCAGTTATTCGCCGTCTTTGCCATGTCATTTGCTTGCGTGTTGCATTTTATCATGTCATCATGTGCATCTCATTTTGCATACGTGTTCGTCTCATGCATCCGAGCATTTTCCCCGTTGTCCGTTTTGCAATCCGGCACTCCTATGTCTCCCGGCGCCCCCTTCTTGCCTCTCTTCGTGTGCGGGTATTAAACTTTCTCGGAATGGACCGAGGTTTGTCAAGCGGCCTTGGTATAACACCTGTAGATCGCCTGTCAAGTTTCGGATCATTTGGAGGTCGTTTGATACTCCAACGGTTAACCGGGTAACCGTAAAAGCCTCCTTCTCCTTGCAGCCCAACACCCCTTCCAAAGTGGCCCAAAACCCACCGAACTCCCCTCCATGCTCTCGGTCGTTCGATCACGATCGCGTGGCCGAAAACCGCTCCTCATTTGGACTCTCCTAGCTCCCTCTACCTATAAATAAGTGATCCCCTCCGAAATTTGCGGTCTAACCCTAGCCTTCCCTACCTCGCGTCACGGACAAAATTCCCGCCGCACGGACATGTCCGCCCGGCCCGCCGCCGCGCCGCCAATCAGAGGCCGCGCGTGGTTTCCGCCGCCTCTCGCGCTGCCCATCACAGCGCCAGCAGCGCCCCGAGGCCCGATCCGCCCCGAGCCGCCGCTCCTCGGCCCCCTGCTGCGCGCAGCTGAGGCGCCTCGCGCTTGCCAGCAGCGCCGAGCTGCCTCTCTCTGCGGCCCCGCTGGCGTGAGCCGCTGCCGCCGCCTCCGTCCTGCCCGCCCGCGCCTCCGGCCCGCCCGGCGCCAAGGCCTCCTCCCGCAAGAGCCCCTGTCGTGCCGGTGCCTCTCGCGGCCTCCGCCGCGGAGCCTCTCGCCGCCGGCGAGATCCCGGCCGGGGAAGGTCCCCGCCGGCCAGATCCCGCGTCCCCTCGGTGTCTGGGCCAGATCCCGCCGCCGCCCGGGTCCTTCTTGCGGGTCCGCGCCGGACCCGCCCCGATCCACTCCGACCCGTTGACTTTTTCCCCGAGGTTAAAAATCTGCTAAGTCCTGTAATTTTTGTCATCATGTTTCCATGTTCATCGTGTCATAACTATGCATCCGTAGCTCCGTTTCGTGCGTGTAATATGTCAAATTGTTCGCCTCGACGAGTACCTCATTTCATCTCATTGCATCATTTACATTTGAGCTCATATTGATGCCCGAAATGCTGTTAGAAGAGGGCTATGTGATGTTAGTTGCAGATTCTTATCAGAACATGCACTTTTGTCATTTTTGCCATGATTGATGTGTGCACCCTATGAACTTGAGTCCTACGTGTGTTTTGTAATATGCCATGCCATCTTTACAGGGGTGTATGCCATGTAATTTTGTGATCTCTGTGGTGACTAGCACAAGCATGCAAACTAGGCTTCATGATGTTGATGATTTCAGCCCCTGTTCTGCTGATATTTTTATGCCATGTAAACTTGATGCTACAGAGAGATCCATACTTATTTTGAGATACTTCAGTAAGGATGTTTTGAACATATGATTATTATCTATCCATCCATGCCCTTGTTTGCAATTATGGAGTGCCATAGCTTTAGTCAATCGAGCTCTACTGTTGCTATAAAATGTTTCCTGGCAGGTTGTTTACATGTTATTCAATTTTGCCAAGGTTGTTGTTGTTGATCCGTGTATGCTATGATGTTGTTCTTGCCATGTATAGCTTCTATGCCATGTCTTCTTACTGTGAGTTGCCTTGCCATGCCATGTATTGCTCTGTGGTGAGTGGTTCAAGCTCACCAACATGCCTACTTATTGTTGTTCCTGCCATGTATGAATCTGTATTATAACTTGCTATGTTTACATGGGTGCCATCATATCTTCTGATCCTTTTTGGCTCATGGTTAGTAATGGACTTTTGTTCTATGCAATTATTAGGTTCATGCCATGCTCTAGTTTGACATGATAGCTTGCTGTAACATGCTGTTTGATAGCTCTAAACATTGCAACCTGATGTTATTTTCTGCAAAGTCTGAAACTGTTATTATTTGCAATCTTGCCATGTGTGTTTGAGCATGTTCTAGTGATTTCTGGAGATAGCTCAGTGTTCATGTTTTGTCATGCTTTACCTGTACATCATGCCCATGCCTTTTGTTATTACGTTGAGATGCTGTAGCATATTGTTTTGATGCTTGCAATATGCCTACTTGCTGTTATGGACAGATTGTTGTCATGACTTGTATAGGGTGTATGTGTTGAACCGTTGCTCCGTTTTGAGTGTGCTCTATATGAAACTTGCTTAGAATTGCATGAAGTTTCATATTATCATGTTGCATCCATGATTTGAGGTGTGTGCTTGATGTTTGTATGCATTTTGTATCAATGTCATGCTTATTTTGTTTTGCTCATATCTTCTAGGCCGTAGCTCCGAATTTAATGAACTTTATATGTAACTTGACTAGAATTTCGTGTAGATCATCGTGGTGCATCTTAACTTGCTGTTTAACAACTTGAACATAAAGTTATTCAGATCTGGACCAATTTCGAAATTTGCATATGAGGACTTACCGGAATTGTTATATGTTGTTTCCGGCCTCATTTAAACTTGCTTTGAGGTGTTGTTCTTGTTTGCATCATATTTTGCCATGAGTAGCTTCATGTAGCTTTGTCATTCATCATGCTTGGTTGTGCATCATGTCTTGTTCATGTGTGGTGTGTTTACTATGTTGTGTGCTTCTTCTCGATAGTTCCCGTTTCGTTGCGATCGTGAGGATTCGTTCGTCTACGCTTGGTTCGGCTTCATCTGTTCGTCTTATTCATGGACTCGTTCTTCTTCCTTGCGGGATTTCAGGCAAGATGATCTCTACCCTGGATCTCACTACTATCATTGCTATGCTAGTTGCTTCGCTCTTTCGCTATGATGCGCTACCTATCACTTGCTCCTCAAGCCTCCCAAATTGCATGAACCCCTAACCTTTGTCACCCTTCCTAGCAAACCGTTGTTTGGCTATGTTACCGCTTTGCTCAGCCCCTCTTATAGCGTTGCTAGTTGCAGGTGAAGTTGAAGATTGCTCCATGGTGGACAGGATTTTGGTTGGGATATCACAATATCTCTTATATTATTAATGCATCTATATACTTGGTAAAGGGTGGAAGGCTCGGCCTTATGCCTGGTGTTTTGTTCCACTCTTGCCGCCCTAGTTTCCGTCATATCGGTATTATGTTCCCGGATTTTGCGTCCCTAACGCGGTTGGGTGATTTATGGGACCCCCTTGACAGTTCGCTTTGAATAAGACTCCTCCAGCAAGGCCCAAAACTGGTTTTACCATTTGCCTCACCTAGCCTTTTTTCCCTTGGGTTTCCGGAGCCCAAGGGTCATCTTATTTACCCCCGGGCGGTGCTCGTCGTGAGTGCTGGTCCAAACCGTCGACCGCCGGTGGCCACCGGGGGGGCAACTCTAGGTTCGGTTTTATCGGAAGTTTGGACAATCCGGTGTGCCACGAGAACGAGATATGTGCAGCTCCTATCAGGATTTGTCGGCACATTCGGGAGGCTTTGCTGGTCTTGTTTTATTCTTTGTCGAAATGTCTTGTAGCCGGATTCGAGACTGATCGGGTCTTCCCGGGAGAAGGAATATCCTTCGTTGATCGCGAGCTTATCATGGGCTGTTGGGACACCCTGCAGGGTATAAACTTTCGAGAGCCGTGCCAGCATGTTATGTGGCAGATGGGAATTTGTTAATATCCGGTTGTAGTAAACTTGAAGAAAACTCTTCTAAAATACACCAACCGTGTGAGTAACCGTGAGTGTCTCTTTTCGGGGTTGATCGAGAGGAGAACACGGTTCCTGGGTTATGTCTGACGTAAGTAGGAGTTCAGGATCACTTCTTGATCATTACTAGCTTCACGACCGTTCCGCTTGCTCTCTTCTCGCTCTTATTTGCGTTGGTTAGCCACCATATATGCTTAGCCGCTGTTGCAACCTCACCACTTTACCCCTTCCTTTCCCTTTAAGCTTTGCTAGTCTTGATACCCATGGTAATGGGATTGCTGAGTCCTCGTGGCTCACAGATTACTACAACAACAGTTGCAGGTACAGGTTATGCGATGATCATGACGTGAGAGCGATGTTTGCTTGTTTTGGAGTTCTTCTTCTGCTTCTTCGATCAGGGGATAGGCTCCAGGTCGGCAGCCTGGGCTAGCAGGGTGGATGTCGTTTGAGTTTCTGTTTATGTTTCATCCGTAGTCGGATGTTGCTCTTATGTATTGTGATGTTGTATTCATGTGGCATTGTATGCCTTTTGTATGTATCCCCACTATTGTGTAATGTTGATGTAATGATATCCACCTTGCAAAAGCGTTTCAATATGCGGATCTATCCTTGGTGGGACCTTCGAGTTCCTTTTGGATAGGGTCGCATATTGGGCGTGACAAGTTGGTATCAGAGCCTCGACCGACCTTAGGAGCCCCCTTGTTTGATCGTGTAGTTTGGCCGTTGTTGAGTCTAGAAGAAAACTGTTTTCGGAGTCTAGTTATATCGGAGAGTAGGAATTCTTTTTACTCCTCAGCCCCTTCGTCGCTCTGGTAAGTAATCTCGACGTAGGTGTTTTGAACTACTCCTCTTCCCATGCAAATTTTTCTTTAGGTTCACGTGGTTAGTTTTTCGATCGTTGGTTCTCATCTCTTTTCATCCGGTGCATTTTCTCGTCAAGGCGATTCGACCATTTTCATCTTTGCAAATTCAATCCTCTGTTGTCTTATTTTCCCACCCGCCCTCCCTTCTTCTTCTCGGAATCGAAGTCCGTAATTGAGTATCCATCCTACTCGTGCGAAGTCTTTGCTTTCTTTCCTCAATGATTTCAACCGGTGTTTTCTCTTCAAGATATTCGTCGGTTTCCCCTTCCAAGTTGCCTTTGTTTTCCCGCCCTCCCACCCTATTATTCCCGGAGTTCGAGTTTCTTCCGACCATAAATTTCATTCATACGGAGTCTCTTCAGTCTTTCCTCAATCATTTCAACCGGTGAATTCTCGTCTCGTTCGTCATTCTTCATCTCTTTCTTTTCCGGTGCACTCAATTCAAGTTTTTCGGGTTAATCATATTCTTTTCCTTCGAAGTGTTCTCTTCGCTCGTTCGTCTCTCGCCAGTTTATCCTTCCAGAGTGCTCAAGACATCTCAGGAGATTCGTCTGTGTTCCAATTAATTCGAGGTTGTCACTTCATTCAAATATTTCAATTGTTCCGGTGCTTCATCTATCTGTTCAACAACCTTTCCAACGGTGTTTTCTCTTCAGTGGGTTCTAACCCATAGGTCTTTCCCAGGATCTTACCTGACTCTTTTAATTTCCCCGGAGCTATTCCCAATTCTTTTCAAGTATGACGTAAGAATGGATTCCATCAGTCACATGCCTTTTCCAAGATCGATTTCAAATTCTTGTCATTGTTGGTTCAACCTCTTCGCTTTTTCGTTCCCCGGAGTGCCTTAGCAATTTTGGTGGTGTTTATCGTCGTCCTTTGAAGACCGAAGTAGAGTTTCTCTTAAATCTTGTCCGTTCTCCCGGAGGTTCATGGTGCTAGCTCGATGTTATCCTATCTAATTGTTTCCAGTCATGCAAATTCTTTTCATCCATCCGGAGCATTTCAGGAGTTGCTTTCTCTCTCGATCATCCGGAGGCCATCTTTTCAGAAGATTTCTTCGTTCTAAGTTTTTAGATTCATTCCCCAATTATTCTATATCCTTTCCTTTCGTTCGTCTCAATATTCTTCCGGTGCTTCGTTCAAGTATTCTTCTATCAGTTCGCGATCTCTTTGTTATCTTGCATTTTAATTCCCTCAAGTATCTTTGTGCTTTACTTATTCTTTCCGGTGATTCATTCTCTTTCATCAGTCCTTTTTTTATAATTCTTTCGATGGTTCGTTGAAGATTCCTTTTCCGCACTTATCATATCAATTACATTCGTTCTTTCTAGTCCTACCGGTGGTTCATGAAGACTTCTCAAGTTTGCGACATGCCATTTCTCAATCCTTTTCAAGAAGAATAAGTAATATGCAAAATCCATTGCTTGTCATCAATTTATTTTGATGAAGGAGAAGCATACAATAAATCTTATTCTTATTTCATCCAAGTGATTTCCTTCGGAGTTTGTTCTTGAGGAATAAATTCTAGTTCAAGTGTTTTCATCTTTTCTTTTCCGGAGTTCAAATTTCCTCGGCCATTTCGTCGGAATCTCCATCTAAATCATCGCAAGGCTTTATCTTATTCTTTCCACCCCTCAATTCAATCTCATCATCCTTTTTTTGTTACCGGAGTTCTTCATGGTGGTTCTTCATGATTTAATCTTTTCTTCAAGAGTTCATCAAGATTTTGTTGGAGGAGTTCCAGTATCTTTTCTTCTCCCATTTTGAAGAGCAAATAATTCTTCATTTCCTTGGAAAGTGGAGTTTTGCATTCCTTCGTTCTTCTCAGCTATTCAATCATTTCCGTTTGCGGCTGGTTATCACCTCATAATTTCTGAGATGTTATCCATAAGTCCACGACAAGCTTATTCTTTTCGTTGTTGAATTTTCTCAACAACTCCATTCAATCTTTTCTTCTAAGGTTGCTTTCTATTTCATTTGTGACACAAGTTGTCATTTTCTTCTCCGTTCTTTTCATCCAACTCTTTTAATTCTTTCCGGAGGTTTTGTGTCATGTCTTCATCAGGTGTCATTCCATCTGTGAAGTTCATGTTCTAATCATTCCATTTTTAGCCGGAGTGCTGCCTAAATCCTTTCAGTATTATTCGTTTCTTATCTCGTTCTAACCGGAGTGGTTTCATAGTCTTTCTGATTCCGTGAGCTTTTGATTCTCGTCATTCTCGTCGTTCCTCTCTTCTTCTCGAGTTCTTTCGATTCTTTGCTTCCTCTCTTGAGTGCTTGTCTCACCTCATCCCTTTTCCCTTCCGTCTCGGTCCTAAGATCTCGGGACGAGATCTCTTGTTAGTGGAGGAGTGTTGTAACGCCCCGGATTCGATGCGCCAGGTGTCTGCCAGTTATTTGCCTTCTTTGCCATGTCATTTGCTTGCGTGTTGCATTTTATCATGTCATCATGTGCATCTCATTTTGCATACGTGTTCGTCTCATGCATCTGAGCATTTTCCCCGTTGTCCGTTTTGCAATCTGGCACTCCTATGTCTCCCGGCGCCCCCTTCTTGCCTCTCTTCGTGTGCGGGTATTAAACTTTCTCGGAATGGACCAAGGTTTGTCAAGCGGCCTTGGTATAGCACCGGTAGACCGCCTGTCAAGTTTCGGATCATTTGGAGGTCGTTTGATACTCCAACGGTTAACCGGGTAACCGTAAAAGCCTCCTTCTCCTTGCAGCCCAACACCCCTTCCAAAGTGGCGCAAAACCCACCAAACTCCCCACCATGCTCTCGGTCGTTCGATCACGATCGCGTGGCCGAAAACCGCTCCTCATTTGGACTCTCCTAGATCCCTCTACCTATAAATAAGTGATCCCCTCCGAAATTTGCGGTCTAACCCTAGCCTTCCCCTACCTCGTGCCACCGGACAAAATTCCCCGCCGCTGGACATGTCCACCCTATCCGCGCCGCCGCCGCCAATCAGAGGTCAGCCGCGTGGCCTCCGCCGCCTCCTCAGGCCGCCGCCCATGTTCATGACCTGGGCCCCCCGAGGTCTGATCCGCCCGAAGCCGCCGCTCCTCGGCCCCTGCTGCCCGCGACCAGCGCCTCGGCGCCATGCGGCCCTTGGCGTGAGCTGCTGCCTGCAGCGCCTCCGTCCTGCCCCGCCCCGCGCGCCTCCGGCCCGCTGCACGCGCCTCCACAAGAGCCAGCCCGTCGTCGCCGGTGCCTCTCGCTGCCTCCGCTGGCTGAGCCTCTCGCCGCCCGGCGAGATCCCGGCCGGGAAGGTCCCCGCACGGCCAGATCCGCGTCCCCTCGGTGTTCTGGGCCAGATCCCGCCGCCACTGGGTCCTTCTCATGGTCCGCGCGGACCCGCCCGATCCACTCCGACCCGCTGACTTTTCCCCGAGGTTAAAAATCTGCTAAGTCCTGTAATTTTTGTCATCATGTTTCCATGTTCATCATGTCATAACTATGCATCCGTAGCTCCGTTTCGTGCGTGTAATATGTCAAATTGTTTGCCTCGACGAGTACATCATTTCATCTCATTGCATCATTTACATTTGAGCACATATTGATGCCCGAAATGCTGTTAGAAGAGGGCTATGTGATGTTAGTTGCAGATTCTTATCAGAACATGCACTTTTGTCATTTTTGCCATGATTGATGTGTGCACCCTATGAACTTGAGTCCTACGTGTGTTTTGTAAATGCCATGCCATCTTTACAGGGGTGTATGCCATGTAATTTTGTGATCTCTGTGGTGACTAGCACAAGCATGCAAACTAGGCTTCATGATGTTGATGATTTCAGCCCCTGTTCTGCTGATATTTTTATGCCATGTAAACTTGATGCTATAGAGAGATACATGCTTATTTTGAGTTACTTCAGTAAGGATGTTTTGAACATATGATTATTATCTATCCATCCATGCCCTTGTTTGCAATTATGGAGTGCCATAGCTTGAGACAATCGAGCTCTACTGTTGCTTTAAAATGTTTCCTGGCAGGTTGTTTACATGTTATTCAATTTTGCCAAGGTTGTTGTAGTTGATCCGTGTATGCTATGATGTTGGTCTTGCCATGTATTCTTACTGTGAGTTGCCTTGCCATGCCATGTATTGCTCTGTGGTGAGTGGTTCAAGCTCACCAACATGCCTACTTATTGTTGTTCCTGCCATGTATGAATCTGTATTATAACTTGCTATGTTTACATGGGTGCCATCATATCTTCTGATCCTTTTTGGCTCATGCTTAGTAATGGAATTTTGTTCTATGCAATTAGTAGGTTCATGCCATGCTCTAGTTTGACATGATAGCTTGCTGTAACATGTTGTTTGATAGCTCTAAACATTGCAACCTGATGTTATTTTCTGCAAAGTCTGAAACTGTTATTATTTGCAATCTTGCCATGTGTGTTTGAGCATGTTCTAGTGATTTCTGGAGATAGCTCAGTGTTCATGTTTTGTCATGATTTACCTGTACATCATGCCCATGCCTTTTGTTATTACGTTGAGATGCTGTAGCATATTGTTTTGATGCTTGCAATATGCCTACTTGCTGTTATGGACAGATTGTTGTCATGACTTGTATAGGGTGTATGTGTTGAACCGTTGCTCCGTTTTGAGTGTGCTCTATATGAAACTTGCTTAGAATTGCATGAAGTTTCATATTATCATGTTGCATCCATGATTTGAGGTGTGTGCTTGATGTTTTTATGCATTTTGTATCAATGCCATGCTTATTTTGTTTTGCTCATATCTTCTAGGCCGTAGCTCCGAATTTAATGAACTTTATATGTAACTTGACTAGAATTTCGTGTAGATCATCATGATGCATCTTAACTTGCTGTTTAACAACTTGAACATAAAGTTATTCAGATCTGGACCAATTTCGAAATTTGCATACGAGGACTTACCTGAATTGTTATATGTTGTTTCCGGCCTCATTCAAACTTGCTTTGAGGTGTTGTTCTTATTTGCATCATATTTTGCCATGAGTAGCTTCATGTAGCTTTGTCATTCATCATGCTTGGTTGTGCATCATGTCTTGTTCATGTGTGGTGTGTTTACTATGTTGTGTGCTTCTTCTCGATAGTTCCCGTTTCGTTGCGATCGTGAGGATTCGTTCGTCTACGCTTGGTTCGGCTTCATCCGTTCGTCTTCTTCATGGACTCGTTCTTCTTCCTTGCGGGATTTTAGGCAAGATGACCGCTACCCTGGATCTCACTACTATCATTGCTATGCTAGTTGCTTCGCTCTTTCGCTATGCTGCGCTACCTATCACTTGCTGCTCAAGCCTCCCAAATTGCATGAACCCCTAACCTTTGTCACCCTTCCTAGCAAACCGTTGTTTGGCTATGTTACCGCTTTGCTCAACCCCTCTTATAGCGTTGCTAGTTGCAAGTGAAGTTGAAGATTGCTCCATGGTGGAAGGATTTTGGTTGGGATATCACAATATCTCTTATATTATTAATGCATCTATATACTTGGTAAAGGGTGGAAGGCTCGGCCTTATGCCTGGTGTTTTGTTCCACTCTTGCCGCCCTAGTTTCTGTCATATTGGTATTATGTTCCCGGATTTTGCGTCCCTAACGCGGTTGGGTGATTTATGGGACCCCCTTGACAGTTCGCTTTGAATAAGACTCCTCCAGCAAGGCCCAATATTGGTTTTACCATTTGCCTCACCTAGCCTTTTTTCCCTTGGGTTTCCGGAGCCCAAGGGTCATCTTATTTTACCTCCCCCCCCGGGCCAGTGCTCGTTGTGAGTGCTGGTCCAAACCGTCGACCGGTGGTGTACCAGGGGCAACTCGGGTTCGCCTATCGAAGTTTGGACAATCCGGTGTGCCACGAGAACGAGATATGTGCAGCTCCTATCAGATTTGTCGGCACATTCGGGAGGCTTTGCTGGTCTTGTTTTATTGTCTGTCGAAATGTCTTGTAGCGGGATTCGAGACTGATCGGGTCTTCCGGGAGAAGGAATATCCTTCGTTGATCGCGAGAGCTTATCATGGGCTAAGTTGGGACACCCCTGCAGGGTATAAACTTTCGAGAGCCGTGCCCGCGGTTATGTGGCAGATGGGAATTTGTTAATATCCGGTTGTAGTGAACTTGAAGAAAACTCTTCTAAAATACACCAACCGTATGAGTAACCGTGAGTGTCTCTTTTCGGGGTTGATCGAGAGGTGAACACGGTTCCTGGGTTATGTCTGACGTAAGTAGGAGTTCAGGATCACTTCTTGATCATTACTAGCTTCACGACCGTTCCGCTTGCTCTCTTCTCGCTCTTATTTGCGTTGGTTAGCCACCATATATGCTTAGCCGCTGTTGCAACCTCACCACTTTACCCCTTCCTTTCCCTTTAAGCTTTGCTAGTCTTGATACCCATGGTAATGGGATTGTTGAGTCCTCATGGCTCTGATTACTACAACAACGATTGCAGGTGTACAGGTTATGCGATGATCATGGCGTGAGAGCGATGTTTGCTTGTTTTGGAGTTCTTCTTCTGCTTCTTCGATCAGGGGATAGGCTCCAGGTCGGCAGCCTGGGCTAGCAGGGTGGATGTCGTTTGAGTTTCTGTTTATGTTTCATCCGTAGTCGGATGTTGCTCTTATGTATTGTGATGTTGTATTCATGTGGCATTGTATGCCTTTTGTATGTATCCCCACTATTGTGTAATGTTGATGTAATGATATCCACCTTGCAAAAGCGTTTCAATATGCGGGTCTATCCTTGGTGGGACCTTCGAGTTCCTTTTGGATAGGGTGGCATATTGGGCGTGACACGAGGACCAACTTTAGTCAGGATAAGTGTACTAGATGTTCCCCTTCAAAATGGCCAATTGTTGGCGCCCTTCCCGCTCAATATTTGGGAAGAGGCCCAGGGCCTTTGCCTATAAATAGGGCTAGCCACCCACAGGGTAGAGGCATCTAGAGAGGCATCGAGGGAGGCATGGAGAGAGGATCCAGCACCTGGAATCCAAAGAGGGGGAGAGAGAGAGAAGCGACCGAACTCCCCCTAGTAGTTCGTCGCACCAGCCAGGAACAGGCCCTGGCGAGGCTGTTCTCCCTTGTATTGTTCATCATCATCAGCCCAAGAGGCAATCCAGCACACCACAAACTAGAGTAGGGTATTACACCACAATGGTGGCCCGAACTAGTATAAACCCTGTGTCTCTTGTGTTGTTCTTTCCGTAGCTTAGATCCTAGCGAGGCGGTGGGGTGCAGGTAGGTAGAAGACGAGATCTCCGCGCGCTCCCCAGTGTTCGAACCTCAAGGGTCTGCCGGAACCCGAAATCCAACAGATGTGGGCGACATCAAAGTCGATGAGCTCGGTGCGGTAGTTGTCGCGCGCCCCGAAGGTGACAGGGAGGCAGACCTGCCCTATCGGAACTGTGGAGCCATCAGTGACTCCGGAGAAAGTATTGGTTGGCTGAAGCTGATTGTAAGGCACTTGGAGATTCTTGAATGTCTCTACGGAGGACATTGAGCCTGCTCCGCCATCGATGAGGTCTGGTGACTTACGTTCTCGATGATTGGGGAACAAAGCATCGGGAGGACTCCGGTGTGGCTGCGCACTTGAGCTGATCCGGTGGTGGCGTGATGGCACATCTGACCACCGAGAGGGCGCGTGGCTTCGAGCTTAGGGAGGACTGCATTCACTTCACAGGCGAACTGCTTGAAGATGCGTTGAGAGGCTGGGGCTTGAGCTCCGCCCAAGATGCAAGTGATTGCTTGGCTCCTGAAGCCCCCGCCCCGGCCCCGATGATGGTCTTCATTTCTCCTTGGCTGCGGTGGCAGAGGAGGGAGGCCTGCGTTGCCTTGCGGGCGATCCTCGCGAGGCTGATCCCTCCAGCCTCCCTCGCAAGGTTGATTCTGCCAGCGGTCCTCGCGAGGTCGGTCACGCCACCCTTGGCGAGGGCCATGGTCTTCCCAGCGTCCTGCGTTTCTTCCTGCTCCCCGGCCGTAGCCTCGATCACTGCGGTCGGGGCGTCGACCGATTCTCCCTTCTCGCACGGCTCTGAGCTCTTGACACTCGTTGGTGTTGTGGGTGTGGAGGTCGTGGTACACGCAGTACCGGCTGCCCTTGGAAGACTCGGGTTGATCTCTGCCTCGCTTGGTGTCTGGTTCTGCCGCGAGCATGGTAGCCCCCTTGCGCTTCACGTCCTTGACCTTGGGCTTCTTCTCTTCGGGGTCGGCAGCCGGCAGTTCGAGGAGGGAAAGGCGTCCCTCCTCAGCCCTGGCGAACTTGGTCGCCAAGTTGAACAGCTCCAGTGATGTGCACAGGTCTTCATGCATCGCTAGCTCCTCCTTCATCTTGACGTCGCGCACACCATCGGAGAAGGCTGAGATGATGGCCTCCTCGGTCACCTTGGGAATCTTGAGGCGTGCGTTCTTGAAGCGCTGGATGTACTTCCGCAGAGTCTCTCCTGGCTGCTGCTTGATGCGGCGCATGTCGCTCACGGCTGGAGGTCGGTCGCGAGTGCCTTGAAGTTGGCGATGAAGCGGTGCGCATCCGTCCAGGAGGAGATCGTGCGAGAGCCAGGTTCAGGAGCAGTGCGAGCACCGTCCTTGGCGCCATGGGAAACCAGTTCGCCATGACCTTTTCGTCCCCGTTGGCAGCCGATGCCCAGCTCAGAAGCTGGAGGAACTCCGCTGGTCGGCCGTGCCGTCGTAGCGAGGAGGCAGGTCTGGCTTGAACTTGACGGGCCACGCGACGCTGCGTAGTTCGGCGGTGAAGGCGCGACAGCCTACAGTGGCCACGGGAGGCCTTTGGTGACGGAGAGCTTGGTCTTGCGGGTCCCCGGGCACTGTCGCTGGGAGCAGCGCGGGGTCTTGGTGCGCGGGAACAGGAGCGCGGTCGTGACGGGCCGGTGCAGGGAGCACTCGGGCAGCTTCTTGGGGGCGAGGGACCTCCTGGTAGCTCTGCTCTTGCTGCGCTGGTGCCGGACGGAGCGGGTTCCGCCCAGGAGCCACGCGTCTTGGGGCCAAGGCGCCTTCTTGAGGGGGAGGCGGTTGAGGCGCCCCCGGAGCTTCATCGCCTGCGCAAGGCGGGGTGCGGTGCAGCGAGAAGGACGGCGCGGGGGAGCCCCCTGCAGCGCGGACGAGCTCGGGGACACGGTCGAGCCACTCCTCGTAGACGTCGTCGACGGGGCGGTAGCGCAGGAGCTCGTTCGCCGTGATGAGCGCGGCTTGAGCCTCCATGGGAGCGCGGAGCGTGCGGGACGAAGAACCAGCTTGGGCGAGCGAAGGAGTAGCGGTGCGCCGTCTCGCCTCAAGGATGGATGCTGCAACGACGCTTGCTGCTCATTCCCCGCCGGGCCGGTGGCGGCGTTAACGGCTGGCGACGGGGAACGGCGGGGGCGGCCGCCGACGGGGGCTGTCTGGGCGACGCGAGTGGCGAGAGCGGCCCGGCGCTCGGCGCAGGACCGACGAGCGTTTGACATGGATGCGAGGGGCGGCGAAGAACAGGGCGGCGGAAGGCGGATTCCGGTGCACCCCTACCTGGCGCGCCAAATGTCGGATTTCGGGTTCCGGCAGACCCTCTAGGTTCGAACTCTGGGGTGCACGCGGAGATCGCACCTCCTACCTACCTACACTTCGTCGCCTCGCAAGGATCTAAACTACGAACGATGAACAACGCAAGGGACGCAAGGTTTATACTAGTTTGGGCCACCGTTGTGGTGTAGTACCCTACTCTAGTTTATGGTGTGGTGGATTGCCTCTGGGCTGATGATGAACAGTACAAGGAAGAACAGCCTTGCGAGGGTCTGTTCTTGGCTGGTGCGATGAACTGCTAGGGGGAGTTCAGTCGCTTCTCTCTCTCTTTCGTTTGTTCTCTTGCTACCTTTTTCAATGCCCCTACCCCGTGGGTGGCTAGTCCTATTTATAGGCAGAGGCCTTGGGCCTCTTCCCAAATATTGAGCGGGAAGGGCGCCAACAATTGTCCATTTTGAAGGGGAACATCTAGTACACTTATCCTGACTAAAGTTGGTTCTCGCCTTCCAAAGGCTCTGACGATGACGCCGGCTTGGGCTCCACGATGACCTCCTTCCTGCCGTTGTGTTGGTCTTGGTCTTGTTGCACCGAAATGGCTGCCTTTGCTTGATACTCTCGCCTGCGCTTGCCTCCTTTGCACCAAAGAGGAAATGAGGACCTGCAGCGGTGGCGCCTCCGGCGCCCGTGGTAAATCATGGCTTGCGTCATGGGCACCTCGTGAGGTACCCGCCATGATCTCTCCGCCTCCTCATGGGCCAGCCTGACGAGGCCGTGCTCGAGGAGGCTTCTGTCGTCCGCCTGCGAGGCTTGGCCCCTCGCGAGGGTCTTGAGCTTGTGTTGATGAAGATGGTCCGTGCTGGGCCACCCCTTGAGCCACGCCGCAGGCCGCAGGCAGGCAAGTCTGGGTACCCCCGTTCCCAGAACGCCGACAATGTGTTCGCTGTAAGTAGCAGCACCTCGAATCCTCGATATATAGTAGGGTGGCATGGGCAAAATCAAGCATTCACGTCCAGGAGTACGGCACACGCCACCAGCACGACTTCCATCTGACACAATATTTCTTGGAGTCCGTGCTACAGCTATCTCTTCAACCTCGTCGTTTCTCTAACTCAGCCATCGCGCGGCGAGCGAGGTGGGCGTTTGTCGATAGTCGATTTCCTCAACTGTGGTCCCACTTGTAAGGCCAACTCCAATGCACGACCCCAAATGGACCTCCGTTTTGCCCGGATTCTGTCCGTTTGGGTAGGGCAATGGGGTTGTGTCCGGGCCATTTCTCGGATGCGGTGGCCATGCGCCCAAGTGGACGCATCCCGGCCGCGTACATTTTTCTTTGCCAACACATATCTTTTTTTCATCATTGATTTTTGGTACATGGAAATACATCACCAAAATTTGACTAGAAAAGCAAGACCAAAGAAAACAAGAACCACACGGATACATTTTAGAAGATATCCAACTTCCATAACTGCTCCTGTAAGTTGGATTAGTGCCTTCTCGATGCATTCATTGTGGATATACGGACGCTCAATCTTGTGTGCTTCTTTCTTCTTCGAGTGTAAAGAAGTAGACGTTGCTTACTCGCATCTAGTCTCATGTCTAGCCTCTATTCTATCAAAAAGTGCACTAGTCTCATATGTAGCCTCTATGCTAGCTCAAAGTGCTAGAACATCTACTAAATTGCGCTCTATCAATATATCGATGTACTCTTCTTCCCAATACCAAAACTTGCATCCATTCTACACAATAAAATTTTAAGTTAGCACAACTAGTCTAATCCGAGAGCACAACCGAAGCTAAAGTAGCACATACCCCATTGGTTGAGCACTTGATGAACCCATCCGGGATGTTCCGGCATTGTAGACACGCGGCGCAAGACCTTCTTTGGGCAGTCGTCACACGTAATGAGTGGCAACGGTGCGCCGACGAGCTTTTGGGCCAGCACCGAGCCCGGCCGACCGCCATTCATGTATCTGTTGGCCGACCGCTGATGATGCAGATCTGAGCGGCTAGATGAGGAGTCAGTACCTGCATGCGGTCTTGCAGCCTTGCCGGGGCCTTCCGGCCGGTGCCCGGCCAGTCCATGGCGCGGCGCGGCCTCTCACAGCCTGGCGAGCTCAAGGCCGACCGGATCCGCTCCAAATCCGGCCGCCAGGTGCGCAAAACACATAGCCGTGGTTGGGTAGCTTCGGGGCGTCTAGGGAAAGGGGGCTGTGCGCGCCGTCCAAAGACGCGCTGGAGTTAGCCTAGCAGCAGCACCAGCGTAATGGGTGCGAAGTGGCTTCGCTCGTGTGGGGGACGGACGCCAACCCGCGCGGGCGCTAGGTCTGACAGGACGACCTTGTCGTCAGTGTGTGACTTCTGTGGCAATCGTCCGCTCCCCACTAGCCTCTTCGTTGACATGTGGTCTCGTTCCAACATGTCAGTGAGACGAC
The DNA here is from genome assembly GCA_021605205.1 of Aegilops longissima. Lineage (NCBI taxonomy): Eukaryota > Viridiplantae > Streptophyta > Magnoliopsida > Poales > Poaceae > Aegilops > Aegilops longissima. Next base: position 553,654,306 of record CM038679.1, on the reverse strand, counting down.
AGTGAGTCCTTTTGTACAATTTCCAAACTGACGTCTATGTAGGCCGGGGCGCCTCTTCGTGTACCGTGGCAACCGTCCACCGACTCTTCGCCTTTCCCTCTCGATTTGGAACTGTTGTCGCACGCTCTTCCTCCCTCCTCCATTTTCCTTCACCCTTCCTTCTGCCATTGTTCGATCGTCTTCTCCATGGAGGGAGCAGGCCGGAAACGACCCCGTTATTCTTGCCCCGATCTGAATGATGACATGGTGGAGGAACTCATTGATCGGTGCGACGTCATCACCTCGGCTAGCATGGCAGGTTCATTCAAGACCATTCTTGACTCAACTAATAACATCATTACAAAGAACCCAAGGGTCCAGGAGCGGTTTGATCTCCCCTATCTTCTTCACCGTGACCCTGCTGACTGGCGCGCGGATGACGGAGGCCTCGCCTTGTGCAAGTTGGTGCCGCTTGATAATGATACGTGTGATGTTAAGATGCCATCGCTTGAGGGTAAGGCTTGGGCAGGTGCAAATGGAGATTGGGTTGTTTATATTGGGTACAACTGCGAGTGGGAACTTGTGAATGTGTACACTCGTCACCGGGTTCCACTCCCAAAAATCTCAGACTGCCCAGAGGTTGAGCACACCAGTTTTCTACATACGTTCAACTATGATCATGGTGACTGTCATCTACGGAAGATAGCAATTTGTCAAGTTCCCGACCACTCTTGGGATTTAATGGACTATGGAGTTGTTGCTATCTTCGACAAGCTTGTTGCCTTCCTTCATAGTTTAACTCGACGGATATTGCTCAAAAACCAGTTTCTATACACGGATGTGTACTGTGATGCAATTCAATAGGAGGGTCTTGTGATTGCTGACACCACTCGTGGCACTGTTTTTGCATGGAATCCTTATGCTTTCGGTACGTTTGTCTTCCACCGTAATTATAATTGTTTCATCCACATGCATGCGGGTTAGCTAGTTTCCCTTTACCAATTAACCTTCTTGTGTTTCCAAGGTCCCGTGAACATTCCACCACCTATACTTGAAAAATTATATAACCAAGGGGGAGATGACGATGATGATGATCACGAGCATGAGGATCCATATACTAAGTGATGCCTGGAAACATATTCCAATGGATCACCTCTTCTTGTCTGTATACACGGAACCGTTGATGTTACTAAGGAAGCAGGTGTTGTCTCCCATGGTCGCACTCTCCGGAGCTATCCCAACATCCGTTACAGGGTATTCGGGATGGATACTACTGTGCTAGCGCCAACACCTTCTCCCTGGTTTAGTATTGATACTCTTGGAGGAAACTCGCTCTTCCTTGGAAAAAAACTATCCAATCATGGTGAAAGGCGATCCAGCTGCTGTTGACACAACGTAACTACCATTTATGAGAAGTAACTGTATCTATACCTCGGACATTGCTATGTGTCGGTGTCAAAACCGGCGGATCTCGGGTAGGGGGTCCCGAACTGTGCGTCTAGGCGGATGGTAACAGGAGACAAGGGACACGATGTTTTACCCAGGTTCGGGCCCTCTTGATGGAGGTAAGACCCTACGTCCTGCTTGATTAATATTGATGATGTGTGTTACAAGAGTGGATCTACCACGAGATCAAAGAGGCTAAACCCTAGAAGCTAGCCTATGGTATGATTGTTGTTCGTCCTATGGACTAAAGCCATCCGGTTTATATAGGCACCGGAGAGGGCTAGGGTTACACAAAGTCGGTTACAAAGGTAGGAGATCTACATATCCAGACGCCAAGCTTGCCTTCCACGCCAAGGAAAGTCCCATCCGGACACGGACGAAGTCTTCAATCTTGTATCTTCATAGTCTTGGAGTCCGGCCGATGATGATAGTTCGGCTATCCGGACACCCCCTAGTCCGGAACTCCCTCACTATGCTTCCCTACCGTGGCTATCACAATATGGGTCATGAAATAGGCCGCTTCAGCCTGGATGATCAGTCCTGCGTTGGTCTCGAGATTGACAATAGCTGGCCCTTCCGAGACAAACTCTTCTGGTTTAAAGCTACTGTTTCCAACGCCGAGGAGTGGTTGAGCTGAAGTTCATTTCATTGCTTGTTATTTGTTGTGTGATGAAAACTTTAGTATTTACTAGAATGTTTTGTTGGAACTAATCTATAATCCAACATGTATCCTCATTGTCGTTGTGTGTTGATGACTTGTTGTATGTAATGAATGATACATTTGCATATGCATGTCATAAACTCAATTTATAAATGGTCTTCGACTCACTTCTTGGAGTGTTAGTGCCGTAGTAGTATAGCCAGCATCTGTAGTAGTATGAAGTTGCCACATCACATAGAGCCAACCAATAGTTAGTTCTAGTTAGATCATCTAGAGCTAGGTGTTGCACGAAGGCCGAGAAATATGGTGATAGCATGACTGCGTGAGGTGGGCTTGTACGTAGTATGATGTAGGCACAGGGCTTGCCATGTTTCCTACTCCTCCGGTCTAAATGTGGAGAAGATTTGGTCGAGTTCTTCCTCCTTTTGCCGACACGTGGGACATCCAGCATCCAGGTCGTGTCATGCAAGAAAATGGAGTGGTAGTTGAAGCCACGTGATGTGCATCTTGGGTTAATCTGTAAATAGAATCTTACTACTCTTGAGTAACTCCAAAAGCGGCCACCGAAGATCTTTATTGGATTTTTTTCATCACCAGCACGTCGAGGTGAAAGATGTGCAGGTTCAGTGGGTCCTCTTGCGTTTTTAGTGACATGTGGGACCGCATGTGAGCAAACAGACGATGGGCCCCACGCGCCTACTCGTTGGCTGTGAAGAGAGATAGTGGAGGGCTGAGCACGGACTCTAGGAAATTTGTTCTACGTAACCAGCACCTCGATATAGGCTCGGGTGGCATGGGCCATAACTAGCATTCACATCTAGCAATACGACACACGCCACCCACACGAGTCCCATCCGACACCAATTTTCTTGGAGTCTGTGCTACAGCCATCTCTTCTCCCTCCTGTTTTCTAAGCCATTGCACGGTGGGCCAGGTGGGGGTTTGCCGATAGTCGGTTTGCTCAACTGTGATCCCACTTGTAAGTGAAAATGCAACACATCACACATTCCCCCTTGAGCGGCGTGCCGGACCAACCGTGTGGGGGTGTGACGCGAACACGGCAGGCTTTTCCTTTTGAACTTGTAACTTGTAAAATTTGGTTCTGCTCCATGGCGCGACCGATAGATAGAAATAACGATTTTCCCTAGAGTAATGAGAAGTTTGGTTCTGGCGCGGTTCATGCATTGAGTACGTATGAAAATTGAAGTTGATGCGAAAGGTAAGATAATCACTAGTAGTACATATACTACTACATGGATTTGACGGAAAGGTAAAGATACATACGGATTCATCAACAACATCCTCACGCCCTAGTGCGCCGGGTCACCAACCAACGTGTGAGGAGCAGCGGCGTTGGCGGCGAGCTAAACGTGCTTCTGAACAATGTCGTCCAAGGTTGCCCTGCGGGTGAAGAAGGCCAGCGGCCTATCGTCCTCCTCTGGCATGTAGTAGTCCTTGTGGATGATTTGCACGTAGACGTGGGTGATCATGTCGACGGTGTCTTGCTGCGCCAGGCGCTGCGCGGCGAGTGCGACCGCGAGGTTGACATTCTTCGGCGCGGCGATGAGCAGTGGCAGGGCCACCAGTGCATCGAAGAGGTTGTCACCATAGAGGCCATTGAGGGGGCGGGCATCACAGAGCCTGGGCGCGTGGGCTGGAGGCATACGTCAAGGTCGTCCGCGAGCTTCTTGACAACGGTGAACTTGTCGAGGAAGCCGATGAGGACCTTGTCGAACAAGGAGACGAAGCTGTCGTCCAAGCGGCCTCTCGCCCTGGTGGCCTCAAGCACGACCTGGAGACGTTCCTCGGTGCCGGGCCACAAGCCGGCGTCGTGGACCATCTGGCACAGCTGGCTGATGCTCGTGCACATCGCCTCCATGGGTCTAGCTTCTAGTCAACTGATCTTGCAATTGGAGTGATCACTCTTGCTCTTGGTTAGGTTCGTAGGTGCGTAGGATTTCGTAGATTGGACTGGCGGGGAGCCTTTATATGAGAAGTGCATACTATGTTGCATCCACGTGTCTATTGGCCATCTACTCCTCGACCCTCTACTTCACCTGCCTTTGGCTGTATGACAGGTGGGCCAGCCACCTGTTGGGCCCACGTGTCATTCACCCGAACGCAGGTGCAGTAAGTCAATGAAGTTGCGTCCCCCTCCGTCCCAAAACACTTAGGCATGGTACATTAACTCCCTCCCCGTTTCTTATTTCGTGACATATCAACCAATTAGAGATGTGGGCCGTTCATGCTTTCAATGACTTGAGACTACCAAACATGACATGCAGTGGTTAGTTAATTGCATGTAATCCTATTAATTAGCAAAAAGACATTAAGTTCTCTCACTTTCCCCTTCGTCTTGGTCACGGTGCACAACCTAAGAGCATGGTTAATAGTATAGCCAACTACTGGCTATATGATGTTGCCATGTCATATAGAGCCATCACTTGTAGCCACTCATACAATAAGGTTAGCTATAAGGCTGGCTATAAGAGTACTACTTTTTCTCATCTTCTCTCTCTCTTTCTTCATATTTATTGTATATCGGCCTAGGAATCTGCATATAGCTATGACTACTAGGGAAAACCTTATACACAGAAATTTAGCAACAGCGCGGGTCAAAAAAGGGCGCTAGTGCTAGATAGCAGTAGCTGTTCAGAAAAACCACGCATAGAGATACAATTGTAGCGATGGCATGTGGCGTAAAAGCGCTACTACTAATATTCCCATTGGTGGAACGATAGGCTACGCATAGCAGTAGCGGGCTTGGAGGAAGGACGCTACTGCTAGGGCATGAGTAGCAGCGCGTTTCCTAAGAAGAGCACTACTGCTAATGGAAATAAAATAAAATGAAAAATAAATGAAAATGAAAGAAACAGAAAAAGGAGAAAGAAAAAAAATAAAATGTAAAGCAAAGTAAATGAAAAAGCGAAAAAACAGAGAAAGGCATAGCTGTAGCGTGTATTTGTAAGAGGCGCTATAGCTAACGTAGCTGCGGCGCGTATCCTAGACCCCCGCTATAGAAATAGAACTTACATAGCTATAGTAGTAGCGCATTTTGTAAAAAGCGCTATAGCTACCTTAGCTATAGCGCGTTTTGCGAAATGCGCTACCGCTAATTTTGACTTAACCAAAAAACCGTTTCCCCCCGGCCACCACTTGCCCCCCAAATCTCTCGACCCACCCCGCCGCCGTCTCCCCGATTCGCCGTCGCCCCACTTCGCCGCCGTCTCCTGCCGACGTCGACGCCCCCAGAGCTACCACAGCTGTGCGCCGTCGACTCAACCGGAGCCGCCCCCAACGCCACGGAGCCGCGCGGCCTCATCAACGCCACCGGAGCCGCCGTCGACGCCACCGGATCCTCCCTCGCCACAACTGCCTCCCTCGCCGTCACCGGAGACGCCCCTGCCTCCCTCGCCACCACTGCCTCCCTCGCCACCACCGGAGCCATCCTCTGTAAGCCCCCACCCCTCCTCTCTCATGCATAGGTTAGCTAGTTTAATTATGTTAATTATCTAGGTTAGGGCAAAAATTTAGTTAGGGCTTTGACAGAGAAGTAGTTAGGTTAACTAGTTTAATTAGGTTAATTATCTAGGTTAGTGCAAAAATTTAGTTAGGGCTTTGACAGAGAACTAGTCAGGTTAACTAGTTTAATTAGGTTAATTATCTAGGTTATTTAGGCAAGTTTTATTTTAAATATGATCCCTTCCTAGACTTTTATTGTTGATTATATCTTTTCATTGAAGTGGTCATGTTATATCTTTTCATTGAAGTGGTTCGATTGTGCCAAAGTGGCTTTGTTGTTTCAATGAAGCTGAGTGGCCTATATATGTTTTGCCGGAATGTTGATTCATTTCCGTTCCGGCAAATTTCAGGTTCTCGATTTTTCCACTTTTTAGCAAAGGTCATGCCGAAATTTTCCATGAACTTCGGCATGACTTGTGCTACAAACTAGGACATATCGAGTGCCCGTGATTTGCCGCACCAGGAAGGAGTCAACATTCCTGCAAAACAATAGGCTTTTTTTATGTCATTATTCATTTTATTAGGTCTAGAACTAATTGACTAGATTTAATCATAGGAAACATGGCTAGCAACGATGAAGGACACGGTTCTGGTGATTGCGACGACGTCTACCGGGCGGCAGACAAATTTTTTAGCCTTGCCGACGATCAACCGATCTTGTTGCTTGGCCCACCGGTGGCATTGGGGACTGAGACCGACACGCAGACCGGTGCAGAGACTGAGACCGGTGCTGAGACTCAGACCGGCATGGAGACCGGCGCTACCTCGGGGAGCGGAGCCGGTGTAGAACTGAAAGCAAAGAGGCAACGGCTTCCTAACAAACTCAGGACTACTTGACTGGTGGTCACGGAGGTGGACGACGACAATTTTGAGCCAAAGGCGCCCGAGGAAGCGCGCTCGTGCTACAGCAATCAAATAGGCTGCATCGTACGGACAACCGCCACCATCAACGATGAGAAACTACAGAAGATAGAAAATATGAGGAGCTCCCTCCTAAAGAAGTTTCACCAGATATTCTTGTTCCCGGGACGGAATGAGAAGGATTATGAAGATCCAGATGAGGACCGAACAATGAAGAAGATAAACAAACACGCCATGACCAAGTTTAGCGATGCGTTGGCCGCCTGGAAAAATCGAGTGAAAGCAAAGATCATCGACCAGAAGGAACCCTACTCCGAGATTGTAAAGGATAATCCGACAATCATGGAAGAGCAGTTTCAAATATTCAAGGAGGCTTGTGAGGCCGAAGCTGCCAAAAAAAAGTCTAAATACATGAAGGGGCTTCAAGAGAGGAACATTGGGAGCCACCACCTCAGAAGCCGTGGTTACGACGGAAAGAGGTCCAAATGGGCCAAGGAGGACGCGGAAGCCACGAGTCTGGGCATCCCAGACCCCTTGGCAGAGTTCACCGTCCTACAGGAGCGTGACATCCTCAGGGCCCGGCACCATTGGGACCCTGTGAAGAAGGTTCACCAGACAAAACCGGTCATTATGGAGTTCATGAGACTGCTGGTAATTTTAGTTTCTGATCAATTCGACTGCACACGTTAGTCATATTTGTAAACGATCCTTGTGCCTTTTGCAGAGAGAGCAGCACAGATTGCGGCGAAAGCGACTTCGCCGTCGAGGCATTGGCGAGGCCAAGTGGGACACTCCATTCAACCGGCGTTGAACATATTGAAACGACAACGGTGGATACTCGACCGTCGTATGGGCGCATGCACGGTATCGGGGCGGCGCCCGTGGAAGAAGTACTACTGTGAGACCACGAAGGAGAGAAAGGAAAGAGCGGAGGTTAATCGAACAAAACATCGACAAGAAGGTTGAGATTGCGGTTGAGAAGAAATCATCTCAGACAGAACAGCGGTAGCTGCCGCAAAACAGGTGGTTGCAGATTTGTCTACTTCCTTGGTTCCGGCCGTTTTCACTTGGACAAGGGAAAATCCAGAAAAAAATGCAGAGGACTTTCCCCTTGCTGACTTCTTGGGAGCACCTGCTCCCGCACCGGCTCCCGCAGCTGCTCCCGCACCGGCTCCCGCACCGGACGAGCTCGGTGGTGCTTCGTCTTTGGCTGAGCTCGACGCCCTCACGGTATCTGTCACACCAGCCCCCTTCAATATAAATGTATAATCTCACGTTTTTGTTGCCTTTCAGATGTCTCACGTCGCAGACTTTTCTTTCCAGGCCGACGAAACCCCGTGTACCATATTGTACACCATCGGCGACCAGAAGGTGGACATTGGGAAGGCGACGATAATGGAGCCGAAGGAACCATTGTTCCACAGCCGGCCGATCCCCCCGAAGGTCTTCAAGGTTTCCGTGGCCAGTGTCAAACCGGGCCACGGGAATTTGCCACCTCTAATACTAGTGGGGGATGACGACGAGACCCCGCGGCGGCTTGGTGATTGTTGCAATGGGTGGGTCCTGTTGTGGCCAAAGAGTCTGCTTCGTCTGGAGGCGGTCGGGAGCACACCCACGAGCACGCAGCCTCAGCAAGGTATGAACATCAACACCCCACCTACCCAATTAGCGTCGGGTGTCGGGTTGGGTGATAGCAGACGGGGTAAGGAGGAGGCTCCACTAGTCGCTGATGACGTCGCCATGGATGAGGATGAGGATGACAATGGTGCTGAACAGTATGTCTATCTATGGCGCCTCCTCGTGGTTTGAGCGTCATGAGTCAAGTGCACGAATTGCCGTCTCAACGTATTATGGGCGACCTTCGGTAGTAAAGAAGTCTAGGAAGAGAGCGAGGAAAGGCAAAAAGTTGACTCTATGATCCAGCCGCCAAAGCAGCCTCGGCCAGGACCGTATAGATATCCCGATGCGGATAAATGGCATATCGGTCAGCCAATCCTACCTGCAACAGCGCTTCTGAGCCAACCGGCGATCTAAGGAGACTTCATGACGATGTGCTGCGGGTAGAGAAAGGCCTCATCACCTCAAAAGATCCAGGATACCCACTCTACGTGGTTAACGTTCCGCGACAAATGTTATACGTCGACTGCTTCCCCGCGGATAAGTTCTTCCTCTGATTCGATTACATATTCGACATGTTTCATGTGAAGAAGATGGATTTTACGTTTGTCCGCCTTTATGCCTTGCACATGAACTACACCATCGAGGTTGAGCAGATACCTCATATCTGTGTCGCATACCCGTACTACATGCACGAGGGCTTCTTGGGAGTCTGCGCAAAGCATGGTGAATACGCGAGGGATTACATCATTAGTTTCATGCTCGCCAATAAGGACAAGGAGGCGATTCTCGTGCCTTATCATCCCGTGTAAGTCATCCACGCTGCTATCCTTCCTTCGATTTCAATCATTCATTTGCATGGTGGAGGCTAATTAATTTGAGGTGTACTTATTTTGCGCAGCGGCGGGCACGCCATCCTCATCATCCTCTACCCTCGATTCTCCCATGCTCTTTACTTGGACTCGTCGAAGAACATTCAAAAAAAGGATTACACCCACATCAAGGATGTTCTCGACAGTGCTATGTTTTACTACCAAGCAGGGGGTGGAGAGGTCGGGGACAAGAAGAGAAGGCGGCGGGGTCGCCTTCAGCCATAAGACCGACTTCTGCTCCATCCGACAACCGAGCGATTCTCTTAATGATGGATTCTATGTCCAACACCACATGCTGGAGTACAGACGGGATCACCAGAACCTTCGCATGTCACCTAGATCCGACGATGCCCATATTCTGCAATGGGCAAAGGACATAGGAGATATTGAGGATCATCGACTTCGAGCTGAGTTCTATAACATCCAGCGCGAACTTGCCCAAATCATTATGAAGGAGGTCGTCGAAAAAACAGGGATGTTCTACGGAGAAGGACAAATGTCGCGGGAAGACGTCCGAACATGGATAGCCTCTCAGCGTCTCGACATGAAGCCTTTCACTAAGCTCGAGGACTATCTCCCTGACATGGATGGATGGCATGACATGGTGGAGTGATTGTCGATATATGACAATGTGTCCGTTTAGTCCATACTTTCTGTATGACAAAACTTTGAGTTATGCACGGTGAAACTTTATTCGTGATGTAATTAAACCGTCCTCCTCCTCGACTAGCGAAAATCACTCTAGTTAGGGCATTTTGGGTACGATGAACTTTGTTATTTATGCTTATGATATGTTGTTTCTATTTTTGCCAAGTCTGTCTCTTTCTGTTGCTCAACTATATATGTTGTATGTCATCGACTCATGTGACGATGCAGGTGCATAGATCATAGATGGCGAAGAATTGCTACGCTAGGAGTATATATACGACGAGTGGCCAGAGTGTCAGGCCCAGGTGTACCGGTTTCCGGTTTCTGAGCGACAGGCAATAGTTAGTTTAGGTTCACGCTAATGCGAGAGAGGGATACGAACTCATGTACTCAAAGTGATAGCTCTTCTTGCGTATATCATTGTTTAGATGGATGACGATGTATTTGCAAGTAATCGAGACTTGTATCGCTATTTTCGAGATGATGACGAGAGACCACTTTGTGTTGGATGATGATTACGATGATGACATGATTTGATGAGACTAATTGTATGTATATGCTATGATTACATTTGTATGTGTATGATATGCTAAAGATTATTGTATAAAGCCTATTCAAATACAAAACAAATATGTAGGGAAAAACTAATAAAACTAGTAGTAGCGAGGGGGAAATTTAGCGATGAAGCCGCCTTACCGATGGCGCCTCCTTGTAAAAGCGCTGAGATAATATCAGCAGCGCCCTTTCCTAAAGAGCACTACAGCTATTCATGTATAGTAGTGGCATGGGACAACAAAGCGCTCTTGCTATAAGTTAGCTGTAGCTGAAAGTCGTTATATCGACTAGAGGGGGTGAATAGGCGATTTTATGAATTCTTCAACGAGGAATTTGCGGTGAGGAAATTCATAGCGAAGAACTACTTGCAGCGGAATAAGTACTCGAAGTAAGCATAACAGAATCGAGGCATGGTCATCATGAAGAAATGAAGACAAGCACTGATAGTAGAAAAGCGTAATCACAGGATAACACAAGATGAAGACAAACATACTGAAGAAATTGAACTGAGGAAATTGAGAAAGTCTTCAGTCAAAGTCTTCAAACACAGATATGATGAAAGAGTTGAGGAAATGGAACCAGTAAGCTTGGTGAAGACAATGATTTGGTAGACCAGTTCCAACTGTTGTCTCAGTTATGCGTCGGTTGGAGCGGTTTGAGTATTTAAACTCGAGGACACACAGTCCCGGACACCCAGTCCTGAGCACGCAGCTCAAGACACCAAGTCCTCACCGTATTCTCCTTGAACTAAGGTCACACAGACTTCGTCCAATCACTCGTGGTAAGTCTTCATGCGACTTCCAAACCTTCACAAACTCGATCACTCGGCGATCCACAATTCCTCTTGGATGCTCTAGACCATGACGCCTAACCGTCTGGAAGAAGCACAGTCTTCAAAGGTAACAAGCGTCGGATCCACGCAGGATCAATCTCTTCAGTGATGCTCAATCACTTTGGGTTTGTAGGTGTTTGGGTTTGGGTTTTCCTCACTTGATGATTTTCACTGAAAGTCCTCGGAGGATGGGATGCTCTCAATTGACAAGGTTCAGTTTCTCTCGGAGCAGCCAACCAGCTAGTGGTTGTAGAGGGCGGCTATTTATAGCCTATGGAGCAGCCTGACATGGTAGGACATAAATGCCCTTCAATGATATGACCGTTAGGTGGATAAGATATTTTGGGACAGCTAGCGCGTGACACAGCAACGGTCGGAAATTTGAGGTTCAAATTCCTCACGGCTATCATGTTCCTCACTGTGTAGGCAATCCGCACTAGCGAATTCCTAACTCCTCAGTCAGAACAAATTCCTCGTGACGGAAGAACTTCGTCTCATCCTTTGAAGAAATTTACTTAAGCGTATGAGATTTCAATGGCTTCACTCGAAGGGATTGGTAGGTGTAGGATTTTGAGTTGAGCATCACATGGAAATTTTTCCTTAGTATTTCCTCGACCCCTTTAATAGTACGGTGTTTCCTATGACTCAAGAAAGAAAGCGAAACTACGAAAACAAAAGTCTTCACGCTTCATGTTCCTCAAACGAATACCAAGTCTTCAAGGTCACACCAATTTCTTCACTTTCAAAGTCTTCAGAAAGTCTTCAGAATACCAAAGTCTTTAGTCGAAGAACTTCATTTTTAGGGGTCGACTTTCTCTGTAAATATCAAACTTATCATAGACTTATAGACCTGTGTACACTCATAAACACATTAGTCCCTTAACCTATAAGTCTTCAATACACCAAAATCACTAAGGGGAACTTCATTTTTAGGGGTCGACTTTCTCTGTAAATATCAAACTCCTCATAGACTTATAGACCTGTGTACTACTAAATCCAGACGGTTGTGCTAGTACTAGTAGTAGTACTACCAATGTAGTAGCACTGTACTACCCGTTGGTCAAATTATTACGTGATGCTCCTCACAGTGAAGTGACAAGACCCTGCGCCGGAGATGACACCTGAGTATAGGCGCCGTGGTCGGCATACCATAGTCAGCCTCACCGTCTGCAGTCACTATTATCATGGCTGTAGAGCTAGCCTCCTTACAACTAGCCATGTTCGACATAATTTCCAGTGAGTAGATGCCCTTGCATTGCACGGAACACCAAGATTGGGGGTGGACGGCGCCGGCAGCGGCCATCACGCTAGATTTTTCCATGGCCTTCTAGATGTGGCGGGGAGGAGATAAGGCTGATTGTGAGAGATAAGGAGTTGTCTGTAAACAGGGAACAAGTGCGGGCATCTTTTTGCAAAACTGGAGAAGTTTGGTTTGTATGCGTCAGATCTAGATCCGACGGCTATTGGTCAAAGATGGCAGGCACAACATCATCACCAACTCATCACCTCTTTGATTCGTAGGATTTTGAAAACATTGGAATAGGACACGACAATATTACAAGTTTCAAACTAATATTACAATTGTTAGGAGTAATGCTGCACCTACGAAGAGGAAATCTAGGAAGTTTACGTAAGAACTTTCGTTACTTTAGGTGGATGCAGCATTATCGTACAAACTAAAATCCACCGCCCTGAAAAGTCACTAATGGGAAAATAAATTTTCAAGTCTCTGCCCACTTGATGTTTCAAAAACAAATTCAGCTTCTGCGAAGACTTTGTCATTTATGCTTAGACGCTTGCGGTGATCAGCACGCCATTCATTGTTGCTCCAGAGAACGCTAAACCTCATTACCTTGAGCACACTTGCCTCCAGAACAAAGAACCTGGCCAATTTAATCTCCGATGTGCTGCCTCGGTAGTCGATCAAATCAATTTTTGTAAGATGGAGATCAAGGCATTCGTTGAGATTGTTATAGTGCAGCACATTTTTCACTTTCGGGTCTTTTTTATCTGCAAAAGAAGAGAACATATTAGAGCAGCTGGCTGTATAAGATTTTCGTGTCATCAAGAGGTACCAATATCATTCGCTCATATGATAGGGTTGGCTGGCTAGTGATATTTTTTCACTCTTTCTCTTTCCTCTCATTTACCTAGGAGCACGTGAAGAGCTTGGGCATTTGTTGCCTTCCACTATGTGGCCGATGCCATATTTCTGAAAAGTATGCCACATAATACACATCGATGTCAAAGATTTTGGCACCGCTCTCGCGATGTGAGAGAGTTGGCACCGCTGTGCACACAGACCCACATGTATAAACAAATCAATCAAACCAACTACACCAGCCTCTCACTCTCCCAAACAAGTGTTTTTTTATTGCCTCAGTCCTCTCTCTCTCTCCCAGGCAAGTGTTTTTTCATTGCGTGAGTTAATTTGGCACCGGAGCAAAGTAGGTGATCCAGATTGGGGCACCAGGTGAGCAATGGAGGGGCATCGATGCCAAATGCATCACAAGGGAATTGGCACGTGTTTTGGCCTACATAGTGGAGGGCCGTTATAGCCCACTTTTGTACTACCTCGTATTTAGTGTAAATTTTTGACCATAGATTTACCTAAGAAAATGCCAATGCATGTCACCAAAAATTATACCATTTGAAATTATGTTCAAATACGAATCCAACGATATAATTTTTAGTGACATGCATTAACATTTAGTCAGTTAAATCTATGGCCAAATTTTGATACTACAAAATAGGAAGAGTAAACCAGGACGGAGGTAGTACTTGCTCTTAGGGTAACCATAGAGTTACTAGTCTAAGTTACTTTCCACTATGACTAGCCTAGGCTACTATAGTAGTACAACAAAAAACGATGCAGGTGATCACGTGAGAAAAAAATACTAAAAACATTTCTTTCGGTGCGTAGATGCAGTTTTGAACACTACACTTGTCATCGTAATTTGGGAAAATTGCGAAAAAATTGAGCTACGTTGTGATTACTGTTTACTAATAGGAAAGAAGTTTCACCTCGATGAGTAGCTTCTTCGTGCACGGAAAGCATGTAAGGAATCTGACAACTTGATCCAGATTGGGGCCGATAGATTTTATTGCCAAGATCTTCACTGTGCGCATAGACTGGGTAAAGCTTGTGGGAATCATTTTCTGGAAGACGGTCGTAAATACATCAAGAATAAATTTAAAAATGTGAATTTCAAGAAGACGGAGAAGAAGATGAGTGATGTACCTGAACGATTACGGATCCAATAAAGAGTTCGGAGAATTTGGCAGACGAGTACACCAACGCTGTCAATTTCAGCGCGTCAATGACCCTGATTTTTGTTGGACCTTCTAGATCAGATAGAAACAATCTCTCAAGGAAAGGCGCATTCTCAATGACCATAGCATGGAATAGCTGGAGTGATCTCTTCCCAATTGATGTCTTGTTGCGGGGCCAGCAAGACACATAAATCCATCGGAGATTCGTCGAGGTGATGTGGAGGCTAATGAACCCGTGGATCTGCTCAAGATGAAGGTACTCGAGCACAGCACAGCTGCGGAGTAGGTGCTCCATAGCCTGCTTCGAGATGCCAACGTCGAAGAGGTCGAGCTGCTTGAGTTGAGGGAGAAGAAGGGCAGGCACGACATTAATCTGGGAAAGGTAGCAGGAGCTGAAGCTGGCGCGGCGCGGCGTTGGCGTGAGGCGGAGCACGGACGGCGGCAGAGAGCGACATCGTCCAGCTTCAAAGCTGAGCTCCTCGAGCTGATCTAGGGTGGGGGATAAGAACCACTCGTCGAACTTGGCTTGGACCTTGCAGTTGGTACTGAACATGCGGATATCAAGGTGTCTGGCTGGCCTAGGGTGCGATGAAAGGATCTTGGAGACTGCGGCCATGCGTTTGAAATCGCCGTCACAGAGGCAGCTGTCGACGGTGAGGTTGAGGGGGACGCAGCGCCAGAGTGGGCGCCACCGCCGGGAGAGCAGGGCAGTCCGCACAGCAGATTTGGTGGGGAGGAGACCGATGATGACGAGTAGCATGTCATCGAGGAGGCTGCTGATGAAGTCCAGGCTCACCGGATGCGGTTTTGGCTCGAGCCGCCTCCACTTGTTGGTTGCCTCGCCATCCATCTCAACTGGCGGTGATGCCGGTGTACACGTGTGCTGGTGTGTGTTGTGTGCTGGCCTGCTGGGTGTGCGCGAGTGCGTCCTTCTGTGCATGCCACCGCGCAGTGGTGAATTGTGCGCGAGTGCGTCCTTCACGTGGAAGAAGTATGTCCTCAATGCGCCCTCAATTTACTAGCGTGCGGGGTGCTATCCTGAGTGGTTTCAACTTTGTTTACTTCACTGTGTGTCAGATGGGCCTCTAGTTTCCTTATTTTCACCCACTGCCACATGGGCCATCACACGTAGATAGAGAACACGAGCTGACAAGGCAGCATGTGGACTGGTTGACCGGTCAACTAAACAATCACTACTGCAGGATGCTGCTAACGCGACACTACAATCAGAGACGCTTCGAGAAACTGTGTGCGATGCAATAATCGCAAAGGGTGCTGTATGAAAACAGTCAGAAATGTATAAAACGTTTGCGATGATGGATGCATCAAACACGGTTCAGGTTTTAGTTGCGTGTGCGATGAAGGGCATACGGTTCAGTTCAATTAACCATTTGTGATGAGGAGGAACAAAACAAATGGGCAGCCAGGTGAAGGCGTGTGCGATGTACGGCATACGGTTCACTCGGATGAACTGTTTGTGATTAGGCAACACAAGAGAAACGGTCAGCCAGATCAAAGGTGTGTGCGATATACGACATGCGGTTCACTCAGATGAACTGTTTGCGTTGAGACATGAGAACGGAAACGGTTCAAATGAACAAGATGTGTGTGATACGAGGCAAACAGGTCTGTAATTGGAAATGTGTGCGAAGACCGATAACAACATAGACGATTACTGCTAACAAGCCATGTGTGTTGTGAGCAAACGATTGCTGGTATACAATTGTGAGTGATTGATGAAAACATCACCGACTGGTTCCATTGTTTAGTCCGTGTGCGATGTGATTTTCTTTGTCCGCATAACATCTACGCTCTGTCTATAGAGCATCAACATATATACTTAAAAAGACAGCATTGCATAACCAAATTAAGCATACAATTACACAAGTGACTACACACATAACATTACATGCATACTAAAGTAGGAGAAACGAGGATCTAATCATCTACTTATTGTTGCGACGACGCTTGCCATTGCTCAGCTTCCGGCTGGATCCCTGCCCGTTTTGGTGAAGGAGGGACTTCCTCATGTCAACGATCCACCTGTACATGCCATAGCTCGTGTACGCCTCCTTGGCCGCGTACATGACGTGAGCTTTGTCGAGTTTCTCCATCCAGGCTGAGTGCTAGGCACGCTTGTCCTTGTTGTATGAATCCTTCATGTCTCTATAGTAGGGGTCGATGATGGCCTCGGCGAGATGAACCAGTGAGTCCTTCTCATGCTCCTTGCTGCCCCTGATCTTGTATTGGCCCTGGATGTCGACAAGATTCTGGCAGGCGATATCCGAATTCTCGAGCGCCTTTACATCGTTGGTGATGTCCACCATAGCGAATATGTAGTGGGGGCTATTGACAAACCTGGCGAAACGCTCGCAAGGCCTTGTGGCTAGGCAGTAGTGGTAAACGAGGACGTGGTGGAGCACGCACATTTGGGCGACGACGACCTTGGGACGAGACCCGGCACGAGCGCGGGTGTACTCGAGGTCGAACCCGACCACCTTGTACTTCTCCTCGGCAAGCAATAGCTCCATGATGTGGATGGAGTGCTCCGCCCAGACCGGGTCGTTGGTGTACACCACCGAGAGGTCCATGAACCTTTTGTGGGTGTCCATCATGTTACGCATGGTGAACTGCTGCTCGTCATCGCAGCCGCTCGGAGCGCCATTGGAGCTGCGCAGGATACCCTCTAAGAATTTCTCATGGTGGATGTGCTTCTTGCAATGGTGGGCGTGATCAAAAGGTTGAAGAGACACAAGGGTAGGTTAAATGGCCGCTGTAATAAATGGGGGCGGCCGGCCTGTAATCGTCATGTCTTGTCACATCGTTCATATCGGAGGATTCTAGAATCTAGTGCATGCTTGACAACACCGCACCCCAGGCGTGGGCTCGAAGAGGCGCCAAATGTATCATCGGTGAGCCTGTTCCCGCGCTACCGCACTATTTACCGTGCAAGCTTCCCGCCCGGCTAGTTTGGCCACACGTCGGCTAGAAGAGGGACAAATCGTGGGCGTTTATTGGCAAAAAGCTTTGTAAAAACAAAGTGCGTGGAATGACTTTGGTCATAAGTTTACCCTTGGGTGATGAGGCCAAAGTTACACAGAAGGGTGATGATGGACACTCGAGTGCGATAATTAATTCTGCACTCTACAGTGCACACGGTGGAAGAAACCAACTATGTGCAATAATGTCGAAGATCGCAGTCGAGTTAGCTATACAGATCGTGTGCTGTGAGATCGACAAGGTAAACTGATTCGTGAATGGTTAATAAAATCTAAGTCCATTGCATATTAAGGTCAAAATAGTGCTAGCAATATACGAGTCTCATACGATGCCATTTCAACGATTGTACCACAAAAGCTTGAAATGTTACAAGGATCAAATTCCAGAGTTATATGGCTCAAATTCGAAGATTACAAGGTTCAAACTGATATTAGAAATGAAATTCAGCTCATCAGATGCAAACGCTCGCGCTGATCCGCTGAACATGGATATCAGAGAGGTTCAAACTAATATCACTGCTTCTAAGCCTGGCTTCGAAACCTCACAATTTGCAAAGTGGTCAGCCACTGAGAAGTCATGTATGGGGTTGACACAATGACTTCCGATTACTCTGTCTTCTGAATTCCAAAATGAAATTCAGCATTTTTGGAGCCTACTCCATTCTGCCGCAGGCGCCGGCGCTGATCAACAAACCATCATTTTTGTGAAATAAATGTAGGGCAAACCTCATTTCCTTCAGCACCCTTGCTCTACGAACAAAGAACCTGGCGAATATAATCTCCGGTAAGGTCCCTCGGTAGGAGTTCAAAGTAATTTCTGAGAGATGCAGATCTAGGCATTCGACGTGATTGTTATATTGTATCACACTATACACCACTGGGCCTAATCTTATCTGCAAAAGAAGAAAACGTGTTAGTGCCTACATGCAGTTTTGAACATTACTACATGCCTAGCTATTTGGTTTGCAGGATTTGTAAAATGCACTAACATGCCATCTTCGATCCGACATGATTGACATGGGCATTTGATTACATTCTAGAAAAATGTAGCCTTCTTCACAAGAGGTTGGAGTGGATGAAAAGTTCCCTAACAAAACTAGTACAGATGAATCCAAAGGAGAAATGCTTGTTGATTGTAACCATATGGATCAAGCAACCAATATGGGGGGGGGGGCATGTATGTACTGAAATCCTCCAAAAGAACCTTCAGAAATCGTAGTACATTATTATTGTAAACCTAGAAAAAGGTGTCACAAATTGAACTCCCTTATGGTTAACATTTAACTGGAAAGGAACATCACCTCGATATATAGCTTCTCCTGGCACGGAAAGCATCTCAGTAAACTAACAACTTGCTTCAGGTCGGGCCCGGTAGATTCTAGTGCCAAGACCTTCACTGTGCGCAGTTTTGGGGTCAAGCTTGTCGGAATCATTTTCTGAATGACAAACGAACAAACATCTTCAAAATTAGAAATAATGTTAATTTGTAGAAGGAGAGGTAGAAAGCGGCTGTTGTACCTGAATGGGTGTGGATCTAATAACAAGTTCGGAGTATTTGTCAGACAAGTAGCCCACCACTGTCAATTTCGGCGCAGAAATGTCATTGATTCTTATTGGACCTTCTTGATCAACTACAAGTAATGTCTCAAGTGCAGGTGTGTCCTGGATGACCATACCGTGGTCCACCTTTTGTGATATCTTCCAGCCACACCAGCAACACACATAAATAGTCCAGAGAGTCATGCAGGTGATGTGGAAGGTACTCAACCCATTGATCGCCTGAAGACGAAGGTACTTGAGTGTAGTACAGCCACGGAGCAGGCGCTCCATGTCAGCCTTTGAGAGGCAGACGGCGACGAGCTCGGGGTGCTTCAGTCGTGGTAGAATAAGAGCGGGCGCATCATTAAGGGGCGGGAAATGGCAGTTCCTGAACCTGGCAACGTGCAGCGTGGGCGCGAGGGGAGTGCAGACGTTGGCAGCGACCGCATATGCCCATCATCAAAAGTGAGCTCCTCGAACTGATCTAGGGCGGGGGATTGGAACCAGTCATCAAGCTTGGCTTGGTCCTTGTCGTTGGAACGGAACTTGCCCATTCTAAGGCCTTTGGTTGGGCCAAGGTGACTGCCGAGGATCTTGGAGAATGCATCCAAGCTTTTGCGATAGCCATGGCAGAGCTCGTGGGTGTCAATGAGGTCGAGAGGGTTGGAGTTCCATAGGGGGCGCCACCGCCGGGAAAGGAGGGTTGTCCGCGCCCCATATTTGATTGGGAGGAGGGAGATGATGACTCTCAACATAACATCGGGGAGGCTCTTGATTAACTCTAGGCTCTTTGGCGTCGCTTGCTATGTTCTAGCTCGCCCCGCCTCCGCTTGTTGGCAGCCCCGTTCTCCACCTCCGGAGTCTCCTTGTCAGCGGCGCTTTCTGATAGAAATGGGAGTAGAGGGAATATTTAGTTAAAACAGGGTAATAGAAAAGTGTATTGGTAACTAGAAGTTATTAGGTAGAAATATAGTAAGAAAAGGGAATAACAAGTGGTTGCTTAAATACTACACAATTCATTTGACATTGCTGGGTAAGTCAACATATGCAGATAGTTGAAAAGAAAACTTACTTCGAACAAAGTCTGGACGGATGATTTTGTCGGGGAAGTTAGCATATATCTCATGACCAGGCCCTTCTATGTGCAGTGCAATTTTAGTGCCAACTTTCAGTACATAAAACTTTGCAATTTCATTCCAAAAGCCAGTGCCAACATAGGAGTCACCACATTCATCAAGTCTTACAGTAGCAACGATTGTAAATCCATGGTTTGTGTGCAGTATGACATTCGTGGAGCCTTGATCTATGTAGAGGGAAAAACTGTGCACTACATAATTTGTTGCATAGCGAGGGATGTCCTACAGAAAATGGTAGGATTGTTAAAGAAAATATGGTAACCTGCAAATATGGGCCCAAATTGAAAGAACTGTACAGCAGTTGAAATCGAAGGACAAAAGTCTATAATTAAACAGATAGGGTAAACATGATGTCATGGAAATATGAGAGTAATCGAAACAACAATACATCATTAATTTGCCTAATATAGAAAGAAGAGGGGGAAAATCCCCTTTGACATATATGGTGCATGTGGTACCTTTTATCCAAATGTAGCAATATTTAGAATATGTTCAGGGAAGTAGGCCATGCCAACCGATTTAGGGTGAGATTGAACATACCGCGCGCGTCCTCAAGTTATCTGGTATGATGAGATGGAATCTCTGGCGGCGGTCGCCAAGTCCTGAAGTGTCGGCGCACTCTACATTATATGTATGAAAGAAAACCCTCAAATCAGCTCGAATAAAAATGAATTCACGACAATTTCTGCCGGGTGATTAAAGGAGGCAGATGAACTGGGATAAGAGATGAGATAATATCTTGTTAAATTAGTTACCTTGTCGTCCATGAGAAAGAACCCTCAGTGCGGCAGATTCCCCAACCGAGCGGAGCTGGGTCGACCGCGAGCAGCGTCGAGAAAGTCGATGGTGATAGGCGGCGGCAAGCGAAAGTGGCGAAATACGGTGGGCTTTGCCGGCAGCCTAGCGGCGGCAGGCGTCGAGCTAAGTGTTTACCGTCATGATAGGCGGTGCCATGGCATAGACGCGGAGGAGCTTGTGCAGGTGTGAATGGGGAACGTACCCGAGGGGCTGAGGGGGTGGTGGGTGGGGTGAGGGTTTTTGTGACGTGGGGATGGTGAGGGTTTTATTTTTTGAATTGGGTGGTGAGGGTTTTCTGTCCCACAAAGAATTTTGGGGGCGACGGTTTGCTAGAGTGAACCGTGTGTGATTGATGTAGCAGGCAAAATGGAAGCCATTGCACACGGTTCCAATTTTGGGAACCGTGTGTGATTGACTTATTACCTCTGTCCTGGTTTATTGGTCCCCAATTGTAATTTTTACCAAAATTTGGCAAAATATTTAACATACTCAGACATAGATAATAAGCGTACGCGTACATAAGCATAGTTCAACCATAAGTACATAGTTCAACCATCATTAAGCATACTCAAGCGTACATAGTTCGATCCATCCCACATCACATCTCACATGCAGCCGGCACGATCCTGAAGCTTCTCTAGGTACTCGGCGTACACGCCGTGCGCCACCCTGCGAGAATACTTCTGCTTGAAGGAGCTAACGGCCCGTCCTGTTGCATGCGCCAGAACACTTAGATACGTGTCATGAATCTTGTGGTTGCAAAATGGGCATCCATAGCCGTCGTTCCAGGTTCTAATACGCCTGTTATGCATTCCCGCATAAAGCTCCCTCAGGATTCGCCTCTTGTACCTCCTCTTGGCATCCTCATCCTCGATGTCCACATCGTCAGACAGCACCCATACAAATAGTAAAACAAATTTGGCATCAAATCACTGATTACATGCCGTGAAGTAGGATTAGGAATTTATGGCTATTTATTTATACATATCCAGATATTATGGTTTGATTTTTAAGCACAGAGGTCTATGTACAGACCAATCTTGAAGAAAATAATGGCACAAACATATGTAGGTCATTCAAAATCAATTGTCAAGTCCTGGCTTGGAATTATTAGCACGAACACTAACCTTAGTCGGATTGCTAGCAAAAATCATTTGCACAGATGAAACAACTAATCACTTATCACCTGTACCATTCAAACAATCAATACACTACACGGATCTAACCAAACTTACTCAGATTCCATGGATTGGGAGAACATAACCACATGATTTCTATTCCAAAAAGGGGGAGGCAAGAGTAACCAGAGAAAACCTATGATCTATTTGACACATAAATGGGTATAGATGACTAACCAGGTGTCCGTCGCCGTCGCAGTCGTCGCCGGAGTGGTCGTCGGAGTCGTCGCCGGAGTGGTCGTCGGAGTCGGTGTGGAACTCCGCCTCCGGCTGTTGAAGCTCGACGACGTCAGGGTGCAGCGATAACTCGCCGGCGGTGATGGCAACCTCTGTCTCCATCTCCACGCCGTGCTCCGGTGCTTTAGCAGCCCCAGTGTCGCCACTCCCTCCGATGGGGCGCTTCGGCGGCATCCTCATACACTGACGGCTTTGAGGACTGAGAGCGGCGTCGAGGATGCAAGCGGAGAGAGAGGATTGTGTGTGTAGCGAGGATGGGGGGTGCGGCTGCTCAGGCACACCATTAATATGGACTAGTGCGAGTTGTGGGAGAGAGGCGGCCGTGGTCAAACCGATGGCTCGACTCCCGGTGAGCCTGCGCACCGGACTGCTGGCATGCCAACCAAAGTTTCACACAGCTACTCGCACGCCTCCCGATGACACTGCGCAGCGAGCATGCCTCCGTCAATTCACACACCTGCACGCATGCCTCCCCGTCTGCCTGCGCGGCGGACTGCTCGCATGTGTCCTGTCAACTCACGCCTGCTCGCACACCACATGGGTCGCGCGGCGGCACGTATATTGTTTTCTATTTGGATGATTAATGTTGCCGCTTTATTGCTTAACGGAAGCATGGCACGTATCCATTGTTGGTCTAACGCTCATGGTTCGAATAAATAATCCGTTTGGGATATTGGTTCCCAATTATTAATAATCTCCCGTCTGTAATTAGATAAAGATTACATCAAAACTGGTCTCAAATTTGACAAAAAAAAGTACAATGCCACTTTGTATTGGTGTACATATGACAACACGATAAGTTTCATGAACTTCAAATAAGTTTTGGATGTACTTGAATTTAAAAATCAAGATTCTCAATGTTTTAAATTTGTTGCACGGGGAGTAAACATGCACCCAGTGAGACACATGTGTTTTTGCAATCCATTTAGGTGCACTGTCACGTGTGCATGTAGCTCAAATTTGATTTTTGCACATTGCACCCATAGAAAATCAATCAATCAATGTACTAAAATGTCTTAATGTTCTCTGTGTTTTCTTTGAAATTAAAATGTCCCTCCTTTGGTAACATGTATGTTCACCACAGGATAATTAGATTAACATGCATCGTAGTTGCGGTGGATTCGCGGTGTGTGTGTGTGGGTGTGTGCGTCTGGGGTGGCGGGTGGCTCACAGTACACTACGAGTTGTGAGCCACCGTGTGGGTTGGCTGTTTTGTTAGGCAGGCTGGTGCCACATCAGATTCGTGAAATCATTATTTAAAACATTACACAACCCTTTCATACATAAATGTTTTGGCCACATGCAGTCGATGGTTGTCCTACACGACACTCGATACTCGCATGTGATGCTTTCTATGGGCCCGCGAGGTCGTTCTCCATCACTTTGACGAATAGCCAGCAGTGAGGTTAATTTGACCAGCAAGGTAGAATCTTTTTTGTTTGTGTTATGGTGGTATATAGTACACGTCGGAGAGGTGGGAGGGGACTAGCATATATACTATACGTATGCGTCCGTGAACAAGTACATCTCACTCAGTGTCGGGACTTTTTGGTTACCGAGGCACGTGCCACATCAAAATTGTGAAATTGGTTATTCAAACATCACACAAAACCTTTTTGGGCCACATGCATATATATCCTAGCTAGGACACTCACGTGTGACGCTTCCATCTGTGGGCCCATGAGGCCATCGTAGATGCATGCATGCATGCATCACTTTGACCTACATCGGGAGAGTTTAATTAATTTCACCATCGACGAGGATTCTTTTGGGTTGTACATATATTATGGCAAGAACATATAGTATGCGGTGAAGAGGGGGGAAGGGGACCATCATATGTAGTACGCTTGATATGAACATCAAAAGTTGTGCATTTTTGGTATTCAACATATATATGTTTGGCCCACATGCAAAGCGGTGGTGGTTGTCCTCTCGCGCCCACTTAAGCGGTTATCAGCGATATCGATGCTTTCCATCTATGGGCCCGCTTGGTCCATCACTTTTTTTTTCCTGACAACAAGAGAGGTTAATTTGACTTAGGAGGGGATTATTATTTTTGCTCTGGGATGACATGCATGATACACTTTGAGCACACACACATGCATGTGTACGCATGAATCCCTCCCATCGAGTCGAAGTGGCTAGTACAACGACACCATCATGAACCGATCTCGCTCTGTGTGAGGAGGTAGTGTACGATTTTTGACACACGCGCCAGATCAATGTTGTGTATTCAAACATGCATGCACGCATCACCTCCATACATATGCATGTAGTGGTTGCCTTCGAACGATACACTCCCTCGCGTGGTTATCGGCGACAAGCCTATATATTCATGGGCCCGCGTGGACATCCATAATCACCTTGACCAACAATAAGATAGGTTACCATGGCGGATTCTTCATTTGGTTCGTGCTATCGTAGTATAGGTCATGGTGAGATTCAGACCTAATTAAGTTTGAGCGCATATACTATGCATGCATATATGAATCCCCGTCGTTGGCTTGAAGTGTGGTGTAACATACTATGCATCGTCAACCTAACCCTCACTCAGTGTGGGGATTTCTAGTTCAAAATCACGGTGCCACATCAAAGTTTTTCCATTGTTACTCAAAAACACACCTCTCCATACATATGTTTGGGCCACACGCATGCAGTGGTTGTCTTCGGGGACTAGCTACTTGTGTGATTATTGGCGAGCTAGCCCATCTCCAGTGTCGCATGGATGGCCATCACTTTGACCAACAACAAGAGAGTGGTTGTACGAACAAGGTGGATTATTCTTGGTCCGTTTTACGATTCATCTTGGTGAGATATATGCCTCTCTAGCCCGCCGACTGAAAGTGTGGGGGGGTTGCTACATCACACTTTGCTAGGTTAACCTCGGTTGGGGGCATGCATTCATAGCTTAATTAGGATTCCCTTCGTGGCGACATGAGGGGGGGTGGGGGCTGCTAGCTACTTTGCACTTTGCTAGGTGAACCTCGGTTGGGGGAGGGGGCATGCTCATAGCTTAGGATTCCCTTCGTGCCGACACGAGGGGGGCTGCTAGCTACCTCGCACTTTGCTAGGTGAACCTCAGTTGGGGGGGCATGTGCATTCATAGCTTAGGATTCCCTTCATGCCGACACAAGGGAGGGGTGGCTGCTAGCTACTTCACACTTTGCTAGGGTGAACCTCGGTTGGGGGGAGGGCATGCATTCATAGCTCAGGATTCCCTTCGCGCCGACACGAGGGAGGGGGTCTGCTAGTTACTTCAAGACTTTGCTAGGTGAACCTCGGTTGGGGGGGCATGTGCATTCGTAGCTTAGGATTCCCTTCGTGCCGACATGAGGGAGGGGTGGCTGCTAGCTACTTCGCACTTTGCTAGGGTGAACCTCGGTTGTCGGCGGGAGGGCATGCATTCATAGCTTAGCTAGGATTCCCTTCGTGCCGACATGAAGGAGGGGGGCTGCTAGCTACTTCGCACTTTGCTAGGTGAACCTCGGTTGGGGGGACATGCATTCATAGCTTAGGAATCCCTTCATGCCGACACGAGGGAGGGGGGATGCTAGCTCTACTTCACACTTTGCTAGGTGAACCTCGGTTGGGGGCATGCATTCATAGCTTAGGATTCCCTTCGTGCCCACACGAGGGAGGGGGCAGCTAGCTATTTCGCACTTTGCTATGGTGAACTTCGGTTGGGGAGGCATGCATTCATAGCTTAGGATTCCTTTCGTGCCAACATGAGGGAGGAGGGGGGGCTGCTAGCTACTTCGCACTTTGCTAGGTGAACCTCGGTTGAGGGGGAGGGGGCATGCATTCATAGCTTAGGATTCCCTTCGTGCCGACACGAGGGGGATGGGGTGGGGGCAAGCAATACCGTGCGCTTTGCGGGAGAGGTGCCACATCGAAGTTGCATTTGGTATTTGAAAATCAAACCACCCTTTTGATACATAAATTTGGTCCACATGCAAGTATGCTCGTGTTATGACCCTCTCCCGCGTCATTTTTCGCCAAATTTATGAACATTAGACATGTCGGATGATGCAACAGGCACGGTTCACTCAAACTATCCATGTGCCACGCCGGTGCACCTGTCACGCACACATCCGCACAGTACATTGGGCTCCACGAGGTTCCCCATCTCAAAAATATCTGCGCGCCTCGAGGGTTTTTCTATTTCATAACACACGGTTGTTATCTCCGGACCGTGTGCGATGTTTCTTGTTCCCAATCCCGCTTGCATCCCTAGAAAATATCTGCCCGCCTCGAGGGTTTTTCTGTTTCATAACACACGGTTGTTATCTCCGGACCGTCTGAGATGCACTATCATCAAAATTTTCAATAGCCCGGCATTTCACTCCCGCGTAGTAAAATTTTCAGTACCCGCGCCATTTCCTCAAACACACCGCGCCCCCCTCCACACACACACACACACACACACACACACACACACACACACACACACACACACAAAACCTCCTCAGGCGTGCGCACGCGCACACACACACCCACCCACCCTCCCTCGCTTGAAACCCTAGCAAAGTCCCCGCCGCTGCCGCAAGGCCTCAATTGTCAACATCTGCCGGTTTGCCCGTGCAGCTTACCTACCAATCTCCATACCCCGGCCGCCCTGAGTTTCTTAGATGACGCCTGCCAAACGCCCCCTTTGCCACAGATCGCCATCCCCATCCCCCACTTCAGAGCATCGCAGCCTAAGCCCGGCTACTCTTCCCGTGGAGCTCGAGGAGCGACTAGCCCAAAAGAGGTGTATAGCGGTCTCTTTGCCCGACGTCGCAGAGGAGGCTGACAACCATTACTGGCGGCAGGCACTCAAGCAGCGGGCTAGAGTACGCGGGCATGTCTCGTCCGCCGGCTATGACATCGAGGTCATCGACAGTGACGCCCTGAGGCGGGCTGTGTCACAGGTTAAGTGGCCCACCCCCAACCCCTCGGGTTCAACCGCTGTCGATTTCATCCATGGCTCCACCGCTGATCTCCTCTGGCTCACTGTCAACAATTTGCCATTCTACATCGCCATCGAGCCCCTTTTGTCATTTCTGAAGGACACGTTCTGCGATGCTGGCTTGGGATCCACAGCTTCCAAGTCAGACCTCATTGACGGCGACCACGAGGAGGGCACCCTCTCCGGCTCTTCCAAGGGGAAAGAGCCCATCTGCTCTTCCAAGGGGAAAGCGCCCATCTGCGACATCAGGGAGGGCACCCTATAGCCGTGCTCTTCCAAGGGGAAGGAGCCCATCTGTGAAAACATGGAGCGCATGCAGGGTCCGTGCTCTTCCCACAGGAACGAGCCCATCCGTGACAAGTGAGGAAACCCATGATTTGTTTTGCCGTGCCTCTTCACAGGGGGAAACCTATGATTTGTTTTGTCAAGTCCCTTTTGTAATGTAGTGAGAATATGTCCAGTTTTAATTGCTATAACTGGTTGTTTGCAGTATGCCTTGTTTATTTCAGTTGTTCACAATGTGATGCTCTATATATGCAATTATTTACTGTGCAGTACATTTCATCTGTAGTGATCCGACCTCAGACGGTCAAATCTCTGTGTTCAGTGTCATCCCTGGATTGGTAATGATGACACACACAGTACTCGAAGGATTTATAACAGAGTAGCAATCACACACTTATTACATCGAATGTCTCAAAAGAGAACTTATTACAATAAATATGGCTTAAGCCCATCTAAATAAGATAACATCGGAAG
Organism: Aegilops longissima; assembly: GCA_021605205.1. NCBI lineage: Eukaryota > Viridiplantae > Streptophyta > Magnoliopsida > Poales > Poaceae > Aegilops > Aegilops longissima. The sequence continues at coordinate 553,626,446 of CM038679.1, read as the reverse complement.
GCTTGGAAGATAAAGCGAGTCCATCAACTCCAACGGCATAGCTGAGTGCATGACAAACGACCTATCGCACCTTACTCTTCATCTAAAAAGTCTGCAACATGATATGTTGCAGCCCGAAACGGGTCAGCACATGGAATATGCTGGCAAAATAACACAATAGAGCAATGAACAGATAAATTCTATCACTACATGCATATATGGCTGGTGGAGGCTCTATGGTTATAATGTTGTTGCGAAAAGCCATTTTTTTCCTACAACAGAGGAATAGATTTTCATTTAACTATCATCGTGGTTGAAACATCATTGAGAAGGTTCCTCCAACTCAATCCCAATTAAAGTAGTCATTAACATCCCAACAAATTAATTTAGAGTGATGAGATCCATAGGATAATCCAAGAACCAGATACTCAAGATGTCCATAACCAGGGACACGGCTAACCATGATTAGTTTATACACTCTGCAGAGGTTTGCGCACTTTTCCACACAAGACTCGATCTCCTCCATTTGATTTCTTGCACTACATGGTATTTGAGAAACGGATGACCGAGACACAGTCTTTAAGAAGCATTAACTCTTTACTCTGGGTAGACAGTTACACCTACTTTCCCTCTACATCTGCTAGCCTACCACTGAAATAGGTCACGCAACATACTCAACTATGCCAGAGCCCATAATGGCTTGTGGTTGCACACGGAAGTTTCTAGCATGAATAATTTTATGATCCCTTTGAGCCTGGGTGGCTGACCATAGGATGATCACACGGGTACTCCGGGATATCCTAGGACAACACTGGATTCTCCACGTGCCCACAAGCAATCCACCAAGATGTGTATTAAAGTTGCCACCTTAAGTTGAACAATTAATTAACAAACTCACATCTGTCATGGATACTCTCAAACCCAAACCACGTCTACGAGCATAGCATGGCAATATAAGCATAACGTAGAAGTAACTCCTAGGGTTTGATAATAAAAGGGAAATAGGTTCTACATCTTCATCTACTTCCCAAACCCACAATGTGTGAGGGTTGAAGCTAATGCATAAAAACTGGGTAATAAAAGGGTATGATCAAAGTGTTACATGCCTTGCTAACGATCCGCAAAACCTAAAGACTCGTAGTAGCACGCTTCGCACTCCGGGAATTCTATCGCAAACAAACAATAGCATACATAAGTACTCAAACAAAGATGCACGGGTAAAACTCAAATAGGAAGATCTAACCAGAAAGTTCAACTGAAGAACTCCGATTTGCAAAAAGAATCAAATCAAACGGACCTACGAAACTCAAACTACGAAAGAAACATGATCCGTTTACTAATTTGGACTAATGTCAAATTTTACAGTACCAAAATCTTGTTCAAGTTGGTTAAACAGAAACAGGGCTTTGAGACGAAGACCTAGGCGCTTGTTTCACCTGATTTGGATAAAGGAGCGAAAAGATAAACTAAAACGAAGATTAGGGCAGAAATCGCGATCGAAAATAATCGCGGAAAAAGCCCTGGAAAAAAAACGAGACGAATAGGCTAACGAACGAACGTTCACTCTCTGCGGCTAACTGACGAATAGCGTTCGTTAAAACGAACGTACGGACGAAAGTCCACTATATAACTAAACAGCAAAAAAAACGAAAGAACTGAAAAAAAGAATCTAGGGTTTCTAAAACCGAGCAGTTAACCAAAAAAATTTAACGGCGGCGGCTACCTCGCGGGCGGGAGGCGTCGAGGCTCGGCGGTGGCGAGGCGGCGGCGGCGGTGTCGACGGGAGGCGGGCGGCGGCGGCAACTGGCGGGCGGAGGCGGCGGGTGGCGGGTGGTGGGTGGCGGAGAGGGGACACGATGGGGTACTTATAGTGGGGGTCGGGGTGAGGCCGACTCGGGGGGCGCGCGGCAGCGTGGCTCGGGCGGACTCGAGAGTCTCAAGACGGGAGGGGAGGCGGCGGCACTAGGCGGGCCGGCCTGCTCGGCTGGGCTTCGGGCCAGTCAGGCGGGAAACTTTTTTTTAAACAGATTTTGCCGGAGAAATCCTAGAAAATAAAATAAAAATCTAAAAATACCAAAACAAATTTTCACCATCTAAATAAAATATTTAGAACAAGGTGAACATTTTCTTGGCCCTAAAATGCAATTTTGAAAAATGCAAATTTTTCTAATTCAAATAAAATTATTTATTTGATTTTAATATGTTTCCTCTAATATTTCAGTTATGTTGGAGAAGTCATATTATCTCCTCTCATATATTTTAATATGAAATATTTTCGGAGAGAAAAATAATTAAAACCAAAGTGATCCTTGTTTTGATATTTGATAAAATTCAAATATGAAAAACGTGAAATCCCCAACTCTCTCCGTGGGTCCTTGAGTTGCTTAGAATTTCGAGGATCGCGAAACGAAATGCGATAAAATATGATATGCATGAATGACCTATGTATAACATTACAAATTAAAAATTTGGAATGTTACAAACCTACCCCCCTTAAGATGAATCTCGTCCTCGAGATTTGGGTTGGCTAGAAAATAGGTGTGGGTGGTCTTTGCGTACATCATCCTCTCGTTCCCAGGTGGCTTCATCCTTGGTATGGTGGCTCCTCTGAACTTTGCAAAACTTGATAACCTTGCTGCGAGTAACTCGGCTGGCAAACTTTAGAATCCTGACAGGTTTCTCCTCATATGCCAAATCACTATCCAACTGAATTGCTTCCAGGGGCACTGTATCTCTCAGGGGAATATCGGCCATCTCTGCATGGCACTTCTTCAACTGGGAAATGTGAAACACATCATGAACTCCTGACAGTCCTTCGGGTAACTCCAATTTGTAGGCAACCTCTCCCATGCGTTCCAAAACACGGTATGGACCTACAAATCTCGGGGCTAACTTTCCCTTAACTCCAAAACGTTTAACTCCTCGCAGAGGTGACACTTGCAGATATGATCTGTCTCTGATTTCATAGACTACCTCCTTGCATTTCGAGTCTGCATAACTCTTCTGTCTGGACTGAGCTACCTTCAGTCTATCTCGAATCAGATTAACCTTCTCTTCGGACTCTTTAGTCAAATCCGGTCCAAACAAATGACGGTCTCCAACTTCATCCCACATCAACGGTGTTCAGCATCTCCTTCCATACAGGGCTTCGAACGGTGCCATCTTCGAACTGGCCTGGTAGCTGTTGTTGTCTGAGAACTCCGCGTAGGGCAAGTTGTCATCCCAACTAGAGCCATAATCTAGCGCACAAGCTCTCAACATGTCCTCCAGAATCTGATTGACTCTATCGGTCTGTCCATCTGTCTACGGATGAAAGGTTGTACTGAACTCTAGCCTGGTTCCCAAAGTCTGGTGCAGCTGGTGCCAAAACTTTGACGTAAATTGTGTTCCTCTATCTAATACGATGGTCCTCGGAACTCCGTGCAGACATATGATCCTGGTCACATATATCTTGGCCAACTTTGCACTGGTATAGGTGGTTTTCACTGGGATAAATTGGGCTACTTTGGTCAAGCGATCCACTACTACCCAGATAGAATCATATCCTGATTGGGTCCTGGGTAATCTGGTGATGAAATCCATGCCAAGCTTGTCCCACTTCCATTCGGGCATCGGCATAGGCTGCAATAATCCTGCTGGCTTCTAATGTCCTTCCTTCACTCTCTGACATACATCACATACGGCTACATACTCGGCAATATCCTTCTTCATTCCAGTCCACCAGAAACGCTCCTTCAAATCCGAATACATCTTGGTGTTTCCGGGGTGTATCGAGTATGGCGAGTCATGAGCTTCCTGTAGTATCAACTTCCTGATCTCCGCATTATTGGGCACATATACACGGTCCTCAAACCACAAGGTGTCTTGTTCATCCTCACGAAAACCTTTGGCTTTTCCTTCACTCATCTTCTCCTTTATCTCGGCAATTTCTTTGTCATCCTTCTGAGCTTCTCGAATCATTCCCAATAACGTTGATTGAACCTCCAATGTTGCAACAAAACCTCTAGGGACGATCTCCAAACGAAGCTCCCTGAGATCTTCTGCTAACTCTTTTGGCAATCCTCCGCTTACGAGGGTATTGACATAACTCTTCCGGCTCAAAGCGTCTGCTACGACATTGGCCTTTCCTGGATGATAGTGCAACTTCATATCATAATCCTTTATGAGCTCCAACCATCTCCTCAGCCTGAGGTTCAGCTCCTTCTGAGTAAAAATGCACTTCAAACTCTTATGATCCGTGTACACAACACAACAGTTTCCAATAAGAAAATGTCTCCAGGTCTTGAGCGCATGCACTACAACTGCTAACTCCAAATCATGGGTGGCATAATTCAACGCACGCGGTCAAAGTTGATGTGAGGCATACGAAACAACTCTTCCGTCTTGCATAAGTACTCCTCCAAGTCCTAAGCGAGAGGCGTCGCAATACACTTGGAAATCCTTGCGTATATCCGGCAGAATCAGCACTGGGGTTGTAGTCAAACGTTTCTTCAACTCCTGGAAACTTGCTTCGCATTCTTCAGTCCAATGGAACTTGGTGTCCTTCTTCAACAATGTCGTCATAGGCTTCGCAATTTTGGAGAAATTCTCAATGAATCTCCGATAGTATCCCGCGAGTCCAAGAAAACTGCGGACCTCTCCAACTGAGGTGGGTGCCAACCACTCAGTGACGACTGAACCTTGGTAGGATCCACTGCTATACCTTCTCCTGATATAACATGTCCAAGAAATCCAACTTCCTTCAACCAAAACTCACATTTGCTAAACTTGGCATATAACTGATGTTCCTTGAGCTTCTCAAGGACCAAACTCAAATGCTCCTTGTGTTCCTCCTCATTCTTCGAGTATACCAAGATATCATCAATGAACACCACAACAAACTTATCCAAGAATTCCATGAACACCTTGTTCATCATGCTCATAAAATAGGCAGGGGCGTTAGTCAATCCAAATGACATAACCGTATACTCATATAGCCCATACCTTGTGGTGAAAGCTGTCTTAGGTATATCCTTTTCTCGAATCTTCTGCTGGTGGTATCCTGATCGCAGATCGATCTTCTAAAATACTTTAGCTCCTTGCAACTGGTCAAACAAATCATTGATCATCGGCAGTGGGTACTTGTTCTTGATCGTGACTTCATTCAGCGCACGATAATCAACAACCATCCTCAATGATCCATCCTTCTTCTCAACCAAGAGCACTGGGGCTCCCCATGGTGATGAACTTCGTCGAATGTAACCTTTCTCCAATAACTCCTTAATCTGCTTCTTAATCTCCTCCAGATCATTAGCGGGCATCCGGTATGGTCTCTTCGATATCGGTCTGGTGCCTAGAAATAGCTCTATCAAAAACTCGATGTCTCGATCCAGCGGCATTCCTGGTAGCTCCTCTGGAAATACATCTGGGTAATCCTTCACAACAGGCACTTCCTCCTGAACAACTCCCGTGAGAGAATTTACTTGGGTCCTCCTCGGCGCATGCCTAGATACATACTTGATCCTTTTTCCCTCCGGGGTGGTGAGTAAAATCGACTTACTGGCGCAATCGATGTTTCCCCATACATCGATAGCCAATCCATTCCTAGTATCACATCCAATCCTTGTGACTCCAAAATTATCAGGTCTGGGGGGAAACATGGCTTCCAATGGTCAATGGCATCTGAAAACATCCTTGACTTGCCATATACTCTGCTCCCGGTGAGGTTACTAACATAGGTGTCCTAAGTACTTTGTGGGCAACTTATATTTATCCACGAATCCCCTTGAAATGTATGAATGTGATGCACCAGTATCAAAAAGAAAAATTGCGGTAAATGACTTAACCAAAAACTTACTGATAACTGCATCAGGCTGCTCTTCAACCTCCTCCACGTTCACGTGGTTCACTTGCCCCCTGTTGAAAGGGTTGGGCTTCTTCCCAGAGCTTTCATTGCCATTTCCGTTCTTCGCTTCAGGGCACTCAGTGGCATAGTGTCCAGTCTTCCCGCACTTGAAACAAGTAATGTGACTTAGATCCTTCTTGGCGGGTGTGGCTGGGTTGGAGCGGTTCTGATTACTGCTTGCTCCATTCCCATTCTTGGGGCAATTGTGGTTATGAGAACTCCCTCCGTTATAGGTGTGGCCTCCATGGTTATGGGTAATTCCTCCCGAGTTTGGGGTGAAACGGGGTTTCTGCTGAGCTCCAGAATTGTACTTCCCTTGTCCATACTTCCTCTTACGGCTCTCAATCTACTGATGCTTCCCTTCAATCATAAGAGCCTTGTCTACAACTCCTGGTAGTCGTTAAATGTTGCCACCATCAACTGCATGCTCATCTCATCATTCAGCCCTTCCATAAACTTCTCCTGCTTTGCGGCATCTGTGGCCACATCATCAGGGGCATAACGAGATAGCTTACTAAACTCATCTACATACTGAGCCACAGTACGATTTCCCTGGCGCAAATTGCGAAACTCACGCTTCTTCATGCTCATAGCTCCAGTTGAGACATGGGCGGTGCGAAATGCTTGCTGAAACTGATCCCAAGTGACATTGGCTATAGGGAAAGTAGATGTGTAGTTCTCCCACCATGAAGCTGCTGGTCCATCCAGTTGGCGTGCGGCAAAACGCACTTTCTCCGCATCTGTGCAACCTGAGGTGGTCAACTCCCTTCCAATCCTGCGTAGCTAGTCATCAGCGACTATTGGCTCGGTGCTACTGGAGAACACCGGCGGCTGCAAACCTCAGAAAACGAGCTAAGTTGTCAAATGGAGGTGGTGGAGGCGGGTTGTTGTTGTTGTTGTTGTTGTTGTTTTTGTTGCCTTGATTCTGGACTAATATCTGCATCAAGGCATTCTGCTGCTGGATCAACTGGGTGATCTCCGGTGGGAAGACAAATTCGGTATCACGTCTCAGAGGCATCTGATGGGTTTTAGAGGGGAGAGATTAGAATAGAATGAGGTCTAGTGAGAAAGCACTACCCATATGCACATGAGACAAACACAATCATATCATATCACTCAATCAATCAAGCAAGGGCATACAATTGGTCTAGAACTATCGTTACAAAAGTGATCGGACTACTACTATATACAGGGGGAATGCTACTAATCATATGGTGGTCATCTAGAAATATTGATCGGTGGAAGACTCCATGATGTCCGCTCCAGCTTCGTCTTTGTAATCATCGTCACTATCGTCGGGGTCAGAGTAGGTGTCATCGATGATGATGTAGTCTTCAGAACGAATTTCCTTGGGTTTGTCGTCTTCTCCTCCTGGTGCGGGGTCTCCCATAAAAACTCCTAGCTTCCTTGTCAAGTCGTCATTCTTCTCCACGAGATTCGTCATTTCCTCCTCATATCCATCGCATGTAGACTTGAGTTCCTCTTCTAGCTCTGTGATCCTGGTCATCGCCTTCTTCAAATCTATCATGCCTGCGCACATCTGGTTCTACTGGCGTCGAATGTGTTGGTTTAACTCCTGGATGAAAGCTGCAATGGACCTGTCCTTCCTGGTGTTGATCATCTCCCATTGCTTGTCTCGGCGCCCACATATCTGATAGATAGTGTCCTTAAGATCCTAGTGATAAAATTTGCCGATGCGTCCCATGGCGATGTGAGCTTCCATGCTCTTTCCTAGACTCCAGGTTGGTGCATCAAAGGAAAACTCTATGGGCTTAGTGACTGGCGTGAATGTCCTTCCTGGAACTTAACTCGAATCATCCAACGCTCCTCTTCTAGTAAAGTGGCGGTATAGGTTCCGGTTGTCGGCGTTTTGGGAACGGGGGTCCCCAAACTTGCCTGCCTGCGGCCTGCGACGTGGCTCGAAGGAGGCCTAGCACGGCCCATCTTCATCAACGCAAGCTCAAGACCCTCGCGAGGGGCCAAGCCTCGCGGGGCGGACGACAAGGAGCTTCCTCAGGCACGGCCTCATCAGGCTGGCTCATGAGGAGGTGGAGAGTTCAAGGCAGGGTACCTCGCGAGGTGCCCATGACGCAAGCCATGACGACCAAGGGCGTCGGTCGGGCGCCAGCCCGCGCAGCGTCCTCCTTTCCTCTTTGGTGCAAAGGAGCAAGCGCAGCGTAGAGCATCAAGCAAAGGCATCCGTTTGATTGCAACAAGACCAAGACCAGCCCAACGGCTGGAAGGGAGTCATCATGGAGCCCAAGCAAGCGTCATCACGAGCCTTTGGCGGCGAGGACCAACTTTAGTCAGGATAAGTGTACCCGTTGTTCCCCTTCAAAATGGCCAATTGTTGGCGCCCTTCCCGCTCAATATTTGGGAAGAGGCTCAGGGCCTCCGCCTATAAATAGGAGTAGCCACACTCAGAGCTAGGGGCATCTAAGATCTGGAAGCTAGAGACAGGGGGGAATCCTCATCAAGAGACCAGTAGCTAGAGCGACTGAGCACCACCTAGCAGTTCATCGCGCCCGCCAAGAACAGACCCTCGCGAGGCTGTTCTCCCTTGTATTGTTCCTCATCAGCCCAAGAGGCAATCCACCACACCACGCACTGGAGTAGGGTATTACACCACAATGGTGGCCTGAACTAATATAAATCTCGTGTCTCTTGTGCTGTTCTGTTTAGTAGTTTAGGTCCCAGCGATTCGGCGAGGTGCGAGACGGTGGAGGGTTGGATCTTCGCGCGCACCCCAGTGTTCGAACCTCAAGGGTCTGCCGGAACCCGAAATCCGACACCGGTGAAGCTTGGTATACCAATGTTCAGGTACCTAGTGACTTCCTTCAAGTGTCTCCCAAAAGGTGTGTCTTCATCTGGTGTTGCAAACTTGTTCCTTGAGTCCGCCATCCTAAAGACTAGGAAATGGAGAGGAGTCAGAAATGAGTAGAGAAGAGTGGCCTATGGCTCATCTTAGTGGTTGTGTCCTACATTCAACCTGTGCACTGATACCATCTTGTAGCGATCCGACCTCAGACGGTCAAATCTCTGTGTTCAGTGTCATCCCTGGATCGGTAATGCTGACACACACAGTACTCGAAGGATTTATAACAGAGTAGCAATCACACACTTATTACATCAAATGTCTCAAAAGAGAACTTATTACAATAAATATGGCTTAAGGCCATCTAAATAAGATAACAGCGGAAGGCTTGGAAGATAAAGCGAGTCCATCAACTCCAACGGCATAGCTGAGTGCATGACAAACGACCTATCGCCCCTTACTCTTCTTCTGAAAAGTCTGCAACATGATATGTTGCAGTTCAAACCCAAGACATGGAATATCTTGGCAAAATAACACAATAGAGCAATGAACAGATAAATGCTATCACTACATGCATATATGGCTGGTGGAGGCTCTATGGTTATAATGTTTTTGCGAAAAGCCAATTTTTCCCTACAATAAAGGAATAGATTTTCATTTAACTATCATGGTGGTTGAAACATCATTGAGAAGGTTCCTCCAACTCAAACCCAATTAAAGTAGTCATTAACATCCCAACAAATTAATTTAGAGTGATGAGATCCATAGGATAATCCAAGAACCAGATACTCAAGATGTCCATAACCAGGGACACGGCTAACCATGATTAGTTTATACACTCTGCAGAGGTTTGCGCACTTTTCCCCACAAGACTCGATCTCCTCCGTTTGATTTCTCGCACTACATGATGTTTGAGAAACGGATGACCGAGACACGATCTTTCGAAGCATTAACTCTTTACTCGGGTGAGCAGTTACACCTACTTTCCCTCTACATCTGCTAGCCTACCACTGAAAGAGGTCACGCAACATACTCAACTATGCCAGAGCCCATAATGGCTTGTGGCTACACATGGAAGTTTCTAGCATGAATAATCTTATGATCCCTTTGATCCTGGGTGGCGGACCGTAGGATGATCACACGGGTACTCCGGGATATCCTAGGGCAACACTGGATTCTCCAGGTGCCCACAAGCAATCCATCCAGATATGTATTAAAGTTGCCACCTTAAGTTGAACCATTAATTAACAAACTCACATCTGTCATGGATACTCTCAAACCAAAATCACGTCTACGAGCATAGCATGGCAATATAAGCATGACGTAGAAGTAACTCCCAGGGTTTGATAATAAAAGGGAAATAGGTTCTACATCTTCATCTACTTCCCAAACCCACATGTTAGGAGATCCTACTCATGCAATGTGTGAGGGTTGAAGCTAATGCATAAAAACTGGGTAATAAAAGGGTATGATCAAAGTGTCACTTGCCTTGCGGACGATCCGCAAAACCTAGAGACTCGTAGTAGCACGCTTCGCACTCCGGGAATTCTATCACAAACAAACAATAGCATACATAAGCACTCAAACAAAGATGCACTGGTAAAACTCAAATAGGAAGATCTAACCAGAAAGTTCAACTGAAGAACTCCTGTTTGCAAAAAGAATCAAATCAAACGGAGCAACGAAACTCAAACTACAAAAGAAACAAGATCCGTTTACTAATCTGGACTAAAGTCAAATTTTACAGTACCAAAATCTTGTTCAAGTTGGTTAAACAGAAAGAGGGCTTCGAGACGAAGACCTAGGCGCTTGTTTCACCTGATTTGGATAAACGAGCGGAAAGATAAACTAAAACAAAGATTGGGGCAGAAATCGCGATCGGAAATAATCGCGGAAAAAACCCTGGAAAAATAAAATGAGACGAACAGGCTAACGAACGAACGTTCGCTGTCTGCGGCTAACTGACGAATAGCGTTTGTTAAAACGAACGTACGGATGAACGTCCGTTATATAACTAAACCGCGAAAAAAAACCGAACGAACCGAAAAAAAAGAATCTAGGGTTTCTAAAAAAACCGAACGGTTAACCAAAAAAACGACGAACGGCGGCGGCGGCTACCTTGGCGAGGTTTCAAGGGCGGCGCAAGGCCGAGGGGCGACGGCGGCGGCGGGAGACGGAGGCGGCGGCTATGGCGGCGGGCACTGCAGGCGGCGGCGGGTGGTGAGGTGGGGGTGGTGGCGAGAGGGCCACGGTGGCGGGGTACTTATAGGGGGGTCGGTGGCGAGGCCGACTTGGGGGAGGGGCGGCGTGGCTCGGGTGGACTCCGGCGAGTCCGTCTCGCGCACGGGAAGGGAGGCGGTGGCGGTAGGTGAGCCGGCCTGCTCGGCTGGGCTTCGGCCCAGTCGGGCGGGAAACTTTTTTTTAAACAGATTTTGCCGGAAAAATCCTAGAAAATAAAATAAAAATCTAAAAATACCAAAACTAATTTTCACCGTCTAAATAGAATATTTAGAACAAGGTGAACATTTTCTTGGCCCTAAAATGCAACTTTGAAAAATGCAAATTTTTCTAAGTCAAGTAAAATTGCAATAAAATTATTTATTTAATTATAATATTTTTCCTCTAATATTTCATTTATGTTGGAGAAGTCATATTATCTCCTCTCATATATTTTAATATGAAATATTTTCGGAGAGAAAAATAATTAAAACCAAAGTGATGCTTGTTTCGATATTTGATAAAATTCAAATATGAAAAACGTGAAATCCCCAACTCTCTCCATGGGTCCTTGAGTTTCTTATAATTTTTAGGATCGTGAAATGAAATGTGATAAAATATGATATGCATGAATGACCTATGTATAACATTCCAAATTGAAAATTTGGGATGTTACATCATGAATCCAGTTTTGAACATACCGATAGGAATGTATATATTTGCTTGCTGTTAAGCCTGTTATAGCTAGCATATGCCTCTTTTAAAGTTTTTTGATTGTTCGGTTGTTTGTAGTTAGCATATGTTCAGTTTCAAATGCTATCTTTGGTTGTTCGTAGTATGCCTTGTTTATTCGCTTATTCACAACGTGATGTTACGTATGTGCAAGTATGGTATGCAGTTCAATTTCATCGACGGTTTTAACAATACCACTATGAATGACTACATTTGGTTGCTGCATCTTGTAGTTAACACGCCTTTCCATTTTTATTTAACCATAACCAGTGTACTTAGACCGGCACAATACCAGTTTGAATGACCATATTTGCTTGTTGTTAAATGTTTGGCATGTTGCAGTTAGCACACCTTTCCACTTGTTTTGCTTTACTAGCGTGCTTAAACCTGCACATTGAAGCTATCTTTTGGAGATTATTTTGTCTGCCATGTGTAATTTTGGTTGATGTTTAGCCTGTTGTGCTTAACATGCTTCTTGATGCACCTACACAGGACAATTTTGGGAACGACTGCTGTTTTCCATCAAGGTTAGTTTCATCCCATGGCTTATATCTACTCACTGTTCAGGATACCGGTAACTGGTACCATATAGGCCGGTGGCTGATAAGGGACTAATCGGTGAATTGGTCTTTTAACTGAATATATCTGCAACCCATTTTTCCTTAGCTTAACTAGGGCCATATGTAATATATCTGAGGCTACATAGCAACATGCACTGTACTTAATGTTTAAATATGCAATCCTAGGCTACACAGCAACAAGGAAGAGTGTTACATTAATGTTCTAATGATGTCTACATATACGTAGAAGAGTAGCAGCAGCAACAGCAACAACACATCCCTGTTTGGATACTCAACTTAGCTAGAGGTTAGAGTTAGTTTCTAGCTCATTACTAACCCTGTACTAACTCCATCCAAAGAGTTGTTTGGATGGCAAGGTTAGATTGACAATAAATGCACTAGGAGAACTAGCTCCAATTAGCACCTCTTGGGTTGGATATTAGTTTTTTTTGGTTGGGTTATAGATGCAACTAGCTCAAACTAGCCCTCATGTTTAGATATACTTTAGGGCTATTTGAGCCCGAACCAGCTCAAACTAACTGTAACCCATGGATACAGCAGCAGATAATTTGTAAGAATGAACTAAACTCCTTCCAACCCATAATATAAGATGTTAATTCATCTAATATGTGAGTATATTGGATGTTATAAGATACTCCCTCCGTTCCTAAATATTTGTCTTTTTAGAGATTTCAAATGGACTACCACATACGAATGTATATAGACATATTATAAAAGAGTGTTGTACTACATCATTGTGCAATTGATGTTTAGCTTCTAATATTAACTTGGTGCTTTTAGGTACATATGTCATTGGTAAAGATCCGCGTTTGACCCTTTTCTGCGCAGATGGGGCAATGAGATATCGATGAACCAAAGATCAAGTGAGGAAGCTGATAAAGATTGTTAGTAACATGGGTCCAAAGATGGCAATTAAACTATTTGTTTACACTTTATCCAAGACAACAGCAACTGCAGGATGGTAAGTAAGAACTCTGCAGCCTTCTTTTTACTGCCCATAATGAGTTGTGTTAGATGACAATGTCTGAATCTTTTTCCTTTGCAGTGGTTGCCTTACTCAAGATTGCCTCTCAAACTACATGATTGGTGGGCATGCAAAGGTTAAAGTATTTCTACCAGAACACGATGATTATCTAGATGTTTTCATGAAGATCGTGAAGGATGGGCGGTCGGCCATCACAAGGGGTTGGACTAGAGTCGTGCGTGCCTTCTGGATGGAGGAGGGCACAATATGGGCATTCCACTTCACCTTGTTCAGCAACCAGAATATATTTCGCCTCTTTCTTTACCGTCTTTAATAGTACAAGTATACAACGGTGGTTCATCATTCTTTATTTGGTTCTTATGTAATTCTTGAACATATGTACCTATGAATCGAATAATGCATTGGTTGTTTGAACCTGATGGATATGAATAAAGTTGTAGCATACATTCAAATTCTAATCCAAATCCGGTACAATTTGGAAAAGCAGCACTTAAATTACAGTTAAATTACGCTCTCCAGGTTGTTACGGCACACACGGTTGGTAAAACACAAATGTTTGCGATATGCACCATAATCGGAGACGGTTCACAGAGAAGAAAAGTGTGCAAGCATGCACACAGTTGCCATTTGCAAAGCGTGTGCGATGTCAGACAATATCACAAACGGTGCGGGCAAACTAAACGTTTGTGTTAGTTGCCTTATCGTACATGATTCGCAACCATGAACTGTTTCTGATGAAGTATGCATCGTAAACGTTGCACCACGGAATAGCATGTGCGATAGTTGTCGTGTACGACGATGTTATGATGGTCCGACATTTCATAATCATGTCCGACACTCGTACGACGATTAGCTAATCTTCTTAACGGTAAACCGTTTGTGATGGGTCATGCATCATACACGTTCTATAATAGTGAACCGTTTGTGATGGGCCGCGCATCGTAAACGTAGCACCACATAATACCAACTACGATGGCAATGCGAGCATAAATGAGTAGGAGTACTGTAGGGTCCCTATCCCTGACGGTTTCTGGGTCGTGTGGGAAGGACCCCCCCTATCGCCCACACTCACTTGGCGACGGTTCCAAATGCCGTCGCGGAAAGGGGTTAAAAACCGTTTGTTTAGGAGCGATGCGCACCAGTGAATATACGGAGCTATATGCTGACACAGTGAGCATATAATCCGTCGGTATAGAGATTTCGAGTGAGAGGGGAGGCCCGTGAGAGATAGCAGAGAGAGAGAGAGAGAGAGAGAGAGAGAGAGAAAGAGCTACTCCCTCCGTTCGATAATGTAGTGCCAACATTTTTTTAAGTCAAACTTTTGAAACTTTGACCAAGTTTATAAAGAAATTACTTATATCTACAATACCAAAGATAAATGATAGTATGAAGTAAGTACATGTTGTGATGAATCTAATGATTGTTCCAGATGTAAATGTTTTTCTCCACATATACCTGGTCAAACTTTTCTGAGGTTTGACTTTTCAAAAATCCATATGCTTATGGACGTGAGAGAGTCCCTAACTAGAGAGAGAGAGAGAGAGAGAGAGAGAGTGTGTGTGTGTGTGAAATAGAAAGAGTGAGTGAAAAAAGTGTGTGTGCGTGTGTGAAAGAGACATGGACAACACACGATAAAAGTAGAGAAAAGGCGTGTGTGTCTTATGCAAACATATCACACATGCATCTTCGACAATGGAAGCAAGGTTAGGAGATAGTGTGTGGTTGTTTGCAACGAAGAGAGAAAGACCCCTAGCACATGGCCAACAGAGGTCTGACAAACAAGGGAGAGAGGCGAGAGAGACGTACGGAGAAAATGCAGACATGGGGAGGAGAGAGTGTATGTTTGTCATAGAGAGATCCCCTGGAGATCGTGATGGGACTACATGGGTGGGAGATCGAGTGACAAGGTGTGTGCATGATAGAAGATACCCCAAGAGATATCGAGATAGATGTATGGATGGAAGGAGACAATACATGTGTTCATGATGGCTAGTGAGAGATAATCATACTTAGGGGGGGAGTGTGTGCACCTATGATGGAGTGAGGGATTATGGTTCTTAGGGGGGTGCGTGTCACATAGAGAGAGAACAAGGGAGGAGAGTGTTGGATGGGTCTATATGTAGCGCGAGCGAGACATGTGTATGTGTGAACCAGGGAGATATTGAAGGAAATATGCCCTAGGCAATAATAAAGTTGTTATTTATATTTCCTTATATCATGATAAATGTTTATTATTCATGCTAGAATTGTATTAATCGGAAACTTGATACATGTGTGAATACATAGACAAAACAGAGTGTCCCTAGTATGCCTCTTCTTGACTAGCTTGTTTACCAAAGATGGTCATGTTTCCTGACCATAGACATGTGTTGTCATTTGATGAATGGGATCACATCATTAGGAGAATGATGTGATGGACAAGACCCATCTGTTAGCTTGGCATAATGATCGTTTAGTTTTATTGCTATTGCTTTCTTCATGACTTATGCATGTTCCTCTGACTATGAGATTATGCAACTCCCGAATACCGGAGGAACACCTTTTGTGCTATCAAACGTCACAACGTAAATGGGTGATTATAAAGATGCTCTACAGGTGTCTCCGAAGGTGTTTGTTGGGTTGGCATAGATCATGATTAGGATTTGTCACTCCGTGTATCAGAGAGGTATCTCTGGGCCCTCTCAGTAATGCACATCACTATAAGCCTTGCAAGCAATGTGACTAATGAGTTAGTTGTGGGATGATGCATTACGGAACGAGTAAAGAGACTTGCCGGTAACGAGATTGAACTAGGTATGATGATACCGACGATCGAATCTCGGGCAAGTAACATACTGATGACAAAGGGAACAACGTATGTTGTTCTGCCGTTTGACCGATAAAGATCTTCGTAGAATATGTAGGAGCCAATATGAGCATCCAGGTTCCGCTATTGGTTATTTACTAGAGAGGTGTCTCGGTCATGTCTACATAGTTCTCGAACCCGTAAGGCCCGCACGCCTAACGTTCGATGACGATTTGTATTATGAGTTGTGTGATTTGATGCCCGAAGTTTGTTCGGATTCCCGGATGAGATCACAGACATGACGAGGAGTCTCAAAATGGTCGAGAGGTAAAGATCGATATATTGGAAGGCTATATTCGGACATCGGAAAGGTTCCGAGTGATTCGGGTATTTTTCGGAGTACCGGAGAGTTACGGGAATTCGCCGGGGGAAGTAGTGGGCCTTAATGGGCAATACGGGAAAGGAGAGAAGGGCCTCAAGGGGTGGCCGGGCCCCCCCCATAGGATGGTCCGAATTGGACTAGGAGGGGGCGGCACCCCCTCCTTCCTTCTACCCTCTTCCTCCTTCCCTTCCTTCTCCTAGTTGGAATAGTAAAGGGGGGCCGAATCTTACTTAGACCGGGAGTCCAAGTAGGACTCCCCCTTTTGGCGCGCCCCCTCTAGGGCCGGCCTCCTCTTCCCCCCTCCTATATATATGTGGGAGGGGGGCACCCAAAAGAGACACAAGTTGATCTTTAGCCGTGTGCGGTGCCCCCCTCCACAGTTTTACACCTCGGTCATATCGTCGTAGTGCTTAGGCGAAGCCCTGCGGCGGTAACTTCATCATCACTGTCACCACACCGTCATGCTGACTAAACTCCCCCTCGGCCTCAGCTGGATCAAGAGTACGAGGGACGTCACCGAGCTGAACGTGTGCAGATCGCGGAGGTGCCATGCGTTAGGTACTTGATAGGTTGGATCGCGAAGACGTTCGACTACATAAACCGCATTACTAAATGCTTCCGCTTTCGGTCTACGAGGGTATGTGGACACACTTTCACCGCTCGTTGCTATGCTTCTCCTTGATAGATCTTGCGTGATCATAGTTTTTTTTTTTGAAATACTACGTTCCCCATCAGTGGCATCCGAGCCAGATCTATGCGTAGATATTATATGCACGAGTACAACACAAAGAGTTGTGGGCGATAATAGTCTTACTGCTTACCAGCATGTCAAACTTTGATTCGGCGGTATTGTTGGATGAAGCGGCCCAGACCGACATTACATGACCGCGTTCATGACACTGGTTCTACCGCCGTGCTTCGCACACAGGTGGCTAGTCGGTGTCTGTTTATCCAACTTTAGTTAAATCGAGTGTGACTACACCCGATCCTTGTTGAAGGTTAAAACAGCACACTTGACGAAAAATTGTTGTGGTTTTGATGCGTAGGTAAGAACGGTTCTTGCTAAGCCAGTAGAAGCCATGTAAAACTTGCAAGAACAAAGTAGAGGACGTCTAACTTGTTTTTGCAGGGCTTGCTGTGATGTGATATGGTCAAGACGTGATAATATATAAATTGTTGTATGAGATGATCATGTTTTGTAAAAGTTATCGGCAACTGGCAGGAGCCTTATGGTTGTCGCTTTATTGTATGAAATGCAATCGCCATGTAATTGCTTTACTTTATCACTAAGCGGTAGCAATAGTCGTAGAAGCAATAGTTGGCGAGTCGACAACGATGCTTCGATGGAGATCAAGGTGTCAAGACGGTGACGATGGTGATCATGACGGTGCTTTGGAGATGGAGATCAAAGGCACAAGATGATGATTGCCATATCATATCACTTATATTGATTGCATGTGATGTTTATCCTTCATGCACCTTATTTTGATTAGCACGGCGGTAGCATTATAAGATGATCTCTCACTAAATTTGAAGGTACAAGTGTTCTCCCTGAGTATGCACCGTTGCGACAGTTCGTCGTGCCGAGACTCCACGTGATGATCGGGTGTGATAAGCTCTATGTTCAAATACAATGGGTGCAAGCCAGTTTTGCACGTGTAGAATACTCGGGTTAAACTTGACGAGCCTAGCATTTGCAGATATGGCCTCGGAACACTGAGAGCGAAAGGTCGAACATGAATCATATAGTAGATATGATCAACATAGAGATGTTCACCATTGAAAACTACTCCATCCCACGTGATGATCGGACATGGTTTAGTTGATATGGATCACGTGATCATTTATATGACTAGAGGGATGTCTATCTAAGTGGGAGTTCTTAAGTAATATGATTAATTGAACTTAATTTATCATGAACTTAGTCTTGATAGTATTTGCAAATTATGTTGTAGATCAATAGCTCGCGATGTAACTCCTCGTTTATTTTTTATATGTTCCTAGAGAAAAATAAGTTGAGAAATGATAGTAGAAATGATGCGGACTTGGTCCGTGATCTGAGGATTTTCCTCATTGCTGCACAAAAGAATTATGTCCTTGATGCACCGCTAGGTGACAGACCTATTGCAGGAGCAGATACAGACGTTATGAACGTTTGACAAAGCTCGGTATGATGACTACTTGATAGTTTAGTGCACCATGCTTTACGGCTTAGAACCGGGATTTCAAAAATGTTTTGAACGCCATGGAGCATATGAGATGTTCCAAGAGCTGAAATTGGTATTTCAAACTCATGCCCGAGTCGAGAGGTATGAGACCTCTGACAAGTGTTTTGCCTACAAGATGGAGGAGAATAGCTCAACCAGTGAGCATGTGCTCAGAATGTCTGGGTACTACAATCGCTTGAATCAAGTGGGAGTTAATCTTCCAGATAAGATAGTAATTGAAAAAGTTCTCTAATCACTATCACAAAGTTACTGCAACTTCGTGATGAACTATAATATGCAAGGGATGACGAAAACGATTCCCGAGCTCTTCGTGATGCTGAAATCGATGAAGGTAGAAATCAAGAAAGAGCATCAATTGTTGATGGTTAACAAGACCACTAGTTTCAAGAAAAGGGCAAAGGAAAACAAAGGGAACTTCAAGAAGAATGACAAGCAAGTTGTCACTCCCGTAAAGAAGCCCAAAGCTAGACCTAAGCCTGAAACTGAGTGCTTCTACTGCAAGGAATTAATCACTGGAAGCGGAACTACCCCAAATAATTGGCGGATAATAAGGATGGCAAAATGAATAAAAGTATATTTGATACACATGTTATTGATGTGTACTTTACTAGTGTTCATAGTAACCCCAGGGTATTTGATACCAGTTCAGTTGCTAAGATTAGTAACTCGAAATAGGAGTTGCAAAATGAACAGAGACTAGTTAAGGGCGAGGTGACGATGTGTGTTGGAAGTGATTCCAAGGTTGATAAGATCACCATCGCACACTGCCCATACCTTCGGGATTGGTGTTGGACCTAAATAAATGTTATTTGGTGTTTTAGTTGAGCATGAATATGATTAGATCATGTTTATTGTGACACGGTTATTCATTTAAGTCAGAGAATAATTGTTGTTCTGTTTACATGAATAAAACCTTCTATGGTCAAACATCCAATGTAAATGGTTTATTGAATCTCGATCGTAATAATACACATATTCATAATAGTGATGCCAAAATATACAAAGTTGATAATGATAGTGTAACATATTTGTGGCACTGCAGTTTAGGTCATATTGGTGTAAAGCGCATGAAGAAACTCCATTCAGATGGATTTTTGGAATCACTTGATTATGAATCATTTGATGCTTGCAAACAATGCCTCATGGGCAAGATGACTAAAACTCCGTTCTTCGGAACAATGGAGCGAGTTACAGACTTATTGGAAATAATACATACCGATGTATGTGGTCCGATGAGTGTTGAGGCTCGCGGCGTTTATCGTTATTTTCTGACCTTGACAGATGAGTTGAGCAGATATGGGCATATCTACTTAATGAAACACAAGTCTGAAACATTTTGAAAATTTCAAAAGTATTCAGAGTGAAATGAAAGAATCATCGTAACAAGAAAATTAAGTTTCTACGATATGATCGTGGAGACAAATATTTGAGTTACGAGTTTGTCCTTCATTTAAAACAATGTGGAATAGTTTCACAAACTCACGCCACCTGGAACACCACAGCGTAATTGTCGTGGAATTGTCACGGCAGATGTCCTACGGTGAGGACTTAGTCATGAAGTCAAGGCATCTATGTGGTAGCTTGAGAGGGGTTGATCGGGATGAGAGACGCGAGGCGGATCAACACACAAGACGAGGATTTAGACAGCTTTGGGCCCCGGGAAACATCATCCGGTAATAGCCCTACATACTGTTTGTTGCTAGGTCTCATTATGCTCATGAGGGATTCACCGCATAAGCCGGCTCCCCTTTAGTTGTGTCTAGTCTTAGCGATTATTTTATGTCCCTCTTGGGGTGCCCTGCCCCTCCTTATATATGTTGAAGGGGCGGGTTACATGACTAGTCCTAGTAGGATTAGGATTACTCATTACAAGTGGAGTCCTAGTCTTGCTTCCTTTATAGGAGAATATTCCTTATGCCTTTCCTCTTAAGCCGGCCCACCATAACATGAGCCGGCCTTCTGGGCCTTGGGCCTTGTCATCCATCTGAAACACCCGCCGGGTCACCTATGAGTCTTCAGGCTCGTGAGTCGTCAGACCAGTGAGCCGCCAGACACGTGAGTCGCCAATCCTCCGGCGGGTTACCAATGAAATGCCAAGTCCCATCCGGGTCATATATCCGGTCGGGTCATACCGCGGGGTACATCCCCGACATTAGCCCCCGGTTTAGCTTGGATTTATCCATGGTAAACTTATCCTACAAAACAAGACCAACTTTGATAGATTATATGCCGGGTCGAAGGTTCTTCTAAGCCGGCACTTGATCATCATTAAGTCCTTGTCATCTCCTTGTTGATATATACATCGCATAGCAAATCTTCCCTAGCAGATATGTTTCAACTTTTTCAATGCAAAAAATCCAGATACTTCTTTTGAAAAATCCGGGTCAACGGGCCAGCTTCAGAGTGAATTTGCTGACATTGATCTCTTGTTGAGAAATATTGTAAGAAATAATCCACTTGAGTCGGCTTCTAAAGCGCCGGCTTAAAAAATATTGGTCTTGAAATACTCATCTGATTTTTAGCCGGCTTAAAGATGTAAAACTTGTACCAAAATTTCCGGGTTATAAACTGATAATGCCGAGTCATAATTGTTGCTGACGTCGGGTCATGCTTGTTGGTGACGCCGGGTCATGTTTGTTGCAAACACCGGGTCAATCTAGTTTGCTCAAAACTGAGACTTTGAAGATATTTCTCCCTTATATCCATATTACCTATAGCCCCCAAGCCTTGAGCAGAGCAAAGTGATGACTTAAGACTTGCTTCAATATAAATGTTGCAACCTTTGAAGAAATCCAGGTTGTTCATCTCAATCACTAGTCAAAAACTGAAGATTCCACATATGTAGCCCCCAAGTGCCGGGTTGTCATGCTTGCAGCAACCTGGGACTTGAAATTGCCTTATGCTCATAATAACTTCAACTAGTGTAGCCCCCAAGGGCCGGGTCATTATGCAATAATGAGTAGGGACTTTGTATGTACTTCATTGAAAAGAATATCATATGATGTAATCTCAACTTGAATAATGTATCCCCCAAGTGCCGGGTTGTAAGCCTGCAGCGACTCGGGACTATTCCTTTCATTGTAGAATAAATCATATCCATTGATAAATACTAGCCATTGCGCTAAAACGACTTTGAAAACCTTAATCATAATACTGGTTATTGATAACAATAAAAAAATCCAGCCATGTTGGCTATTAAAGATTTGAGAAATATAACCTTTCTTGAAAATCGGTTCCTGCAATATAAACCAGTATATCTATGCGTGCATGCTATGATGATGTAATGATGATGCAATGTATGATGCAATATATGATGATGTATGTGCATGATAATAGAATACTTCAACGAAACTAGCCTGGGCCACTGAAAGGTACGTGCTTTCTGTGAGCCTGACTCATAGTACCCAATCGACATTTGAACCCAGATAAAGTCAGGTCTTGCTTTATAGACTTATAAGGAGTACGCGGGGTCAGAGTAACAGCATACATCACGGGCCGATTTATCCAAGTTTCAAGGAAGGCGGCTTATGAAGCCTGGATCTATCCTAACTATCTGTAAGTCGTGCTCTCGCATGACAAACCGCCATTTGAACCTTAACAAGCTTAGGATTTTTGGTCAAATACGTCGTAAAAGATTGATCGTTAAGAGTTTGGCGGGTCAATCAGGATTACCCGATGGAGTTGAAGCAGCTGGCTACAGGTAGGATGACCCGGAAAGGTTATATTCTCTATGTTCAAATACGCCTATGTTTGAATATAACCTGGTCAAAAGGGTAGTCACGCTATGTTCTCTTTGGTCGAATACGCCTATGTTTGAACAGGAAGCCCCCAAGTGACATACTTACGAGTTGTGCTCATTGGGTACCTATGTTTGAGCTGTGTTGTGCATCAAACTCTCTTTGGTCCCTGTAACTCGGGCATCAAGCCTCCAAGTGATTTGTAATAATGCGTGTAAGCCTGATCCGATACCCATGTTTGAACTGTGCATCATGGCAACAAATTCTTTTTGGCAACCTTTATTTTTTTCTGAGAACTCGAACTTTGCAAGAGATAATATTCTTCTTGAGTCAGAATTTTAAACCGGATTTAAGAGCTTCAGAGCTTTGTGGGAGAACAGATTTCCCTTGAACCGGATTTTAAAGTGGAATCTTCATTTTGAGCCAGAAATTTTATGACGGCCTTTAAATTTTCATCAATACAGCAATAGCCTCCGGGACCGGGTTATCTTTCCCTTCAACATCCTGGGGTTCTTGAATTTGCTGAGATTGGCAAGACTTCTGAGTCATATCATTGTAGCCCCCGAGTCTTAAGGCGACTCGAGGAGTTGTCTTGAGATTCTCCATACTTGACCGTAACATAAAAGGTATGTCCTTGGCGTTTGATAACGCGATGTAAATCTAGTTTTGCAATGAAGAATTTTTCTGCATAAGAGACATCACAGGCGAAAGTTATAGTTCTCAAATGACTTAATATGTGCTTAAAAAGTAGATAAGGCTGATTGCACCTAGAATTTTCCTCGGGCGTCTCAACCAGTGAAAAAGTACTGTAAGAAAAAACCGGTTGTGGCATTATAAGCCGGCGTGGACGGGCGAGTCAGCCGCGGTGTTGTAAGCTGGCGCAGATGGGTGACTCGGCCGCGGCGTTGTAAGCTGGCGCAAACGGGTGAATCGGCCGCAGCGTTTTGTAATCCGGCGCAAACGGGTGAATCGGCCACATGTTGATGTAGACCGGATTACGGGGACAGCGGTCTGTGCACGCCATCTGGGCAGTGTGGCACGGACGAACGCTAGTGCAGGATCATGCTAGCGCGCTCCGTATCCGAGGTATGACGCCACATTTGTAATGAATAATTGCCCTGCGCAAAAATATTATCTGCCAGAGCAACCTAAAGTATATTAAAATAACTAAGAAGGATAGCGCCTGGTACTTTTTTCAGACGAACGCCGATGCTAATGTTGGACGTAGTAAGACAAAAAAGATAGCGGATGCTTGGTTGATCTGATGATGTACGCTCCCTTCAGTCCATTTTCATTCTGGTGACTTGATCCGTTTTGTTTTCTTTCCTCTCGTGAGTAAACAGTAATAGTAGTATTTGAGTCGTTCATGCATGCATGTTGATTTTTTCTTCTGGTCGGCTTGTCCACACTGGAACACTTGCATTGATGCTTCTCATATGGTACTAGCACCACCTTTCCCTTTTTTTTACCAGGAGTCCAACTCGCTTTCCTGGCCGTTGGTACTCTACGTCAGGAGCGCCTTGGAAACGGCTGAGGTGGAGACGGCAGAGGCCGGCTTACAAGCGTAGGCGACGGCAGCTCGGAGCGACAGCAGAAAAATCTGATCGGTCGGCCCGTCGGGGCGAGTTGGCGGAGGTGGCAGCAGCAACAGCCGGCCATGGTGGAACCGCGGAAGAGGAGCGACTCGGTGGGTCACGGCGGCGGCGGCTGTCGGGACGACGAAAGCGGCTCCAGGCACGGACGAAGGACGGGTCAGGCGGCCGGCTGAGGCGAGTGAGACAGCTCGGGGCCGCGAGCCCGGGCGGCTCGGAAACGGCGCGACGGCGACTCGGAACGTTGATGCGGCTCGTGTGGCGGCCAGCAGCTTGAGGTTTCGGAGCAACGGCTTCGACGGAGGTAGAGGCGGCCATTGCAGGAATCAGCTTGGAGGCGACTCAACGATTTGGAGGCAGACACAGCTAGAGAAGGGTGTTGAGGCGCCGGCGACTCGAAGACGGCGGCTCAGAGGCAGAGGCCACGGCGGTTCAGCGGGCAAGGAGTTGGAGGCAGGCCGGTTCTGGCACCAGCGGCGACTTCGACTGCGGTGGCTGAAGCCAGCCGCAAAGGCGGACGATCTGGAGAGCAACGGCGGCTCAATAGCGAAATCCACTTCCGAATCGTGGGTTGTTTCCCACTTTTTTTCCTTTTTTTCCTTTTTTAATACTCCTTGATGCACGAAGTAGATCGCTTCTTGTTTCCTTGGTGCGTGGAACAACCGCAACTTCCAGCCAATCTTTTTGAGCAGCGTGCTAGTGCGTTTTTCCTCATGTGCACACATTACGAATTGGTAAATCCTTCTGATTCGAACACAAGTCGCAATATGGATCAAATCTGCGGTGAACTCCGTCGTCTTAGGAACACGCTTTAAAAATGGATCTGGCTTCAAGTCACCGGATCTCCAGTGCATGCGGCGACGCGCGACACAACCTTAACTTCTTCAATTCTTTTTCACCTGATCAATTGCGAGCTTCTCGAAACCTTGGGAAAGATCCCTCCAAGAACTCAACATCACCGTGCGCGAGCCCCACGGTGGGCGCCAACTGTCGTGGAATTGTCACGGCAGATGTTCTAGGGTGAGGACTTAATCGTGAGGTCAACGCATCTATCTCGTAGCTTGAGAGGGGTTGATCGGGATGAGAGATGCGAGGCGGATCAACACGCAAGACGAGGATTTAGACAGCTTCGGGCCCCGGGAAACATCATACGGTAAAAGCCCTACATGTTGTTTGTGGCTAGGTCTCATTATGCTCATGAGGGAGTCGCCGCATAAGCCGGCTCCCCTTTAGTTGTGTCTAGCCTTAGTGATTATTTTTTGTCCCTCTTGGGATACTTTGCCCCTCCTTATATATGTTGAAGGGGCAGGTTACATGACTAGTCCTAGTAGGATTAGGATTACTCTTTACAAGTGGAGTCCTAGTCTTGCTTCCTTTATAGGAGAATATTCCTTATGCCTTTCCTCTTAAGCCAGCCCACCATAACATGAGACGGCCTTCTGGGCCTTGGGCCTTGTCATCCATCTGAAACACTAGCCGGGTCACCAATGAGTCTTCAGGCTCATGACTCGTCAGACCAGTGAGCCGCCAGACACGTGAGTCGCCAATCCTCCGGTGGGTAACCAATGAAACGCTAAGTCCCAGCCGGGTCATATATCCGGCCGGGTCATACAGCGGGGTACATCCCTGACAGTAATGGTGTGTCCGAACGTCGTAACCGTACTTTATTAGATATGGTGCGATCTGTGATGTTTCTTACCGATTTACCACTATCGTTTTGGGGTTATGCATTAGAGACAACTGCATTCACTTTAAATAGGGCACCATCTAAATCCGTTGAGACGACACCATATGAACTGTGGTTTGGCAAGAAACCTAAGTTGTCGTTTCTTAAAGTTTGGGGCTGTGATGCTTATGTCAAAAAGCTTCAACCTGATAAGCTCGAACCCAAATCAGAGAATTACGTCTTCATAGGATACCCAAAAAAGAAACTGTTGTGTACACCTTCTATCACAGATCCGAAGGCAAGATATTTGTTGCTAAAAATGGGTCCTTTCTAGAGAAGGAGTTTCTCTCGAAAAAAGTGAGTGGGAGGAAAGTAGAACTTGATGAGGTAATTGTACCTTCTCCCGAATTGGAAAGTAGTTCATCACACAAATCAGTTCCAATGATGCCAACACCAATTAGTGAGGAAGTTAATGATGATGATCATGAAACTTCAGATCAAGTTACTACGGAACCTCGTAGGTCAACTAGAGTACGTTCCGCACTAGAGTGGTATGGTAATCCGGTTCTGGAAGTCGTGTTACTAGACCATGACGAACCTACGAACTATGAGGAAGCGATGATGAGCCCAGATTCCACAAAATCTGAGATAGGATCCATGTATGAGAACAAAGTATGGACTTTGTTGGAATTGCCCGATGATCGGCAATCCATTGAGAATAAATGGATCTTCAAGAGGAAGACGGACACTGATGGTAGTGTTACTATCTAAAAAGCTCGACTTGTCGCGAAAGGTTTTCGACAAGTTCAAGGTGTTGACTACGATGAGATTTTCTCACTCGTAGTGATCTTAAGCCTGTCCGAATCATGTTAGCAATTGCCGCATTTTATGAAATCTAGAAAATGGATAACAAAACTGCATTCCTTAATGGATTTATTAAAGAAGTGTTGTATATGATGCAACCAGAAGGTTTTGTCAATACTAAAGGTGCTAACAAAATGTGCAAGCTCCAGCGATCCATCTATGGACTGGTGCAAAGCATCTCTGAGTTGGAATAGACTCTTTGATAAGTTGATCAAAGCATATAGTTTTATACATACTTGCGGTAAAGCCTGTATTTACAAGAAAGTGAGTGGGAGCACTACAGCCTTTCTGATAAGTATATGTGAATGACATATTGTTGATCAGAAATGGCGTAGTATTTTCTGGAAAGCATAAAGGAGTGTTTGAAAAGAGTTTTTCAAAAAAGACCTCGGTGAAGCTGCTTACATATTGAGCATCAAGATCTATAGAGATAGATCAAGACGCTTGATAAGATTTTCAATGAGTATATACCTTGACAAGATTTTGAATTAGTTCAAGATGGAACAGTCAAAGAAGGAGTTCTTGCATGTGTTGCAAGGTGTGAAGTTGAGTAAAGACTCAAAACCCGACCACGGCAGAAAATAGAAAGAGAATGAAAAGTCATTCCCTATGCCTCAGTCATAGGTTCTATAAAGTATGCTATGCTGTGTACCAGACCTATTGTGTACCTCACCATGAGTTTGGCAAGAGGGTACAATATTAATCTAGGAGTAGATCACTGGACAACGGTCAAAATTATCCTTAGTGGAATAAGGATATATTTTTCGGTTATGGAGGTGATAAAGAGTTCGTCGTAAAGAGTTGCGTCGATGCAAGCTTTTAAACCAATCCAGATGACTTGAAGTCTCAATCTGGATACATATTGAAAGTGGGAGCAATTGGCTAAGAGTAACTCCGTGTAGAGCATTGTAGACATAGAAAATTTGCAAAATACATACGGCTCTAAATGTAATAGACCTGTTGACTAAAATTCTCTCACAAGCAAAACATGATCACACCTTAGTACTCTTTGGGTGTTAATCACATAGCGATGTGAACTAGATTATTAACTCTAGTAAACCCTTTGGGTGTTAGTCACATGGCGATCTGATCTAATCACATAAAGATGTGAACTATTGGTATTAAATCACATGACGATGTGAACTAGATTATTGACTCTGGTGCAACTAGGAGACTGAAGGAAATATGCCCTAGACGCAATAATAAAGTTGTTATTTATATTTCCTTATATCATGATAAATGTTTATTATTCATGCTAGAATTGTATTGACCGGAAACTTAGTACATGTGTGAATACATAGACAAAACAGAGTGTCCCTAGTATGCCTCTTCTTGACTATCTTGTTTATCAAAGATGGTCATGTTTCCTGACCATAGACATGTGTTGTCATTTGATGAACGGGATCACATCATTAGGAGAATGATGTGATGGACAAGACCCATCCGTTAGCTTGGCATAATGATCATTTAGTTTTATTGCTATTGCTTTCTTCATGACTTATACATGTTCCTCTGACTATGAGATTATGCAACTCCCGAATACCGGAGGAACACCTTGTGTGCTATCAAATGTCACAACATAACTGGGTGATTATAAATATGCTCTACAGGTGTCTCCGAAGGTGTTTGTTGAGTTGGCATAGATAAAGATTAGGATTTGTCACTCCGTGTATCGGAGAGGTATCTCTGGGCCCTCTCGGTAATGCACATCACTATAAGCCTTGCAAGCAATGTGACTAATGAGTTAGTTGCGGGATGATGCATCATGGAACTAGTAAAGAGACTTGCCGGTAACGAGATTGAACTAGGTATGATGATACCGACGATCAAATCTCGGGCAAGTAACATACCGATGACAAAGGGAACAACGTATGTTGTTATGCGGTTTGACCGATAAAGATCTTTGTAGAATATGTAGGAGCCAATATGAGCATCCAGGTTCCACTATTTGTTATTGACCGGAGAGGTGTCTCGGTCATGTCTACATAGTTCTCGAACCCGTAGGGTCCACATGCTTAACGTTCGATGACGATTTGTATTATGAGTTATGTGATTTGATGACCGAAGTTTGTTCGGATTCCCGGATGACATCACGGACATTATGAGGAGTCTCGAAATGGTTGAGAGTTAAAGATCGATACATTGGAAGGCTATATTCGGACATCGGAAAGGTTCCGAGTGATTCGGGTATTTTTCGGAGTACCGGAGAGTTATGGGAATTCGCTGGGGGAAGTAGTGGGCCTTAATGGGCCATATGGGAAAGGAGAGAAGGGCCTCAAGGGGTGGCCCCGCCCCCCCCCCCCATTGGCTAGTTTGAATTGGACTAGGAGGGGGCGGCTCCCCCTCCTTCCTTCTACCCTCTTCCTCCTTCCCTTCCTTCTCCTAGTTGGAATAGTAAAGGGGGGGTCGAATCCTACTTGGACCGGGAGTCCAAGTAGGACTCCCCCTTTTGGCGCGCCCCCTCCAGGGCCGGCCTCCTCTTCCCCCCTCCTTTATATACATGGGAGGGGCACCCAAAAGAGACACAAGTTGATCTTTAGCCGTGTGCGGTGCCCCCTCCACAGTTTTACACCTCGGTCATATCGTCGTAGTGCTTAGGCGAAGCTCTCCGCCGGTAACTTCATCATCACCGTCACCACGCCGTCGTGCTGACGAAACTCTCCCTCGACCTCAGCTGGATCAAGAGTACGATGGATGTCACCGAGCTAAACATGTGCAGATCGCAGAGGTGTCGTGCGTTCGGTACTTGATTGGTTGGATCGCGAAGACATTCGACTACATCAACCGCATGACTAAACGCTTCCACTTTCGGTCTATGAGGGTACATGGACACACTTTCACCACTTGTTGCTATGCTTCTCCTAGATAGATCTTGCGTGATCGTAGGAATTTTTTTTGAAATACTACGTTCCCCATCAGATATAAAGTTTGAGAGAGATAGAGGAGCCCCGATAAGGCTGAGTGGTGTGTCAGATAGCTGAGAGGGGGAAAGAGATATTCCATCCGCTCGATAATGCAGTGCATGCAATTTTTTTAGAAGTCGAACTTTGGAAACTTTGATCAGGTTTACGCAAATGTTATTTATATCTACAATACCAAAGATACATCATACGAAACTACATCTCATGATTAATCTAATGGTATATGTTTGCCGTTCTAGATGTAAATGTTTTTCTCCACGTACATGGTCAAACTTTGTGATGTTTGACTTTTCAATAAATCTATATGCTATGGACCGAAGAGAGTGCCTAAGTCGAGAGAGATCAAGTGCGTGTGAAGGAGAATGAGTGAGTGTGCGGAAATAGTATGTGTGTGAAAGAGAAAGGGACAACAAACGATAAATTAGAGAGAGTGTGTGTTTTGTCATTTCTTATGCAAACATATCACGCATGCATCTCCGAGATAGAAAAGCGAGGTGAGGAGATACACGAAGATAGCTAGTGCGTGATTGGTTGCAAGGGAGAGAGACACCCCTATAGCACATGTCCAATAGAGGTCTCGCCAACAAGGAACAAAGGTCAAGAGGGACACATGGAGAATATGGGTGCATGGGGAGGGAGAGAGGGTGTGTTTGTGATAGAGAGATCCCCTCGAGATCATGAGGGGACTATACGGGTGGGAGATCGAGGGAGGTGCGTGCGCGATAGAAAGATGCCCCAAGAGAAATCGAGATAGACCATGCACATGTTTGTGATGGAGACTAAGATTAGCTAGTCATATACATATAGGGGGGACTGCATGTGCCTACATTTGAGTGATAGACCATCATACTTGGCTAGGCATGAGATTGTGTGTGTGTGCATGTGAGATGGAGAGAGCACGAGGGAGAGAGATAGAGTTTTTGATGGGTCTATCGAGTGCGAGTGAGATATGCATGTGTATGTGTGGCCCAGGTAGATGGAGAGTTTGAGAGAGAGAGGGAAGAGCTCCGAGACGACAGAGTGGTGCGTGAGAGAGTTACAAGCAACGAGCCAAGGAATTTGTGTGCGTACGATGAGTGCATCCAAGATATTTAGCTTGGACTAGAGAATCATACATAGTGTGCGAGAGAGACCTATAGATGGAGTATATATGCATGTGAACTAGAAAGACCGCCCCCCCCCCCACACACACACACACAAAGGGAGAGAGAGAGATGGAGAGTGTAACACCCCGGAGTTAACTTTCCATATTTGTAACTCCAACTCTTGCCATTTTCGGCATTGTGATATGATATTCCCTCCGCGATTGGGTTTTGTCTTTCATTTTGCTTTTTGTCCATGTCATGCATTTCATATCATGTCATCATGTGCATCTCATTCGCATACGTGTTCGTCTCATGCATCTGAGCATTTTCCCCGTTGTCCGTTTTGCAATCCGCACTCCGATGTTCCCGGCGCCCCTTTTACATTTTTCCGTGAGCAGGTACTAAACTTTCTCGAATGGACCGAGCCTTGTCAAGTGGCCTTGGTACACCACCGCAGACCACTGTCAAGTTTGGGTCATTTGGAGCTCGTTTGAACTCCAACGGTTAATCGCACTCTCAAGAAAGGCCTCTTTTAAGTTGCATCCCAACACCCCTTCAAAACAGCCCAATAACCCATCTAAGTCACTTCCATGCTCTCCCTCATTCGATCACGATCGTGTGGGCGAAAACTACACTCCATTGGGAGCTTCCTAGCTCCTTCTACCTATAAATATAGGTCCCTTCCCCGAAATCCGGATGAAACCCTAGTCTCCCCGCTCCCTTCGCGCCGCTGGACGAAATCCGGACGGCGGACACGTCGCCCGCGCCCCGGCGAATCGCGGGCTGCCACGTGGGCAAGCCGCGCCCACCGCGCCGCCGACCCGCTGGGCCCGCGAGCCCGTCGTGAGGGCCCTCCTGCCCGCCCGCGCGCCTGCCGCCCGCCGCCCGCTCTCCGCCGTCGTCGCCGCCTCCCGCGCCCGGCAGGCTCGACTCGGCCACCGCCTCCGCCTCCGCCGCCCGACCTCCCGGCTCCGCCGCCGCCCAGCTGCTCGGCCGCCCTTGCGCCCGCCCCGAGGCGCCCTGCCCTCCTCCGCCGGGCGCCCCTCCTCCCCGGCCCCGAGCTCCCACTCCGGCATCCTCGGCTTCCGCGTCCGATCGGATCTGAGATCTAAAACGGCGGTTGACTTTCCTTCTCCCCCGTTATCCTCTGTCAAGTTCTGTCAGTATTTTGTTGCATTTTCATCATGCCATAACTGTGCACTCGTGGCTCCGTTTTGTGCGTGTAGCATACCGAATTGTTCGCCTCAAAGAGTAGATCATTTTATCGCATTGCGTCATTTTCATTTGAGCTCATCTTGATGCCCGAAATGCTGTTAGAAGAGGGCTATGTGATGTTAGTTTCTGTTTCTTAACAGAACATGCACTTTTGTCATTTTTGCCATGATTGATGTGTGCATCCTATGATCTTGAGTCCTACATGTGTTTTGTAATATGCCATGCCATCTTTACAGGGGTGTATGCCATGTATTTTTGTGATCTCTGTGGTGACTAGCACAAGCATGCAAACTAGGCTTCATGATGTTGCTGTTTTCAGCCCTGTTTTCTTGATATTTTTATGCCATGTTAACTTGATTCTCTGAGAGAGATCCATGCATATTTTGAGATACTTCAGTAAGGATGTTTTGAACATATGGTTATGCTCTATACATCCATGCCCTTGTTTGCAATTATGTAGTGCCATATCTTGAGTCAATCAAGCTCTACTTTTGCTGTAAAATGTTTCCTGGCAGATTGTTTACATATTCAATTTTGCCAAGGTTGTTGTAGTTGATCCGTGAATGCTATGATGTTGTTCTTGCCATGTATAGCTTCTATGCCATGTCTTCTTGATGGATGTATGCTTAGTTTATCATGTAATGCTCTGTAGTGAGTGCATCGAGCTCTTAAACATGCCTACTTGTTATCTGTTTTTGTCATGCCCTGTTGCTGAATCTGTTAACGAAACTTGCTATGTTTACATGGGTGCTATTACATTTTCTGATCCCTTTTGGCTCATGGTCAGTAAGGGACTTTTGTTCTATGCTTTGAGTAGATTCATGCCATGCCTTTTTTTGCTATTATAAGTTCCTCTAGCATGTAGTTTGCTTGCTCTAAACATTGCTTCCTGATGCTGATTCTGCCATGTTCAGTATTTTCTCTAAGTCTGTGCAGCTGATATATTTTGCACTTTTGCCATGCTTGTTTGGACCTGTTATGGTGTGGTTTAGCCGTAGCTCAGTGTTCATCTTTTGTCAAGCATCTTGAGTAGATCACTTCCATATGCTTTGTTGGTATGTTTGGGTGCAGTAGCTTAATTTCTTGTTGCTTGCTAAGTGGCATCATGCTGTTAATGGCAGATTTGTGCCATTCTTGTTTTGCTTGTCATTTGCAAACCGTGCATCCGATTCCGGTGATCCTTATATCGATTTAAACCGAAATCATCTCACCTTTCCAGCGGCATACTTGGTTTGCCAAGTTGATGCCTGGTTCATCATTTTCCTTCCGGAGCACGCATACGCATTGCATATCACATCTCGCATATCATGCCATGTATTGCATCATGTTGCTTGTGCATTGCACCGTGATTTATTGTGGTTCCATTGTTTGTGTTCTTGCTTTGGGTAGAGCCGGGAGACGAGTACATGAACGAGGAACCTGTTGAGAACGCTTACGAGGATCAAGCTTTCGACAACTCTGAGAACTTTGCAGGCAAGATGACCATACCCTCGAAATCACTTCTATCTTTGCTTGCTAGATGCTCGCTCTTTTGCTATGCCTATGCTACGATGCCTATCACTTGCTTATCATGCCACCCATATTGCCATGTCAAACCTCTAACCAGCCTTTCCTAGCAAACCGTTGATTGGCTATGTTACCGCTTTGCTCAGCCCCTCTTATAGCGTTGCTAGTTGCAGGTGAAGATAAAGTTTGTTCCTTGTTGGAACATGGAGATGTTGTTCCTTGTTGGAACATGTTTACTTGTTGGGGATATCACAATATATCTATTGCTTAATTAATGCATCTATATACTTGGTAAAGGGTGGAAGACTCGGCCTTATGCCTGGTGTTTTGTTCCACTCTTGCCGCCCTAGTTTCCGTCATACCGGTGTTATGTTCCTTGATTTCGCGTTCCTTACACGGTTGGGTGATTTATGGGACCCCCTTGACAGTTCGCTTTGAATAAGACTCCTCCAGCAAGGCCCAACTTTGGTTTTACCATTTGCCACCTAAGCCTTTTCCCCCGGGTTTCCGCGAGCCCGAGGGTCATCTTTATTTAACCCCCGGGCCAATGCTCCTCTGAGTGTTGGCCCAAACTAGAGCGCTTTGCAGCGCCCCCTCAAGGAAACTTGAGGTCTGGTTTTAGTTGTACGGACTGCTCATCCGTGTGCCA
Organism: Aegilops longissima; assembly: GCA_021605205.1. Classification (NCBI taxonomy): domain Eukaryota; kingdom Viridiplantae; phylum Streptophyta; class Magnoliopsida; order Poales; family Poaceae; genus Aegilops; species Aegilops longissima. The sequence continues at coordinate 553,592,623 of CM038679.1, read as the reverse complement.
CGAGAACGAGATATGTAGCTCCTATCGGGATTTGTCGGCACATTCGGGCGGCTTTGCTGGTCTTGTTTTATTCTGTCGAAATGTCTTGTAGTCCGGGATTCGAGATCGATCGGGTCTTCCGGTAGAAGGAATATCCTTCGTTGACCGTGAGAGCTTATAATGGGCTTGTTGGGACACCCTGCAGGGTATTATCTTTTGAAAGTCGTGCCCGCGGTTATGAGGCAGATGGGAATTTGTTAATGTCGGTTGTAGAAAACCGAAGTTGACTTTAATTAAAACACATCAACGCGTGTGTAACCGTGATGGTCTCTTCGGCGGAGTCCGGGAAGTGAACACGTGTTGGAGTTATGTTTGACGTAAGTAGTTTCAGGATCACTTCTTGATCGCTACTAGCTTCACGACCGTGCCTTGCTCCTCTTCTCGCTCTCTTTTGCGAATGTAGCCACCATATATGCTAGTCGCTTGCTGCAGATCCACCTCACAACTCTGTCCTTCCTATAAGCTTAAATAGTCTTGATCTCGCGGGTGTGAGATTGCTGAGTCCCCGTGACTCACAGATTCTACCAAAACAGTTGTAGGTGCCGACGATGCCATTGCAGATGACGCGACCGAGCTCAAGTGGGAGTTCGATGAGGAACGTGGTCGTTACTATGTGTCGTTTCCGATGATCGTGAGTGGAGCCAGTTGGGACGATCGGGATCTGTGTAGCATTTGGGGTAGTCTTCTTTTATTTTGGTTCCGTAGTCGGACCTTGAGTGTAATCTGAATGATGGATGTTTATTTATGTATTGTGTGAAGTGGCGATTGTAAGCCAACTATGTATCCATTTCCTTATGTATTACATGGGTTGTGTGAATATTACCTCACTTGCGACATTGCTTTCAATGCGGTTATGCCTCTAAGTCGTGCTTCGACACGTGGGAGATATAGCCGCATCGAGGCGCGCTAAGTTGGTAATTAGAGCCATCCCGACTTAGGAGCCCCCGCTGATTGTTTGTTTGGCGTTTTGAGTCTAGAACAAAATGTTTTGAGTCTTAGGATTATATATATCGAGAGTAGGATTCTTTTTACTCCCGGTCCTTCGTCGCTCTGGTGAGGTCTCCGACGAGAAGTTTTGACTCTCCTCTCCTCAAATTTCACAAAAAAATTTAGGATCACGCGGGTATCTTGGAATCGTTCCAATGGTTTTGTGACGAGAACATTGTTCTTGGTGCCTCGACATTTAGGGTTGTGGCGGTGTCCCGGGAGTTGAGCTCCGAGGTGTTGTCGTCACAATTTTATCGTTGCGATTCTGGAATACCGAGCTTTGCCGACATCGAAATCTCTTTGTACAGTTGTTGGTGAGATAACCCGATAACCTAATCTTCGGGCGAGCTCGGGAGTATTGCCATGACTCGATAATGGATGCTTTTGAAGGTCGAGGTACATGATTTCGAAGGTTTCTTGGTTATGTGTTGACGGATGGATACAGTTGGATCTAGGTATTGTTAGTTTGGGTGATATATTTTGTGTCCCTGTATCCCCAACACCAGATTGCATAACCAGAAAGTTTCGGGAGTTTATAGGTGGGATTCAAGTAGCTCCTAGCATTTCTTCCCGCATATATTTGGTTTGTGATTGGGTAATCCTTACCACTTATTTGTTCCAGTCGTACCTTGTTATTTTTTCATCAACCCTTAATCAACTGGCTTCTCACCTTAATGGACGTGTGATGTTAACTTTGGGAATTCATTCGTTCATCCTTGTTCGAATGTTTATTGTGAAGACTATATGTTGCAATTCCTATCCGTTGATTCAACTTGTTTATCTGTCTATCAAAGTGCTAACGGATGTCACCCTCTTCAGGATGGCTCCGCCAACGCGTCTGAATCCGAAACGAAATGATGGGAGTCAGTCGAACCCTCCACCTCCACCTCCGCCTCCGGAGGCATGGCAAGCTGTCATGGCAGCCACCAATGCCAATGCTCAGATGATTTTGCAACTCTTGCAAGAGCGTACCCAAGGGCAAGGCAATCAAGGAAATCAAGGCCAAGGCAACAACCAGCCGCACTTTGCTACCCTCAATCAGTTCCTCGCTAATCAGCCAAAGTCTTTCAGCTTCTGTGTCGAGGCCACAGACGCCGACGATTGGCTTGTGGACATCTGCAAACATTTTGAATGTAGCAATGTCAGACCTGAGGACTTTGTCAAGTTTGCTTCGTTTCAACTCAAGGACCAAGCTGCTGAGTGGTACCAGCAATACAAAGATTCCAGAGGAGGTCGTGTCATTACAGGATGAGTTCGCCGAGACTTCAAAGCTCACCACATTCGAAAAGTGTTGTTGAGAGCAAGCGTGAGGAGTTCCGCAATCTCAAGCAAGGCAACATGTCGTGTACCAATACAATATCCAGTTCGAAACTTCGCTCGCTTTGCTAAGCAAGACGTCCCTGATGAAAAGAGTATGATCTATCAATTCAGAGGTGGTCTCAGAGAAGATCTGCAATTAGCCCTCGTGCTTTTTGAGCCAGAAAATTATGATGAATTCTACAACATGGCACTGAAGCAAGAAGCTGCCCAGCTCAAATGTGAGGCTTCTAAGAAGAGAATCAGGGATGCAGTTCAGTCTTCTTCTTCCTCTCAAGTGGCAGCTAAGCAGCAGAAGTTCTACCTTCCTCCTCCTCCGTTCCGTCAGCCTTATCAGCAGAAAAACTCAGGTGGTCGTGGATCTTCCCACCCACCCAACCCAGGCTATCAGAACAAGTCTAATTCTCAAGCTACAAGGTCAAATGCTCCTTATCACCGTCCGCTCTCAAAGGTGACTTGCAACAAATGTCAGCAGAAAGGTCACTACGCGAACAAGTGCTTCAACCAAAGGCGCCTTCCGCCTCCTCCTCCTGTGAGATCTTCCAGCAATGCAGTGGTCAAGCATAATCCCAAGTCTGCAAAGGTGAACATGATGAATGCAGCTCAAGCGGAGGAATCTCGATGTGATAATGGGTAATCTCTCGATTAATGATATTCCTGCAAGTCTTATTTGATCTTGGTGCATCGCATTGTTTCATCTCAAGACCTTTTGCATCTAAGCATGAGTTGGGTTATCAAGTATTGCCTAGTTCTTTATCAATTGTGTCCCCGGGTAAGCAAATGACAGCTAATAATTATGTCCCGGATGTTTCTATCAAGTTGGGCGATTATAGATTTCTGGCTAAACCAATTGTCCTTGGTGACTCGGATATTGATCTTATTCTCGGGATGGACTGGCTTTATCAGCACAAAGCTCAGCTTGATTGTGCTGCCAGGGAAATTCAATTGACTCACTCTTCTAATGATGTGATCATCTATGCCGCTCGTGATGAAACCATTCGGTTGTTTTCTCTCAATGAGAAGGGCGAATTGGATGCTATCTCTCGATTCGATCGTTTGTGAGTACCAAGATGTCTTTCCGTAAGAGCTTCCAGAATGCCTCCTCACCGCCGCTTGAATTCGTTATCGATCTTGAGCCCGCACGGAACCCGTTTGCAAGCGCCCATACAAGCTTGGACCTAATGAGCTGAAGGAATTGAAGAAGCAGCTCGATGAACAAGAGCGTCTGGGTTTGATCGGACCGAGTTCATCTCCTTGGGGTTGTGGTGTTCTTTTGTCCGGAAGAAGGATGGCACGGACCGACTTTGCGCCGATTACCGTCCATTGAATAAGAAGACTATCAAGAACAAGTATCCACTTCCCAACATCAATGAGCTTTTCGAGCAACTCAAAGGTGCTAAAGTGTTCTCCAAGCTTGACCTTCGTATGGGTTATCATCGATTCAGATTCGTGAACAAGATATTCCCAAGACAGCATCCGAACAAGCTTTGGTTCTTATGAATATCTTGTCATGTCTTTCGCCTTGTCAATGCTCCTCCAACATTCTCTCGAATGATGAACTTCATCTTCAACCCCTACACCAATGAATTCGTCTTGGTCTATCTTGATGATATTTTGGTCTTCTCCAAGAATAAGAAGGATCATGCCAAACATTTGCGATTGGTGCTAGACAAGCTCAGAGAGCATCAATTCTATGCGAAGTTTTCCAAATGTGAATTTTGGCTTGATGAAGTGCTTTACCTTGGTCATATCATCTCCGCCAAGGGCATCGCTGTTAATCCCGAGAAGGTGTCTGCAGTTGTGAATCGGGAACCTCCTCAGAATGTCAAGCAGCTCCGCAGTTTTCTTGGACTTGCAAGCTATTGCCGAAGATTCGTTGAGAATTTTTCCAAGATTGCAAAGCCTCTTTCCAACCTCCTCGAAGCATGTGAAGTATGTCCGGTCTCCGAGTGTGACGTTGCTTTCAATACTCTCAAAGAGAAACTCGTCACAGCTCTGCCTTGACTCCTCTGATGAATCCAAGCCATTCAAGTTTTACGTGATGCTTCTCTTCAAGGTCTCGGTGCTGTGTTAATGCAAGAGAAGAGAATTGTGGCCTATACCTCTCGTCATTTGAAGCCCAACGAAAAGAACTACCCCACTCACGATCTTGAGTTGGCGGCAGTTGTCCATGCATTAATAACATGGAGACATCTCTTGTTGGGAAGGAAAGTGGACATATTCACCGATCACAAGAGTCTCAAGTATATCTTCACTCAACCCAACCTCAACCTCAGGCAAACTCGATGGGTCGAAATGATTCAAGAGTACAACCCAAGTATTGAATATACTCCGGCAAGGCCAATGTGATTGCAGATGCTTTGAGCGGGAAGGCTTCTGCAATAGTTTAATCCTCAAGCCCTTCCAACCGGATCTCGTGAAGCTTTCGCAAGCTGAATCTTCAAGTTGTTCCTCAAGGCTTTCTTGCCAACCTCATAGTCTCTCCTACTTTGGAAGATCAAATTCGTGAGGCTCAACTCCTGGATACCATGGTGAAAAAGGTGAAACGTGGTATCGACAAGGGCATTTCAAGTACAAGTGCTTCCACATTGATGACAAAGATAATCTTTTCTTCGAGGACGGATTGTGGTTCCTAAGGGTGATCTACGTAAAGTCATTATGAACGAGGCACACAATTCCCTTCTATCCATTCATCCTGGAAGTACGAAGATGTACCATGACCTCAAGCAGTCATATTGGTGGACTCGAATGAAGCGAGAAATTGCTCAATTCGTGAATGAGTGTGATGTCTGCAGAAGAGTGAAAGGTAACACCAACGACCAGCTGGTCTCCTCCAACCTCTTGCTATTCCAGAATGGAAGTTTGATCATATTGAGATGGACTTCGTGACTGGATTTCCTAAGTCCAAGCACGGAAATGATGCTATCTTCGTTGTCATTGACAAGCTTACTAAAGTGGCTCATTTTCTTCCTATCAAAGAATCTATCACAGCAGCTCAGTTGGCAGAGCTATACACATCCAGGATTGTCTCCTTGCACGGCATTCCACAATTGATCTCTTCAGACCGTGGCAGCATCTTTACCTCCAAGTTTTGGGATTCCTTTCAGAAGGCCATGGGCACCAACATTCGTTTCAGCACAGCTTTCCATCCTCAAACAAGTGGCCAAGTCGAGCGAGTCAACCAAATCCTTGAAGATATGCTCAGGGCTTGTGTCATTTCCTTCGGTATGAAGTGGGAAGATTGTCTTCCATATGCCGAGTTCTCCTACAATAACAGCTTCCAAGCGAGTTCGAGCAAGGCCCCATTCGAAATTCTCTATGGCAGAAAGTGTCGTACTCCTCTAAATTGGTCCAAGACAGGTGAACGCCAACTTATTGGCAACGACTTGATCACAGAAGCCGAAGAAATGTGCAAAGTCATTCGTGAGAATCTCAAAGCCGCGCAATCGCGCCAGAAGAGCTATTATGATGACAAGCACCGTGATGTGGCTTTTGAAATCGGAGACCATGTCTACCTCCGCGTCTCTCCAATGAAAGGCACTCGTCGCTTTGGTATCAAAGGGAAGCTTGCCCCTAGATACGTGGGTCCTTTCAAGATCATTGGAAAAAGAGGCAATCTCGCCTATCAACTTGAGCTTCCGTCCAACTTCGCGAACATGCACGATGTGTTTCATGTGTCACAGCTTCGCAAGTGCTTCAAGACTCCTGAGCGCACCATCAACTTCGAAGAAATTGACCTTCAAGAAGATCTCTCTTATCGTGAGCACCCCGTTGCTATTCTTGAAGAAACTGAGCGCAAGACTCGCAACAAGTCAATCAAATTCCTGAAAGTGAAGTGGTCACACCATTCCGACCGAGAAGCCACCTGGGAGCGCGAGGATCACCTCCGTTCCGAATATCCGGAGTTCTTTCAGTCCTAGATCTCGGGACGAGATCCTCTTGTAGTGGTGGAGTGTTGTAACACCCCGGAGTTAACTTTCCATATTTGTAACTCCAACTCTTGCCATTTTCGGCATTGTGATATGATATTCCCTCCGCGGTTGGGTTTTGTCTTTCGTTTTGCTTTTTGTCCATGTCATGCATTCCATATCATGTCATCATGTGCATCTCATTCGCATACGTGTTCGTCTCATGCATCCGAGCATTTTCCCCGTTGTCCGTTTTGCAATCCGGCACTCCTATGTTCCCCGGCGTCCCCTTTTACATTTTTCCGTGAGCAGGTACTAAACTTTCTCGGAATGGACCGAGCCTTGTCAAGTGGCCTTGGTACACCACCGGTAGACCACCTGTCAAGTTTCGGGTCATTTGGAGCTCGTTTGGTACTCCAACGGTTAACCGCACTCTCGCAAAGGCCTCTTTTAAGTTGCAGCCCAACACCCCTTCAAAACAGCCCAATAACCCATCTAAGTCACTTCCATGATCTCCGTCGTTCGATCACGATCGTGTGGGCGAAAACTACACTCCATTTGGAGCTTCCTAGCTCCTTCTACCTATAAATATAGGTCCCTTCCCCGAAATCCGGATGAAACCCTAGTCTCCCCGCTCCCTTCACGCCGCCGGACGAAATCCGGACGGCCGGACACGTCCGCCCGCGCCCGGCGAATCGCAGGCTGCCACGTGGGCAAGCCGCGCCCGCCGCCGCCGACCCTGGGCCCGCGAGGCCCGTGGCAGGGCCCTCCGGCCGGCCGCCCGGCCAGGCCGCCGCCCGCTCTCCGTCTCCGTCGCCGCCTCCAGCCGCCCAAGGCTTCGACTCCGCCACCGCCTCCGCCTCGCCACCGACCCCGCCCGGCTCCGCCGCCGCCCGTCTTGGTCGCCGGCCGCCCTTGCGCCGCCGCCCGAGGCGCCCGGCCCTCCTCCGGGCGCCCTCTCCTCCCCGGCCCCGAGCTCCCACTCCGGCGTCCTCAGCTTCCGTGTCCGATCGAATCTGAGATCCAAAACGGCGGTTGACTTTCCTTCTCCCCCGTTATCCTCTAAGTCAAGTTATGTTAGTATTTTGTTGCATTTTCATCATGCCATAACTGTGCACTCGTGGCTCCGTTTTGGGCGTGTAGCATACCGAATTGTTCGTCTCGAAGAGTAGATCATTTTATCTCATTGCATCATTTTCATTTGAGCTCATCTTGATGCCCGAAATTCTGTTAGAAGAGGGCTATGTGATGTTAGTTTCATTTCTTAATGTAACATGCATTTTGTCATTTTGCCATGATTGATGTGTGCATCCTATGATCTTGAGTCCTACATGTGTTTTGTAATATGCCATGCCATCTTTACAGGTGTGTATGCCATGTATTTTTGTGATCGCTGTGGTGACTAGCACAAGCATGCAAACTAGGCTTCATGTTGTTGCTGTTTTCAGCCCCTGTTTTGCTGATATTTTTATGCCATGTTAACTTGATGCTACAGAGAGATCCATGCATATTTTGAGATACTTCAGTAAGGATGTTTTGAACATATGGTTATGTTCTATCCATACATGCCCTTGTTTGCAATTATGGAGTGCCATAGCTTGAGTCAATCAAGCTCTACTTTTGCTATAAAATGTTTCCTGGCAAATTGTTTACATGTTATTCAATTTTGCCAAGGTTGTTGTAGTTGATCCGTGAATGCTATGATGTTGTTCTTGCCATGTATAGCTTATATGCCATGTCTTCTTGATGGATGTATGCTTAGTTTATCATGTAATGATCTGTAGTGAGTGCATCGAGCTCTTAAACATGCCTACTTGTTATCTGTTTTTGTCTTGCCCTGTTGCTGAATCTGTTAACGAAACTTGCTATGTTTACATGGGTGCTATTAAATTTTCTGATCCCTTTTGGCTCATGGTCAGTAAGGGACTTTTGTTCTATGCTTTGTGTAGATTCATGCCATGCCTTGTTTTGCTATTATAAGTTCCTGTAGCATGTAGTTTGCTTGCTCTGAACATTGCTTCCTGATGCTGATTCTGCCATGTTCAGTATTTTCTCTAAGTCTGTGCAGCTGATATGTTTTGCACTTTTGCCATGCTTGTTTGGACCTGTTATGGTGTGATTTAGCCGTAGCTCAGTGTTCATCTTTTGTCAAGCATCTTGAGTAGATCACTGCCATATGCTTTGTTGGTACGTTTGGGTGCAGTAGCTTAATTTCTTGTTGCTTGCTAAGTGGCATCATGCTGTTAATGGCAGATTTGTGCCATTCTTGTTTTGCTTGTCATTTGCAAACCGTGCATCCGATTCCGGTGATCCTTATATCGATTTAAACCGAAATCATCTCACCTTTCCAGCGGCATACTTGGTTTGCCAAGTTGATGCCTGGTTCATCATTTTCCTTCCGGAGCACGCATACGCATTGCATATCACATCTCGCATATCATGCCATGTATTGCATCATGTTGCTTGTGCATTGCACCGTGATTTATTGTGGTTCCATTGTTTGTGTTCTTGCTTTGGGTAGAGCCGGGAGACGAGTACATGAACGAGGAACCTGTTGAGAACGCTTACGAGGATTAAGCTTTCGACAACTCTGAGAACTTTGCAGGCAAGATGACCATACCCTCGAAATCACTTCTATCTTTGCTTGCTAGATGCTCGCTCTTTTGCTATGCCTATGCTACGATGCCTATCACTTGCTTATCATGCCACCCATATTGCCATGTCAAACCTCTAACCATCCTTTCCTAGCAAACCGTTGATTGGCTATGTTACCGCTTTGCTCAGCCCTCTTATAGCGTTGCTAGTTGCGGTGAAGATGAAGTTTGTTCCTTGTTGAACATGGAGATGTTGTTCCTTGTTGGAACATGTTTACTTGTTGGGGATATCACAATATATCTATTGCTTAATTAATGCATCTATATACTTGGTAAAGGGTGGAAGACTCGGCCTTATGCCCGGTGTTTTGTTCCACTCTTGCCGCCTAGTTTCCGTCATACCGGTGTTATGTTCCTTGATTTCGCGTTCCTTACGGTTGGGTGATTTATGGGACCCCTTGACAGTTCGCTTTGAATAAGACTCCTCCAGCAAGGCCCAACTTTGGTTTTACCATTTGCCACCTAAGCCTTTTCCCCCGGGTTTTCGCGAGCCCGAGGGTCATCTTTATTTAACCCCCCGGGCCAATTCTCCTCTGAGTGTTGGCCCAAACTAGAGCGCTTTGCAGTGCCCCCTCAAGGAAACTTGAGGTCTGGGTTTAGTTGTACGGACTGCTCATCCGGTGTGCCCTGAGAACGAGATATGTGCAGCTCCTATCGGGATTTGTCGGCACATTCGGGCGGCTTTGCTGGTCTTGTTTTATTGCTGTCGAAATGTCTTGTAGTCCGGGATTCGAGATCTGATCGGGTCTTCGGTAGAGAAGGAATATCCTTCGTTGACCGTGAGAGCTTATAATGGGCTAAGTTGGGACACCCTGCAGGTATTATCTTTCAAAGTCGTGCCCGCGGTTATGAGGCAGATGGGAATTTGTTAATGTCCGGTTGTAGAAAACCTGAAGTTGACTTTAATTAAAACACATCAACCGCGTGTGTAACCGTGATGGTCTCTTCTCGGCGGAGTCCGGGAAGTGAACACGGTGTTGGAGTTATGTTTGACGTAAGTAGTTTCAGGATCACTTCTTGATCGCTACTAGCTTCATGACCGTGCCTTGCTCCTCTTCTCGCTCTCTTTTGTGAATGTAGCCACCATATATGCTAGTCGCTTGCTGCAGCTCCACCTCACAACTCTGTCCTTCCTATAAGCTTAAATAGTCTTGATCTCGCGGGTGTGAGATTGCTGAGTCCCAGTGACTCACAGATTCTACCAAAACAGTTGCAGTGCCGGCGATGCGGTCAGATGACGCGACCGAGCTCAAGTGGGAGTTCGATGAGGAACGTGGTCGTTACTATGTGTCGCTTTCGATGATCGTGAGTGGAGCCAGTTGGGACGATCGGGATCTGTGTAGCATTTGGGGTAGTCTTCTTTTATTTTGGTTCCGTAGTCGGACCTTGAGTGTAATCTGAATGATGGATGTTTATTTATGTATTGTGTGAAGTGGCGACTGTAAGCCAACTATGTATCCATTTCCCTTATGTATTACATGGGTTGTGTGAAGATTACCTCACTTGCGACATTTCTTTCAATGCGGTTATGCCTCTAAGTCGTGCTTCGACACGTGGGAGATATAGCCGCATCAAGGGCGTTACAGAGAGAGAGGGAGAGGGACCAACAAGGTTTGTGTATTGGATGTCTGCGACATAATTGAAGATTGTCGGCGAGAGAGAGAGAGAGCAGGAGTTCGGGAGAGGGGGAGGTCGCATTTTATGCATCAAACTGATATAAACCATGTTTCTATATGAACTTGCATTCAAATATTTAAATTGGAGAACATGCTATCTGCAATCCACACATGAACGGAGATATGTGTATATCAAAGAAGTTCATTAACTTGACTTTCAACATGTTCATGGAGTACTATAATACTGTACAACATGCTACTCGATTGAGGTGTTCAATTTTGGATTTAGTTCACTATTTTGACCTAGTTAACGAGCTATTTCGTTGAATCGAGATATTTCATTTTGGGTTTGATTCCCGTTTTTGAGTGGGTCAACTATTTGTCATATAGTAAATTTCTAGCAACGAGCATGTAAAAACACATTACTCCCGAGCATCATCTCTCCATCTAAAAAAGAAGTGGCAAGCTAATATTTCAAAATTTGATTCGAATCGACTTGGTAAGGTAGACGTGGATGCTCGTTCTCCCAAAATTTGAACGAACAGTTAAACACCCTCTGCTCGGTGGAATTCGCCCGAGCAAATAAATGGGAGACGCGGAATTACCGGCCTATGTGGGACACGCATCAATTGGCCCGTTGTACATCGAATGTAGGTTCGTAACTTCATCCAAGCGCGCCTTCTCCTCGGCCGAAATGACATGTGCCGAATAATTCATAAACCATGGTCGTCAAAACACCCTCTCCTCGCCTGAAATAGCTCGCGCCCACTATTTCAAAAAACGCTCTCCTTGCCCGAAATCGCTTGCACCCACTATATTTCAAAACACGCCTTCTCGCCCGAAATCGCTCGTGCTCACTATATTTCAAAACACGCCCTCCTCGCCCGAAACCGCTCGCGCCCACTATTTGGGACAAGCAAAGTTACTCTACTATCCCCGACCCTCGGTACACAGACCCAAGCCGAGAAGCCTAAAGGCAGGGGTAGAATCAGAACTCCCCCACATTTTAGAAAAATGCGTCCGTAAGACATGGTTCCCCCTCCCAATTCCCCATTCATACCTCGTGGGTGCCAAATCACCTTTTCCCCGGAAGCTCCCTTCTCCTGAGTCGTGAAACCTCGGCCCCTCCTCCATGGCGCCCCCCACCGCACCAAATTCACAGCCGCCCTCCTCTCTAATCTCGGAGACGCTGTCCATTTGCCATCGTGCACTGGGATGTGTGCATCTTACTCCGTGCTGCCGGAGCTGCCTCGACGAATGTCGCGTGAACCGTACTGGAGCCGATTCACCCACGCTGTTGTCCATGGCGCCAGAGCGGCTCCAACTTTGGACCCATCCAGAGCCCTGGCGCTGCTTCCCCGTAGCCGTCGACCGTCACCACATCTATGCTTACCTACCGCCGGTAGCCACCGCAACCGCGCCGGCCTCACCGACTCGGTAGCTGGAGCTGCCTACTTCACCGGGCCGCCAGATAGATCGCACCCTAATCTCAAATCACTTTATTTAGGCGCCAGTTGTTTGAATTTTTATTCTGGGCCAATCGATTCCCAATGGGAAGCAGCACCCCTCGAGCCGGCGGAGCTCCTAGGCTGTCGGTTGGCTGGTGTCTAACGTAAGGGTGTGGGGACGCAAGTTCGCCGCGGAAGTAGGGCTTAGATGGCTATCTTAGAGTTGTGTGGGTTGAAGGTACTACCGCGGCCGGATCTGGATGACGGCGAGTACTTGTGGATTGGCCACGGGGGCAGCGCAACCACGGCAGTGCGGTGGGGCGGGGAGCGAGGTTTTGGTCGGGGCCACGGACGGCGGAAGCAGGCTGCTCTACCAGTGGTCGCTGACTCTTCGGGGAAGATTCCGAACAGTGTCAGTGATATGTCTCCAAAGTATCTATAATTTTTTATTGTTCCATGCTATTATATTATGTGTTTTTGATGTTTATGGGCTTTATTTTACACTTTTATATTACTTTTGGGACTAACCTATTGACCCAGAGCCCAGTGCGATTCTGCTTTTTCCCTTGTTTGATGTTTCAAGAAAAGGAATATCAAACGAAGTCGAAACAGAATGAAACCAACTGGAGAAGTTATTTTTTGAAGGAAAGCTACCGGAAAAACTTGGAGTGCATGTCAGGAAAGAGACAAGGAAGCCACGAGGTAGGGGGGCGTGCCCACCCCCTAGGGCGCGCCCTCCACCCTCGTGGGCCCCTCGTGGCTCCCCTGACGTACTTCTTCCTCCTATATATACCCATATACACTAAAACAATCGGAGAACAGAATAGATCTAGAGTTCCGCCGCCGCAAGCCTCTGTAGCCACCAAAAACCAATCGAGACCCTATTAGGCACTCACCGCCGGGGGGGAACCTCACCGTGGCCATCTTCATCATCCCGGCGATCTCCATGACGAGGAGGGAGTAGTTCACCCTCGGGGCTGAGGGTATGTACCAGTAGCTATGTGTTTGATCTCTCTCTCTCTCTCTCTCTCTCTCTCTCTCTCTCTCTCTCTCTCTCTCTCTCTCTCTCTCTCTCTCTCGTGTTCTTGATTTGGCACGATCTTGATGTATCGCGAGCTTTGCTATTATAGTTGGATCTTATGTTGCTTCTCCCCCTCTACTCTCTTGTAATGGATTGAGTTTTCCCTTTGAAGTAATCTTATCGGATTGAGTCTTTTATGACTTGAGAACACTTGATGTATGTCTTGCCGTGCGTATCTGTGGTGACAATGGGATATCACGTGATTCACTTGATGTATGTTTTGGTGATCAACTTGCGGTTTCTGCCCATGAACTTATGCATAGGGGTTGGCACACATTTTCGTCTTGATTCTCCGGTAGAAACTTTGGGGCACTCTTTGAGGTTCTATGTGTTGGTTGAATAGATGAATCTGAGATTGTGTGATGCATATCGTATAATCATACCCACGGATACTTGAGGTGACATTGGAGTATCTAGGTGACATTAGGGTTTTGGTTGATTTGTGTCTTAAGGTGTTATTCTAGTACGAACTCTAGGGCTGTTTGTGGCACTTATAGGAATAGCCCAACGGATTGATTGGAAAGAATAACTTTGAGGTGGTTTCGTACCCTACCATAATCTCTTCGTTTGTTCTGCGCTATTAGTGACTTTGGAATGACTCTTTGTTGCATGTTGAGGGATATTTATATGATCCAATTATGTTATTATTTTTTAGAGAACTTGCACTAGTGAAAGTATGAACCCTAGGCCTTGTTTCCTAGCATTGCAATACTGTTTACGCTCACTTTTACCACTTGTTACCTTGCTGTTTTTATATTTTCAGTTTACAAAACCTATATCTACCATCCATATTGCACTTGTATCACCATCTCTTCGCCGAACTAGTGCACCTGTACAATTTACCATTGTATTGGGTGTGTTGGGGACACAAGAGACTCTTTGCTATTTGGTTGCAGGGTTGCTTGAGAGAGACCATCTTCATCCTACACCTCCCACGGATTGATAAACCTTAGGTTATCCACTTGAGGGAAATTTGCTACTGTCCTACAAACCTCTGCACTTGGAGGCCCAACAACGTCTACAAGAAGAAGGTTGCGTAGTAGACATCAAGCTCTTTTCTGGCGCCGTTGCCGGGGAGGTTAGTGCTGGAAGGTATATCTTTAGATCTCGAAATCGAATCTTTTAGTTTCTTTTTATCACTAGTTTAGTCTATAAAAGAAAATTACAAAAAAATGGAATTAAGGGCGCCTCATATGCTTCATCTTTTTAATGTCTTCCGTGAAAATAAAGATTCCGAAAATTGTGCTCAAGTACTAGAAGAAGAATTCCATAGAATGCTTGGCACTAAATATTTGAACGATAAGCACGATGGCAATGTTGTTAGTATGAATTCCTTGAATATCCATTATGCTAATGATATGCAAAGCCACAAGCTTGGGGAAGCTATGTTTGATGAAGATGATATTTTTTGTCCCCCAAGCTTTGATGAGCAAATTTACTATGATGAAAGCATGCCTCCTATCTATGATGATTATTGTGATGACACGTATGCTTTAAAGAATAATGATAACCATGAAACTTGTCATCTTGATCTTAATTTTCAATCATATGATAGTTATTTTGTTGAGTTTGCTCCCACTAGTATTCATGAGAAGAAATTTGCTTATGTGGAGAGTAATAAAAATTCTATGCTTGTAGATCATGAAAAGAATGCTTTAGGTGCTGCTTATATTGTTCAATTCATTCATGATGCTACTGAAAATTATTATGATGGAGGAATATATGCTTGTAGGAATTGCAATAATATCAAGTTTCCTCTCTATGTGCTTAAAATCTTGAAGTTATGCTTGTTTTACCTTCCTATGCAAGTTGATTCTTGTTCCCATAAGTTGTTTGCTCACAAAATCCCTATGCATAGGAAGTGGGTTAGACTTAAATGTGCTAGTCATATTCCTCACGATGCTCTCTTTAGGTTTCAATTCTTATCTTTTGTGTGAGCATCATTGAAATCGTCATGCCTAGCTAGGGGCGTTCAACGTTAGCGCTTGTTGGGAGGCAACCCAACTTTATTTTAGTTTCTTGATTTTTGGTTCTGATTAGTAATAAATAATCCATATAGCTTCTGTTTAGATGTGGTTTTATGTTTTAATTAGTGTTTGTGCCAAGTAGAACCTTTGGGAAGACTTGGGTGAAGTCTTTATGACCATGCTGTAAAAAACAGAAACTTTAGCGCTCACGAGATTAGCTTCAACTTTTTACTGGAGAGTGATATTTAGTTTATTATTTTTGCAGATGATTACTAGACAAATTCCTCAGGTCCAACAATTTATTTTAGAATTTTTGGAGTTCCATAAGTTTGCGTTAGTTACAGATTACTACAGACTGTTCTGCTTTTGACAGGTTCTGTTTTTCGTGTGTTGTTTGCTTATTTTGATGAATCTATGGCTAGTAAAATAGTTTATAAACCATAGAGAAGTTGGAATACAGTAAGTTTAAAACCAATATAAATAAAGAATTAGTTAATTAAAGTACCTTGAAGTGGTGTTTTGTTTTCTTTCGCTAACGGAGCTTACGAGTTTTCTGTTAAGTTTTGTGTTGTGAAGTTTTCAAGTTTTGGTTGAAGATTCGATGGACTACGGAATAAGGAGTGGCAAGAGCCTAATATTGGGGATGCCCAAGGCACCACAAGGTAATATTCAAGGATAACCAAGAGCCTAAGCTTGTGGATGCCCCGGAAGGCATCCCCTCTTTCGTCTTCGTTCATCGGTACCTTTACTTGAGCTATATTTTTATTCACCACATGATATGTGTTTTTCTTGGAGAGTCATTTTATTTTTTTTGGTACTTGCTTTATGTTACTTATAATAATGTTTTGCATCTCTAGTTTCAATAAAAATGTCAAGGATAGCTGTTACCATGCTTATTTTGCAAGTATACATGTTGTTGTTTGAAAAACAGAAAGTTTACCGCTGTTGCAAAAATTCCCTAGAAAAGTCAGAATGTGATAAAATGTTGAAACATTTTGCATAATAAGCTCTTATAAATTTACTACAGTGGTAATTTTCTTTCATAATTTTTGGAGTTAGGGAAGTATGATGAATCTTGCATTCTTTACAGACTGTACTGTTTTGGTACACTGCTGTTATGTTTGCATTGTTTGCATATGTTTGCTTGTTTAATGATTCTATTTGATGATAGGGGTATTAAATATGCAGAGGCATTTAGTATGCAATGTTGAATAATAATTTTAGTGATTTACTACAGTATAGTATGATAAGGTTTTTGCATTGGTTTATACTAACTTATCTCACGAGTCTTTGTTGAGTTTTGTGTGGATGAAGCTTTTGAGATTTAGGAAACCGTGATATGAGAGGAATTAAGGAGACACAAAAGCTCAAGCTTGGGATGCCCAACGCACCCCAATATAATATTTCAAGAAGTCTCAAGCATCTAAGCTTGGGGATGCCCCGGTAGGCATCCCACCTTTCTTCTCCAACAACTATCGGTTAGTATCGGTTGAACCTAAGTTTTTGCTTCTTCACATGAGTTGTGCTATCCTTGCAATGTAGTTTTATTTAGCTTTGCTTTCTTTTTGAATAAGGTATCAAGATATGAAATTATTAAATGGGAGAGTCTTCACATAGTTGCATAATTATTCGACTACTCATTGATCTTCACTTATATCTTTCAGAGTAGTTTGTTGTTTGCTCTAGTGCTTCACTTATATCTTTTAGAGCATGGTGGTAGTTTTATTTTAAAGAAATAGATGAACTCTCATCCTTCACTTATATTATTTTGAGAGTCTTAAATATCATGGTAATTTGCTTAAATAATCCTAATATGCTAAGCATACAAGATTTGTAAGAATTCTTATGAGTGTGTTGAACACTAAGAAAAGTTTGATGCTTGATAATTGGTTTGAGATATGAAGATGGTGATATTAGAGTTATGCTAGTTGAGTAGTTGTGAATTTGAGAAATACTTGTGTTAAAGTTTGTGATTCCCGTAGCATGCACGTATGGTGAACCGTTATGTGATGAAGTCGGAGCATAATTTATGTATTGATTGTCTTCCTTATGAGTGGCGGTCGGGGACGAGCGATGGTCTTTTCCTACCAATCTATCCCCCTAGGAGCATGCGTTAATACTTTTCTTTGATAACTTGTAGATTTTTTCAATAAGTATATGAGTTCTTTATGACTAATGTCGAGTCCATGGATTATACACACCCTTCTTCCTTCCACCATTGCTAGCCTCTCTAATACCGCGCACTTTTCACCGGTATCATACACCCACCATATACCTTCCTCAAAACAGCCACCATACCTACCTATTATGGCATTTCCATAGCCATTCCGAGATATATTGCCATGCAACTTTCCACCGTTCCATTTATTATGACACGTTCCATCATTGTCATATTGCTTTGCATGATCATGTAGTTGACATCGTATTTGTGGCAAAGCCACCATTCATAATTCTTTCATACATGTCACTCTTGATCCATTGCATATCCCGGTACACCGCCGGAGGCATTCATATAGAGTAATATTTTGTTCTAAGTATCGAGTTGTAATTGTTGAGTTGTAAGAAAATAGAAGTGTGATGATCATCATTTTTAGAGCATTGTCCCAGTGAGGAAAGGATGATGGAGACTATGATTCCCCCACAAGTCGGGATGAGACTCCGGATGAAAAATAAAAAAAATAATAAAAAGAGGCCATAAAAAAAGAGAAAAGGCCCAAATAAAAAAATGAGAGAAAAGGAGAGAAGGGGCAATGCTACTATCCTTTTACCACACTTGTGCTTCAAAGTAGCACCGTGATCTTCATGATAGAGAGTCTCCTATGTTGTCACTTTCATATACTAGTGGGAATCTTTCATTATAGAACTTGGCTTGTATATTCCAATGATGGGCTTCCTCAAAATGCCCTAGGTCTTCATGAGCAAGCGAGTTGGATGCACACCCACTTAGTTTCTTTTGTTGAGCTTTCATATGCTTATAGATCTAGTGCATCCATTGCATGGCAATCCCTACTCACTCACATTGATATCTATTGATGGGCATCTACATAGCCCGTTGATACGCCTAGTTGATGTGAGACTATTTTCTCCTTTTTGTCTTCTCCATAACCACCATTCTATTCCACCTATGGTGCTATGTCCATGGCTCACGCTCATGTATTGCGTGAAGATTGAAAAAGTTTGAGAACACCAAAAGTATGAAACAATTGCTTGGCTTGTCATCGGGGTTGTGCATGATTTAAATACTTAGTGTGGTGAAGATAGAGCATAGCCAGACTATATGATTTTGTAGGGATAACTTTCTTTGGCCATGTTATTTTGAAAATACATGATTGCTTTGTTAGTATGCTTGAAGTATTATTATTTTTATGTCAATATTAAACTTTTGTCTTGAATATTTCGGATCTGAATATTCATACCACAATTAAGAAGAATTACATTGAAATTATGCCAAGTAGCATTCCACATCGAAAATTCTGTTTTTATCATTTACCTACTTGAGGACGAGCAGGAATTAAGCTTGCGGGCGCTAATACGTCTCCAACGTATCTATAATTTTTTATTTTTCCATGCTATTATATTATGTGTTTTTTATGTTTATGAATTTTATTTTACACTTTTATATTACTTTTGGGACTAACCTATTGACCCAGAGCCCAGTGCCAGTTCCTGTTTTTTTCCTTGTTTCAGTGTTTCGAAGAAAAGGAATATCAAACGAAGTCGAAACGGAATGAAACCAACTGGAGAAGTTATTTTTGGAAGGAAATCTACCGGAAAAACTTGGAGTGCACGTCAGGAAAGGGACGAGGAAGCCACGAGGTAGGGGGCGCGCCCACCCCCCTAGGGCGCGCCCTCCACCCTCGTGGGCCCCTCGTGGCTCCCCTGACGTACTTCTTCCTCCTATATATACCCATATACCCTAAAACGATCGAAGAACAGAATAGATCTGGAGTTCCGCCGCCGCAAGCCTCTGTAGCCACCAAAAACCAATCGAGACCTGTTCCAAGACTCACGAGGGGGGAACCCTCACCGGTGTCCATCTTCATCATCCCGGTGATCTCCATGACGAGGAGGGAGTAGGTCACCCTCGGGGCTGAGGGTATGTACCAGTAGCTATGTGTTTGATCTCTCTCTCTCTCTCGTGTTCTTGATTTGGCACGATCTTGATGTATCGCGAGGTTTGCTATTATAGTTGGATCTTATGTTGCTTCTCCCCCTCTACTCTATTG
This sequence comes from Aegilops longissima, assembly GCA_021605205.1. Classification (NCBI taxonomy): domain Eukaryota; kingdom Viridiplantae; phylum Streptophyta; class Magnoliopsida; order Poales; family Poaceae; genus Aegilops; species Aegilops longissima. The sequence continues at coordinate 553,573,380 of CM038679.1, read as the reverse complement.
TAATGGATTGAGTTTTCCCTTTGAAGTAATCCTATCGGATTGAGTCTTTTATGACTTGAGAACACTTGATGTATGTCTTGTCGTGCGTATCTGTGGTGACAGTGGGATATCACGTGATTCACTTGATGTATGTTTTGGTGATCAACTTGCGGGTTCCGCCCATGAACTTATGCATAGGGGTTGGCACGTTTCGTCTTGATTCTCCGGTAGAAACTTTGGGGCACTCTTTGAGGTTCTATGTGTTGGTTGAATAGATGAATCTGAGATTGTGTGATGCATATCATATAATCATACCCACGGATACTTGAGGTGACATTGGAGTATCTAGGTGACATTAGGGTTTTGGTTGATTTGTGTCTTAAGGTGTTATTCTAGTACGAACTCTAGGGCTGTTTGTGGCACTTATAGGAATAGCCCAACGGATTGATTGGAAAGAATAACTTTGAGGTGGTTTCGTACCCTACCATAATCTCTTCGTTTGTTCTCTGCTATTAGTGACTTTGGAGTGACTCTTTGTTGCATGTTGAGGGATAGTTATATGATCCAATTATGTTATTATTGTTGAGAGAACTTGCACTAGTGAAAGTATGAACCTTAGGCCTTGTTTCCTAGCATTGCAATACCGTTTACGCTCACTTTTACCACTTGTTACCTTGCTGTTTTTATGTTTTCAGTTTACAAAAACCTATATCTACCATCCATATTGCACTTGTATCACCATTTCTTCGCCGAACTAGTGCACCTATACAATTTACCATTGTATTGGGTGTGTTGGGGACACAAGAGACTCTTTGCTATTTAGTTGCAGGGTTGCTTGAGAGAGACCATCTTCATCCTACGCCTCCCACGGATTGATAAACCTTAGGTCATCCACTTGAGGGAAATTTGCTACTGTCCTACAAACCTCTGCACTTGGAGGCCCAACAACGTCTACAAGAATAAGGTTGCGTAGTAGACATCAATCAGCCGGGAGGCACAAGACGGCCATCAAGCCATCCAGCGTAGATCGGACAGTACCAAAATAAAATAAAATCGTGTGACCCCAGTTTAGTCTTCAGTCAACAGACGTGTGACCACTCTCGTACCTTGTTGTTGATCTCTTAGGGTATTTCTTCATATCAGAGAGATGTGTCATTCTTCACATTATGTGTTTTCTACATCTTCAGCCACACTGTCTTCCGACTCACCGCAGCTGCTCCAACAAGGGAAGCATACACCAGAAGGGAGATATAGTCCCCACTCAACATTTCCCTGCATCGAATGCGCGTGCCCAACATGGACAGCCACAACAACTGCAGGGCCATCGACAAGTCAGCACATGATGCTCACTCCTATGGATGGCGGCCAGATAGGTTGTAGTACCCTCATCTTACCTGTGTGCAACATTTATGGCTTTGTTATTCATCTAAGCATGGAAAATAGATTATCACATTTCACTGTATATTCATGCTGATCTCTTATGGGTCTTGTTCAGGAGTTAACGCTGTTCCATAGTTCAGATAAGAGACTTGTTCTTTAGGTAACGTTGTTCCATAGTTATCATCCATCAGCCAATGCTATCCCACAGGCTGGTGATTATAGTATTATACCACTTCTAGTATAACCTATGTTGTTCTTTAATACTTTTGTGTGCCATCTAGTTAATCTCGAGTACAAACGATACATATTCTGTAGCTTTAATCTGTGTTCTCCCTTTAGTTTTTGAGACCTGTTGCTGCTAGTTAGCCCCAGTCCTACTATTTATGTCGTCTCCTACAAGCACTCATTACATAAATCTAACTACTAGTTGTCTTCCATGCATGTCAGATATAATTGCACACACTGATTTATCCACAAGAACCTCACGGAGCAATGTAACGACCAACAAACTTGACGACAATGATCTCCAATATGATGGAACATGTAAAGGCAGTTCTTCACAAGACTTTCAGAAAGATGATGAATCCTATTCACCCCATAAGGTCCTTGCTCTAACTTGGCCCTTGATATGGGTACAACATGCATATAATGTCCTGGAGTGCATCTACTCTGTTGCAATGCCTTGTGCTTCGCCTGTTGATCATGCATGTAAATATGGCATGCTTTCCTGTTTTTCAGTACCTATTCTATTAATGATAATATGTTTTCAAATTCAAGTACTGTCATTCTACTCTATCGCAATGCCATCTGCTTAGTTTGGACATCATGCTTCTCAATATCTTATGCATTGTTATTCATCAGTATGTACTTCATCTGTCTACCATACCATGTTCATTTTTTACATTGAAGTGTTGTTCTAGTGGTCTCTTGCAATGCCATCTTAGTTTCCCAATCATACACGCATATGTTGCCTTAGTGTTTTTCTGTAATGTATTCTCGCTAGCATACAGTTTTACATTCAAGTAGTGTTTTTTACTTTGTTGTCTGTCAGTATCCCTAGCTCTTACATCATACTCCCTCCGTCCGGATTACATGTCGTAGAAATGGATAAAATTGGATGTATCTAGAACTGAAATACGCCTAGACCCATCCATTTATTTCCGGATGGAGGGAATACATGTCAATATGTCATGCCTTTCTATTCTTTGGTACCTATTCCATCTCTGATGTAGCATGTTTTATAATTTAAGCACCATTCTTCTATATAAGGAATGCAAGGGGAAGACGGCTATGTTAGAATCTGAAGGGTTACAAACCAGGTCTTTGCAAAAGATCCAAACGCCAGGAGATAATAAACCAACTCCAGTTTTCATCGATACTACTCCACCATAGCGAAACCCAACTCCCACTGATAATAAGCAGATTCCAGTGGCCAAAGAACAAGTCCGCTCCAGTCCAGCAAAAATATGTCAACTCCATTCTAAGAAGCGTGTGCGTATCCTCGCATCATGAAATTTTATAGCATTCTGATCATATTTTCTACATGTTTCTTACCTGTCTCTCTTTTAGAAAATAAACTTAAAGGTTAGAAGACTTTTTGTACTGGGATCGTATTCGAGGAAAGTATCTTGCAGGAATTCTCTATGCTCCAATGTTGATGTAAGTACCTGCTGTATATCACTATATTTTTACATCAGAAGGTATTTTGTTAATCGGTGTGAATCCAACCTTTATCTGATCTAAATTCAGTTGTAGCAAAATGTTAAAGGTGACAATGTTGATTTTTGTAAGGAAAACTGCCTAGTAGTTTTGCATACTGAGCTGCATGAGTGTACTATCTCATATCATGCACATTACTGAATTGTAGTGCTGCTCTAGTTGCCCATTCATTCATTGTGTCAATGTTGCTTTCGTATTACATTACCTGGCTGATGATAGATGTGCCATATTGTGTTAATTTAGTGTAGGCTGGTGTGATCTGGTTGCCCAAACGTTCGTTGTGTCAATGTTGCTTTCCTATTATCTGACCTGGCCAATGATAGCAATGCTAGTGTGTTAATTTGGTGCAGGCTGCTGAAGATAAGAAGACAAACTCTGAAAATAGCAAGGCAACCCCATTGTTTCTTTCCAATAAATCTAGGCCAAGTAATATGGCAATAACTCATGATTAATCTGTTCAGTTCCCCTCCTAATTTATGTTATGATGCAGTGGTCGAGACACTCTCCACTATCAATAATACAAGCCTGCCAAAATCGCCATCTGAATCTATTCAGTTTCCTTTATATCGAATGCAACGGAAAAAATGTATGTTTGTGAACCAATTAATGGCTGAAGCAATGATGGAAATGGTGGAGGAATCAGAGCTGCACATTCGTGCGCAACAACAACTGATCAATGTTTTCAGAGACAGTGTAGCAAAGCAGCAAGAACTTGCCCACATGCTTATGGGCGTCATCCGCGCTGAGGTTGCAGATTGTGATGTTGTAGATCGTTAGGTTATGTTCATTTATTTGCACTGGCATCAATCTTTGATTTCCCAGTGGATGTAGTTTCCTGTAATATATGCTGGATGTGCAACATTTTTTCCTGTATGCCATACCTTTGCTTGATCGGTATTGGTACTGTGCATAGTTGCTCGTCGTAATGAGCTCAAATTATCTAATTGGGCCTAAAGACATGTACGAACTTTAGTGGGCCCATTAAGTTAAAGGGCCGTTACTAGGCCGAAAGTTAATGGTCGGCCCTCTTACCTCCCGGGTCATTAACAGTCCGACATTGAAGTGGGCAACAGGTGGGCCCATTTGATTTCACGGGTCGTTAATAGGCCGTTACTAAGGTCGGGCTACATATGGCCCAACTATACTGTGGGCCTTTAGCAGGCCGAAAAAAACAGCGGGCTCGTACTGGACCATGAAGAGCATGGGCGCTAAGAGGCCAAAAGTCGTCGCCTTGTAAATGGCCCAAGCAGGTTATGGGCCTTGAGCAGGCCGAAAGAGAAACCGGGCTGGTATTGGACCATGAAGAGCATGGGCCGTTAAAAGGCCAAAACTCAGGTCCGACTACAAATGGCCCAACTCATTTATGGGCCGTCACTAGGTTGAAAGACACACCGGGCCAGGAATTGGCCCAACACTTAAATGGGTCGCTAAAAGGACAAAACTCAGGTCCGACTACAAATGGCCCAACTCATTTATGGGCCGTCAACAGGCTAAAATACACACCGGGCCAGAAATTGGCCCAACACTTAAATGGGTCCTAAAAGGCTGAAAGATGTACATCCTGAAAATTGGCCCATTCCTTGAATGGGCCGTTAACAGGCCGAAATCACCTCAGGCCGATATTGAGCCCAAATATATAGCGGGCTGTTAACGGGCTCGAGCTGACAATGGGCTGCAATGGTGTCAAATCTTTAACGGGCCGTTGACGGGCCGAACTGGCACATCTCGTATGGGTCGTGGGCTTAAATGGACCTGACACAAGTAGGCCTTATATGGGCCGGCCTTTTTCATCGCAATGGGCCATTGTTGGGCCGTGCCACGTGTCGACCTATCATAGGCGCCTCCTGTCTAATGAGTGGATGACATTTGTCCCAACGGTGAACCAACGTGTGTTTCCTCCGGCCAATGAGAATTTTACACGTGGAAAATCCTCATTGGTCTGGGCTGTTAACGGGTTATCGGATCCAAAACCGGACCCGATAGCTTGACGGCGACCCGTTACGGGGGATGCCACGTGTCGGTCACCCTTGATGAAAGCACTTTCATGATGCGCCATTTATCGTCATGGAAGTGGACACTTCCGTGATGATAATTTTGGTAATGTCATGGAACACTTCTATGACAGAACAGGTATGACTATCTTGATTCTGTCATAAAATCGTCATGGATGTACATGCATGACAGAAAACGCGACCTACTGTGACAAACACGTATCATCACGGAAGTTTATTTTTTTTGTAGTGCATTTATTGGAATCTGGGCTCATCATCGCTTCTCATAGTTCATAGGTTTGTCATGGTCTAGTAACTTGACTTCCAGAACATGATTACCGTACCACTCTGGTGCGGAACGTGCTCTGTTTGACCTACGAGGTTTGGTAGTAACTTGATCCGAAGTTTCATGATCAGTATCATTAGCTTCCTCACTAGTTGGTGCAGGCATCACGGGAATGGTTTTCTGTGATGAGCTACTTTCCAATTCGACAGAAGGTATAATTACCTCATCAAGTTCTAGTTTCCTCCCACTCACTTCTTTCGAGAGAAACTCCTTCTCTAGAAAGGATCCATTCTTAGCAACAAAGATCTTGCCTTCGGATCTGTGATAGAAGGTGTACCCAATAGTTTCTTTTGGGTATCCTATGAAGACACACTTCTCCAATTTGGGTTCGAGCTTATCAGGCTGAAGATTTTTCACATAAGCATCGCAACCGGCCAAACTTTAAGAAACGACAGCTTAGGTTTTTGCCAAACCACAGTTCATATGGTGTCGTCTCAACAGATTTAGATGGTGCCCTATTTAATGTGAATGCAGCTGTCTCTAATGCGTAACCCCGGAATGATAGCGGTAAATCGGTAAGAGACATCATAGATCGCACCATATCTAATAAAGTACGGTTACGACGTTCGGACACACCATTCTGTTGTGGTGTTCGGTGGCGTGAGTTGTGAAACTATTCCACATTGTTTTAAATGAAGGCCAAACTCGTAACTCAAATATTCCCCTCCGCGATCAGATCGTAGAAACTTTATTTTCTTGTTACGATGATTCTCCACTTCACTCTGAAATTCTTTGAACTTTTCAAATGTTTCAGACTTGTGTTTCATTAAGTAGATATACCCATATATGCTCAAATCATCTGTGAAGGTCAAAAAATAACGATACCCGCCGCGAACCTCAACACTCAACGGACCGCATACATCAGTATGTATTATTTCCAATGAGTCGTTGGCTCGCTCCATTGTTCCGAAGAACGGAATTTTAGTCATCTTGCCCATGTGGCATGGTTCGCAAGTGTCAAATGATTCATAATCAAGTGATTCCAAAAATCCATCCATATGGAGTTTCTTCATGCGCTTTACACCAATATGACCTAAACAGCAGTGCCACAAATATGTTGCACTATCATTATCAACTTTGCATCTTTTGGCATCAATATTATGAATATGTGTATCACTACGATCGAGATTCAATATACCATTTACATTGGGTGTATAACCATAGAAGGTTTTATTCATGTAAACAGAACAACAATTATTCTCTGACTTAAATGAATAACAGTATCGCAATAAACATGATCCAATCATATTCATACTCAACGCAAACACCAAATAACATTTATTTTGGTCCAACACTAATCTCGAAGGTAGAGGGAGTGTGCGATGGAGATCTTATCAACCTTAGAATCACTTCCAACACACATCGTCATCTCACCCTTAACTAGTCTCTGTTCATTTTGCAATTCCTGTTTCGAGTTACTAATCTTTAGCAACTGAACCGGTATTAAATATCCTGGAGTTACTATGAACACTAGTAAATTACACATCAATAACATGTATATCAAATATACCTTTGTTCACTTTGCCATCCTTCTTATCTGCCAAGTATTTGGGGTAGTTCCGCTTCCAGTGACCATTTCCTTTGTAGTAGAAGCACTCAGTTTCAGGCTTAGGTCTAGCTTTGGGTTTCTTCACGGGAGTGGCAACTTGATTGCCATTCTTTCTTGAAGTTCCCTTTCTTTTCCTTTGTCTCTTCTCTTGAAACTAGTGGTCTTGTTAACCATCAACACTTGATGCTCTTTCTTGATTTCTAACTTCGCCGATTTTAGCATCGCGAAGAGCTCGGGAATCGTTTTCGTCATCCCTTGCATATTATAGTTCATCACAAAGTTCCAGTAACTTGGTGATAGTGACTAGAGAACTTTGTCAATCACTATCTTATCTGGATGATTAACTCCCACTTGATTCAAGATATTATAGTACTCAGACATTCTGAGCACATGCTCACTGGTTGAGTTATTCTCCTCCATCTTGTAGGCAAAGTACTTGCCAGAGGTCTCATACCTCTCGACTTGGGCATGAGTCTGAAATACCAATTTCAGCTCTTGGAACATCTTATATCACTACAAAAAAAAATACACTTCCGTGATGATACGTGTTTGTCACAGTAGGTCACGTTTTTTGTCATGCATGTACATCCATGACGATTTTGTGACAGAATCAAGATAGTCATACATGTGCTGTCGTAGAAGTGTTCCATGACATTACCAAAATTATCATCATGGAAGTGTCCACTTCCATGACGATAAATCGCGCGTCATAGAAGTGCTTTCGTCAAGGGTGACCGACACGTGGCATCCACCGTAACGGAACGCCGTTAAGCTATCGGGTCGGGTTTTGGATCCGATAACCCGTTAACAGCCTCGACCAATGGGGATTTTCCATGTGTAAATTCATCATTGGCTGGAGGAAACACATGTCGGCTCATCGTTGGGACAGATGTCCCACTCATTGGACAGAAGGCGCCTATGATACGTCGACACGTGGCACAGCCCAACAGAGGCCCATTCCTGTGAAAAGGCCGGCCCATTTGACTTGGTCAAAAGGTGGCGGGCCGGCCCATGGAAAGCCTGTTAACGGCCTGTTCGCAAATAGCCCATTTACAGCCCGCTAACCCAAGGCCCGTTACGCCCTATCCGAATTAGGCCCGATGGCGTCGGCTAGGCCATCAATATGATTCGACTGTTTTCACCGGCCCATGTATGGTCCATGGCGTCTTCGGCCCATATGAGGCCCTATGTAACTCTTGGACTATTAACGGCCCGTGGTGGCGGCCCGCAATGAACAAATGTATCACTTTACACCCATTAACGGCCCGTGGTGAAACTTCGCCCGTAATGAGCGATGTATCACTTTATACCCATTAAGGGACCGTTATTGATTGGGCGTTTCCAGCCCATGTTATCTTCGGCCTTCTCGAGCCCATTTATTCTTGGGCTCATTTCCAAACGATCGTTTACTTACGGACCGTTCTTGTCATTTCTGCTTGTGGGCCAAATTCAGCTGTGGTTACGATCGGCACGTTTGTGGTCCGTTAATACGTTGGGCGTTTTCATAGCGTCATCAAATCGGCCTATTAACGATGGCCCGTTATGGTCGGCCCATGAGCGGACGATTCCAACTCTAGCCCGCTTACGGCCATAATGCGACTCGTTATTGGCCCATGTTTATGTCGATCATACGACCGTATAAGGCCCATTGATGATCGGCCCGTAGAAGGCCCATTGTTTCTATGGCCGTAGAAGGCCCATTGTTTCTCTGACCCGTAGAAGGCCTACTATTTCTACGACCCGTAGAAGTCCCATCTTGTTTCTCTGGCCCGTAGGAGGCCCCGTGTCACTACGATAAATATTAGCCCATGGTTATTGTGGCCTAGTTTTTAAAAATAGGTTATTGCAGCCACTAGCAAACCGCGGAAAAGAACTGCTGCGACTACAAGCAAACAAATAAACAAGACAACAAGGAAATAAATAAGCAAGCAACTTATGCTAGGCTATCACGGCTATTACACATATTACATCCTTTGGGCATCAAAGTTCGCCACCGGTGCAAATAAAGGAACAAAGCAGCATATAAGCGCTGCAGCAAAACAAGTCGAGAATCCAAACCACTTGAAGAGTTCAAGAAACAATATCACAGGTACCCATAATCTTTGGCAAGATGCTTAGCAAGCTTATTAACTTTCTCTTGTTTGGCGCTTAAATCCTCCAGTAGCTTGTTGTTGCACAAGAAAGTCGCGATCTGAATTCTCGGGGACTTCCTCGGTCCTTGACTTCTAGCCGCAAAGACGGTGACTTGATCCTCTTCTCGCTCCGGTGGTGAGCGAGAATAGACTTATGGGCACGATCTATGTTTCCTTCAAACTTCGTCAACCAATCCATGCCTAGGATTACATCCAAGGTGCGGGTTTCCAACACTATGAGGTCTCAAGGGAAATTTATGGTTCCCGATGTTGAGGGTTGCATGACAGCCTAAGCTCGCCATCATTTCTCCTCTGCGGGCCGACGCGAAGGGGTTTCTAAGGGTTTTAGTGGGCAACCCGTACTTTTCCACAACTACCCTTGATATGAATGAATCGTTGCACCGAATCAAAGAGTACCAAAACTGAATGTGAATTCAATAAAACTTACCAACCACAAGATTTCGGCTGATCATAGACGTCCTCCACGTCAATGTGGTTCACCCGAGCATGAGGGAAAGGGTTGGGCTTCTTATTTGAGCTTCCATTGCCGTTTCCATTCCTCTGCTTGGCCTCACAGGCGTCGGTGGCATAGTGCCTGTTTTACGGCACTTGAAACAGTGATGTGACTCAGATCCTTGAGTCGGGCAGAACGATCTTTGGTTCCCATTACCGTTTCCATTGCCATTGCCATTGTCCGACCTGTTGTCCTGGTTGCGATTGTTCCCATTGCCTCCATGGTTATGTCCTCCATGGTTGTGATGGGTATGCCCTCTGAGCACGGGCATAGCGGGCTTCACGAGCTCTGAGTTGTGCTTCCCTGGCTGTACTTCCGCTTGCACTTTCAATCTGCTGCTGCTTGCCTTCAAGTATGATGGCCTTGTCTACCAGCTGGTAGTTGGTAAAGTAGCCACCATAAGCTGCATTCCCAGCTCGTCATTGAGTCCCTCGAGAAACTTCTCCTGCTTTGCGGCATCTGTGGCCACATCATTCGGAGCATAGCGAGCTAATTTGCTGAACTCATCCACGTACTGTGCCACAGTACGGTTCCCCTGGCGTAAGTTGCGGAACTCACGCTTCTTCAGACTCATGGCTCCAGCTGAAACATGAGCGGTGCGGAAGGCCTGCTGGAACTGATCCCATGTGACGGTGCCGATGGGATAAGTGGCGGTGTAGTTCTCCCACCAAGAAGCTGCAGGTCCATCAAGTTGATGTGCGGCAAAGCGCACCTTCTCTGCATCAGTGCATCCAACAGTGATTAGCTCTCTTCCGACTTTGCGGAGCCAATCATCGGCCACAATCGGCTCGGTCTTTGCTAGAGAACACTGGCGGATTCAGCCTTAGGAATCGAGTCAAGTTGTCAGCAGGGGGTGGTGGCGGTGGATTGTTGTTGTTGTTACGATTACGGATGAGCATCGCATGATGGCATTCTGCTGCTTTGGAGCATTTGGGTGAGCTCCGCGGAAGTTGAGACCGGGTCACGTCTCGGAGGCATCTGGTGTTTTGGAGTGGATGAGAAAATTAGAATAGAACAATGGTCTAATGAGAAATATCACTACCCATATGAATGCACAAACATAAACACACCAATCATTTATTCATTCCACTCAAACATGGTTCAATCTAAACACAAAAGCTCACAACTAAATCGAAAATAACGACCTAAGCGATCGGCGAAAAAGTAAAATAACATGGTGGTCGACTAAATGTCTTGATCAATAATCCTTGCGTCCTCTAGTGCGATGTCCTCCGGTGTGGTGTCCTCTGTTGCAGCGCCTCCTCTTGCGGCTTCCTTGGTGGAACTCCTTCATAATCCTGGTCATTGCTTACGAGGGTCCATCATCTCCTTTGGGAAAAGGTCCTCTCCCAAGTCCATCTTTTCCTCAATTGCGGCAAGCTTCATCTTGGTCGTCGACTCTCTCCATGAAGTCCGCGATTTCTTCCTCATGGCCAAGGAAGTCTGCGTGTGCCTTCTCCTCCAGTTCGATTCACGGAACAACAGCCTCTGTGTACCTTGAGTTCTGGCGAGTCTGGATCTCCCGTTTCTGAGGAGACACTCCAAGTCTTGTACATACGAAAGAATGGAGTCGCCCTCACTGCACGGATGATATCTCCATTCCGTGCTCTGCGAGAAACCATGGCGAGGTCGATGGATCGAGCTCGGCCATACTCTTCTCGGAGATGTCCAAGTGCACGATAGATCGCCATGTCCCTTCCGAGGATCCGGTTGAAGTCGGTGAACTCAAAGTCAATAGGCTCAGTATGCCCTCCGAAGGTTCTCCTGGAATGTGCACCTCGATCTCAGAAGCGGTATCCGTCGGAAGTGCATTGGTTGGCTTCCGGTGATCGAGGGCGAGCAATCTTCAGCTTCTTCACCATCTAGACCAGCTTCTCGCCAAGGGCATCGTCTCATCGGGTGGCAAAACTCCGTAGCAAAGCGGGGTGAACTCGATGGCCATCTAGAATGTTGAAAATCGGAGAGGAGTCGAGAATTGAGCAGGGAGAATTACGGAATGATAAGGATATAAAGTAAATAGTCTCTTCCTATGGCTTTCCGATCCTAGGGTTCGTCCTCACGGTCGTGTGCTCGATACCATCTCTCAGAGCGACCGACCCAAAATCGGTCAAGTCTACGTATGCATACCATCCCAAGATCATCTTTGGTACTCACGGTACATCGATGAAATAATCAAAGTTCAATCACACCTGAATTTATTACGATTCTCATATAGAGTCTTTATTACAAGAGAATAAATTCGGCCAAAGGCCAACTCATGAGAAATAAACTAGTAAAGCTGCGAAGCGTGAAGCGAAAATAGCGAGTCCATCCGACTCCATAGGGCAATCGCCAAGCGCGGGCGTAGCCTCAATCTGATCGGAATACTCCTCGCAACATAAGGCGTTGCAGCCGTGTAGGTCAGCTTTTTGAATAAGCTGGCAAGTCATGAAGAGAGAATAACAATAATAAAATTACTATCACTATATGCATTTTGGCTGTGGGGCTCTAAGTTTCATCATTTTGCGAAAAGCCAATTTTCCCTACTACAGTGGACTTTCTTGCAAATACTACAAAATTGTTGGTAGTTATTGAGATGGTTCCGCCAACCAATGTCTCATTCCCAAATTATTAAGTCATAACCCCCTCAAAATTAATTTATTAGTTTTAGTGTTGAGATTTCCGAATACTTCCAAGTTCCAGAGGCTCAAATTGTCCGTAACCGGGGACACGGCTAATCGATTAGATCTTTAACTCTGCAGAGGTTTGCGCACTTTACCCGCAAGAATCATTCCCTCCTTTTAAGTCTTCGCACTTCATGGTGTTTGAAGACGGGACGAATGAAACAGGGTCTTCCAAAGAGTTCTTACGGATCTGCGGTACCCATCCAATCCTACCATTCTTCTACATCTCGTAGTACCGTCCAGCCAGCGTCACAACTAGGGTTGACCCAGCCAGAGCCCATAATGGCTTGCGGCTGCACAGGTAAGCTTCCGGTCAATGGGGCATCCATCCGTCTCTTCGTGGCTGGGTGAAGCTTTCCGCAAGATGTCATGGCACTTCTCCATTCATCCCGCCAACCTTTGGGTTCTCCAGGTGCCCGTCAACAAATCCTCCACCCATGAGTGAATTTGAAGTCCATCTTGATCATTGAAGTTCATGGGGTTGTCATCGTCTTGACTCTCACATCTTGCTTATGAATTCACTCAACCAATCCGTCTCTGAGCATAGCAAAAGTAAACTACTTCGTCCCGGGCCATGGTAACAAGGGGAAATTGGTTCATCCTACCACATGATACTACTCAAGATTATAACTTCAAAATTTCACCTCTGCATGCATGGTGGGAGGTATAATTCTAATGCAATAAAAATCATAGGTATTGAAAGAACATGATCAATGACTTGCCTTGCTGACGATCTTCGTAAGCTAAGGACTCAGTAGTAGCAAGCTTCAGACTCCGAAACTCTACCGAGACAAACAATAATCACAATAAGCATATAGCATATGATCACTTAACACAATAGCATATTAACATAACACACCAAAGCAAACGAATCAAAACCCAAAAGAAAACTAGAAAAAATCCAACTCAAAGTTTTCCTACCTCAAGCAACAACTAAAAATAGTTTTATATAACAAAATTTTCTTAACATAACCTAAGCATGAGTTTTTATTAACTTAACAGAAAAGAATGCATTGATCAACTAGGAGCAAAAAGAATCAATTTAAAAGCTATTATGAAACTCCTATTAGGCCTAATTCAATTTCTATTAAGAAAAATAAAATAAAAGTTTTATTTATTATAAATAAAAGTTCATGCTATAAAGTGACAGGAACTAACCTAGAATAATCAATCACATGTTAAAAATAAATTTATTTACTAATTAAAAGAATAGGAAAACAGTAGCTAGTTAATAAATTGAGAATAACAAGATTCTGATTAAAACTATTTTTTATTAATCCTAAAATGCCCAAATTAATTTCTACGGTTAGGTAATGTCAAAACTAAGTTGGGACAAAAAGAATCATATAAAAATAATTTTCCTAACTCATTTTATAGCAGATTTACTATTCTGACTAAAATTAAAATAAAGCAAATTCTAAATAATTTTAACATAGCTAATTATATTTTGTACAGAAACTATAAGAAATTTGCAAACCAACAAAAAAGGAATCACCTAAAAATATTAAGTAGAATAAAAGATATGAATTTTTCAAATCGGAAACTATTCTGTTAAAACAGAAAAACGAAATTAAAGAAAAACGGGCTAAATGGGCCTAACTAACGCACTGCGCGTAATATAACTAAAACGGCCCTAGGGTTAAACGAATCGGGCCGGATCTAATAATAAAACCTAACTTAAAATTAAACCGGACTAAACCGGAGCGAACCAGTTTTATAAAAAGAACATACCCCTTCGGGGGGGTTCTAATCTGGACCGTCTACGCGAGATCGGACGGAGGAGATAAGCTCCGGCGGCTTACCGGAGTTCGTCGGCGGCGGCTCGGTGGCGAGTGCGTCGACGTCTCCGGTGGTCGGGGGCGTCGGCGGAGGCTCTGGCGGGTGCGGATGGGCTCGGGGGTGGGTCTGTGGAGTCCGGCGAGTTCGGGAGGCTAGGCGATGGCGGCGAGGAAAATGGCGGCGGCGGCTCGGGTCTCCCATGAAGCAGGAGGAGGGAGGAGAGGGTCCGTGAGGGGCGAGGGGGGAATAAAAGGGAGGGGTTTTATAGGCGGGGTCTTGCTTGGGCGAGGGGCAATCGGGGCGGATCGAATCCGGATCCTTCGATCCATGGCGTGCGGCTGGCGAGGTGGCGCAGGGGGTTGACGACGGGTGGGGTCCACCGTCGAGAGAGAGAGGGGGCATGCGGTCGGTCGGCCGGTCCAGAGCCGATTCGGGCGAGGGCCCGGTCGGTTGGTCCTGGTTGGCTGGCTCGGCCATTGGTGGGCAGTGGGCCGCCTAAGCTATTCTTGATTGCCTCGGTTGGGCAGTGGTTTGGCTGGCGCCGAGGTCTTTTCTTTTCTATTTTAATTTTTTGAAAATAAAAACAGAGTTATAAAATATAAAATATAAATATTTTATATAGGACATATATATATCAAAATGATGGGGAATATTCCTATCATTTGAACATTTTCGAGGCAAAATCCAAAGTTTATAAAAATCATTTTTCCCAAAATTCAAATAAAACTCAAGTTTGAATTCAAAACTTTTGGCATTGTTTTCCTCGATATTTTTGGAGTGTCATGTTTACTCCTCTCATACTTTTGCTCAAGTATTTATCGGGCATAGTTTTTGAAATGATTCCCACTTGCCAAAGTTTGAATTCAAATTTCAAAACTCAAAATCTTCTGAAACTCCAAATGGCACTCAAATTCAAACAGAATGCATAGATGCTTAGCTATAATTGTAAAACATTCCAAATAGGAAATTTGGGATGTTACAAACCTACCACCTTAAGATGAATCTAGCCCTCGAGATTCGGGTTGGCTAACAAATAGGTGCGGTGGTCTCGAAGAAGGTCTTCTTCTCGCTCCCGGTGGCTTCTTCCTCGGAGTGATGACTCCTTGCACCTTACAAAACTTGATGACCTTGCTGCGGGTGACTCTGTTCATTGTCTCAAGAATTGGACGGGTTTCTCCTTATAAGTCAGATCACTTTGTCAAGTTGTATGGCCTCTAGGGGCCTTTGTGTCTCTCAACGGAATATCGGCCATGTCGGCATGACACTTCTTGGTGAGAAACATGGAAGACATCATGAACTCGGACAATCCTTCCGCAATTCCAACTTGTAAGCAACTTCTCCACGACGTTCGAGGATTTTGTAGGGCCAATGAATCGGGTGCTAACTTTCCTTTGACTCCAAACCTCTTGATTCCACGAAGTGGAGACACACGAAGATATGCTCGGTCTCCCACTTCGTAAGTTACTTCCTTGCGCTTGTCGGCATAACTCTTACGTCTCGATTGTGCTATCTTGAGTCTATCCGAATCAGCTTGACTTTCTCTTCGAATCTCCGATAAGATCGGAACCGAAAAGTGATCGATCTCAACACCATCCCACAACAATGGTGTTACGCACCTCCTTCCGTATAGAGCTTGAAGGGGCCATCTTCAAACCGGATGATAATCTGTTGTTGTGTGAAAACTCTGCGTATGGCAAATTATCATCCCAGCTAGACCCATAGTCTAGCACACAAGCTCTCAACATGTCTTCCGTAATCTGGTTGACTCTCTCGGTCATCCATCATCTGCGGATGAAAAGCTGTCTTGAACTCCAGCCTCATACCCAAAGTTTCATGCAACCGATTCCAAAACTTTGAGGTAAACTGTGTTCCTCTATCGACATGATACTCCTCGGAACTCCATGCGGACATACGATCCTGGTCATGTATATCTTGGCCAACTTAGCACTGGTATAGGTAGTCTTCACGGAATGAAGTGAGCTACCTTGGTCAAACGATCAACCACTACCCAGATGGAATCATAACTGAGCGAGTCTGGGTAATCCTGTGATAAAATCCATTCCAAGTTTTCCCATTTCCAATCGGGAATCGGCAAAGGTTGAAGTAACCCTGCTGGCTTCGATGTTCGCCTTTACTCGTTGGCAAACATCATCATCGCTACGATACTCGGCAATATCCTTCTTCATACCATCACGAAACTTTCCTTCAAATCCAGGTACATCTTGGTGTTACGGGGTGAATCGAGTACGGTGAATCATGAGCCTCTGAAGAATTAGCTTCTGAGTTCGGGATCATTGGGCACATAAATCGATCCTCGAACCATATAGCTCCGTGTTCATCCTTACGGAATCCTTTAGCTTTTCCTTCATTCATCTTCTGCTTTATCTCATCAATTTCCTTGTCCGACTTCTGGGCTTCACGAATCCTTTCGGCCAAAGTGGACTGAACTTCCAGAGTTGCAACATATCCTCTCGGAACTATCTCCAGTCGGAGATCTCTGAGGTCATCGACTAACTCCTGGGGTAATCCTCCTGCTGTAAGAGTATTCACATAACTCTTACGGCTCAAAGCATCTGCTACAACATTAGCCTTCCCTGGGTGGTAATGCAATCTCATGTCATAGTCCTTGATTAACTCTAGCCATCTCCTCTGCCTGAGGTTCAACTCTTTCTGCGTGAAAATATACTTCAAGCTCTTGTGATCTGTGTAAACATCACAATGGTTTCCGATGAGGAAATGTCTCAGTCTTGAGTGCATGCACTACGGCTGCTAACTCCAAATCATGTGTGGCATAATTCATCTCGTGAGGTCGTAGCTGTGCGGAGGTATAAGCTACAACCTTTCCTTCTGCATGAGTACTCCTCCGAGTCCACGACGAGAAGCGTCACAATATACCGTAATCCTTGTGTATGTCCGCAAAATCAATCTTTGGGGCTGTAACCAAACGTTTCTTCAATTCCTGAAACTGGCTTCACAATCCTCGGTCCAAATATACTTGGCCTCCTTCTTCAACAGCTCGGTCATGGGCTTGGCAATCTTCGAGAAATTCTCAATGAACCTCCGATAATATCCTGCGAGTCCGAGAAAACTGCGGATCTCCTTGGTGAGGTGGGTGGCGCCAATCGGTGGTGATTCAACCTTGGCGGGTCAGCTGCTATTCCTTCTCCTGAAATAACATGTCGAGGAATCCAACTTCCTTCACCAAAATTCACATTTGCTGAACTTGGCATCAACTGATGTTCTCGAAGTTTCTCGAACTAGGCGCAAATGTTCCTTATGCTCTTCCTCGCTCTTGGAGAAAATCAGTATATCATCGATGAACACCACGACAAACTTGTCCAGATATTCCATAAATACCTTGTTCATCAAATTCATGAAGTATGCAGGAGCATTAGTCAATCCAAATGACATGACGGTATACTCATATAAACCATACCTGGTGGTGAATGCTGTTTTGGGTATATCCTTCTCACGGATCTTCAACTGATGATACCCTGATCGAAGATCGATCTTGGAGAATACCTTGGCTCCAACTAGCTGATCAAACAGATCATTAATCATCGGCAGAGGGTACTTGTTCTTGATGGTTACTTCGTTCAACGAACGATAATCCACAACCATTCTCAAGGTTCCATCCTTCTTCTCTACCAAAAGAACTGGGGCTCCCCAAGGTGATGAGCTTGGCCGAATATATCCTTTCTCCAATAACTCATTAATCTGGTTCTTGATCTCTTTCAATTCGTTCGGAGGCATCCGATAGGGTCTCTTGGATATTGGGGCTGTGCCGGGCAATAACTCAATCGAAACTCAATGTCCTGTCGGTGGCATTCTGGTAATTCCTCAGGAAACACATCGGAAAATCTTGCACCTCGGCACTTCCTCTGAACAACTCCCGTGAGGGAATTCACTGATTCTTCATCCGCTACGTCGGATACATACTTGATCCTCTTACGCTCCGGGGTGGTGAGCGAGAATAGACTTTGAGCACAGATCTATGTTTCCTTCAAACCGTCAACCAATCCATGCCTAGGATTACATCCAAGGTCTGGGTTTCCAACACTATGAGGTCTGGGAAATTTATGGTTCCCGGTGTTGAGGTTGCATGACAGCCTAAGCTCGCCATCATTTCTCCTCCTGCGGCCCGACGAAGGGGGTTTCTAAGGGTTTTAGTGGGCAACCCGCATTTTCCACAACTACCCTTGATATGAATGAATCGTTGCACCGTAATCAAAGAGTACCAAAACTGAATGTGAATTCAATAAAACTTACCAACCACGATTATGCGGCTGATCATAGACGTCCTCCACGTCAATGTGGTTCACCGAGCACGAGGGAAAGGGTTGGGCTTCTTCGCTGAGCTTCCATTGCCGTTTCCATTCCTCTGCTTGGCCTCTGGGCGGTCGGTGGCATAGTGCCCTGTTTTCGGCACTTGAAGCGGTGATGTGACTCAGATCCTTGAGCCGGGCAGAACGATCTTTGGTTCCCATTACCGTTTCCATTGCCATTGCCATTGCGACTGTTGTCCTGGTTGTGATTGTTCCCATTGCCTCCATGGTTATGTCCTCCATGGTTGTGATGGGTATGCCCTCTGATGCAGGGCATAGCGGGCTTCGCTGAGCTCTGAGTTGTGCTTCCCCGGCTGTACTTCCGCTTGCGCTTTCAATCTGCTGCTGCTTGCCTTCAAGTATGATGGCCTTGTCTACCATTCTTTGGTAGTTGGCGAAAGTAGCCACCATAAGCTGCATTCCCAGCTCGTCATTGAGTCCCTCGAGAAACTTCTCCTGCTGCGGCATCTATGGCCACATCATTGGGGCATAGCGAGCTAATTTGCTGAACTCATCCACGTCTTGTGCCACAAGACGGTTCCCTGGCGTAAGTTGCGGAACTCACGCTTCTTGAGACTCATGGCTCCGGCTGAAACATGAGCGGTGCGGAAGGCTCTGGAACTGATCCCATGTGACGGTGCCGATGGGATAAGTGGCGGTGTAGTTCTCCACCAAGAAGCTGCAGGTCCATCAAGTTGATGTCGGCAAAGTGCACCTTCTGCGCATCGGTGCATCCAACGGTGATTAGCTCTCTTCCGACTTTATGGAGCCAATCATCGCCACAATCGGCTCGGTCTGCTAGAGAACACTAGCGGATTCAGCCTTAGGAATCGAGTCAAGTTGTCAGCAGGGGTGGTGGCGGCGGTGGATTGTTGTTGTTGTTGTTCGATTACGGATGAGCATCGCATGATGGCATTCTCTGCTTTGGAGCAGCTGGGTGAGCTCCGGCGGGAAGTTGAGACCGGGGTCACGTCTCGGAGGCATCTGGTGTTTTGGAGTGGATGAGAAAATTAGAATAGAACAATGGTCTAATGAGAAATATCACTACCCATATGAATGCACAAACATAAACACACCAATCATTTATTCATTCCACTCAAACATGGTTCAATCTCGCTTACAAAAGCTCACAACTAAATCGAAAATAACGACCTAACTGATCGACGAAAAAGTAAAATAACATGGTGGTCGACTAAATGTCTTCATCAATAATCCTTGCGTCCTCTGGTGCGATGTCCTCCGGTGTGGTGTCCTCTATTGCGGCGCCTCCTCTTGCGGCTTCCTTCAGTGGAACTCCCTTCATAATCCTGGTCATTGCTTACGAGGGGTCCATCATCTCCACTGGGAAAAAGGTCCTCTCCCAAGTCCATCTTTTCCTCAATTGCGGCAAGCTTCATCTTCAGGTCGTCGACTCTCTCCATGAAGTCCGCGATTTCTTCCTCATGGCCAAGGAAGTCTGCGCGGTGCCTTCTCCTCCAGTTCGATTCACGGAACAACAGCCTCTGTGTACCTTGAGTTCTGGCGAGTCTAGATCTCCCGTTTCTGAGGAGACACTCCAAGTCTTGTACATCTGAAAGAATGGAGTCGTCCTCTCTGATACGGATGATATCTCCATTCCGTGCTCGCGAGAAACCATGGCGAGGTCGATGGATCGAGCTCGCCTGTACTCTTCTCGGAGATGTCCAAGTGCATGATAGATCGTCATGTCCCTTCCGAGGATCCGGTTGAAGTCGGTGAACTCAAAGTCAATAGGCTCAGATGCCCTCGAAGGTTCTCCTGGAATGTGCACCTCGATCCTGGCGGGTATCCATCGGAAGTGCATTGGTTGGCTTCCGGTGATCGAGGGCGAGCAATCTTCAGCTTCTTCACCATCTGGACCAGCTTCTGCCGAAGGGCATCGTCTCATCGGTGGCAAAACTCCGTAGCAAAACTGGGGTGAACTCGATGGCCATCTAGAATGTTGAAAATCGGAGAGGAGTCGAGAATTGAGCAGGGAGAATTACGGAATGATAAGGATATAAAGTAAATAGTCTCTTCCTATGGCTTTCCGATCCTAGGGGTTCGTCCCACGGTCGGCGTGTGCTCGATACCATCTCTCTGAGCGACTGACCCAAAATCGGTCAAGTCTCGTATGCATACCATCCCAAGATCATCTTTGGTACTCACGATACATTGATGAAATAATCAAAGTTCAATCACACCTGAATTTATTACACGATTCTCATATAGAGTCTTTATTACAAGAGAATAAATTCGGCCAAAGGCCAACTCATGAGAAATAAACTAGTAAAGCTGCGGAAGCGTAGACGAAAATAGCGAGTCCATCCGACTCCATAGGGCAATCGCCAAGCGCGGAGCGTAGCCTCAATCCTGATCGGAATACTCCTCTGCAACATAAGACGTTGCAGCCGTGTAGGTCAGCTTTTTTGAATAAGCTGGCAAGTCATGAAGAGAGAATAACAATAATAAAATTACTATCACTATATGCATTTTGGCTGTGGGGCTCTAAGTTTCATCATTTTGCGAAAAGCCAATTTTTCCCTACTACAGTGGACTTTCTTGCAAATACTACAAAATTGTTGGTAGTTATTGAGATGGTTCCGCCAACCAATGTCTCATTCCCAAATTATTAAGTCATAACCCCCTCAAAATTAATTTATTAGTTTTAGTGTTGAGATTTCCGAATACTTCCAAGTTCCAGAGGCTCAAATTGTCCGTAATCGGGACACGGCTAATCGATTAGATCTTTAACTCTGCAGAGGTTTATGACTTTACCCGCAAGAATCATTCCCTCCTTTTAAGTCTTCGCACTTCATGGTGTTTGAAGACGGACGAATGAAACAGGTCTTCCAAAGAGTTCTTCCGCTACTGCGGTACCCATCAATCCTACCATTCTTCTACATCTCGTAGTACCGCCCAGCCAGCGTCACAACTAGGGTTGACCCAGCCGAGCCCATAATGGCTTGCGGCTGCATGTAAGCTTCCGGTCAATGGGGCATCCATCCGTCTCTTCGTGGCTGGGTGAAGCTTTCCAAGATGTCATGGCACTTCTCCATGCATCCCGCCAACCACTGGGTTCTCGGGGTGCCCGTCAACAAATCCTCCACCCAAGAGTGAATTTGAAGTCCATCTTGATCATTGAAGTTCATGGGGTTGTCATCGTCTTGACTCTCACATCTTGCTTATGAATTCACTCAACCAATCCGCTCACGAGCATAGCAAAAGTAAACTACTTCGTCCCGGGCCATGGTAACAAGGGGGAAATTGGTTCATCCTACCACATGATACTACTCAAGATTATAACTTCAAAATTTCACCTACTGCATGCATGGTGGGGAGGTATAATTCTAATGCAATAAAAATCATAGGTATTGAAAGAACATGATCAATGACTTGCCTTGCTGACGATCTTCGTAAGCTAAGGACTCGTAGTAGCAAGCTTCGCACTCCGGAAACTCTACCGAGACAAACAATAATCACAATAAGCATATAGCATATGATCACTTAACACAATAGCATATTAACATAACACACCAAAGCAAACGAATCAAAACCCAAAAGAAAACTCGAAAAAAATCCAACTCAAAGTTTTCCTACCTCAAGCAACAACTAAAAATAGTTTTATATAACAAAATTTTCTTAACATAACCTAAGCATGAGTTTTTATTAACTTAACAGAAAAGAATGCATTGATCAACTAGGAGCAAAAAGAATCAATTTAAAAGCTATTATGAAACTCCTATTAGGCCTAATTCAATTTCTATTAAGAAAAATAAAATAAAAGTTTTATTTATTATAAATAAAAGTTCATGCTATAAAGTGACAGAACTAACCTAGAATAATCAATCACATGTTAAAAATAAATTTATTTACTAATTAAAAGAATAGGAAAACAGTAGCTAGTTAATAAATTGAGAATAACAAGATTCTGATTAAAACTATTTTTTATTAATCCTAAAATGCCCAAATTAATTTCTACGGTTAGGTAATGTCAAAACTAAGTTGGGACAAAAGAATCATATAAAATAATTTTCCTAACTCATTTTATAGCAGATTTACTATTCTGACTAAAATTAAAATAAAGCAAATTCTAAATAATTTTAACATAGCTAATTATATTTTGTACAGAAACTATAAGAAATTTGCAAACCAACAAAAAAGGAATCACCTAAAAATATTAAGTAGAATAAAAGATATGAATTTTTCAAATCGGAAACTATTCTGTTAAAACAGAAAAACGAAATTAAAGAAAAACGGGCTAAATGGGCCTAACTAACGCACTGCGCGTAATATAACTAAAACGGCCCTAGGGTTAAACGAATCGGGCCGGATCTAATAATAAAACCTAACTTAAAATTAAACCGGACTAAACCGGAGCGAACCAGTTTTATAAAAAGAACATACCCCTTCGGGGGGGTTCTAATCTGGACCGTCTACGCGAGATCGGACGGAGGAGATAAGCTCCGGCGGCTTACCGGAGTTCGTCGGCGGCGGCGGCTCGGTGGCGAGTGCGTCGACGTCTCCGGTGGTCGGGGGCGTCGGCGGAGGGCTCTGGCGGGTGCGGATGGGCTCGGGGGTGGGTCTGGTGGAGTCCGGCGAGTTCGGGGAGGGCTAGGGCGATGGCGACGAGGAAAATGGCGGCGGCGGCTCGGGTCTCGGCGAAGCGTGAGGAGGGAGGAGAGGGTCCGTGAGGGGCGAGGGGGGAATGGGGTGGGGGGGGGTTTATAGGGCGGGGTACTGCTTGGACGAGGGGCAATCGGGGCGGATCGAATCCGGATCCTTGGATCCGTGAGTGCGGCTTGGCGAGGTGGCGTGGGCGGGGGTTGACGACGGTGGGGTCTACCGTCAGAGAGAGAGAGGGGGGGCATGCGGTCGGTCGGCGGTCCAGAGCCGATTCGGGCGAGGGCCCGGTCGGTTGGCTGTATTTGGCTGGCTCGGGCATTGGTGGGCAATTGGGCCGCCTAGGCTTCTGATTGCCTCGGGCTGGCTGGGCGGTGGCTGGCCGGGCGCCGAGGTCTTTTTTCTTTTTCTATTTTAATTTTTTGAAAATAAAAACAGAGTTATAAAATATAAAATATAAATATTTTATATAGGACATATATATATCAAAATGATCAGGGGAATATTCCCTATCATTTGAACATTTTAGGGGCAAAATCCAAAGTTTATAAAAAATCATTTTTCCCAAAATTCAAATAAAACTCAAGTTTGAATTCAAAACTTTTGGCATTGTTTTCCTCTGATATTTTTGGAGTGTCATGTTTACTCCTCTCATACTTTTGCTCAAGTATTTATCAGGCATAGTTTTTGAAATGATTCCCACTTGCCAAAGTTTGAATTCAAATTTCAAAACTCAAAATCTTCTGAAACTCCAAATGGCACTCAAATTCAAGCAGAATGCATAGATGCTTAGCTATAATTGTAAAACATTCCAAATAGGAAATTTGGGATGTTACAAACCTACCACCTTAAGATGAATCTCCCTCGAGATTGGGTTGGCTAGCAATAGGTGCGGGTGATCTCAAGAAGGTCTTCTTCTCGCTCCCGTGTGGCTTCTTCCTCGGAGTGATGACTCCCTGCACCTTACAAAACTTGATGACCTTGCTGCGGGTGACTCTGTCATTGTCTCAAGAATTGGACGGGTTTCTCCTTATAAGTCGATCACCGCAAGTTGTATGGCCTCTAGGGGCACCTTGTGTCTCTCAACGGAATATCGGCCATGTCGGCATGACACTTCTTCACCGAGAAACATGGAAGACATCATGAACTCCGGACAATCCTTCCGGCAATTCCAACTTGTAAGCAACTTCTCCACGACGTTCGAGGATTTTGTAGGGGCCAATGAATCGGGGTGCTAACTTTCCTTTGACTCCAAACCTCTTGATTCCACGAAGTGGAGACACACGAAGATATGCTCGGTCTCCCACTTCGTAAGTTACTTCCTTGCGTTTACTGTCGGCATAACTCTTCTGTCTCGACTGTGCTATCTTGAGTCTATCCCGAATCAGCTTGACTTTCTCTTCGAATCTCGATAAGATCGGAACCGAAAAGTGATCGATCTCAACACCATCCCACAAACAATGGTGTTCGCACCTCCTTCCGTATAGAGCTTGAAGGGCCATCTTCAAACCGGGTGATAAGCGTTGTTGTGTGAAAACTCTGCGTATGGCAAATTATCATCCCAGCTAGACCCATAGTCTAGCACACAAGCTCTCAACATGTCTTCCGAATCTGGTTGACTCTCTCGGTCTGTCCATCTGTCTCTGCGGATGAAAAGTCTGATGAACTCCAGCCTCATACCCAAAGTTTCATGCAAGCCGATTCCAAAACTTTGAGGTAAAGCTGTGTTCCTCTATCGACATGATACTCCTCGGAACTCCATGCAGACATACGATCCTGGTCATGTATATCTTGGCCAACTTAGCACTGGTATAGGTAGTCTTCACGGAATGAAGTGAGCTACCTTGGTCAAACGATCAACCACTACCCGGATGGAATCATAACCTGAGCGAGTCTGGGTAATCTGTGATAAAATCCATTCCAAGTTTTCCCATTTCCAATCGGGAATCGGCAAAGGTTGAAGTAACCTGCTGGCTTCGATGTTCTGCCTTTACTCGTTGGCAAACATCGCATCTCGCTACGTACTCGGCAATATCCTTCTTCATACCATCCACCGAAACTTTCCTTCAAATCCGGTACATCTTGGTGTTACCGGGTGAATCGAGTACGGTGAATCATGAGCCTCTGAAGAATTAGCTTCTCGAGTTCGGGATCATTGGGCACATAAATACGATCCTCGAACCATATAGCTCGTGTTCATCCTTACGGAATCCTTTAGCTTTTCCTTCATTCATCTTACGCTTTATCTCATCAATTTCCTTGTCCGACTTACGGGCTTCACGAATCCTTTCGCCAAAGTGGACTGAACTTCGAGTTGCAACATATCCTCTCGAACTATCTCGATCGGAGATCTACGAGGTCATCGACTAACTCTGGGGTAATCCTCCTGCTGTAAGAGTATTCACATAACTCTTACGGCTCAAAGCATCTGCTACAACATTAGCCTTCCACAGGTGGTAATGCAATCTCATGTCATAGTCCTTGATTAACTCTAGCCATCTCCTCCGCTCGAGGTTCAACTCTTCTGCGTGAAAATATACTTCAAGCTCTTGTGATCTGTAAACATCACAATGGTTTCCGATGAGGAAATGTCTCCAGTCTTGAGTGCATGCACTACGGCTGCTAACTCCAAATCATGTGTGGCATAATTCATCTCGTGAGGTCGAGCTATGCGGAGGTATAAGCTACAACCTTTCCTTCCTGCATGAGTACTCCTCCGAGTCCCTGACGAGAAGCGTCACAATATACCTGGTAATCCTTGTGTATGTCCGGCAAAATCAGTACTGGGGCTGTAACCAAACGTTTCTTCAATTCCTGAAAACTGGCTTCACAATCCTCGGTCCAAATATACTTGGCCTCCTTCTTCAACAGCTCAGTCATGGGCTTGGCAATCTTCGAGAAATTCTCAATGAACCTCCGATAATATCCTGCGAGTCCGAGAAAACTGCGGATCTCCTTGGTCGAGGTGGGTGGCGCCAATCGGTGACCGATTCAACCTTGGCGGGTCAATGCTATTCCTTCTCCTGAAATAACATGTCCGAGGAATCCAACTTCCTTCAGCCAAAATTCACATTTGCTGAACTTGGCATACTGGTGATGTTCTCAAGTTTCTCCGAACTAGACGCAAATGTTCCTTATGCTCTTCCTCGCTCTTGAGAAAATCAGTATATCATCGATGAACACCACGACAAACTTGTCCAGATATTCCATAAATACCTTGTTCATCAAATTCATGAAGTATGCAGGAGCATTAGTCAATCCAAATGACATGACGGTATACTCATATAAACCATACCAGTGGTGAATGCTGTTTTGGGTATATCCTTCTCACGGATCTTCAATCGATGATACCTCGATCGAAGATCGATCTTGGAGAATACCTTGGCTCCAACTAGCTGATCAAACAGATCATTAATCATCGGCAGAGGGTACTTGTTCTTGATGGTTACTTCGTTCAGCTAACGATAATCCACAACCATTCTCAAGGTTCCATCCTTCTTCTCTACCAAAAGAACTGGGCTCCCCAAGGTGATGAGCTTGGCGAATATATCCTTTCTCCAATAACTCATTAATCTGGTTCTTGATCTCTTTCAATTCGTTCGAGGCATCCGATAGGGTCTCTTGGATATTGGGGCTGTGCGGGCAATAACTCAATCGAAACTCAATGTCCCCGTCCGGTGGCATTCTGGTAATTCCTCAGGAAACACATCGGGAAAATCTTGCACCTCGGCACTTCCTCTGAACAACCCCGTGAGGGAATTCACTGATTCTTCATCCGCTACGTCGGATACATACTTGATCCTCTTCGCTCCCGGTGGTGAGCAGAATAGACTTTTGGGCACGATCTATGTTTCCTTCAAACTTCGTCAACCAATCCATGCCTAGGATTACATCCAAGGTCTGGGTTTCCAACACTATGAGGTCTCAAGGGAAATTTATGGTTCCCGTGTTGAGGGTTGCATGACAGCCTAAGCCCGCCATCATTTCTCCTCTGCGCGGCCGACGCGAAGGGGTTTCTAAGGGTTTTAGTGGG